>CAJGYO010000012.1:69981554-71185269 GCA_904845875.1 Miscanthus lutarioriparius | reverse complement strand
TTCTTGATTGATTTATCTCTTGCCGGCTCGGTATATTCATCGACCACTCTAGTATATACTTTTGTTCATTCTCTTGTGTAGTGGTAATAGTCCTCTTGCTTAGCTAGTTAGCTGTTTTAGTGGTAATCAGTTTCCTAGCTAGCTAAACTAGAGAAGTAGAGACATAGCTTCTTGAGTGCCTAGAGATCATATTTAACAAGAATTGCTTGGATTGGTGGCTTGCAACCCAAAATAGAGCTAGAGCCAAATTGCATTTTGCCATTTGTTGTACTAATCAATTTGCTCTAGTGATCTTGTAGAATTTTTTATAGGCTATTCACCCCCTAGCCATTTAGAACCTTATAGGGAAAAGAAAGCGTCTCCTCCCCTTCTTGTCTCCGGCAGACGCACCGAAGAGGAAGAAGGAGAGGGGCCCTAGGCGCGACGGTAGCGACGACAGAGTGAGGAGCAAGCAGGTGGTGGCAGCTCTACCCTGGTGGCAGCAGCTCTTCTACCCTTAGCTTTTGTCTCCGGTAGAAGTTGAATGGGCAATGATTGGACCTATTCAAGCTGGTGCACTTTCTAGACTTTTCTTTTTTAAGGCACTTTCTAGACTTTTCTTATTGCATTGGGTGAGGAAAATATGTTGTGCCCCTAGCAGGATTCACCACAGCCTCCTTAACTATCAAATGTATTGCCTTATTTGTTGAGATCTAAGCATGGTGGGTGCCAGCTATTGGATATTGGTCTTCTCCTTATCTCTTCGTAGGAGAAGGCTGATGTGAAATTATATGGGTTTAGTGTCACCTTGGTTGTTGAGGGTGGGTTAGAACAACATATAAGTCTTCTATTGTCTATACAACAAAAGTGTCACCTTAGATGTTGAGGGTGGGTTAGACCAACATATAAGTTTTCTGTTGTCTATACAACAAAGTGCACGACATGACACGTGTTAGGCACTTAAAGCATAGTCATGTGTACCAAAAGGGGACGTTCATGGTTAGCATTTGACAATTTGTAGTTGTTTTAAGCCAACAAGGATATTGGGCCCTTTGAGAGGCTTGTATGTGCATCAGGCCAGTTTGAATTTGGCATAATGGCTCATGATGTGTGTTTATTGATAGCTTTTTCTAAACCTCTAGGTGTAGATCTATTGGGTATAAACATCTTGTTGGTGTACCTTGGTAGCTAGTGCACCCACGGTGACCGGATATGAAGTGCAGTGACAGTGCCCGATGATGAGGCAAGGTGTAGCGTCCTGAAGGTGGCACTGCAAAGGTGACGGTGAAGTCGGTGGGGGTTTCCCGTCGTTGGCAGCACCCTTCTCTTTAGATCGGATAGGGTTAGAACATCGGTGGGGCGTCTGGCAGCTCAGGGGAACCTCATAGCTTGTGCCCGGCCCCCACCTCTCTTTTATGGTGCTATGCGATGGGGGCCCACCAACCAAGGAGCAGTTGGGCGCCCCCGATTAGGGTGTGGATCCAAGGGCCCAATTGGCCGTTGGGCCAATTGGTGGAGATCAAACTAACATTCTCCCCCTTGATCTCACCTTATTTCTTAAACTTAACTTACTTACTTTATCTTGTTCCCATTCCATCACAGATCAGTGCATAGAGCGTGCCTCATCGTCATGGTCCGTTGCCATTAGATTAAACAGCTACAACGCACCTCTCTGTTTTGAAACAGATACTCAACTAGGCCCTTAGTATCTAGAAATCATAGGCTTTTCCATAAACCCATGTCGACTGTGTGTTCTCTGAATGCACTGGGTGGTTAGCCTTTGGTAAGCGGATCCGCAAGTACTTACTCGGTACTTATATGCTCAATGCTTTCAAAATGATTCTAGATTTTCTCCTTTACAACATATACCTTAGTGTCAATGTGTTTGGCAGCACACTTGACTTGTTGTCTTAGGAGTTAACTTACTTTAAATGGTTATTGCTGTTGTCTACCATTGTTAAATTCGGGTACAAATTCCTTTAACCTCCTTTTGCCTGTTTCTTAAGCCTCATGTCAAGCTATACTATGGTGTGCATCACTGATGACACCACAATTGTTTCTTTAAAGCTTTTCCACAATAATGCTCCAACTATGAGTGTTAGCAACTACTATGGATTTCACTACATATCTCACCAAGACTTAACATTTGTACCCTCAACTATTTGAGAGTACTTGTTCTTTCTTACTCAGCATGAGGCCTATGATTCTTTGCAAAATTGCAAAACATTCTCAACTCCATTCTAGTGATCTATATCTAGACTGGACTTCTACCAAAATATCCTGCATACATAAACTACGTTAGGGTAAGTTCTTACTTGTACTTGTACACACATCAGGCTTCCAACAGCTGAAGCATATGGAACCATATTCATTTGATCGATCTCATATCGGTTCCTAGAACACTTAAAGTTCCCCAATCTATTACCCTTGACTATAGGAGCAGGCGTAGATTTACTCGCATGCATACTATCGGTGCAGAATGTGACCAACTAGTAAATATTTGTAGTTTTGCCGCACGTTGTGATCGGAGGTGGCCTAGCACTCAATGATATAGGGTTTATACTAGTTCAGGCAACGTGCCCTACGTCCAGTTTGGGTCGGTCAGTGACTTTATTCCTAAGCCCAGGTGCTCGAAGTTTGTAGTGGGGTTACAAACGAGAAGGAGAAAAATGGGGTGTACAAGAGGTCCGGTTGGCTCCAGTCGGAAGGGGCAAGAGAGACAGGAGGTACGCTATGAGCTAAGTGTTCAAGCGTGTGCTTGGGGTACGAACCCGGCGGTACTGTGGTTGTGAGCTGATGAACTCGATCGATGTTGGTTTTCTCAAAAGGACTAAAGAAGCTCTTCTTTGTTGGAGGGAGCGCATCCCCTTTTGTAGATAAAAGGGATGGCTTTACAAGTGAGAGGGTGAGGGTACGTATGCTACTAGGCTCTGTCGCCCATGCCGGCGGGTACAAGATAATGGTAGGCCCATACAACATTGTTTGTCATCACTGTAGAGTGTCAGATGCACGTGGGAGGTTGTGTTGCCTTCTTTAGAAATGGCAGATGTTGGTACCTGCAAATACTGTTGATGCCTAGAGGCATGTGAGGAGTTTCACCATGCTCACCTGGTACGGTAAATCCCGGCGCCCACAACACTATCGATGCCTAGAGGCATGTGGGGGGCCTTACCGTATGGGAGTTAACGATGCCTACAATACTATAGAAGGAAATGTCGGCGCCCACAATATTGTTCATGTCAGGGTGGTTGCAGGGTACTATACAGGGTATGGTCCCTGGTATCGTGGTTTGACTCTATGCACCCTGGCTTGCTTTTTCCGTTCGTCGCCTAGTTCCTTCTGAGCAGGCGTTCCTGGTCGGATGGCCCTAGTCGGTTCTGGTCGCGCCAGTCGGAGAAGAGTGGTGAGCAGTGTTTCTGCGAACCCCAGTCGGAGATGCATGGTTAGAGTCAAAAGTAGCACTTTGGGCCAGCCTTCCGATCGGAGAGGACGTCCGGAGGCGGCTGGAGTCCGAAGCGAGCGCTCCGGTCGAAGAGGTGGGCCAAAGTAGTCGACGAGTTGGCGTTGTTCCTCTTTGGCTAGACCTTCCGGTCGGTGACTGGACCGCTCTTTTGGCCTATTGTTTTAGATCCTTGGGCCAGCCCATGAGTTGTGTGCTGCCCGCTTAGGCCGAGCCTTGGCGTGGAAGCCGGTCCCCGAGGGACCCCGGGTTTATGAACCCGACAGGAGCCCGCGAGCCCCCGGTCGATTCGGGTAGAATCGTCTGGGGGATTTTATTTTTGACGGTGGGTGCACACGAGCGCACCCGTGGGTGTAGCCCCCGAGCCCCCGGGCAGTTCGGGCAGAACCGTCTAGGGGGTGTTTAGCAGCGGGCATGTGTGCGCGTGTTTAGTTGGGACGGAGTTTTTAACCAAGCTGTCGTTGTGCAGCCGAGGTGTTTTTTTGAGAGATTAGAGACAAAAAAACTCACTGATCCTGGTGTCGGTGCGCGCCATGGGATCGGGCGAGGAAGTTAGTTTGGACAAGATGAAGCTCACTGATCCTGGCGTCGGTGCGTGCCATGGGATCGGGCGAGGAAGTTAGTTTGGACAAGATGAAGCTCACTGATCCTGGCGTCGATGCGCGCCATGGGATCGGGTGAGGACGTTAGTTTGTATGGGACAGAGCTCTCTGATCCTAGCGTCGATGCGTGCTATGGGATCGGGTGAGTCAGAGCCGTGGGGTGAGATCAGGGTCGCAGACCCAGGTGTCCTTGGAGCGCAGTCAGAAGCATAGCCGGATGGGGTGAGATTGGGGTCGCAGACCCAGGTGTCCTTGGAGCGCAGTCAGAAGCGTAGCCAGATGGGGTGAGATCGGGGTCGCAGACCCAGGTGTCCTTGGAGCATAGTTAGAAGCGTAGCTGGATGGGTGAGATCGAGGTCGCAGACCCAGGCTTTTTATGTCTTGAGCCCCCGAGCCTCGTTGGGCCTTAGTAGGGGTTGGTGTGACTTGTGTGGGTTACCCCATCCTCAGTTCCTCACAACCGAAGGGGCTAAGTTTTGTCGCTTGTCCCGATCGCTCGGGCTCGAGTGACGCGCTCGGTGAGTTCGCTAACGGGTGTGATAGAGTGGAATCTAGGTCTGTCGTTCGTGACGGGGTCGACATAGCCCTCTTGTGACATTCCACTACTCCTTTACCTACAACCCGGCAGATGCCTGGGTTGTTCTGGAGACCGACCCGGGTGGCCTAACGGCCTCCCCTCGATGGAGATACTGTGGGCTTGGCGAGAGGTTCAGGATCGAACGAGAAGGTTGAGATGACCAAGTTTGCTAGACCGGGCAAGGGCCGCACAGGGCTTATCTATGATTTTCTCTCCTAGCTCTATTTGTTGCTTATGTCGAATGAGGCAACCGCCACTTCGTGACGCAACACAGAGCGTTGTGATGCATTTCGCTGCACGTGCGATGCTTAGTTCCCGAGCCCTCGGGTGGTTCAGGGCCTGAATCGTCCGGGAGGCACGGGCGTATGGAATGAATGCGCGTATAGATGTATGAAATGCTTATAAGGAAATAGAGGGGGTTGGTAGTGTTCACCATAATGACTTGAGTGACGGGGTTCGGAGAGCTTCAGTCAGAAATGTCTGACCAGGACCCATGCTCGTCGTTCATGACAGAGTCGACATGGCCTACATGGGGCACCCCTTCGCTTCCGTACCTGTCTATTGGTGTCAATCCTGAGTGATTCGATCGACTCAAGGGGGCCGATGATCTCCCACGGCAGAGATCTTGTTTGGGTTTCTCTAGGCCTGGCCTGGGGAAGCGGGGTGCCGCCCGCATGTGTTGGAGCTTCAGTTTTCATGCCCGGTGTGCGGTAGTGGTTGGTCGTGAGGTAGTGGTGGGCCCTACCCAGGCCACGTCCCATCTGATCAGGAGCCGTTCTGTCGGGCAGGGCACGTCTCATCGGTCAGGGTGCGTCTTATCTGCATTAAATGGGAGAGGGAGAGAGTTTCTCGCACCGCCATTTTTCCTTCCCTGATCTGCGTGCCCTTTCCTAACTACTATTCTCTTTTCCTTAAGTAGGAGAGGGGAGAGGGTTTCTGCCCTGTTCTTTAGCCAGTTCCTCGTCTGCCGCCGCCTTTCCTCTTCCTTCTTGTTGTGAGCGTTCCTGAGAGCTGCGGTGGTTTCTAGGAGAGAAAGCGGAGAGAGCGAGAGGAGAAGAACTCACCAATCCTCGGAGCGCAATGTTGGACTGGAGGTCATCCACTATGAGGGAGTCGATGTTGAAGTCCTTCGTCGTGAAGGGATTTCTGCCACCGAAGGAGGTGGCGCACTGGAGGGTTCCCGGGCGGGAGGAGTCCCCGCAACCTCGGCCCGACGAGGTGGTTTCCTTCCTCATCTTCCACGAGCACGGGCTGGGATACCCCACGCACCGGTTCCCGCGCAGCCTCCTTAACAAGTGGGGTCTGGAGCTGCAGCATCTTAATCCGACAGGGGTGCTGCACATCGCCGGTTTTGTCACTGTCTGCGAGGCTTTCCTTGGGATGGAGCCGCATGTGGATTTCTTCCGGTGGCTCTTCTCCCCGAGAGCCTTGACGATGGGGAACCCGGCCAAGGTCACGTCGGTGGGGGGTTTCGCCCTGTAGAGAAAACCGGGCGTGGGAGACTCATATCCCGCGTACCTCTCCTGCGACTCCAACCGGGGGTGGCATGGGGAGTGGTTCTACATCAGGAATCCGGTGGCGGCGCCGTTCCCGGTGTTCACCGGTGGGAGGCCAGAGAAGCAGGATAGTTGGTCGTGGGGTTGTGCCAAAAAGGAGAAGCATAAGGTGGGGGTCATCGTGGAGGAGCTTCGGAAGCACGTAAAGCACGGCCTTAATGGGGTGCGGGTGTTCCACACCCTGTACCATTGCCGGGTCATGTCGTTGGCGGAGAGGATGTGGCCGATGTGGCTGTACAGCGGCCCGTCAGACCCAGACCGCGCGTCGCCGGAGGATCTGCCAGACGACGAGGTCTGGAGTCGCCTTGGCGGGGTACTGCAGCCGAAGCCCAAAGAGAGGGTCGAAGGGAGGCCCGTGCCTTTCAACTCCTCAATCGTGTCCACCCTGGTATGCTCCCTTCTCTTTAGCCCGCATGTCTTCCTCTGCTTTTCCTATATGTGTATTTTTATTTTTTGATTGGGAGTCACACGTTCCGCAGGGGCTTGGAAATTACAAGTCCTGGCCGCACCTTCCCAAGGGTCTAGAGGGCGTGGCCAAGTAGGCCGCTCAAAAGGAGGCGGTAGACGCTAGGAGGAAGAAGAAGGCTGAGGTCGCCCACCGGAAGCACAAGAAGGAGAAGGAGGTTGCCCAAAGCATGAAGGCCGGGGAGAGGAAGAGCGACATCGAGGCCGAGCTCGAGTCGGAGGACCCCACGATGTGGACGACATGGTTTTCTCCGAGGAGGAGGGAAGTCGGGAGGTCGTTGTGACCTCGGTGGACTGTCGCAACCCTGTGGCGACGTCCGCCGGTGATGAGCAAGAGGCCACGCGGCGCGCGGTGGCTTCCGCGCCGAGGAAGCGCGTGGCGAGCGCGGATGCCGTCGACGAACGGGCGGCAAAGCAGATGCGGTCACCGCGCCCTTTAGCGGCGGCGTTGGTCCCATCGCCGCCTATGGGGGAGGCAGCCAAGCAAGTCGGGTGGTCCGAGGAGCGAGCTGGCACTTGCGCGTCGCTGGGACCGGTGCCAACGCGCTACTCATAGTCGGGGGAGGCCCCGCCTGCCGTGGATGCGGTCGAGCAAGCCGGGCGGTTTGCGGAGCAGACTGGCACCCGTGCGTCGTGTGATTTCCAACCGGAGGATGTCCCACCCGTCGCTCCGGTCGGGGAGTCCCGAGCCGAGAGTCACGGCGACCCACAGGTCAAGCAGGAGCCGGTTGGGATGACTTTGTCCCCCGCCGAAGTGAGGGGGCGTGGGTCGCAGCCCGGGAGCGGCCCATGTGCTGCAGGCCCGTCGATGCTGGGTCTTCATTTTAGAGTCGTGCCTCTCGCCTCTTGGTACGTTTTTACTTTGTTTCTTTCCAATCTTTTGCCGTTGAGTTTTTCTTTGGAGTGTAACTTACCTGTGCCCTCTGTCAGTGGCCGGGGGATGACAGGGTTGAGCATCGCCCCAACTCCCATGCGAGAGGCATGGAGGCCCACCCTATAGCGTGTCGCGATGAGCGGCGTGGGGAGCAGGATGGTGGTGGCGAGCCCTTCTCTTTCGGGGGCGGTTGCTGCCACAGTGACATCGGCGGTGTCGACGTTGGCGGTGATTCTGATGCCGATGATGGGGGTTGCATCGAAAGTAACCCTCGCGGCCCCTCCTCCACCGGTCACGGCGAAAGAGGAGAGGGAGACCGAGCTCGCTGCCTCGCCGGGCGGAGGGCTGCACGGCTCACCCGTGTGGCCAGGGCCGAAGGCGCTGGGGGAGAGCGTGGTCGGGGCAAAGTTGGAACATCCAGCGGCGGTCCACGCAACCGAGGTGGTGGATATCCCGTCTGATGATGAGTCAGATGATACAGCGGAGCCACCGGTGTCGTCGCGAGAGCTAGCGGTGGTCCAGTCAGAGGCTAGGCCCTCCGGTGGGCTACCGGAGGGTGACCTAGAGCGGCCCTACCCTGAGGACCCAGCGAAGGCGCAGTTCATCCTTCGAGATTCCTAGGAGTTTCAGCTCTGGGACATCCTCGGGAAGCAAGGGCACGCCGCGGTGTCCGAACTCGCCAATCTGTCCACTAAGCTTGGAGACGCCCAGGAGCAGGTTAAGTCTGCTCAGCAATTGATTGAGGTTGACCTGCAGCTTGCTGCGGAGGTGAGTTTCGCGGACTTGTCTTTGACCTCTGAATCTTTTGTTGGTTGCCTTAGCATGTTTGTTTTTCGTAGAGACTGAAGGGGATGTCATCCCGCTTTCTCTGAATGGAGTACGCCCGGATGGCCAAGCTCGAGCGTCAGCTGGCATCCGCCCATCGTGAGTCCTAGGACTGGGCGGCTGAGGTGACCATGATGTAGGCGGAGGGGCAGCGTGCAGCCGAGCGGGCGACTGCCGTCGAGCAAGGGCTCAAGGCGGCAAAGGCCCGCTAGGTGAAGACCAAGGCGGGGTTGCGGACATCCCTGGAGAACACCGAGGCGGCATTGCGAAAGTCCTTGGCGGCCCTTGAGCCAGAGCAGGCCACTTTGGTGTCGGCGCAGAACGCCCTGGAGTCAACGCGGAAGGCCCTAGAGGCGGAGCGGAAGGCCCGATTGGAGGCGAACCAGGAGGTGCTCGCACTCTGGGGCTGGGTGATGGGGATGGAGGACGTGAGTGCCGGCTGCGCGAGCAGGCAACCTGGCAGGTAGGGGAACTCTCCACCCTTGAGAACTTCTACGTCGGTACGTACCTTTTCTGTTTTTTGTTGTTGGTTTTTTCCTTCGGCCCGTTTCTGAGTTTGTCGCTCTTCTCTCAGAGTTGGGTGGAAAGGTGAAGACACTATAGCAGGACCTAGAGATGATCAAGGTGACCTTTAGGCAGAATGCGGAGGAACTGGCCAAGTCCCATGAAGAGAGACGTGCTCTCGAGGGGGATCTTGACCAGATCCGCAACGTTGCCCAGCTTGTCTCGAACGTCTTTGGGTCGACGCCCGGCACTAGCGCGCCCACGGTCCAGCTGGCGGAGGTCCTAGATGCGGTTCGGGACCTTATTAGGAGCGGGCTGTTCTACGGGGCGTCGAGGGTGCTGACTTCGGTGGTGACGCACCATCCAAACCTAGACTTCGCTGCCATCTGCAGCGGGTATGCTGAAGGCTTGAGCAAGGAGGACATCCAGTCGATCGGGGAGGGCTTGCTGCCACACGCAAGGTCGGTGGTAGATCAGGTCTCTGCCCAGTGGGTGATGGATGTACGCTGTGAAGATATGGCTAGAAGCATGCGCGGGGAAGACGCTGCCCAGCCTATGGACGGTGCAGAGCCGGGGTTGGAGGTGAACGTCACCTCGGTTTTGACCGAGCCGAATGTCGTGCCACCAGGGAGTGAGCCACCTGCTCCCTCGTCGGTCGTACCGACAGCAGATGCCGCCAGGCCAGTCCAATAGCTTTGTGAAATATAAGTGGTTTAGTGAGCGTAGAAAGTTTAAGTTCATGGGGGAGTCCCCGTGTAAATGTTCCTGTGTGCTTAATGACTACGGTCTGTTTTGTTTTCTATAATGGAGTCACTCCGTTCGGGGAAGCTTGTTCCCCCTTTGTTCCTTAGTTTTCCCTTAACATAACTTTGTTTCTTTATTCTTTCTTCTCGTGCTTGCCCGTTTGTTCCGTAGTCTATGACCTTGGGAGCCCAGGGCATGGCCTGCGGGGCTTGGCTATTCGTAACCATAGGGAAAGGCGGGGTGCGATCGGTCGGAATGTTTTTAAAGCAAAGCTACATAAGGCAAATTAAGGAACAAACTATCCTTTTGGTTGGGAAGGAAGGAATTTCACCATATGATAGTAAACAAAACAGAGAGGTAGTAGTGTACCCTAGTAGAGCCCCCGAGCGCCCCGGGCCGAAAGACTGTTCGGGTCGGGGTGCTCTTATAGGATCGTAGGCTAAGTAAACAATGGTAAGATTGAAACTTAGGGAAAAAGCGACATAGCTATTCCAGGCATTCGGAGAGAAGGGCATCATTGTTGTCCTATAGTCAGTAGGCGTCTAGTCAGATCACTTCATTCTTTAGTCGTTCGGATCCTTGCCCACCATGCCCCCTTTCATGGTTGCTGCTTCTTCGCCTTTTTCTTTCTTTGGCCTATCGGTCTGTCGTAGAAGGCGCTTGAGGAGCTGATAGTCCTTATAGAGGTGTTTTATGGGGTAGTCATGGTTGGTGCACGGGCTCTCCATGAGCTCGTGGAAGTGGCCTGGAGGGTCCTGCTGGGGCTACGTGCCTGCTTGATCAGCCGTGTCGACTAACACGGAGTTGGCCGGTCCGTGGCGATTCTTTCTATTCTTTTTCCCCCTCTATGTGGAGGGGCCCTCGTCCTGATCCTAGCGCTTGGCCTTGCCCTTGCCTCGGCCTCCGTCGGAGCGCGGCGGGGGCGGAATTTGTTGGGGGTTTTGGACAGAGGTTCGCGGTCCTAGGCCATCAAGGCTGGGACTCCGGTCGCCGCTGCGTGTGCCTCGGCTCGGTCCGAGCCGTGCATACATAGGCAGTTGATGTGAAGCGGTCGTTAGGTCAAGACAAGGTGCCGATGCAGCCTCATGTACCGTGCTCGATGATTGTAGAGGTGATCGGGTGGAGCGTCCCATCTGCTGCGTCCCCGTTCCACTGATGGGGAGCGAGGCCACGAGTTGGCGTCGCGATACGGAACACTTGGCTAGTTGAACGGCGGCAGTCTCCACTAGTGCTCGGAGGTTCTGGTGGATCGCCTGTTCATGAGGGTCGTTCGGCTCGGACAGGCCGCGCAGAAGCATTGCCGCGGCGGCGATGTTCTGGTTCACCCGAGCGAAGTGCGGGGGATCGTTCCCCCTGTCCATGGTGTTGTGCTGGACCTGATGGGCGCGACCCCGAGCGCCACTCGCCGGTCTACACGCATGGGGCGCAACAAGGTGCACCGAGCGTGGTGGCGTAGTCGGTGGCTGATGCAGCCACCGTTGTAGTAGTTCCTCCCTATGCTCAAGTGTGAGCTTAGGGGTCTCTGCATGAGAGTCCGGAGAGGTGTGAGTCCGTGAGGACTCCGCTTCCACTGGTGGGTGTCCCGGAGCGTCCGCCATGGTGCACTCCCGGGATGGGCGGTGGCTAGGTGCCATGTCGCCTACGCTGGAGTCGTCACTCTCACCATCATCATCCATGAGGTCGAGGAAACAGGTGGGAGCATAGCCCGCCATTCCCACAAAATTTGTATGCGAGAGGGAGCGGTGCTGGCCTCCTTTGGAGCCCCTGGGTGTATGCGTCCATGGAAGACACGAGGCCATAGGGGGACTGGTTGTACGGTGGTTGCGTTGGGGACAAGTGGGTTCCGCCGGGTAATCGATGGAAGATAGAGAATAGTATGTAAATAACAGCGTGTACATTACTCACAGCAGGGTTTGAGCAGAGAGTTTGCTCGGAAAGAAGCGCAGATGATGTGTTGCCGAAGTCGTGCATCCCGAAGTTGATGGAGGGTGACCCTCCGGCAGGTGTCGGGATGTGAGCCTCCTTGCGGAGGTGCAGTTCGCCGAGCTGGTCGGCGATGAAGTCTAGGCTTCCGGAGAGGAAGGCCTAGGATGGCTCGAAGACGGTCGAGACCCACATCCCAGCTGGTGAGAGCGCGGGAAACTCCAGTGAGCCAAAACAAATAGTATCGCCCGAGCCTGCCACGGCGAGGGTTGCAGAAAAGTGGGCCATCCGATGACCAAAAAGTGTTGAACGTACAGCGTCTTCCCCACGGACGGCGCCAACTGTCGGTGCAGAATGTGACCAACTAGTAAATATTTGTAGTTTTGCCGCACGTTGTGATCGGAGGTGGCCTAGCACTCAATGACACAAGGTTTATACTAGTTCAGGCAACGTGCCCTACGTCCAGTTTGGGTCGGTCAGTGACTTTACTCCTGAGCCTAGGTGCTCAAAGTTTGCAGTGGGGTTACAAACGAGAAGGAGAAAGATGGGGTGTACAAGAGGTCCGGTCGGAAGGGCCAAGAGCAACAGGAGCTACGCTATGAGCTAAGTGTTCAAGCATGTGCTTGGGGTATGGTCCCTGGTATCGTGGTTTGACTCTGTGTGCCCTGTCTTGCTTTTTTCCATTCATCGCCTGGTTCCTTCCGAGCGGGCGTTCCTGGTCAGATGGCCCCAGTCGGTCCTAGTCACGCTAGTCGGAGAAGAGTGGTGAGCAGGGTTTCTGTGAAACCCGGTCGGAGACGCGAGGTTGGAGTCAGAAGCAGCGCTTTGGGCCAGCCTTCCGATCGGAGAGGCCGTTCGGAGGCGGCTGGAGTCCGAAGCGAGCGCTACGGTCGGAGAGGTGGGCCGAAGTAGTCGACGAGCGGGCGCTGTTCCTCTTCGGCCGGACCTTCTGGTCGGTGACTGGACCGCTCTTTCGGCCTGTTGTGTTAGATCCTTGGGCTGGCCCATGAGTTGTGTGCTGCCCGCTTGGGCCGAGCCTTGCATGGAAGCCGATCCCCGAGGGACCCCGGGTTTGTGAACCCGACACATACTTTATTTTTTTAGAATATTTTCTAAGTATGCCTTTGCGATAGTCCTAATACCCCATTTTCTTCTATCTTGGTGAATTTCGATTCCTAGAACCAATGACGCTTCAACAGGACTATTCACATTGAAACTTGAGGACAAAACTTCTTCTTCTCCAATGATAGATTAACATCACTACTAATGAGCAGAGCGTCATCTATTCATAGGATGTGGAAAATGAATTTTCCATTCTTGAACCTCGCATAAACACTATTGTCCTTCTCATTTTCTTTAAAACCAAACAATTTCATTGTTTCGTCAACTTCAAATACTACTGTCTAGAGACTTACTTTTAACCCATAAATGGATTTCTATAGGCGGCATCCCTTATGTTCTTTTCTTCCATGACAAAAACCTTTTGGGTTATGCCATGTAAATGTTTTCATATAAATCTCCGATGAGGAATGCTGTCTTTACATCCATCTGATATATTTCTAAATCATAATATGCCATGAACACCATTATGATTCTAAAGAATCCTTACATAAGACTGGAGAGAAAACTCTTATTGTTATCTATTCATTCTCTTTGCGGAAAGACATAATGCCTCCTTTCTACATTCCCTTTGGAGTCACATTTTGTCTTGTAGACCCATCAACAGTCTAATGTTTTGGCTCCACTAGGAATTACTTCTAAGTCCCAAACATCATTGATATTCATCGAATTCATTTCAGCTTCCATAGCTTCTTGCCATTTAAACGAGTAAACGCTTCGCATGGCTTCTTCAACTGAGGTGGGATCACCCTCCATTTGAATTTCTTTACTAACATAAACTTCATAATAATCAGAAAACTGGTTTACTAATTCTTTGAGACCTTCTGGGGCCTCAGCTACTAGCACTTTCATATGGGGCTGTTGTTGCTCTTCATTGCCAAGAGACAATTAATTCTACAAGCTCCCGTATAACAAGATCCTCATTATTCATCTTCTTCGAAGAGCTAACAACAGGTGTTGTATTGGTCATACAACATCAACAGGTATTGAGAAACATTGTTTACACCAGAATTTGGAAGAATGATTGTAGGAACTCAAAAGCTCCCAAGATCATGTCATTAAGGAATCGATTACATAAAGGTCGGTATCAGCTGATTCAAATGCAGCACTGGAATCGGCTCTCTTCAGATAGCGCCACCAGATAACTATAACAGCTACAATCGATGCCAGAAAAAACATGTTGGACTCTACAAAAAGGGAAAGATTAGGGTCCAAGTTATCTTAAATTAGGAATGTTTTCTCTTAGGCCAAAAATTATAATGAGTCATGCTTAAGTAGGATTCATACGTAGGTTCCGGGTATAAATATTGGACCCCAGCTATTGTAAAGACACACAATCAATCAAATACAAGTTACTTACTTTTTTTGGCTCCGGCCACCCCATAGGAGTAGGAGTAGAGTAGATCTCGGCGAGTTCATTAACGAGCAGGGCTGCATCGGTCCGGCTGACCTCTAGCTTGTCTGTAAGTACCGTCATGGCTTATACTTCCGTTCGTATGGCTACATCGATCCGGTTGACCTCCACTGTGACTCTGGTATAAGCTAGTTATCGACTCTTGTCTAGTTTAAGTATGACTGCATCGATCCGGTCGACCTCCACTGCTCGAACTAGATTAAGGTCAAGTTATCGGCTCTATCTAAGGGTGGCGTCCTTCAGATAGATTCATTAAATTAACGATATTGCTTATTGCTTTCATTATTTATTTAATTATAGCAATATCACTTTGCCCGATTGGGATTGATCTCCTTCCACATTGGCTCTCAGAGCCACATATTCGGAACTGTCTGGGCACAGACCGGCATGTTCCACCTTAAATTACTGATAAACTTTCTCTCCTTGTCAATTGTAGGGTCAAATTGACTGGCACGTCTCGAAAGGAGTACGCAAGAACGATCATCCCTGCGTGGAAGCCAGGCGGATCTCTAGCTCCATCGAGTAGACCCTTCGGCTTGCTTGTGTGCCCGGCATGGGATGAATTTCCCACACCCGGTGGGACCCCACAATTGTCATGGCGGCTTACAACAACAACGACATCCTTATGGTACCTTATGAAAACCTACCTGATGGAGATAAAGATGTCATCAGTAAAGCTATAGAAGAATTTTAGAACAAGTGTTTGTTGTCCTACACCAAAACATGTGATAATACAATTATTCAGAAATATCCACTACCAAGAGTTCTGTTGCATGGGCAGACAGATGCAGATGAGACTGAAGACAGGCATTTTTTCATAGAACCTATAAACAAATTTGTTCGTGATGCCATATCAAACCATAATGAAATCTTCTTGAACACATTCCACAACACCATGAAAGAGGTGTTTCATGGATTTCTAGTTGATCAAGTTGGACCGGCTTATTACAACATTCCACATCCGTCGACTCAAGGGACTAATCAAGCCAGTACTAGCCATCAAGAAGCAGGACTAGCTGGTAATGATGATGTCTAGGTAGTTTAGAGCTCATCTGAGCAAGCTCAAGGTGCTACTATGAATCAGATATAGTATAATCCTGGATCGTCAGTGCAGCATGTGCAATAGCCGGTGGGGCAAGGCCAAAACCAGATGATTAATTTTGGCACGTCAGGCCACATACCATCGTCGGCTCAAAAAATAGCACCATCAATTCAAAGGATCCGTAGAGATATAGATCCTAATGTCTATAACCAGAGACTTCATGCAGCAAACCAACAGAGGACCTAGCAGATAGAGATTCCATAGGGGTATCATTATGGCATAGATTATAACACCCTTCACATGATTCCAAATCTAGGGTATCAAGGCACACGGGATTTCAATCCACAGATGGCTCAGCAGGTGCAGAGAAATCCAAATTCAAATGTTGATGAGTTGTTGCTAAGAGTGACCAAGATGATGAAGAATTAGTTCGGACTGAAGCCAAAAGGGCTGACCTTCTCGTACAAATGCCCATATCCAGAATGGTATGATTTGGTCGCTCTTCCTACAAATTATAGGCTCCTAGAGTTTGCCAAGTTCACTGGCCAAGACAGCACAAGCACAATAGAACATGTCAGTCGATATCTTACACAATTGGGCGAGGCATCCATTAAAGAGTCCCATCGAGTTCGTTTCTTCTCCCTGTCACTGTCAGGGCCAGCCTTCACTTGGTTGTCATCACTGCCAGTCAACTCCAATGCTAATTGGGCTGACCTGGAGAAGAAGTTTCATACATATTTTTACACTGGGATAGGAGAAAAGCATATTACCGATTTGACAACTATAAGGCAGAAAACTAATGAATCGGACACTGAGTTTCTCCAGAGGTTCTGAGAGACTAGAAATTTGTGCTTCTCATTAAACTTGGCTGATGATCAGCTAGCCGTTTTGGCCGTTCAAGGAATGCTGCCAACATGGAAAGAAAAGCTACTGGGACAAGAATTTGACAACTTGGGTCAATTGGCTCAACGAGTGGCAGCGCTCAATAGCCAATTCAAGAATATGCGCAGATATACCCGATTCTAGAAAAGTACAACAATGGCTAAAGCTTATAATCCATATTCAGTCGATGACAGCTATGAAGATGAAAAAGAAGAGGTTGTCACGGCTGAATGGAATTAGGGCAAGAAGACAGTAATGGTGCCAAATCCTTGGGGAAGAGGAGTCAAAGAGAGATATGACTTTGACATCATGAAATCAGACAAGCTCTTCAATTTCTTACTTGAGAAGGGGCAGATCAAGTTGCCCAATAATCATGTTATGTTGCCCCCTGATCAGTTGAAGAATAAGAAGTTCTACAAGTTTCATAATGTTACATCTCATTCTACTAATGAATGCAGAGTTTTCCAGCAACATATACAGAGGGCTATTCAGCAAGGAAGGCTTAAATTTAATACGCCTCAAAAGATGAAAGTTGATGATAATCCTTTCCCAGGAGATCAAAACATGGTCGATGCTAGGCTGCTCAAAGGAAAGACTAAGGTCCTAACATCAACCAAATCAAGAGAAACTGGAACAGTCGATCCCGAGATGCAAATATCGACTAACGAATACAGAGAAATTGAAAGATGTCGCGACAAGCAAAAGAGCCGATATGAGCAGGGAGAAACGTCAAAAGATGGGGCGACAAAGCCGCAGGTTACATCTCAAATTCTGTTGAATAAATGGCAGCGGCAGAAAGAAAAGGATTATCAGAGTTGGTTAAAGGAGCAAGAATACCAGTGTCAACAGGAAAAAGAGAGGTATGAAAGAAAGCAAGCTGAATCACATTGGAATTGTCCTTTCTTCAGACATTGCTGGAACAAAGGTTTGAAATTGCCTACCAAAAATAACTGTCTAGAGTGCAGCGAACAATATTGGGAGTTTAGGCAATCTCAAGCCAACCATCAATCTATCCATGCTCAAGATGTGTATCATCATAATAACATGGATCGGCGCTTAAAAGATGGAAGTGTTCATGATCAGCTTGGAAAACGGGTTGTTGATCAAAACTGGGCTGATTATGAAAGTAATAAAGAAGAATGTGTTTGGCAGGAAGGCCAATGGTGTCCGGGAGGTTTGATAAGAAGCCAGAAGAGAAGGGTGCAACGCCTAAGGAATAGAGAGTTGGAACAGGCTCAGGCATCCGATAAACCTCAAGTATGGCGTGCTAAGCAAACAGCCGATAGAAGGCAGCCATCGACTAATATTCAAATGGCTTTTCTGTTGCCATCAGAGTTCAGAGCTCTAGCAGATCAAGAAGTTTACTCAGATTTTGATGAATCAGAGTATGAGGAGATAGTTGCCAAGTTGACAATTATACAACAGGCAATATTTGATAAACCAGTCAAACATCGGCACTTAAAGGCTTTATATGTAAAAGGTTTTGTTGATGGGAAGCCGATGAACAAGATGTTGGTGGACGGAGGTGCTTCTGTCAATCTCATGCCTTACACCACTTTTCGTAAATTGGGCAAGGGACCAGGAGATCTGATTGAGACTGATATGATGCTTAAAGACTTTGGGGGTAATGTGTCTAAGACCCGGGGGGCAATGAACGTCGAACTGACAATCGGGAGTAAGACTCTGCTCACCACGTTCTTCGTCATCGATGGAAAAGGGTCGTATAGTTTGCTCCTTGGTCATGATTGGATTCATGCAAACTATTGTGTGCCATCAACCATGCATCTAGTTTGATTCAATAGCATGGAGATGATGTTGAGCTGGCTCGCGCTGATGAATCTGTGAGTGTCACAATAGCCGATCCAGTCTTTTAGGAACTAGGAGACTTCGAATGCTTTTCTGGCAAGATATGGGAAGGAGGCTTCATTAGAATCAATATTGAAAGCCAACAGCCGATCCGAGCAATCGGCTTTGAAAATTTGTGTTAATGGATAATCTAGTAGACGGTACAGATGGCAAACTAGGACAGGGCTTCACGTCGGCCGATGAATTAGAAGAGGTAGATATTGGTTCTAGAGATAGACCTAGGCCAACGTATGTAAGTGCCAAGTTGGATCCTGAGTATAAGCGAGAGTTCATTGATTTATTAAAGGAATTTAAAGACTATTTTGCTTGGGAATACTATGAGATGCCTAGTCTAGACCGATCAATTGTTGAACATCGGTTGCCAATCAAACCTGGATATCGGCCGTTTAAACAAGCTCCGAGGAGATTCAACCCGAACGTGCTTGATGATATCAAAAAGGAGACTAAAAGGTTACTGGAAGCAAAATTTATCCGACCATGCTGATATGAAGAGTGGATATCGAATGTTGTCCCTGTGTATAAGAAGAATGGAAAATTAAGAGTTTGCATCAATTTCAGAGATCTGAACAAGGCTACACCCACGGATGGTTATCCGATGCCAATAGCCGATATGTTGGTAGACGCAGCAACCAGGCACAAAGTGTTTACACCAAAATTTGGGAGAGGAATGCGGGAACTCGCAGGCTTCCAGAGATATGCCAATCAAGGAGTCTATGGAGCAAAGGTTGCTATCTGCTAGATCGAATGTGACACTGGATCGATTCTTTCCGAATGACATCAGCAGATGACGATGATGGGATATGACTGGCGTCAAAAAGATACATATCGGACTCTACAAAAGTGGAAAGATTAGAGTCCAAGTTATCTTAAGATAGGAATATTTCTTTATGCCAAAGATTGTAACAAATCGTGCTCGAGTAGGATTCATGTCTAGACTCCGGGTATAAATATCAAACCCCGGCTATTGTAAGAGAAACAATCAATCAAATACAAGTCAATCACTTTTTCGGTTCTGGCCACCCCTTAGGAGTAGGAGTAGGAGTAGGAGTAGGAGTAGAGTAGATCTTGGCGAGTTCTTCAGCAAGTACGGCTGCATCGATCCGGTCGACCTCCATTGCTTGTTGTAAGTACCGTCATGGTTTATACCTCTGTTTGTATGGCTGCATCGATCCGGTTGACCCCCACTGCAACTCTAGTATAGGCTAGTTATCGACTCTTGCCTTGTTCAAATATGGCTTGTGTGATTCTGCCTCACACCCCACTGCTTGAACTAGATCAAGGTCAAGTTATCGGCTCTACCTTTGAATGGCAGTCTTTGGTAGATTCATTAAGTTACCAATATTGCTTATTGCTTTCATTGTTTATCTAATTACAGCAATATCACTCTGCCCGATTGAGATTGATCTGAATCATCCTTATATCTTATTTAACCCATCGTTTGCTAATCTAAAACTGATCTAATCTACATCTTAAACGATGAGTTATGTTTTTATCGGCTGTTTTATATCAATCTTAATCGTGCATAGTGTGCGGTTAAGGCATGTTCGATCTTGAGTAGATCTATTGGTTAGCGAGAACCGTTCCATGGCCCTTTATCACGGCCTATGGGATTCTGCCTCTCACCCCACTGTTAGCACCATGGAGTGGGGATCATTAGTTGATAGATCCATTCCTGAGAAGGCATGACCTTAACTGTGCGCTATGCCTGAATCGACTGTTTAGCCGATATCGAATGCTTTCACGAACAGTTCACATCACAAGATCATTGAAGTAGAGATAAGTTGAAAGATATGTTAGCCCCATGATCTTATTATTGTATTACGACCTGCATGATTCTGCCTCATGCCCCACTGATATTAGTACTAAGTTAGGGTCGTCGAGTCTATTGTTGTTTCTACGGCCTGTATGATTTTGCCTCATGCCCCACTGGTCATGACGATAGATGAGATCTAACATGTTCATTAGATTTATCTTTGTTAAATGGTTAAGTGGTGTTGAATTGTTTCTTTATATAAAAAGGGATTCGGTTACTTGTAATCATTGGCTCAGTTTAAACCAATCATCATCGATATCTTATTGCCATTGATTAAATTATTGCTCGAATTATATCTATCTTGGATGATAACCGATTCTTCTTACACAACCCCATGAGCTTTAACCGATTTATTCTTATGAATATGCCGGAATCGACTATTTAGTCGATCTCCTCTCATATCGGCTCTCAGAGCCACATATTCGGGACTGTCTGGCAACACTGGCATGTTTCGCCCTTAATTACTGATAAACTTTCTCTCCTTGTCAATTGTAGGGTCAAATTGGCTGGCACATCGCGGGAGGATTGCGCAGGATCGACCACCCTTGCGCTGAAGCTAGGTGGATCTGCTCCATCGAGCAGACCCTTTTGGCTTGCTGCATGTGTCCTCAGCACGGGACGAAATTCTGTGTCGACACAAAGTTATTAGCTTCATGGACGGCAATGCAGGAAATAATCAAATTTTCATGGCTGAGGAAGACATAGCAAAGACCGCTTTCAGGTGCCCTGACGCAATCGGTTTATTTGAGTGGGCTGTGATGACCTTTGGTCTAAAGAATGCTAATGCAACTTATCAGAGGGCAATGAATTATATTTTTCATAAGTTGATCGGCAGGATTGTTGAAATCTACATTGATGATGTGATGATAAAATCCAAGGGGTACAAGGAACATCTAGCTAATTTGTGGGAGACTCTGGAATGCACAAGAAAACATGGTCTGAAGATGAATCCTAATAAGTGCGCCTTTGGAGTATCAGCTGGATAATTCTTGGGTTTCATAGTCCACGAGAGAGGAATCAAAGTTGGTCAAAAAAGCAAAAAAGCAATTGATGAAGCAGTTCCCCCGATTACTAAAACAGAGTTATAATCTTTGCTTGGTAAGATTAATTTTATCAGAAAATTCATTTCAAATTTGTCAGAAAGAGTTCTGTCGTTTTCTCCCTTGTTGAAGTTGAAAAATGATCAAGAATTTAAGTGGGGTGACATACAACAAAAGGCATTTGAAGAGATAAAAGAATATATGAAATGTCCACCTATGCTGGTTCCTCCTCAGCAAGGTAAGCCTTTTAAGTTGTACATATCGGCTGATGACAAAACAATTGGATCGGCCTTGATGCAAGAGTTTGAAGGAAAAGAGCGAGTTGTTTTTTATCTGAGTAGAAGACTCCTGGAGCCAGAGACAAGATATTCTCCCACCAAAAAGTTATGCTTGTGCTTATATTTCTCTTGCACTAAGTTACAACACTACTTATTATCGGCCGAATGTACGGTTGTTTCCAAGGCTGATGTGATTAAGCACATGTTATCAATGCCAATACTGAATGGGAGAGTGGGAAAGTGGATTCTCATGTTATCGATATTTGACTTGAAGTACGAATCGGCTAAAGCAGATAAAGGACAAGTAATGGCCGATTTTGTCACCCAGCATTATAAGTCAATCATTGATTATGTAGAGCCGGTACCTTGGACATTATTCTTTGATGGGTCATCATGCAAGCAAGGTGGTGGCATTGGTATTGTTATTATTTCGCCTCGGGGGGCAAGTTTTGAGTTTGCTCTTCCAACTAAACCATTGATTACCAACAACCAAGCGGAATATGAGGCTATTCTTAAAGGACTTCAGCTTCTTCATGAAGTAAAGGCTGAAGCAATTGAAATAATTGGAGATTCACAGTTAATTATTAATCAGTTGATCGGCCTATATGAGTGCAAAGAAGATACTTTGAGAACATACTATGATGAGTGCCAAAAATTACTCAAGGAATTTCTTCATGTCTCTCTTCAACATATTCCGAGAGCACAGAATCAAGAGGCTAATCGTTTAGCTCAAAGTGCGTCAGGTTATCGAGTGTTTCAAGAAGTCTTGAGTAGTGAAACCTCGAATGACGATTGGAGAGTTGAAATAGCCGATTACCTTAGGAATCCATCATAGAAAGTTGCCAGAAAGCTAATATATAAATTGACTAAGTATGTGTTACTGGATGATCAGCTATATTACAAAACAGTCGATGGGGTGTTGCTCAAATGCTTAAATCAAGAGGAAGCTAAGGTGTTGATGGGCGAAGTGCATGAAGGGATATGTGGGGTTCATCAATCGGCTTATAAGATGAAATGGGTTATTCGCAGAGCTGGATATTTTTGGCCAACAATATTGGAAGACTGTTTTGAATATTATAAGGGGTGCCAGGACTGTCAATGTTTTAGTAATCTCCAGAAATCACCTGCATCGTCCATGAATCCGATAATCAAACCATGGCCGTTTCGAGGTTGGGGAATTGATTTAATTGGCCAAATTTTTCCGCCCTCAAGTAAAGGACATAAGTTCATATTGGTAGCAACAGATTACTTCCCTAAGTGGGTTGAGGCAATTCCTTTGAAGACAGTAACCTCAAAGAATATGGTTGATTTTGTTAAAGAGCATATTGTGTATCGTTTTGGGATTCCTCAAACTATCACTACCGATCAAGGGACAATATTCACATCAGAATAGTTTGGAGATTTTGCTGTCAGTATGGGAATCAAGCTACTATTTTTTTCTCCTTACTATGCTCAGGCTAATGGCCAGGCAGAGGCGTCCAATCAGATTATGATTAAGCTGATCAAGAAAAAGATTAAGGAGCAGCCAAGGAAGTGGCATTCAACGCTTAAGGAAGCACTATGGGCATATAGAATGGCCTGTCATGGATCGATCAAAACATCACCCTATGAACTTGTGTATGGCCATAATGCGGTCCTTCCTTGGGAAGTTCAGGCTGGATCGAGGCGTGTAACGTTGCAAAATGATTTGTCAGCCGAAGTCTACAAGAATCTTATGATAGACGACTTAGAAGACTTGAGTTGCCATCGGCTACGTGCTCTTGAGAATATCGAAGCCAATAAACTGAGGGTTGCAAAATATTACAATAAAAAGGTCAAGTGCAAGCAATTTTCTGAAGGAGACTTGGTTTGGAAAGTGAAGTTGCCGATCGGGTCAAAGGACAACAAGTTCGGCAAATGGTCACCTAATTGGGAAGGACCTTATCGGATCAAACGTTGTGCGCCTAGTAATACTTATATTTTAGAAACACTAAGAGGAGAGGAAGAATTTGGTAGAGCAATCAATGGACAATATCTAAAGAAATATTACCCTAGCGTTTGGATTCATACTTGGCAACCGATTTGTTCGGTCGTCGGCTCTAATAGCTGATACCAGAAAGGTATCGTCTCTAGTACAAAAATAAACCCAAAGGGGTAGAAGTAGGTATGATGTGTATCGCCTATAGGAGCAAAGCAAACACGGATAGATTGATGCATGGAATATGAAGTACGAAGCAAAAGAAAATCACTCAAGACGGAGAAATTGTTTGCTAAATATCACCTATTACAAACTACGGGCCAGAAAACACTTTGGTTACTATATCATCAGCCTAGGAAGTAAGGGCTACAGAGTTGGTGGCACCGAAAAAGTCCTCGACCAGGCGCTCGTGATCCCCAGGTTGTGCCGCAGTGGGAAAACAGTGGGGAAGAAGCTAAAGCTCGTGGCCAGAATGGACTTGCGCAGCAGCCAACGCCATGGCAGCACCATGATGAACGCCGTGCAAAGTGACCTCCCTGACACGGTTTGGGATGTCGTGTAGGCGAACCACTGGGATGGCGCCTCTGGCGTTGACGAATCCCGCCGCGTACTCTGCAGCCGATCGGAGGCTTTCCAGCTGAGCTGACAAATCTAAAAGATTCAAAGGTGAGATGATCAGGATCCATAATTCCATGAGTTTTAACTGATTTATTCTTATGAGTATGCTAGAATCGGCTATTTAGTCGATCTCCTTCCACATCGGCTCTTAGAGCCACATATTCGGAATTGTCTAGGCACAGACCGGTATGTTCCACCTTAAATTACTGATAAACTTTCTCTCCTTATCAATTGCAGGGTCAAATTGACTGGTACGTCTCGGAAGGAGTATGCAGGATCGATCATCCCTGCGTGGAAGCCAGGTGGATCTCCAGCTCCATTGGACAAACCCTTCCGGCTTGCTCATGTGCTCAGCACGGGACGAATGTCCGTGCCGACAAACTTGTTGCTCCTGAGTTACAGGAGTGGGCACACAGTCCCTCTTCTCTTCAAGTCTTAGGTCTCTACATACCTCTACATACCATGGTTCCCCAGATCTTTCCATCTTTTCTAAAGATAGTGTATCTTCTAATATCTTATTTTGGGTTTAATCCGTTAAACGCTCATATGGCGCTTTAAGCACCACCTTAACATCTTTGAGACTGACTACGCTATTTTTCTGTCGGAACTTTAAAAGGTCCAGGAATTTAACTATTTCTGTGCTTAGGGGTATCATTGTTGTAACCGTTGTACGCCTCCGACGGTCTTTATCTCACTCTTAATGAAGAGTATCTTTCTTAATTAATCTTTATCTCACTCTTAATGAAGAGTATTTTCTTAATTGATCTTAATATTTATATGAAAATGTGAGGGTTTATTGTTCCTTTGGTTATTGAGAGTAGGATAGACCAATATAATAAGAGTCCATAGAGCAACCCCGAATTAACCATTTTACATGAAACAACGACAAAAGCGTAAGAGTGTTTGGTTCACTCACCGTGTAATTTGATATACTTGAACTCTGAGGTGTTAAAAAAACCCGAGGATAGAATATACAAATGCTTGCCAAAAAGACATTAGGGTTTTATTCATTTAATTATCTTGTCATCTATCGGACCTTCCCTATTTATACGGAAGTGGAACTGGCATGTTTATAGCTTCCCCTCACCTAACTGCACCTTCCATTTTAAATTAAAAGATGTTTTAACTCTTCTAGATATATTATTTTTCCTATATATCTAGACATAATATATATCTTAGTGTAGAACAAAAGCTATATATCTATAGAAGCCATAATGTCATCTAGTTTAGAATGGAGGGAGTATTATATTAACAAAATATTTGAGGGCAAAGGTGGACTTTATTTGCCTCGAGG
Source organism: Miscanthus lutarioriparius (assembly GCA_904845875.1). Classification (NCBI taxonomy): domain Eukaryota; kingdom Viridiplantae; phylum Streptophyta; class Magnoliopsida; order Poales; family Poaceae; genus Miscanthus; species Miscanthus lutarioriparius. The sequence continues at coordinate 71,160,437 of CAJGYO010000012.1, read as the reverse complement.
GCACTATTGTCTTTACAATTCCCTTGAGCCTAAATCCTAGTTACATCTTGATCTCTTTCTCAACAGGCTTCATCTTGGCAAAGCTCCTGGGGTCTCATCCGGAAGGCTTGGCGGTCTGCCTTCCGAGGGGATTCGCCTGAAGCTCCGAGCGTCACCTAAAAGACAAGACAAAGGCATATTCGCGAAGCGGACCTTAACATAACCCATCGAACGATAAAGATCAGATTGTCTTAAAAAACATAAATTAATTATCATAGAAAGTATCCAAATTTGTCCCAAACTATTACAACTTCAGAGTTCTCGCCCCAACAAAGCATAACTGCAATAACCTATAATAAAGTATCAAATTCGAATAAACCACAAGCAAATATTATGTTGTTGCTACAAGCTGATGCTAGCCGCTCATGTTCTTCTTGCTAATGACCACCTTGAGCATAGACTCGAGGGTCTCAAGCTTCACTGGTTTGGACACAAACACATCAGCACCAGCTTGCATGAATGCCTCCCGGCCACCGAAATCTGCTGAGACCCCAACGATCTTCACCTCAGTAGCTCCCATGGCACGAATCTTGGCCACAGCCTGCCAAATGATCCACAAATAAATACATTTTCGTCAATTTAAACTAATATTAGTAAGTTGAAATGCTAAAAGATATTGCTCGCAAAAAAAGAAATGCTAAAAGATTTTTTTGTCTATAACTTATGTGAATGTGCCAAAAAAAATTAACAGGAAACAAACATAAATCTACTATATAACACGTTCAAAAATATACCTCAGGGCCCGACATTATGGGCATATCCTTATCTGAGAAAACAATGTCAAATGTTTTCCCTTCAAGGAAAAGGTCAACAGCTTCTTTCCCATTCTCAACAGCAGTAGCCTCGCAGTTAAGTTTGTGCAACATGTGCATGAGAATCACACAATCAACTTTGATATCCTCCACAACTAATGCCCTTGGGGCTGACCCTTGGTTCCTGGATGCCATGAAGATACTGCAAACAAAATGAGGAAATCAATTTTAATAGTACTCTTCATTTCCTGATACTATCAAGAAGATTAAGCAAAATCATAATATTTTCTACTTTGATTACAGCATCGTGCATGTATTAACGGCAAAACATGTTTATGTTTTACAGTAGATTAGAATGAATGACATATAATAGAATATTACAGTAGTCCACAGAACAATGGCGAAGACAACAATGACAGCAGAATGAATGACATATATGTAGATTAACAGCTCCGACTCCGGCTTTTATGTGGATTATAGTGACAAGCTGTTTTTCTCTTTTCTCCCAAAATGAAATAGGAACCGATAAAACCACTATTTTTAGATTCGCCGGCTCCTCCATGCACTGTAGCAAGAAGCCGGAGCCGTTTTGAGCCGTGCCATAAGGCTTGATACTGCAGTATACTAGGTATGGGTCTAGACGAACTGTACATATTCTAGAGAAAATATAAAAACAAAGAGAAGGAATTCAGGACCAACCTTGACTTGAGATGATGATGCACACGTATCCTTCTTTCTTGGTACTCGACTGCCCCTTTGAGTGCTGCATATCACGGTCCAGGCCCATTTTATAGGCGAAGCCAAGGGCCAAAGTTTGCCTGCTCAAATCTGAAAGATTTTTCTGTAACTGCTTGAAAATAAATGCGAATCGGAAATCTGATATGCTCAATTAATTCGCTCCTCATTCCAGATCAAAATGCAAGATCTCACGCACCTTGGGTTCTGACACGTGTATATATATGGCGTGTAGCTATTGATGAATATTCACTCCTGTCCGTCGCATGTGAATCCGCCATGGCCATGAGCAGGCCGCTGGCGCATGAATCAAGCTGTAGCCATTCTTCATGAATCGACTCCAGTTTTGGATGAATCTGGATAGATTTCTCATTAAAACTTTGATTGGATTTGTGACGAAAATGGCCGCTGGGATTTCAAGGATATCACAAGAGATTTATTTTTGCAAAGATGCAGATTTGGAGAGTGCATTGGGACCATTTGCATCTTGCATATACGTGTTGTTATTCCAGGCAAATCCAGCAGGATGCCGCCCTGCATCCTAAATTTTGTTTGATTTGATTCTTTTGCCTGGCCTTATCTTCTCGTTAGGTACACACAGATAACTGGTTACTACTCTTGGAGAAAATAACAACTGGTTTGCCAAATATTGTGAGCGGGCCAAGGAAATTACAAATGCACTTATGTTGGTGAAACTCAAGCCAAAAGATTTATGTACAGAAATATTCAAATACACATTGGAAATGTCGTTTTCACTATTCATGTAAGCATTCTGACAAAAAAAAGATATTCAAATACATATACAAATCATGTAAAGATAAGGTGTTGACTGCTTAAAGTGAACTAAGCATAACTTAACTCGCACTACTACAAAAAAAACTTTCGGGAGGCGGTCATTTTTTATTTATGGAGGCGGTCGTTTTTTATATACGGAGACGGGTAAAGCAACCGCCTCCATCTAAAGGTCTCCGTACGGAGGTGGGCAAAGCAACCGCCCCCGTAAAACAAACAGGAAAAACATAAAAACCCATGGACAGGCCCGCCGAGACCATCCAAGGGCCGCTGCCACAGCTAGCTAGAGACCATCCAAGGGCCGCCGCCACAACTAGCTAGATCTGCACGCTGTCGCCGTCATCGTCGCTAGATCCAGTCGTGCCAACCCTCAATCCACCACCGGGGACGCCACCACCCAAGATCTGCCGCTTGGAGGGTGGGCTCTCCCTGGATCTACCGTTGGGGAGCGCACCCACCCTCGATCCATCGACGGGGGACACCACCACCCTAGATCTATCGTCGGGGAGTGCGGCCGCCCTGGATCCACCGCCGGGGGGCGCGGCCACCCTGGATCTGCTGTCGGGGGGGGCGCCACGCATGCCGCCGCCAAAGGTACGGGCCGTCACGCTCGCTGCCGCCGGGGGTGGTGGCCGCCCCGCATGCCGCCGCCACCGGTTGGGGCTGTCCCGTGCGCCGCCGCCAGTTGGGGCTGTCCTATGCGCCGTCACCACGGAGGGAAGGTGGGCAAGCGCTACCGCCCCGAGCGTCGCCGCCGCGGCACCGAGAGATGGAGAGAGAGGTAGGCATCAGAGGGAGAGGGGGAGAGAGAGAGAGAGAGAGAGAGAGAGAGAGGTGGGCAAGTGAGGGAGAGAGAGAGAGGAGGGCGAGTGAGAGAGAGTGCGCCGTCGGGTGAGAGAGAGAGAGAGAGAGGTTGGATAAGTGAGAATGAAACCCTAAAATCTTCGTATATATACACTAAATGATATCGGGCCTGATATGGGTTTTGGGTAGGCCTCGGATATGGATTTATGGAGGCGAAACCTTAAGACAACCATCTCCGAAAATAGAACACAGTTGTCTTAAAACGACCGTCTCCGTAAATTCATTTTCAGAGACGGGTATTTCCTGACCACTTCCGTAAATAAAACAACCGCCTACGTGAATCGATTTATTGAGGCGGTCATTTTTTGGTGCCTCCATAAATAAAAACGACTGCCTCCGTTAATCGCCTGGTATTTTACGAGGCGATTGAATTTTGTTACCGCCTCGGTTAATGTTTGGACAGTGCCTCCTAAAAATCATTTTTAGTAGTGTCATTAGATTCCTTATGGTGGGGTCAACAAAGCATCGGTATCTCTAGCTTCCGTATGACCCAGCAACGACACGCCGCTAATGCCTTGCCGCCTAACTCTACTAGTGCTTTCAAGAAGGCCGGAAAGCTGCAAGGATGGCGCCAGCCGGGTGATCTGCCTCCCTCAACCCTTGGCCTTTTGTCAACTCATCCTCATCCTCTTTTCTTGCTCCGGTGACAGATCGGTATGGCATTGGACCGAATCTACATGGATCGCGCACTATGGTAGGATCATCCAGATTCGATGGTGAATAGTGAGTTCTTGATGATCGATTCGGTGGCGGTGCTTCCCTCCACCTATATGCAGTGCGTCAATCACAGTGGTGGAGGCACGGCCAGCCTCCCCCTATGTGGGTGGTCGTCAGCACCTCCCCCCATGCTCCATCCTGACAAGGCTTGTCCCTGTGTTGTGGTTGTCTGTCAGGTCCCAGATCAAGGACCCAACGGAGACTGGAACTAGATAGGGTTCAGGATGAACCAGATAGAGTATGGGGAAGATTGAGATAGAATACAGAAGGAAGAACAGAGTTCAGATAGGAGAAGAATAGAGTTCAGGGATGGTTTCTGTATTCATTCAATCGATGATCCTTTCGGTTACAGGATGGCGCCTTTTATAGACCAAGGCCCAACACCAACAGCTGACTCACAGCTAAGCTAACGGGGTCATACGCCCGCACACAACTGACTCAAACTTCACCTAACAACTGACAGCCGTTACACTACTAACAGCGCGCCCAACTGACGCTTATCCGACAACAGGCAGTCTGCTTCTTCATCAGAGATTACCCCACCTTGTGCATCTTCTTCCTGAACCTGGCATTGTCCTTGTTACGGGCGTGATCCGGTGACCCAATCATGCATGACATGGCTAGCAATAGGCGCCTAGGGCCTCGGAGTACCACCATGGTGTGTGATATGGGACGTTCTTCGTCATCTTCGAGCTTTGGGCGCTATGTCCCCAATGTTTGGCAATAGCATGGTATTGGACACGCTTCATTGACTCTTTTGCCTTTGTTGTGGTGGGCGGGTGTGTGCTGGTGAAAGCCATGTTGGTCTCTGTGTCAATCCTGACGGTGATGACATTTTTGTAGAGATGCAAGGCGGATTGCCGGTGAAAAAACCTGTGAAATTAAGCCTATTTGCGGGTTCGCAGATAACCCACCTTGCATCCTTATGTTTTTGGGTGTTGTTGTTCTCAATGGAGGTTACATCATCCACTGGGTCTCTAGGTGAAAACTTTGCCCTACTCTAGACAAATGGTTGTGATCACTATAGTTGCGTCATTGTTGGAGGCACTTTGGAGGACTTTTGTATGGTAGTGCTATTTATGCGTATGCTGTGGTTGCCCAATCCAGAGTCTTCAGTAGCTATCGGTATCCAGCATATTCTCACGGCCTACTTCAATCAAAATGAGAATGCTTATATCGGTTGCCTTTTTTGGTAATTAGAGCTTCAAGAAGCATATGGAGTTGTTTCTCTTTTCTTATACTAGAAGTATACCCCGCGCATTGACGTGGGAATAGCGAGTGAATTTTAGTGGATAATATGTGGCATGATATGACATGGGTTGCTTGCATGAATAGGTAAGTGTCGTAATTGTATATACTAGTGGATTGCTGACGTGGATGTCTTGCATGTCGAGATAGAATTGTAGTGGGATTTATGATTATAGATATAGATATATCTCATGTCAACATTACGAGTGTCTGCGTTGTACCGTGTAATTTGCAAAAAAAAAATTATGGAATAAGCCGTGAAGGAGGATTTGTCAGATGCAATTTGAAGATTTCAAATTTCTTTCTTTTGTTTTATTTGTTGTTCTTTGGTACATTAGAGTTTTTGATGTCCTATATGTTTCATTGTTGCGACAATTGTAATGTCTTCGTAATAATCGTGGTATGACGTATTTTTATTAGAAGATGTCTAAACCCCAAAACCCTCCATTGTCTAAATAAAGTTTCTTGTGGCAAAATCGGTCCATCTTAGTTTTATTTCGGAATTTAACTGTCTTATTCTTTCTGGAAAAAAAGGCAGCTTAAATAGCAAATGTAATTTGGGTTCTTTTTTATTTTTCTCTTGTTTAACCTTTCTTTGGACTTTTACTTAATTTATTCTAACAAATAGGTGGCGTCTCCTCCTGTTTCATAAAAAATAAAATATCAAAATCTACATGGCAAAAGCGATTAAAGTAAACAAATATGCAGGATATATCTACTTGGGCTATCAATTTGCCTTGACATGAGGACTGCAACAGCAAACAACGCATTGTCTGTTCAATCCAAAATCAAACTTGCTAGCGTCCGGACGTCTGTTTTGGGGCGCTAGCGTAGGACGCTGCCACGCTTCACATGGGGGCCTGCACCGCTCCATTTCCTGTGCCCAGACGAACCCATGCGGGGGGCACGTCTCGATCTGTGGCCTGCTCTGTTTCCCGCGCCTGTCGCTCGCGCCCCCTGTAACAGAACCGACCAATTATACGAAATTAAGTGAGAAAATCATCCGCCAGGGCAGACGATTTAGCAAACTTAAGCCCGTATAAGCCGGTAGTCTGTGAAATCACGAAGGATTTCAAACCAACTTCCATTCCAGCCAAGACCGTAATAAGTTTAGCGGTCACCATCACATATTACATAAAAGTTCGCAATCTCAGATACATCAGAGTTTAAACATAGTTATTACAAAACCAGTTCGAATAAAAGTAGCGGAAGCCATTTGTTCAAACCACACACACTCACGCGGAGTTCCAATATAGTGCCAGCGAATGATCATCTCCAACAAAAGCATTAGACGAGACGTAAGGAATGACCATGCCCATGGTCCTAAGCATCACCCATCGCAGGATAAAGGCAGTTGATACAATAGCCGTAATACATCTGCCCATCTGCAACAAGTGGGAATAAAACCCTGAGTACGAGAAGGTACTCAGCTAGACTTACCCGACATAACCGAAAATAAATGACACCAAGGATCATGAAGGCTTTATAGTAGGGTAGCTGACTCATTTGCAAAAGAAGCATTTTTAGCATTTCAAGAACCCTTCTAAAAGCATTATTGTCAAGTTAATTATTATTAACCTGTCGACTAGATTTGCACCTATACTAGAGCACGCATATGATTAAGCAGATAATGATAACCACTGATCATTAAACAACTTCCATACTGTCATATTCACTATAACTGTCCAAGTGTTCCATAAACATTTACTACGATGAAGTCACTCAAGTCAAGTGCTCACTATCCAGGAGCGATGGCGATTCGAATCGATTCCTAACCAGCTGGTGATTTATTCCTTACACAAACCTCACTCACCCGCTAAAGTGAGATATTGATCACCGAGTCAACTTTCCAGGTATCTCGAGTTTGCCAGGAACCACATGTACCCGGGGGCCGACCGACTGCACTTTGGTCTTATCATCCCGCCCCCGTGTCCTACCACACCTGCTCCGGCACAGTGCGCTGCGGGCAATCTACTCGGCCCAAAAAATCTCCCAGCTTCGCGGTCGGAAGGTACTTTATCCGGCCAGCTAAATGTAAGGCATGCGTTCAACATGACTCGAGGCCCAACAACGGTCGGTCCTTAATCGACACAGACGGAAACACTACAGTCCAAAACTCTGCAAGTCTCCGTCCGGTCTCAACTTCATTTAACACTTAGTTATATCATGACTTCATAGTCATCAAAGCAGATCCAGGTAACCACCTATAGCTCGCAGGTGACAGGAAATCACCCGACTTCTACCGGTCTAAGCCAGCTAAGCATTGACTCGACTGCGGATACCAGGGTAACAAGGATATAGTATAACAAAGGTAAACAAAGTATAATGCAGCAACGGTTGCAAACAACTCCTGAACGTAATGCATCAATTTAAAGTAAAGCATTTAATGAAATCATTGCAAACCGGGAGAAAGATGCTCCGGGGCTTGCCTCTCTCGAAGGAGCTCGGACGGTGATCGGGGCACTCCGGAAGTTCCTCAACGTCCTCCTCGTCGGCTTCTGGCACTTCCTGCGGCTGCACCTCGAACTGCTCCTCGGGCTCCTCGGGAATGACGACTGGGTTCTCGGTTTGCGATCCTGTATGGTGCAATGCGTGTAAGTGCCTATGCAATCAGTGCATCGGATGAGATGAATACAATGGATATGTTCGAATGCAAGGTAGTCACATCATCCAAGAAAATATGCCACAACCACATGTCCTCTACTGCATTCTCTTCTACTACTAATAGGTTAAGTCAATACATCTTATCAAATGCTTCAAAGATACACCAAAGCTAACATTATTAACTAACTTGCATTAAAGAGGATTATTTTATTTCATTTGAAACTAGGGCTACAACAGCAACCTATACTTCTGGTGCTTATAAAAATCTAAGAAAATTACAGTAGCATAGTAATACTCTAAGTAGACTACCATAAAATTTTCATGGCATTTGGAAAAGTAAAATAGTCTACACAAAAATGACAAGCTATGGCATGATCATGAACATGAAAATACTTTGTACTGTGAAAAGTGTCAAACAACAGAATTAGTATTTTTCCTATGTTCTTCATAGCATACAATGACTGTACAAAATTTATCACATGCATGTTTTATACAAAGTTTGCTCTCTAGCAAAAATAACAAAAATCAGCCATTAAAGGTACTTGAACTACACCTCAAAATTTTTCCACAGCACATGCATGAAACCTATTTTTCCTAGGAAGTACATGACATAAGAAGATTAACAAACTTGGAACCATATTTTTCTGAAGCCTATATATTTTTCTACATATTTTCCAAGTTATCAGCGATATTCATGATTAAATAAAATTCTACAGCAAAGTATCTCTAAAATGACATGCAATAATTTTCCCAAGTAGATCTGCTGATAAGGAACCTAGCAAAATTTGTTTCAACAAATTTGGAGCAAATTTGAGTACCCAAACATTTTTCAAACCATTTCAAATTTCAAATAATAAAGAATAAGTTGAAATCCTTTATTCAAACGCTCTTTGGGCCAGCCCCGAACGGCTTAGGGCGGCCCACGATTTGTCTTGCAAGACACGCCCAGAATGGCGCAGCCCATCTCCAGTCCCCTCGCAGCAGCGGTGGCTGACAAACGGGGCCCGCACGCCAGCGAGAGAAAACAGGGGACGGAGAGGGACGACGGCGCGACAGCTGCGAAACTCACCGACGGCGAGGTCCCCGGCGAAACGGAGGGCACCAACGTGCTCCCCATGCCAAACCGCGTCGGATAGAGGTGAATAGGGAGGGGCGGTGCAGGGGAAAAAGGCTCGGCGACGGTAATGGCGGAGCGGCGGCGCGGGTAGTCGCCGGTGGAGCATCTCCGGCCACGGCATGGTGAAAGGAGGCGCTCGGGAGACTCAACGTCGCCGTGCGGTGCTTGTGCGCGCGAAGTAAAGGTAGGAAGAGGAGCGGGGAGGAGGAGTCCACGGGAGCGGAGCTCACCAGCGAGCTCGGCCGTGCTCCGGCGAGCAATTCCCAAGGACGGGATGCTTACCACGGCAAAACAGCGAGAGCACGGGGTGCGCGGGGTGACGGCGGAGCTGTAGGCTAGACGGAGTGGTCACCGGCGAGCTGAGGTGGCCGGGCGAGCGAGCTCCGGCAAGGCGCGGTGCGCGGTGGCGATGGCGGGCGCGCGGTGAGAGGAGAAGTGAGGAGCGCTGGAATGCGGTGGGCGCGCGGTGATTCAAGTCATGGCAGCAAGATGCAGAGAGCTGCATGTGGCAGTGGACGTGGTGTCAGCCAGCCGTCGACGGTGGCGCCACGCTGGCGGGCAAGCCAGCCTCGACAGGGTTGGGCATGGTGTGGCGTGTAAAGTAGGCAGGCGGAGGCAGTGCGGTCTTGGTCTTTGGGCTGGGCCGAAGCGAGGCGAGGGCGCGCTGGGATGCTGGCCGGGCTGGGGCAGACAGGCAGGCGAAGAAGGCGGCGGCCCGCGAAGGAGAAAGATCCTTTTTCCAAATATATTTTCAAGGAAATTTTTAAATGCCATCTTTCAAATATTATTTTGAGCAAGAAAATGACCTCTTTTGAAAATGAACCAAAAATGAAAGTTGCTTAGAATTTAATTCTCTACAACTTTGCTTTTAGGACCACAGCCAAATTCTTTCTAGATTTTGAATTGTAAGATCAAAGTCCACGTTTAGCTCAAAACCCTAATTTTGGGAATTTATTTTAAAGCCAAATTTTGAATTAATTTGAATACAAACATTGCTCCAAAATTGAACTAAACATTGCTAGATGATTTACAATAGTATCCAAACATGTTTTACTAACCTAGCAAGAAAATTCAGGGCAAAACAATTCTTAAGCAGTGTGTATGCAACATTCTGGGTTTCACGCATGTTTGAGATGTTTCAAAGCAATGTTTCAATTGTTATTCACATGATTAAGGATGTATGATTTGGATGCTTGATGATGCATGATATGCATGATTTTAAAGTGCCTAAATGTAGGCATAACACCGGGGTGTTACAGCCCTCCCCCCTTATAAAAATCTCGTCCCGAGATTTGGGTTACGAACCATTTGTTATAAAATTCTTCATAAGCTTTTTGTAGATACTCTCCTGTTTCCCAAGTTGCATCTCCCTCATCATGATGATCCCACTGTATCTTGTATGTTTTCACCACACTATTCTGAGTAGCACATTCCTTAGTGTCTAACACCCGGACTGGTTGTTCACGATACACTAAATCTGATTTGAGTTGAATACCTCGAGGTTCTATTCTTTCCTCCGGAACACGCAAACATTTCTTGAGATGTGATACATGGAAAACTGGGAAAACGGTACTCATTGTCTCAGGTAACTCTAACTTGTAGGCTACCGGACCTCTTTGTTCCAAGATCTTGTATGGTCCTATGAATCTAGCGGCAAGCTTTCTTCGAATTCCAAACCTTTTCTTCTTCATTGGCGTGACTTTCAGATAAACATAGTCACCAACTTCAAATGCAAGGGGTCTCCTTCTTTTGTCTGCATAGCTTTTCTGACGTGATTGGGCAGCTTTCATATTCTGCTGAATAATATGAACTTTCTTCTCGGCTTCTTCTACAAAGTCAATGCCATAATACCTTCTATCTCCAGGTTCGACCCAATTCAATGGTGTTCTACATTTTCTGCCATATAAAGCTTCGAATGGGGCCATCTTGATGCTTTCTTGGTAACTATTATTATAAGAAAATTCAGCTAACGGTAACCATGACTCCCATGATCCCTTAGAAGACAATACACAAGCTCTTAACATATCCTCCAAAACAGCATTCACTCGTTCAGTCTGACCATCTATCTGAGGATGATAAGCGGTACTGCGAATCAAACTAGTTCCTAAGCCTTTGTGTAAATGTTCCCAAAAGTGAGCCGTGAACTGTGAGCCTCTATCAGATACTATGGTCTTTGGTATACCATGCAACCTCACAATTTCTGCGATATACTTCTCGGCATATTGAGGTGGTCGATATGTTGTTTTGACAGGTAGGAAATGAGCGGTCTTTGTAAGACGATCCACAATTACCCAAATCGAATCATGTCCTTTTGGAGTAGTGGGCAAACCCGTGATAAAATCCATACTTATATCGTCCCACTTCCAACTAGGGACGGACAAGGGTTGCAACATACCAGCAGGTTTCATGTGAATTGCTTTCACTCGACAACATGTGTCACATCTAACAACATATGCTGTAATTTCTTTCTTCATTTTGGTCCACCAATAACGAGATCTTAGTTCTTGATACATCTTACTACTTCCGGGACAGATAGATAGCTTAGAAAGGTGAGCTTCATCCATGAGTTTATTCCTAAGCTCTCGATCCTTGGGAACCACAAGACGGTCGTCAAGCCACAACACGCCCTGTTCATCCACTTTAAAGTGTTGAGATGGCTTTTCTTTTATTTTCTCTTTGATGTGAAATATCCCCTTGTCGGTTTTCTGGTCTTCTATTATCTTACTCTCCAAAGAGCAACTAATCTGAATACTATGTAACACAGCAGGATGCATTAGATCGAACCCATCTTCAAGTAATGGCTGCACATTCAAGTAATGTGACTTTCTGCTCAAAGCATCTGCCACTACATTGGCTTTTCCAGGATGATATTGCACATTCAAGTTGTAATCCTTGATCAATTCCAACCATCTGCGCTGTCTCATGTTTAGCTCTGGTTGGGTAAAGATGTACTTAAGACTCTTATGATCTGTGAAAATGTTGCACACATTACCTAGTAGATAATGTCTCCAAATTTTTAGGGCGTGCACAACTGCAGCAAGTTCAAGATCATGTGTTGGATAGTTGACCTCGTGCTTTCTCAATTGACGTGATGCATAAGTAATGACTCTCCTTTCTTGCATAAGAACACATCCTAAACCAGTCTTGATGCGTGTAAAACACATCAAATGGTTTCTCGATATCTGGTTGTGCTAGAACAGAGCAGTGGTTAACGATTTTTGCAAAGTGTGGAAAGTCGCTTCACACTCCTCTGTCCACACAAACTTGTGATCCTACGTAGGAGGCTTGTCATCGGCTTGGCAATCTTGAAAAAGTCTGGTATAAAGCGACGGTAATAACCGCTAATCCTAAGAAACTTCTAATCTCAGAAGGCTGTGGTCGGTGCTTTCTAATTCATAACTTCTTGCACCTTACTTGGATCGATGAAACCCCATTCTCTACGGCGATGAATGTGACCAAGGAAAGGAACTTCCTTCAACCGAATTCGCATTGCTAAACTTAGCATACAGTTGATGATCCCTAAGTCTGGTCAAGACAGTTCTCAGATGCTCTTCATGATCTTTCTCATTCTCGGAGTACACCAGAATATCATCGATGAACACTACCACAAACTTATCCAATTCTGGCATGAAAACTGTATTCATCAAAAACATAAAGTATGCAGGAGCATTTGTCAAGCCAAAGGACATGACAAGATACTCATACAACCGTGTGATTCGGTGGAAAATGCAGTTTTCGGTATATCCTGTGGCCTTATCTTGATCTGATGATAACCGGATCTCAAATCTATTTTTGAGAACACCTTGGCCTTGGATAATTGGTCAAACAGAACATCAATATGAGGCAAGGGATACTTATTCTTGATGGTCACGGCGTTGAGTGGCCTATAATCTACGCACATTCTCAGAGTTCCCTCTTTCTTTTTCTTCACAAACAAAACGGGACATCCCCATTCAGACTTGCTTGGCTGAATAAACCCCTTTTTTGACAAATCTTCTAACTGCTTCTTCAGCTCAGCTAGTTCATCTGGAGGCATCCGATATGGTCTCCTTGAAATCGGAGCTGTTCCGGGGACTAACTCAATTCCAAACTCAATCTCCCTATCCGGCGGAAGACCAGGTAGCTCATCCGGGAATACATCCAGAAATTCACACACTACCGGAATCTGATGAATAGGAATGACTGTCGTAGCACATGTAACACTTATAAGGTCTGTTCTCCGAGGCAATGGTACTTGAAAAGTACCCTCACCCAGGGGATCCTTAAGGGTAAGTACTCGACTTCCAGTATCTATGACTGCTCCCCAATCCTTCATCCAATTCATCCCTATAATGACATCCAAAACTAATCCAGGCATAACTATCAAGTTCACTCGGAACTTCCTGCTACCTAATTCAAGGGTTGCCCCTCGAACCATCCGGTTAGTCAAAACATCAGCCCCTGCTGAACTTATACGGTAACCATAACCCAATTATGTGCATAGTTGTTCGTGTTTCTGTGCAAATGCTTGACTCATAAAAGAATGCGATGATCCAAAATCAAATAGAACAACTGCAGGGTTTTCGTTGACAGGAAACTTACCAGCAGTGACGGGCTCTCCCTCAGGAATTTCATCCACTGTTGTACTATGCACTCTAGCATTATAAGTCTGTTGTTTCTTCTTGGGCGGGTATGGACAAAACCTCGAGAAATGGCCGGGTTGATCACAATTATAGCAGGGTCCTCTCACTGTCCCGGCAGATCCCACAGTTCCCTTGGAACTGCCTTGTACCACAGTTGCGGCTGCTTTGTTGGGCTGTACCGCCATCTTGTACGGCTTTTGAGGTCCACGGAAATTCTGACTTCTTGGCTGAGGTGGCCTGAACCTAGCGCCAGGTGCCGATGGGCGATATGGAGGACGACCTCCCATAGGTGCTCTAGCTTGGGACGGACCACCTTCAAAGGCTCTCTTCTTGTGTGTCTTGGCTGCAGTCTTTGGCGTTGTTATTCTTCTCCGCCTGAGACGGTCGTTGATGAAGTCATTGAATCGACACGGTTGTTGGTACCAACATGCTTCATCATTTTTGGATTGAGTCCCTCTTGAAGGCGGCTATTCTTTTTAGCATCTGTGTCAACCATGTCGGGAGCATAGCGACACAAGTTGTTGAAGGCATGCAGGTATTGCGTCACGGTTTTGGTGCCCTAGTTCAAAGCCAGAAACTCTCCCAACTTCATCTCGGTCAGCCTGGGTGGAATATAGACTCCACGGAAGGCCTCAGCAAACTCTCTCCAAGAAATCTGGGCATTTGGAGGGAAGGTGGTGCGATGGTGCTTCCACCACATTCCCTTGATCCCTCGCAATTGAAGTGCAAGATACTCCGCTTTCAGAACCTCGGTCATCCTCAACACACGGAATTTATCTTCCATCGTGTTAATCCATTCCTCAGCATCGAGTGGCTCTGTTGCTTCCTTGAATACTGGCGGCCTGGTGTCCATGAAATCCTTGAAGCTACTATATTGGTTCACTCCCATGCCACCACCTTGATTGTTACCACGTTGAACGTTGTTGGCGATGGTTCGTAGAAAATCCTCCATGTTCTTTTGGGATTGTTCCGCATTGCGCTGACTCCCGAGCAACTGTGCGAGGAACATTTCGGGGGTAAACGGGGGAGGAGGTGGCAAATGTGGTTCATGGGGAGGTTCATTGTTGTTGCCGTGGTTTCCACCTTCACTACCACCACCACCGGTCCCCGCACCATTAGCACCGGTCTCAGCGGCCTCATACGTGGTTCGGCGAGTATTCGTCATCTGCATTTTTCAGCAACAAGTAATGATTGAGTGAAGCTGTAATAATTGCGAGTGAATGAAAAATTATGCCGCATCAATTTCTTCGGAGAGAATAAATTAATACAATAATTCAGAGGCACAACAATCGCATCCCAATTAAAACAACATGACTTAATCAAATTACTTCAACGGCCACATCGCGTCCATACAATCCAATTTGCTGACATATTAATTGGACTTTTTATGCGTTAAGATATTGCATTCTAAATCAAGTTCCAACCATATGCCAAGTCTCATACGTTCAAAGCAACATACAATAGGTTACATGCCAACAAAAGAAAGGTCATTGCGACAAGACCTAGATACTAGCGCAAGGCAACTAGCCTACTCCTCGGGGCCATCATCGGGATCGGAGACGTCACCATCGCCCCCAGGTGAAACTACAGGCTCGTCCTGGTTGTCGTCGTCGATGTCCATGCCAGCGGCGTTCGGTGGAGCATATGGGCCAACCCCATTGTAGAGCGCGTGAAACTCCTCGTGCAGGTTGCCGTTGTATTCCTCTAGCTCATCGACTCTCTGCAGCAGAAGGTTTCTTGCGTTCCAGGCTTCATTCCTTTCCTGAACCAACTGTCCAATCATGCGGTCTGCATTGTTGTTGGCTTGAGTCAACGTATGCACTTTCATTGCATAGCTCTATCACCTCTCTCAACCGCTTTGATCTCATTTGTAAGTTCATATCGCCAACCGCTCCTGCAAGCTAGCTATAGCACGTACTGTCTCTTCTTCGCTTCTTCCTTTGAGCTTATCCTCCTTTGCATAAGCCGGTCAAAGTCTAGTAGGTACTCTCGAGACCCTCATACGCTCACGATGGCGGCGAACATAGCACTCATTGCACGGGTTGTTGCTAGCTTTGTCCTTCATTTGGACCTCGACCAATGCACTTCCACGAGGTTGAACCCAAATGGCATCACGAGGATCATCCCTAGGAAAAGTACCGGCCAGAGCTCAGCTGCCAAGCTCACCGGGAAATCTGCTCATAATGTCCTCGATGACACGGAAGGCTGCTCCCTCTGCACCCTCATTTGGAGTGCGACCCTCAAACTCCAAATGCCAACCATCCCAACTGGAGCATCACCGAGAGCGGGAACCGTGATTTCCACCATCTGCAAGTCCATCCTCCGCTAATCGGCTCTCATTCCAAGAGTACACGGCTCTTGACCCTCTGGGTACCCCACATCATGGAGCCCTCTCCAAAGCAAAGTTGGCATGCCAAACTCGCTCAAGAAGGTGTCCGTGGTGCGGTGCTCCCTCAGGGCCAACGGACGTCGAGGTGCTCTTCCTCCGGTGGACTTACGGGCGGTCTGCTTCGTGCGGGCCATCTGTAGCAAAAGTTCTCTTATTACTTCGGGGAAACATTTTTTTAGGTGATACCACTTTTATCAAAATGAGAGAATCAATTTATAAGGGGAGGAATGCATGACATGAATGAAATGCACAAGTAACATGATGTATGAACGTGCCGTACGTTCTCACAAACTTAGGAAATAAATAATTTCTAACAACGAATTCGGTGGCATACAAACGATCTCTCAATACGTAGCTAATACGTTCTACACGATAGCGCTGTTATGTACCTACAGAAGATTCATTTCAGCCCAATTCCCAATTAATGCATAAAAGCAGTAAAGTTTTATCTACACGCTCTACACGAATCCCCAGATACGTGTACAACGGTAGTAACTACCCGAACCATCGTCCTATTGACGGCATCGCCTCCATAGACGGAAGACCCATACATGAGATACCTCTATAAAACATGCGTAGAACATGTAATTACTCCAGCATCATATAAGCATTCACCCTAGATCGGCGGTGTATCCGATCATGCTCTCACAACTCACACTTACCGAGGCGTAGAGGCAAATGATCCATTCATTACCACTCAAACCAGTGGCACTCATACAATAGCACGCCGTATGAGCGACGAAAGAGAAATATGATGCAAGAACCCCAGTCAGTACTTAATTAAGCCACCTAAAGTCCTTAACTGGGCATAAAGGATATGATCACTGGCACACTTTATATTTTTAAAATCACATTTTCCAAATGCCTTTTTGTTTTAAATACACTTGTGAACAGTAACACGCTAAACCATGCTCTGATACCAGCTGTAACAGAACCGACCAGAAAATCATCCGCCAGGGCAGACGATTTAGCAAACTTAAGCCCGTATAACCCGGTAGTCCGTGAAATCACGAAGGATTTCAAACCAACTTCCATTCCAGCCAAGATCGTAATAAGTTTAGCGGTCACCATCACATATTACATAAAAGTTCACAATCTCAGATACATCAGAGTTTAAACATAGTTATTACAAAACCAGTTCGAATAAAAGTAGCGGAAGCCATTTGTTCAAACCACACACACTCACGCGGAGTTCCAATATAGTGCAAATGAATGATCATCTCCAACAAAAGCATTAGACGAGGCGTAAGGAATGACCATGCCCATGGTCCTAAGCATCACCCATCGCAGGATAAAGGCGGTTGATACAATAGCCGTAATACATCGCGCCCATACGCAACAAGTGGGAATAAAACCACGAGTACGAGAAGGTACTCAACTAGACTTACCCGACATAACCGAAATAATAAATGACACCAAGGATCATGAAGGCTTTATAGTAGGGTAGTGACTCATTTGCAAAAAAAAAGCATTTTAGCATTTCAAGAACCCTTCTAAAAGCATTATTGTCAAGTTAATTATTATTAACCTGTCGACTAGATTTGCACCTATACTAGAGCACGCATATGATTAAGCAGATAATGATAACCACTGATCATTAAACAACTTCCATACTGTCATATTCACTATAACTGTCCAAGTGTTCCATAAACATTTACTACGATGAAGTCACTCAAGTCAAGTGCTCACTATCCAGGAGCGATGGCGATTCGAATCGATTCCTAACCAGCTGGTGATTTATTCCTTACACAAACCTCACTCACCCGCTAAAGTGAGATATTGATCACCGAGTCAACTTTCCGGTATCTCGAGTTTGCCAGAACCACATGTACCCGGGGCCGACCGATCGCACTTTGGTCTTATCATCCCGCCCGTGTCCTACCACACTGCCTCGCCCACGGTCAAGGCTGCGGGCAATCTACTCGCCCAAAAAAATCTCCCGGCCGGCGGTCGGAAGGTACTTTATCCGCCCACTAAATGTAAGGCATGCGTTCAACATGACTCGAGGCCCAACAACGGTCGGTCCTTAATCGACACAGACGGAAACACTACAGTCCAAAACTCTGCAAGTCTCCGTCCGGTCTCAACTTCATTTAACACTTAGTTATATCATGACTTCATAGTCATCAAAGCAGATCCAGGTAACCACCTATAGCTCGCAGGTGACAGGAAATCACCCGACTTCTACCGGTCTAAGCCAGCTAAGCATTGACTCGACTGCGGATACCAGGGTAACAAGGATATAGTATAACAAAGGTAAACAAAGTATAATGCAGCAACTGTAACACCCTAAATTTTGCATATTTTTGAAATAGGAGAAAGTGATTAATTTTGTATTTTGTGGGAATTTGAATTTAGGAAGTAATATTTTTTTTAATGAAATTAAAAGTAAATATAAGGATAGAAACATGTTGATGCATTCATCTTTGATGCATATTTATTTTTGTGATGAGTGGTTTTGTTTCAAATGCTAAAAGGTTTTAAAAAAAACCTTTTGAAAATGAGTTTGGAAATTGATTTGAAAAAGATAAAGGAAATATTTTCCCTCCCTTTCTCTTCCTCAATTCGGCCTGTTGGCCATTCTTTTCCCGTCGGCCTGGCTGGCCCAACTCAACCGCCGCCTGACTGGCCTTCTCTTCTACCCTCCCCCGTTACCTTCCTGGCGGCCCGGTCTGGCGGGCAACCGCCTGCCCGCCTCCTCCCCCCTCACCGGCGACGGCCAGGCCCCATGTCGGCCTTCCCTCCTCCTCAAAGAACCAACCACCAAGACTTGCCTTGGGAGAATCGCCGCCGAACTGCGCCCGCTCCTCACGCGTCGTGGGAGCGTGCCCCCCCTCGCGCCCGGCCGCTTTAAATCGGCACCGAGCCGTCTCCGCCCCTCCCTGCTGCCCCCCGCTCTCACTTTCGCGTTTGCCGTGCACCGAGGAAGCCCGCAGCCATCGCCCCGAGGTCGTCGGGATCCGCCGTCCTCCCCTCCGCGCGGACAACCATCTTCGAGCCGCCAACGACTCCGATTTTCCCCGCTGTGAGCTTTGCCGTGCTCCCCTCTTTCTCCCCATGCAGTTTATTTCGAGTTTCATGGCTTCTAGCGCCCAATCCATGAAGGCCAAATCAACCTCCTTGCTGCCATGGCCGCCACCTCGCCTGCCGCGTTCCCCGGCCGCGCTCTTGGCCTTGGCGAGTTCCCCTTCACCCCCGCAACTCCCCGGTGCCCTCGGTTATTCGAACCGTGGCCCCTAGCCCCTGTACCACTCACTCCGGCGACCTCCATGCCGCCGGCAATGGCGCCCCGCCGCGGCTGCCCCTGTTCCGGCGCCGGCGCCCCTTTCTCTCTCCCTCCCATCTGTTCTAGACCATCCGATCTTGATCCAACGGCCACCGTTGGCCGATACCCTTTCGCGTGTAACTTTGCTAAAGAGACCCTCTGTTTTGTAATCGAACCCGCCGTCCTTAGCGCATTTCCCGAGTACGCGCTCTCTCGTTTGGAAAGCGTAAATTTCACTTATTTTAGTTCAAAATACGTTTTCAGATATTACGAAATGCCACTAGAATTGTTTTGCTCATAAAAATTACGTTTTAGCTCCGAATTGATCCGTTCAAATTGCATTAGCTTCGTAATTTCATAAGCTACGTGTTAGTACCACTGTTACTCAATTTTGCAACTTTTAAATTTCATGGTTAGGTTTAATTAAATAAAGTACTATAGGAAATGCCGTTTAATTCATAAGTTCCGCGTTTTAGCTCCGTTTTTCGTGAACTTCGCGTTGACGTGATCATAGCGAGACACAGATTCTTTTTATAAACATTTCATCTTGTTTCTATACTGTTGGTGTACTGTTCTAATTATAGGATTGTTTGCTTTGCATGAATGCCTTTGGAATGTTGTATGTTGCCGTGTTGGTCGCGTTCAGACGGTGAGGAGAACGTCGGTGACCAAGATTTCTTCGATGACCAGCAGGACCAGCAGAGGAATTTGCTAACCAAGGCAAGTATAGCATGGGCCTTCCTTGATGTCCTATTCACCTTAATCAATTACTCATTTGCATGTGTCTAATTTTGATACCCGTAAGGATATCCTAGTGATTGTTTATCCTGTTCCTTGTCTCCTATGGGTTAAATGCATGTGGGTAGATTGCTAGTGCTCTAACTGAACTTGACCTACATGTTGATGAATGATACTATGGAACAAAGTGAGTAACATGATTTATAACAACTGTTCCATAGGGCTAAAGTGCAAATGACCTTTGCTCATGTTGCTCTCGGCCCTCCATAAGGACTTATCTGTCGGGCAAAAGTTTGGACCTGACGAAGGCAACCGTGAGGGTCATATGGCTCGACTTTAGCTCAGTAATAGGACCTTTTCTAGCTTGTTAGAGGTTACCTTTATGGCGCAAATGGGGCTTGCCACGTTGGGTATAGGGCCGCCTCTGTTCCCTATGTGTATAGCATGATGGATATGTGCCATAGGAAAGGGGGTTCCTACATCCGCTGCCAAGGAAACCTAGCGGCCCTAACTTGTTAGGGAAACCTATGAAATGGCTTCATAGTGTACCCTGCCCGCTCACCTTGGAAGTGACATGGGAGTAATTAACCCGGGCATATGGGGATCACGATCGCGGTGAATGTGCACCACCTCTGCAGAGGGTAACAAAGCATTATAATAAACCGTGCTCACGGTCACGAGCGGCGGAAAACTCACGAGAATAGATGGCTACTATAATGTTGTTTATACGAGATGATTATGATGATGTCACATGACTCTATTGGATCGGATATATGATCACGTGGTTTTAAAAGGAGCTTAAGCATAACTTAATAATAGATGAGGATAAAATCTTGAATCTACTCAAAGTGCTAAGCTGCAGTAAACCCGTTGTCATCCTTTTTGAGCCTCATGAACCCCATGTTATCTTGTTGAGTACGGGACGATTTAAACATTTAATTTTCAATATTTGGATAAAAATCCCGGATGGGTAACAGATGACAAAGGATATAAGGAGTTTCACGAGGATTATTAGGCTTGTGGTCAACCGATCGACCGTCCACGTGATGGAGTTCCACGAGAGAGTTATCTTTTATCTTCATTTGTGTTATGTAAGTCAATGTGATGCTATTATTCGTTAAGTAAGATACACCGTGATGATACTTTTTATAATTTGTCAACCTATGTGTGTGACTGATCTCTGGGCACACATGAGTTGAGTGCATTCAATTTTATCCTTAAAATTGGGTGTGACAAAATGGTATCAAAGCAGTGTTGACTGTAGGACGCAAGCCTAGATAGAAACTGGTCGTTTTAAGGTTTAGATGTTGTTATAAAAATCCTTGTTCTTTGAATCTTGATATTTTCTTCTCTACTATATCTCTACCCTTGCTATTCATCTCTACCTTGGTGCTTATTTTGAAGTCTTTGTTCTCATCTTCACTCCTTGATTTGATATGCTTTTAGAACTACTCCTCACCACCTTCTTACGTTCTCTGAATATAAGTCTTAGGATTGTTAACCCTGGAGCAATGAGAACGATAGTATCGCAAGATGAGTTAATGATGGAAATTGTGCATCTTTATTGTTTGTTGAGTTGTCATTATGCTTATGGTTGTTTTGAATCTTTGTAATGATTGCAATGATCTTGTTGGGTGTTCCCACAATTTCAGAGATAGTAATAGGCCTAAGGCATAAGGATTAATGAAATAAATAGTCGGGTCTTGGTTTTCGTCAGTTTTTTTTCTATCCTATCTTTTGAGGAGCGATCGCACTCTTCGGATTATATCTCTGATTTTGGATGATCAAAAATCGTGGGCAAATTCTGGACACTAGTACACTTCAATATCTTTCTCTGAGCGCAAGAAATCAACTTGATAGCTATGTTGGTTATGGAGATACGAGAATCACAAGGTGATGCATCCGGGATGTTTGGAACTGGAGTAGTTTGTGTTGTGTCTTTGTTTTCGACCAAGTTAAGCTGCAAGAATTTGGAAAAGTGTTCTATAAAGAAGTAGATGTAAGCTATACTTTGGTGTCCCCTAGTCTATCTTTTCTTAAGGGGGGTAGCCAAGTTGAAGAATTTACAAGATGAAGTATCATACTTTCTTGTTTGCGCAGAGGAAGCGTGGTGGTACCCAAAGGTGTGAGAGAAACTCAGAGTCTCAATGAGGTTTGGTTAAAGGTTCCACGAAGGTTTATCCGAGATCATTAAGATTTTGGTAGAGCTACTAGAGAAGCTTTTAAGTTAGTTTGGATCAAGAATCTACAGTACATCTTCGTTAAGTTGGTCTTGAATTGGTGATATCCTCGTTGGAAGGAAAATTGATTATGACTTGGAAAAGTGCTATCACTTGGAGAAGCAAAAGTCATGACCGATGCCCTTAGCAATGGGAGTGGTGCTAAGAAGGTTCGGATGACACCAAAGATCAAGAATTGTATTCCAAGTTCGAGCAACCTAACCGGAATCATTCATGTTTTGAAAATTGGTGGAAGAATTTCCTTCTGACCAATAAAGTAAGGAATTTTCATCGGAAGGTGGGTATTTTAAGAAAGAGAATTGGTATTGTGGACTCAAAAGGAAAGGTGACCTAGTGATTGGAGTTACCTGAGTATCGTTTGGAGTATCAATAAGAACCATATAATCAGTTGGACAAGATACTTGGGTAAGATCAACAGATATGCAAGGTAAAGTGGGATCCTTATCAAGACGTTTGGACTACACGAGTAAGTGAAGGAGAATCTAAAGACGGAGTATCCCTATCTCTCAGTCGCCGTCGCCCGAATCTCGAGGACGAGATTCATCTTAAGGGGGGTAGAATTGTAACACCCTAAATTTTGCATATTTTTGAAATAGGAGAAAGTGATTAATTTTGTATTTTGTGGGAATTTGAATTTAGGAAGTAATATTTTTTTAATGAAATTAAAAGTAAATATAAGGATAGAAACATGTTGATGCATTCATCTTTGATGCATATTTATTTTTGTGATGAGTGGTTTTGTTTCAAATGCTAAAAGGTTTTAAAAAAAACCTTTTGAAAATGAGTTTGAAATTGATTTGAAAAGATAAAGGAAATATTTTCCTCCTTTCTCTTCCTCAATTCGCCATATTATTCTTTTCCCTTGCACTGGCTGGCTGGCCCAACTCAACCGCCTGACCGCTGGCGCCTTCTCTTTACCTCCCCGTTACCTTCTGGGCCGGCCCCTGGTCTGGTGGCCGCTGCCGCCGCCTCCTTTCCCCCCCTCGGCCCGGACGGCCGGGCCCCATGTGTCGGCGCCTTCCTCCTCCTCCAAAGAATCGGCCAAGACGCTGCCGGAGAAATCGCCATGCTGAATCCCGCTCCTCACGCGTCGTGGGGCGTGCCCTCGCGCCCGGCCGCTTTGAATCGGCACCGAGCCGTCTCGCCCCTCCTGCCCCCCCGCTCTCACTTTCGCGTTTGCCGTGCACCGAGAAGCCCCGCAGCCATCGCCCGAGGTCGTCGGGATCCGCCGTCCTCCCCTCCGCGCGGACAACCATCTTCGAGCCGCCAACGACTCCGATTTTCCCCGCTGTGAGCTTTGCCGTGCTCCCCTCTTTCTCCCCATGCAGTTT
The DNA here is from genome assembly GCA_904845875.1 of Miscanthus lutarioriparius. NCBI lineage: Eukaryota > Viridiplantae > Streptophyta > Magnoliopsida > Poales > Poaceae > Miscanthus > Miscanthus lutarioriparius. The sequence continues at coordinate 71,136,984 of CAJGYO010000012.1, read as the reverse complement.
ATTTCGAGTTTCATGGCTTCTAGCGCCCAATCCGCGAGCGCCGTCAACCTCCTTGTTGCCATGGCCGCCACCACCTACTTGCCGCGTTCCCGTGGCGCTCTTGGCCTTGGCGAGTTCCCTTCACCGCAGAACTCCCGTGTGCCTCGGTTATTCGAACCGTGGCCCCTAGCCCCTGTACCACTCACTCCGGCGACCTCCATGCCGCCGGCAATGGCGCCCCGCCGCGGCTGCCCCTGTTCCGGCGCCGGCGCCCCTTTCTCTCTCCCTCCCATCTGTTCTAGACCATCCGATCTTGATCCAACGGCCACCGTTGGCCGATACCCTTTCGCGTGTAACTTTGCTAAAGAGACCCTCTGTTTTCATGTAATCGAACCCGCCGTCCTTAGCGCATTTCCCCGAGTACGCTCTCTCGTTTGGAAAGCGTAAATTTCACTGTTTTAGTTCAAAATACGTTTTCAGTATTTACAGAAATGCCACTAGAATTGTTTTGCTCATAAAAATTACGTTTTAGCTCCGAATTGATCCGTTCAAATTGCATTAGCTTCGTAATTTCATAAGCTACGTGTTAGTACCACTGTTACTCAATTTTGCAACTTTTAAATTTCATGGTTAGGTTTAATTAAATAAAGTACTATAGGAAATGCCGTTTAATTCATAAGTTCCGCGTTTTAGCTCCGTTTTTTCGTGAACTTCGCGTTGACGTGATCATAGCGAGACACTGATTCTTTTTATAAACATTTCATCTTGTTTCTATACTGTTGGTGTACTGTTCTAATTATAGGATTGTTTGCTTTGCATGAATGCCTTTGGAATGTTGTATGTTGCCGTGTTGGTCGGCGTTAGACGGTGAGGAGAACGTCGGTGACCAAGAGATTTCTTCGATGACCAGCAGGACCAGCAGGAATTTGCTAACCAAGGCAAGTATAGCATGGGCCTTCCTTGATGTCCTATTCACCTTAATCAATTACTCATTTGCATGTGTCTAATTTTGATACCCGTAAGGATATCCTAGTGATTGTTTATCCTGTTCCTTGTCTCCTATGGGTTAAATGCATGTGGGTAGATTGCTAGTGCTCTAACTGAACTTGACCTACATGTTGATGAATGATACTATGGAACAAAGTGAGTAACATGATTTATAACAACTGTTCCATAGGGCTAAAGTGCAAATGACCTTTGCTCATGTTGCTCTCGGCCCTCCATAAGGACTTATCTGTCGGCAAAAGCTGGGACTGACAGTGCAACCGTGAGGGTCATATGGCTCTGACTTTAGCTCAGTAATAGGACCTTTTCTAGCTTGTTAGAGGTTACCTTTATGGCGCAAATGGGGCTTGCCACGTTGGGTATAGGACTGCCTCTGTTCCTATGTGTATAGCCATGATGGATATGTGCCATAGGAAAGGGGGTTCTACATCTGCCTGCCAAGGAAACCTAGCGGCCCTAACTTGTTAGGGAAACCTATGAAATGGCTTCATAGTGTACCCTGCCCGCTCACCTTGGAAGTGACATGGGAGTAATTAACCCGGGCATATGGGGATCACGACTCGCGGTGAATGTGCACCACCTCTGCAGAGGGTAACAAAGCGTTATAATTATAATTGCCGTGCTCACGGTCACGAGCGGCCCGGAAAACTCACAGAATAGATGGCTACTATAATGTTGTTTATACGAGATGATTATGATGATGTCACATGACTCTATTGGATCGGATATATGATCACGTGGGTTTAAAAGGGAGCTTAAGCATAACTTAATAATAGATGAGGATAAAATCTTGAATCTACTCAAAGTGCTAGCTGCGATAAACCAAAGTTGTCATCCTTTTTGAGCCTCATGAACCCCATGTTATCTTGTTGAGTACGGGACGTACTTACGCTTGTTTAATTTTCAATATTTGGATAAAAATCCCGGATGGGTAACAGATGACAAAGGATATAAGGAGTTTCACGAGGATTATTAGGCTTGTGGTCAACCAACGACCGTCCACGTGATGGAGTTCCACGAGAGAGTTATCTTTTATCTTCCGTGTGTTATGTAAGTCAATGTGATGCTATTATTCGTTAAGTAAGATACACCGTGATGATACTTTTTATAATTTGTCAACCTATGTGTGTGATGATCTACGGGCACACATGAGTTTAGTGCATTCAATTTTATCCTTAAAATTGGGTGTGACAGCAACGGTTGCAAACAACTCCTGAACGTAATGCATCAATTTAAAGTAAAGCATTTAATGAAATCATTGCAAACCGTGAGAAAGATGCTCGGGGCTTGTCTCTCTCGAAGGAGCTCGGGGACGGTGATCAGGGGCACTCGGAAGTTCCTCAACGTCCTCCTCGCCGGCCGGCGGCACTTCTGTTTGCACCTCGAAGAATCGCCTCCTCGGGCTCCTCGGGAATGACGATGGGTTCTCGGTTTGCGATCCCTGTATGATGCAATGCGTGTAAGTGCCTATGCAATCAGTGCATCGGATGAGATGAATACAATGGATATGTTCGAATGCAAGGTAGTCACATCATCCAAGAAAATATGCCACAACCACATGTCCTGTACTGCATTCTCTTCTACTACTAATAGGTTAAGTCAACAGATCTTATCAAATGCTTCAAAGATACACCAAAGCTAACATTATTAACTAACTTGCATTAAAGAGGATTATTTTATTTCATTTGAAACTAGGGCTACAATAGCAACCTATATTTCTGGTGCTTATAAAAATCTAAGAAAATTATAGTAGCATAGTAATACTCTAAGTAGACTACCATAAAATTTTCATGGCATTTGGATAAGTAAAATAGTCTACACAAAAATGACAAGTTATGGCATGATCATGAACATGAAAATACTTTGTACTGTGAAAAGTGTCAAACAACAGAATTAGTATTTTTCCTATGTTCTTCATAGCATACAATGACTGTACAAAATTTATCACATGCATGTTTTATACAAAGTTTGCTCTCTAGCAAAAATAACAAAAATCAGCCATTAAAGGTACTTGAACTACACCTCAAAATTTTTCCACAGCACATGCATGAAACCTATTTTTCCTAGGAAGTACATGACATAAGAAGATTAACAAACTTGGAACCATATTTTTCTGAAGCCTATATATTTTTCTACATATTTTCCAAGTTATCAGCGATATTCATGATTAAATAAAATTCTACAGCAAAGTATCTCTAAAATGACATGCAATAATTTTCCCAAGTAGATCTACTGATAAGGAACCTAGCAAAATTTGTTTCAACAAATTTGGAGCAAATTTGAGTACCCAAACATTTTTCAAACCATTTCAAATTTCAAATAATAAAGAATAAGTTGAAATCCTTTATTCAAACGCTACTGGGCCAGCCCGAACGGCTTAGGCGTCCCACGATTGTCTGATAGACTGACCCAGGCCCGAGCAGCAAGCAGCCCATCTCCAGTCCCCTCGCAGCAGCGGCGGCTGACAAACGGGGCCCGCACGCCAGCGAGAGAAAACAGGGGACGGAGAGGGACGACGGCGCGGCAGCTGTGAAACTCACCGACAGCGAGGTCCCCGGCGAAACGGAGGGCACCAACATGCTCCCCATGCCAAACCGCGTCGGATAGAGGTGAATAGGGAGGGGCAGTGCAGGGGAAAAAGGCTCGGCGACGGTAATGGCGGAGCGGCGGCGCGGGTAGTCGCCGGTGGAGCATCTCCGGCCACGGCATGGTGAAAGGAGGCGCTCGGGAGACTCAACGTCGCCGTGCGGTGCTTGTGTGCATGAAGTAAAGGTAGGGAGAGGAGCGGGGAGGAGGAGTCCACGGGAGCGGAGCTCACCAGCGAGCTCGGCCGTGCTCCGGCGAGCAATTCCCAAGGACGGGATGCTTACCACGGTAAAACAGCGAGAGCACGGGGTGCGCGGGGTGACGGCGGAGTTGTAGGCTAGACGGAGTGGTCACCGGCGAGCTGAGGTGGCCGGGCGAGCGAGCTCCGGCAAGGCGCGGAGCGCGGTGGCGATGGCGGGCGCGCGGTGAGAGGAGAAGTGAGGAGCGCTGGAATGCGGTGGGCGCGCGGTGATTCAAGTCATGGCCAGCAAGTGCGGAGCTGCCGCGACGCGTGGGACGTGGTGTCGTCATTGCCGACGGGTGGCGCCACCTGCGCGGCAAGCCTCGACGGTGGTCGTGGCCAAGCCTTGTTGTGATGTGGGTGTGGCAGGGAGGAGGTGAGGCCAAGCGCAATGGCGCTTTGGGCTGGCCGAGCGAGGCGAGGCGCGCTGCTGGGATCTTGGCTGGGTCGGTTTGGCGCAGACGGGCTGTAAGCGAGAGGCGGCTGCCCACTGAAGGAGAAAGATCCTTTTCCAAATATATTTTCAAGGAAATTTTTAAATGCCATCTTTCAAATATTATTTTGAGCAAGAAAATGACCTCTTTTGAAAATGAACCAAAAATGAAAGTTGCTTAGAATTTAATTCTCTACAACTTTGCTTTTAGGACCACAGCCAAATTCTTTCTAGATTTTGAATTGTAAGATCAAAGTCCACGTTTAGCTCAAAACCCTAATTTTGGGAATTTATTTTTAAAGCCAAATTTTGAATTAATTTGAATACAAACATTGCTCCAAAAATTGAACTAAACATTGCTAGATGATTTACAATAGTATCCAAACATGTTTTACTAACCTAGCAAGAAAATTCAGGGCAAAACAATTCTTAAACAGGTGTATGCAACATTCAGGTTTCATGCATGTTTCAGATGTTTAAAAGCAATGTTTCAATTGTTATTCACATGATTAAGCATGTATGATTTGGATGCTTGATGATGCATGATATGCATGATTTGCAGTGCCTAAATGTAGGCATAACACCGGGGTGTTACACCCCCTCCGCTCCCACGCGCATGCACGTGGGTCCAGCAGCTGTAGCAGGAGGCTGCGGTAGGTGGGTCCCACTGTAACACGTGCAACAACAAATCTATATGTCCGAAATAGTTAAAACACTTGCAACATCCATCTGAAACACTTGCAAAAACATCAGAAAAAACTTGAAACCACGTGTATGGCCATTGCAAACATCAAAATGAAAACACTTGCAACATACGTATGAAAACATTCAAAACACTTACATATATATGCAACATCCAGATCTACCTTTGCAACGCCCAGATGAAACACTTACAACATACATCTGAAACAAATGAAATATTTGGAACCTACACTTGAAACATACGTGTATAGCCATTGCAACATGTGCAACATCCCGATCTACTTTTGCAACATTTATGTGAAACACTTGCAACACACCTCTGAAACATCTGAAACACTTAAAACATATGCTTGTAACATGTGCTTTCAGTGCAATATCACCTTGCTTAGACGAATGGAGGCTCATCGTTGCGGAGCTCGATGCCGGCGTGGAGGTCGGCGGAGGCGCATAGAACTCGCCGGTGCCCCAGCGGAGGCAGTGTCGCCCGTGCCTTAGCAGAGGCAGTGAGCTGGGCGAGCACCTGCATGAGGTCACGAGAGCAGCGCTCTGGTGAGCACGGCGGCCTGCTCGGCGAGCACCCCCTATAGCACCCCTAGCGAGCAGCCAGCAGCCGATGAGCACACCTAACGAGCACCCCTTGGCTGGCAAGCACACGAGTTCAAGACGAGGAGAGTCATAGGCTCCACGACATCCTTCCTCTCCCTATTGCTTTGAATGGAGAGGTGGAGGAGAGAGAGAGGAGATGCAACCAAAGAGGATAAGTGTGGCCACCTGATGGGAGTAGATATTGGTGTGATGAAAAAATACATGGACCACATGAGGCCACGTAGCATCCGTTGTTGGGGCAGCGGGTGGAGCATTACCGATCCAAAATGGATGACTCAGCAAGCTACACTCTATTTTATTTGTTATGTATACTCTTTGAATTAATTTAGATCATTAGATGATCACATAGTCCTAACAAGCTATAGGGAGGTTTAGGAGCGACAAGGGCCCACTTGTCATTGGATGGAATGGACGATGTTCAAAAAAAAAGCTCCTGCTTTTAATATTAATGTTAGGATAACTAAAATTCTAAAAACCTTCGAGACATTTAGGGGAACCCGAAGGACTGTTTGTAGTTGATTCCAAAAACAGTAGAGGGCAGGTATCCAAGAAGATGGGAAACAAAACAGTATTAGGCTTAATTGAAAGTAATTTCAATTTTATGAATAAAATTAGATATAAATGTCATGTATATATCTGAAATCATCTGTATATAGGATTACACGTGATAGCCGAGGTATCTGAAACTATCATGAATGTACAAAGGCTTGGAATTTCTACTTAGAAATTACGGATTCGTTTTACAAATTCAACATATGAAAGGGACCGTGACGCATAAGAGGATGGTGAATTAGGCAACTTAAAACTCTAACTCAAAACTATGGCCTCTTTTTCTATCCTTAGCAAAACCTATGCAACAAGATAATCTATCTAAATGTGCAACTACGGTTTTGCTAGTGTGTTGCTATCTCTACCGCAAAAAGAGTTATGCAAATAATGTAAATGCGGAAGCTAAGGAGTAAGGTAGAGATATGCAAACTCCCGTCGACGACTCCGGTATTTTTACTGAGGTATCGAGAAGTGCGCAAGCTTCCCCCTAGTCCTCGTTGGAGCCCCTCGCCAGGAATCCCTCACAAGGGCCAAGCTCCCGATCGAGTAACTCCGTGGATAGCCCCAGGCCTTCCCCACGCGCAAGTGGGTCTCCGGTATGCCTTTCGACAAGCCTCTCACGAACCGCTCCCCGCCGTCTTCACTATCAAGCTTTCGGCCGAAACGCCGCGGGCCTTGTTCCCTCCGGTACACAGTGGCGGCCACACCACAAACGCGGGTGGTGTGATCTCGCAAGACTACGAGCCCTTCGATGTACAACAATGGTGTGCGCAAACACCGAGTGGTAAGAGATATGCAAACCTCACTAAACACTAGGCTTAAACCTAGAGCAAGCGCATAAGCGGTGGTCTAATCAACCTAAGCACTTCGCAAAGCACCTACGCTAATCACCTAATGAATCACTAATCACTATGCAAGTGGAGATCACTAAAATTGTGTATCAACACCCTTGGTATGTTTCCTCAGCTCTCCATATCTCAAATGGCCGGTTGGGGATCTATTTATAAGCCCCATAGAGAAAGTAGCCATTGGAGGCGAAATCTAGCTTTCTGCTACTGACCGGACGCTGCTGTCGTCTGACTGGATGCGTCCGGTCGTCCCGACCGTTAGAGCGCCATCGCCGTGCCGTTAGTAGCTTTCTGCTACTAGTAGTCTTAGTGGGGTTTCATATCCTACTTTTCCTTACAACATATATAAGTCTTGAAAAGTAGGATATGAAACCCCACTAAGACTACTAATAATATATATAAAATCCAAAAGATTGAATATTTTTTTTAAGGGGCCGTTTGAATCCTTTCATTTGAAGGAATTGAAATCTACTTAATAAATTAGGTTATTTGGTTTGAAATTTAACATTCCACCACTTTCCAAAGTTGACATATAAGTCTATCTTAAATTCATAGGTTAAGAGATAGAAATTGATTCTATATATCACCATTCTATGTTTCTACTTTGCAACTTATAACACGCTTCTCAACTCACTCCCCTAGGGTAGAAATGTAACACACTCTCTCGTATAGCCAATAATAATATACAAATATAATCCATATACAACCATATTAGCTTAATTAATATGCGTCTAAATTATAATTCTTAAAATGAATTCAATTCCAATGATCCAAACGGTGCCTATCATCTAGACAAGTTCATAAAGGACCATGAAAAACCTTAATACACTTCTACGCCTAAAGATCTAATTATGATTTTATGCCACAATATCATTTGGATAGAGAGGACCTAATTGTCAGTCTCCCAAGGGGAAGAAGGTTTTCTCCCTCTTGAACCTTGGTGAGATATATAATTACAATTAGCCCTTAGAGCTAAAAGTGGGCTTAGTTCTTTCATGGACCTAATAATATGAAGATGTCTAAGTCCCATCAAGGGATAAGATATTCTGTAATTCGCGAAAGGTGCCCTCATTGGTCATCAGCAATAATCGGTTTGATGATTGCTTTCAAGCATTAGTGTTTTGATCTGCAAATGGGGTGCGGCTACAAATAGCGAAGAGCACAGGAAGAAAAGAAGATGACCTAATTTGATGTAACCTGTACATTTCCGTGGAAAGAAGTGTGCTATTTCTCTAGATTAATATAATCCCAAACAATTCCAAAAAGAAATGTTGCATGCATAAAATGTTCTAGCATGATTGTTTGTACAACTTTTTAAAGTCCACACTTGCATTGTAAAAATAACCATATTCACAACCAGATAAATGCTCTCAATTTGAAAGAGTAAAGCCTTTAATTCTCTGGAGACGATGAGACATCTATAGTCTCTGTTGTTCTAATGTTTCACTTCTGTACACATGCAGTTGTCCTTTCCGTGTTTCTTTGGGCGATATAACTCTTTACTTTCTATAATACCTCCGAACAGTTATTTGTCCCCGTCGGGTTTCTTAGACAGCGTGATATTGCTGTCACAGCAGCTTCAATTGAGGCGTCCTCTCCCTGATTCATGTTCAAGATAAGCAACGACACCAATAAATAAAGACAAAATTCCATCCATAGATGTAAACTACAAAATAGAGAACGAAAATATAAATAACATTGTTTTGAGCAGCCCTACTTTTAAATATTTTGTAGTTTACTTGTAAATCTGCCAGGAAGCTGCAAAAATGGTGCGCAGTTGTTTCACCTACATACCAGTGGCATGACTCGTCAACGTCTCATTTTCATTGATTACATACTTCCTGCATGGTGACTCCCTCACTAGTGTTTCAACATGATGATGTATATTTTCCTCAACATCTATAAGTCTCCTATTGGAAATTTAGGTTGTTGATCTTAGTAGAGTTTACGGCAATGAGACACAAGGCATAAACGGTCCCCATGACAAATTCAAGACTTTATAAACTATGGTAGGATTCCAAGGCTAATTTGGCATTTAAAACATATTTTGTCGATGAATTGGGAATACAAAAGTGATGCAAGGAACAAGTACTGCAATGCAATATGAATATATTACGATAACTAATAGGTCAAACAATAGAATGTCACCTTTTCTTTCCAGTAGAACATGTTCCCATACTTCCCTGAAACCTGACTCCAAAAGCTCCGAGGGATGTCTAAATCAACTAATGGACCAATGTTGAAATTTATTATGTTACCTACCAAAAGATTCACAGATTCAGTACATATGACTCACCAACAAATATCACATCGAATAAAGTTAAAGTATTTTTATGGTACACATAAGAATGCCATGATATTGGGTGCTAAAATTCTATTTGGTGACATCGTCATATAGACACAGCTATAGATTCTTATTAATAACATCATATTCAATTTGAATGGATTAACAGCATTGCTATGAAGCAAGAGTATGCACATTGACAAAGCTTGACATAGATGGATCACCAGCAGCAATAGGGCAATATGTTTCAAACTTATGTGGATCAGTTGCAAGGAATGGATTTATAGCTTTTCAATTCTTCAATTATGTAAAAAGAAAAGGTAAAATTGTGCCATGCTAACTATAGCATTTAGTGCAATACAGAAAACTCTCCATAACTGGATTCAGCGAACAAACCTTCCAATTAGTTTGTTCAGCCAGTCCATTAATTAAATTCTTCAAATTCCATTTTATTTTTTTCCCTTTTGCACTGATCAAAAGTGACATTCAAGATAAACAGTCGCAACATTAAGAAGAAGAAAAAAACTTGGCCATTATGCTGCAAGTATCTTACCAAAGGTTGGATCAGCAACAAAAACAATAGTACGCTCATCAACCTGCCAAAAATCTTTGATAGCCAATCCTGGAACAATACAGCCCAAACAGCAATGAAACAAATTGCAACAATAGGACATCACATGCAGAGTCATGACAATATAGGGATTTGCATCCTGCTAGTATTTAGTTCAGTCATGGACTAATGGTACAATTAAATGCTTTCCCTTAGATGAAAGAAGGGTCATATGAATTATTCTAAAAGTACAAGAGAGATGTTTGGAAATTTAATTGAAAGGATGTAGCATACTATATAGGAGAAAAGGCCATATCATAAACTAAACTGCAGGTCTGCAGGGAGTACAGCAGTACAGGATACCAACTTAGCTGATGTGATAAACCAAACTTGGAACCATAAACTAAAAAGAGAGAACATATAAAGACCAAAGAAACAATCATGAATGGGGTTGTGTTGTAGTCGCTGGGACTTGAAAATGGTATTTCCAGAATGTTCTAGCAGAACTTGGCTTAGGAACAACAAACATCTACAAGCCTACCCATCTCGAGAGTTTTTTTTTCTTAAAAAAAAACTGTGTTATAGTTCTAACATTTCTATTGTAGTGCAAAAACAACAATACCAAACTTCATTAAGGTAATGATATTTGGTCATTTTCACGTGGTTAATTAAGACATCGTAAGAAGAGATTGACTATCCAAGTTAGGAAACTGCAAGTAAGCATACCAAGATTGTAAGTATCTCTTAATGAAATAGTGATGAAACAACAGAAAGCAAGCCAAGGGTGTACCATATATTGGACCATATATATAGTTAAAGAAAGCTCACCAGGTGTATCAGGATAATTTTGTGCAAGAACTCGCAGTTTGTATCCTGTATCCTTCTCCAAGTCTTCTATCTCTTGGCGCAAACGGTTTTCCTAAGAACAAATAACCATCCTCTATGATTGATGTGTAGCTAACAAGACAGAGTGCATCTCAGGTAGAACAAAAAAGCTATCAAGGCAAGTATTCCTCTTCATATCAATATAAGACATAACATGAGAGATAAGACATTTTAGGAAAGATATATATGGCAAGATGAACGGATCATGAATAGTGCCTCAATTAGACAATTTATATGCTATATAAATGTTTATTTTTTCCCTTCTTCCTGGGAAAAATATGCAGGACACTCAGGATATCTAATCCTAGAAGAATAAATAGTATTGGGATCTTCAGCATTTGTTGATTTTGATCAGTTTGATTCTTCCATCATCTAGTTATCAATATTGTTCATCTGGGACTAAACATCATGCCTGTGAAGAAACAAAATACTGAGTGTAACGTAATGGACTGGAAATACCTGGCCTGACGAGAGAAAACCAGCAACATCGATGACGGTAGTAAATTCTTTAGGAAGCAATTCTGGTTTGTTTACCCCAGTTCTGGCATTGGCCAAACCAAGAACTGCAAGTACCAGATGTTAACTGACACTTACTGGAGAACAAAAGGCAAGTTTACCCCCAAAAAAAATATTTTATGCTTCGTTTTTTTACTAGACATGCCAGAAAGAAAAGAGGAAAAACGACAGATTAATGAATTGATAAAAAACGGTACCAGCACTGCATGGCAGCATATGGAGTGAAATATAAAGCCAGAACTTGATCAGGGCAGCTATTCAAGCTATAGTTTAATCTCGCAAATATTTAGGTACTCCATTACTCTCCTTCACCATACACCTGTTACAATACAGCTATGTGCAATACCCCAGCAGAGTTAATTAAAATTCAGCTGTCGTATCTCTGCATTTTACTTGAACAGCCTCCCCTATTCTTATCCCAAACTTTTCCCCAGTTCATATTTCTCAACTAGGCATAGGCAGCTACAAACCTACAACAAAAGTATAGATTGGTGAAGAAGCGAGGGCATGTTCTAGTTCTACACACAAATAACATTCTTTACTGCAATTCGGAACCAATGCCCTTCCACCTCCTTCACTCGGGAATGTTCCCCGAAGCATTGTAAATCTAAGTGCCGAAGTAAAGACCAAGCAAAGCTTACGGCAGGTGAAGGAGACGGCGACGGCGAGCACGCCGGAGACCGCGGCTTTCCATGGCACAGCGCCGGCCAGCTTCCCGGCCCAGGAAGCAGCAGCATCCCTAGCAGCGGCGAGGGGGTGCGGGGTCCGGCTGGCGCAGCAGTGGACGCCAGGGAGGGAAAGGGCTCTTGGCCGTGGACGGCGAACGGATAATGGCGACGAGGTTGGTGCTGTTGTTCTGCAGGACGTTAGTGGAAGAAGACGAACGGTTGGGAGAAGAGCCATCGCCATGTTTTTTTTTTCCCCTTCCTTTGTTTTGTTTTGATTTTCCTTTTTCTTTTCAAGAAGACAGGGCAGGGGCTGGGACAACAAGGTTTCTTTTGCTTAGAACCTATTTTATTACTAAAAAAATCATTAGAAATATTTTTTCCTCTATTTTTTAAATAAATCATGTCATTAGGCCTATAGTGTGGCTAAATGATGCAATTAGCTCGCGTGACAACCTTGTCTAGACTAGTTGTTGGAAAACAAATTTGTGTTCAGTCTATAAATGCAAATGTTAAAATTGGTTTATGAAAAACAAAAGGTATATTAAACTATGGTTTGGCTAGTAGTGCCGCTGTGTATTATTTGATACAATATACGCTCAGACAGAACGGCGGTTTATGATTCATGCACGCTGCACCCGTCCAAGAATACTCCTTTTATCTGTCAATTCCTTCCGTCCACAAAAGAACATAATTATAGGAGTCTTGCCGGTCAAATTTAATTAAATTTAACTAAATTTATAATAAATATTATTAGCATTTATATTTCTAAATAAATTTAATATAAAAATATATGCTATAACTAATCTAATGGTATTAATTTTGTATCGTCAGTGTTAATATTTACTCCTATTAACAGGCTAGTAGTATATACTCCCCTGTCAAGAAAACATACGATTCAAACAGAGTACCATGTTTTAGTATACTATGTTTAACCAATTATAGATAAAAACCTATAAATATTTATAACATCAAATAAATATCGTTAGATTAGTTATGAAATATATTTTTATAATAGATTTATTTTGAGTCATAAATATAAATATTATTCACTAAAAATTTATATAAACATGAACAACTTTATGTGGCACGTAATCCATAGTTACATACTTTTCTGGACAGATGGAGTATCTATACCTAATAATAAATTGGCAATTTTTTTGGTATTTTTTCGTCCATCCATTTTTTTATCCGTCTCTGTAGGATCTCTGGTACGCCTAAAGGGGAGGTGAATATGCCTGTAAAAATTCAACTTAAACCGAAGTCAAATTCACCTGTGGCACTGTCGCTCTGTGAGCGCAGCACTGCCGTGCCTGCAGGAGAGATTAGTTCACAATTCAAAATCTATCCAACAAAATTTAGATCGGGTAAATTACTTAGCTTCCTGTAGGGTAGTAAATCACAGATCGACAGCTGAAAGTGGTGGGAACACCACACATAAGTAGATCAGCCTCAAACTTTAGAAATCACCTCAACCATAATATATCATGCAAGTAATGTAAATCAAGCACAAATGACACAATGATTTATCCCATGGTTCGGCTCGCCACCAAAGCTTGCCTACCTCTACGTTATTGAGGTTAGCCACTAAGGTTTAGAGCTTTCCAGCCCTTTCTTGTTCTTAAGTCAATAAACTTAACTCTTGATAAAAATGGGTGAGTTTACTAACTTCAAGAGATTGTTACAAACCTCTCGGGGCTAACACACAAATTGGCAACCTCCACGGGCAACGCTCTAGCCAGCTAGGAGCCAAGCTTCAAGAGTAACAAACACAACCGCTGGCTAAAACGTTAACCAAGTGCTCTTTAGAGTTTGGTAATCAATAGAGCTGCTCTCCAATTGAGTTTTGGACCCTTATCCCTCAAGGATTGATGGAGAAATCGATGGATTTGCTTGAGGGCTTGAGGTCAACAATGAAGTGAGAGAGAGAGCTCCTACTCTGTTTTTTAACATGCTGAAGTGAAGAAGAACAGAGCAGGTTACCGTTGGGAAGGAAGGGGAAAGGTATATATACCCCCAGCCCCAACGGTCACTTAAATCGTAAATAACCGTTGGGGAGGAAAGAAAAATATATATACCCCCAGCCAAGGTTCTGGGATTCATTTTGGAAAAAATTTCGGTCCCAACCGAAATGGACGAATTTCGGGAAATTTTGGTCTAATTTTGGACTCAATTCGGTGAAATTTCGAGATTTGAAGCCCAAAATTTGTTTCGGACCTAACCGAAATGGACGAATTTCGCCGAAATTTGGACTGTCTCGGTCGAATCCCAGATCTTGCCCCCAGCCCATAATGGACACTGCACCTAAGAGGTCGGGCAAGTCAGAGCCCGCGGCCTCGAGGTCGGGCGAGACAAAACCCGCGGCCTCGAGGTCGGGCGAGACGGAGCCGCGATCAAGGGGTAGGGCGAGCCGGATCCTGCGACCAAGGGGTCGGGCGAGACGGAGCCCGTGGCCTCGAGGTTGGGCCAGACAGAACCCGTGGCCTTGAGGTCGGGCGAGACGGAGCCGTCACCAAGGGGTCGGGCGAGCCAGATCCCACGACCAAGGGGTCGGGCGAGACGGAGCCTGCACTTAAGGGGTCGGGCGAGTCAGAGCCCGCACCCAAGGGGTCGGGCGTGACGGAGCTCGCACCACACAAGACAACAAGGGTAATAGTGAAGTGGAGACTGTCTTGGCTGTAAATCTGAGGATGCATGTGGTTGTTTGAGCATTTAGTAGCACATATTAGCTTAAGCATTGTGCCCCCCTTTATAGTACGGCTTTTCCTATACTCAAATTTAGTATATAAAAGAATTTAAACCTCCTTTGAGTTTGAAGCCATCTACATTTGTAATTGGGGGCTCCTCCATTTCGTGTAGCATCCTCGAATATAAATTCCCTGCTTGTCATCTCGATAAGTCTCATTAGTTCTCTAATTGCGTGGTCATTATCACAAAAACCCATAATTAAGGCTTGATTACACTTTTAATCTCCTCCTTTTTGGTGATTGATGATAACCCAATTAGAGCTTACAAAAGATATGAAATAAATATTGAGATTTTCGAGCCATGGGTGTAGAGCCTCCCCCTAAGTATGTGAATAGAGAATTGAATTCTCAAATTTGACATAAGAAGCCAAGATTCACATTTTAGTAAAATTGATAGGGCTCCCACTACATCCATGCTCCTGTGGGGTGCTGCATACTGTGTCAGGTATATAAAACGTGATGCAAATGGTAGTTTATGCACAACATGGTTTGTTGTTGCAGCTGGGTGCGGCACTACCGCACTTACTGTAACAGCACAGATCAGAACAGACACCACACAACATATGATACATATAAAGATATACATTCTAGCACAATTGTATCACAAGCGACAACATAGATTAATATATGTCCATATCCCAAACAAAAAGTCAAATAGTAGCATTATTTCATAATTTAGAGTTTTGAGCGACTCTCAAACTTTTCACCTAGCAAAGACTAACACTCATCGAATAAGACATGAAGCGCAGCTGCTGACCATGGCGTTGAAAAGTTGTTGACCCCTCTAATTTTCTCCCCCTTTATCATAAAGCACCAAAAAGAGAAGAAAAGAAGAAAGATCAACACCTACTCATCATCTCCCTGGATGTCCGTCCAATCAATATCATCACCTCCTGCAGCAGTCCCGGCACCACCATCACCATCATCGTCGTCGGAGTCAATACGTGCACGGCCCTGATGGTGAGTAGTGGCGGTGTAGCGAGTGGAACGAGTGGAACGCCTCGGCTCCTGTCTTTGATGGTATCCCTCTAGAGTCTCATCCCAATCTATTGCTCGTCCCTGCTCCTCCTCATCATCTAAATCTATGTCGGAGAGACTCAGAAGGTCATACTGTGGAGGAGGTGGAATAAGAGAAAGTGATGGAAGGTCCTGTCCACGCTGCTGACGCTGCTCAAGCTGTTTCTCATACACTATGTCAGATGCATAGATGCACTTGTTGAAGATTGCATTCAACCACTTGCCAAACTTCTTCATCTTGCCTCATCTGTGAGACCTAGAGCGGGAAGACTCAAGGATATCTACATGAGCATGAGAGCTCCCCGCTCCTTGAGTAGCTGCAGCTGGCTAGGTCTTCTCAATTTTGTAGACGGTGTGCATCCCATCCTTCGAAAAATAAAATACAGTGACCCTCTCAATCATGAACATGAGGTAAGGGGCATAGGGCAACCCCCTCCTCCCATCCTTCACTACAAATTTCAACTCAGTCCACATGAATCTAGGGACATTGAACCTATCCCCACCTGAAGCAAATCTAGCCAACACATTTCTCACTAGCCATTAATATCTGAGGCTGCTCCATCCTTGGTTGATGGTGTTCCTGATGAGGTTGTTGAGGATGTAATAGAAGCTGTGTAGACCACTCCTCTTGCCATCTGCAATCCTTCTATCTCTCCACATGTAACTGATGTCATGGATCTCAGCTCGAGGCTCATCATGAATGTAAGTGTAACCTCTGTGCTCCTCCCCAAAGCCAAGAATCTGGCTGAAAGTGACAAAGTCGACTTGGTAGTGTCGACCATCAGTCATCTAGTGAATCTCATCAGAGGTCTAGTCATAGAAGTATGTGGCATGAAACTGTGCAAGGACCTCCTCATTCCAGTTATACTAGAAACCCATGATGTCTGAAAGCTAGAACCTCTCACAAATTTTGATTACCTTGTCAAACTCAAGCAACTCCTTCTCCTACATCTCATCCTAAACGATATACTGCATCTTGATGATCTTGGTTTTCTTGGATGCAGGAATGGCAGTGGCATAAAAGTTGGAATGAAACTCATTCCAAAATCTATAATCAATGCCCAAATCCTTGCGTACTATATAGGGATTGATCCCCCTTGCCTCTTCTACCAGCTTCCAACTCTTGGAATAGTTGACAACAGCATGCTGGTGGGAGTCATCTGGAGGTCTCATGATGATTTCACCCTCAAAATCTCTCATGTATCTACCATCAAACTCGGAGAGATGTTGTGGGGTGTCAGAAATGGCATCAATGGTATGACCTATCATCTCTAGCCTCTCTTCATCTTCAATGTATTGCACGTGCCTCCCCCTATCACCAAGTCCCCTTGGAGCTGCAATACTGCCTACTGCTGTTGACCTCCCTCGTCCACGGCGAGGTGGATCCTTGTCTCTTTGCTCATTCATCTTCCTTTTCCCGTTCGGTCATAATCTCCATGCTCCATCTTCTCAATTGAGGAATTGAGAGGAGAGGGAAGAAATTGCTCGGCCCAGGGGCAGTAGCAGCCATCAGCGACTTTGAGGGAAGGCTGGCAGCTGCCGTGGCACTGCCAGAGGTCGGCAACATGCGGCCAAGCGACGGCGACGGTGCGGGCGCGAGAGTAGAGAGAGGCGCGGGCGTCGGCGTAGGGGGGAAGAGAGAGGGAAAGAAGTTACTGTGGACCTGAGGATAAGAGGAAGAAGAAATGGGCCCGCAGTAAAACTGTTTGGGCCGAATCTCAATTGAGATTCAAAGTGCGGCACTGCCGCATCCCTAACTCGGCATTGCCGCAGAGCAGCACTGCCACACGGCAGGTGCGACACTGCTGCACTCCCCAAAACAGTGGGGGTTAGCTATAATCTATATGACTCTCTATAAGAGATATGGACACATATCACCTATATACCATGGCTAGAAACAAATAATCAATACAGACCATGATCATGATACATAAGTTGCCTTTTATAGATCATTTTCATGCACAATATAAAATTTTCAACTCTTTTGCCTAGATACTAGTTTATCAAACAGAGGCATGCCAAAATTCAAACCATGTTACGAGAATCAAGTATATTTAGCTCACTACGCAAAGCATAAAACCTTGACTCATCGAGGGGCTTTGTGAAGATATTAGCTAGTTGGTTTTTGGTGCTCACATGGCGAATTTCGATATCTCCTTTGGTTTCATGGTCTCTCAAGAAATGATGACGGGTGTCTATGTGCTTGGTTCTCGAGTGACTTACGGGATTGTTTGCAAGCTTAATGGCACTCTCATTGTCACATAATAATGGGATTTTGGTAAAATGACATCCGAAATCACAAAGAGTTTGCCTCATCCAAAGTAGTTTGGCACAACATGCACTAGTCGCAATGTACTCGGCCTCGACAGTGGAAAGAGCTAGACAATTTTGCTTTTTAGAACTCCAAGACACTAGGGATCGTCCAAGGAATTAACATGTCCCTGAAGTGGTTTTTTGATCTACTTTGCAACCGACGTAATCGGAATCCAAATACCCAAGTAGATCAAACTTCGAGCCCTTAGGATACCACAAACCAAGGTTAGGAGTGTGTACTAAATATCTCAAGATTCTCTTAACAGCCACCAAGTGACACTCTTTTGGGTTAGCTTGAAATCTAGCATACATGCACACACTAAGCATAATATCGGGCCTAGATGCGCACAAATAAAGTAGAGAGCCGATCATAGAATGAAATACCTTAGTATCCATAGCTTTCCCTTCATCATTGAGATCTAGATGTCCATTGGTTGGCATGAGAGTTTTGATAGGCTTGGCATTCACCATGTCAAACTTCTTGAGCATATCATGGGTGTACTTCGTTTGGCTAATGAAAGTTCCATCCTTCACTTGCTTAATTTGAAATCCAAAGAAGAACTTCAATTCACCCATCATGGACATCTCAAATCTCTTCGTCATGATCCGACTAAATTTCTCACAAAAAGTATGATTAGTACTACCAAATATTATGTCATCGACATATATTTGGCACACAAATATATCTTTACCAACTTTGTGAGTGAAAAGGGTAGGGTCGGCTTTGCCTATTTCACAGCCTTGTTTAAGCAAGAATTCCTTAAGGCATTCATATCATGCTCTTGGTGCTTGCTTAAGCCCATAGAGCGCCTTTTGGAGTTTATAGACATGGTCAGGGAACTTGGGATCTTCAAAACCTGGTGGTTGCTCAATATAGACAAGTTCTTGAATGGGACCGTTGAGGAATGCACTCTTCATGTCCATTTGATATAGCTTAAAATTGTGATGAGCGGCATAGGCTAGAAGCATTTGGATTCCTTCAAGTCTTGCCACCGGTGCATATGTTTCCTCAAAGTCTAAGCCCTCTACTTGAGTGAAACCTTGAGCAACCAATCTTGTCTTGTTTCTTGTCACCATTCCATTCTCATCTTGCTTGTTGCGGAAGACCCACTTTGTGCCAATGATATTGGTGTTGGGTCTCTCCACCAAGGTCCATACTTGATTTCTTTTGAAGTTGTTGAGCTCATCTTGCATGGCCATCACCCAATCCGGATCACCAATTGCTTCCTCAACCTTAAGAGGTTCTAAAGAGGAAACAAACAAGTAATATTAGCAAAAGTTTGCTAAATGTGAACGAGTTGTTACACCATTTCGAAGACTCCTAAGGATGTTGTCAATAGGATGATCTCGTTGTATTGTTTGCCTTAGCCTTGGATAATCAATGGCCTCTTGTCCATCTTTTGGATCTTCATTATCTTCTTGCTCGAATGTATGTTGTAGGTTCTGTCCTTGAATCGGAGTTGGACTTGCTGCTGTTGTCAGAGAGAGTGCGGCACTGCCGCTCTTATGTGCGGCACTACTGCCCTGCTAATTTGCAGTAGGGGTCTGCTCCCCCTCAGCATCAGGTACGTCAGCGAAACTTTGTTCATCAGTAGCTTGAGGAACCTCCACTTCAGTGACTTCATCTTCTTGTGGTCTTATATCACCAATAGCCAATTGCTTAATTGCTTCACATGGTGGATCCTCCTTTCCTACAACACTTGAATCAACTTGCTCCACTTGAGAGCCATTAGATTCATCAAATGTCACGTCTATCGCCATTTCAACTCTCCCGGAGGTTTTGTTGAAAACACGATAGCCATGCTCATTTGATCCATAACTAAGAAGAAAACCTTCATCAACTTTAGGTGCAAACTTAGAGGTTTTGGGTTTCTTATTAAGTATGAAACACTTGCACCCAAACACTCTAAAGTAGGACACCTTTGGTTTGTTACCGGTTAGAAGCTCATATGAAGTTTTCTTCAACTTCTTGTGTAGGTAGAGGCGGTTAATGGCATGGCAAGCGGTGTTGACAGCTTCGCACCAAAAGAGGTTCGGCGTCTTGTACTCATCTAGCATTGTCCTTGCCATGTCAATTAGTGTATAATTCTTCCTCTCTAGGGGTGTATGGAGTTGAGAACTCATGCTTGATGCTTTCTTTATCAAGAAACTCCTCAACTTGGGTGTTCTTGAATTCGGTCCCATTGTCGCTTCTCATTTTCTTGATGGGGAGACAGAACTCCTTTTGAGCTCTTCTAACAAAAGTCTTCACTTTGTCTCTAACTTGACACTTATCAAATAAGAAAAATATCCAAGTGAAACGGGAATAATCATCAACAATAACAAGATCATATTCATTACCCCCGATACTTAGGTAGGCGACCGGTCCAAAGAGATCCATGTGTATGAGCTCCAATGGTTGCATCGTGGTCATGATGCTCTTTGGTAGGTGAGGTACTCCAACTTGCTTTCTGGCTTGACAAGCGCTACATATCCTATCTTTCTCAAAGTGAACATTTGTTAGCCCAAGGATGTGTTCATCCTTTTGAAGTTTAGCCAAGTTCCTCATCCCAACATGGGCTAGTCGGCGATGCCAAAGCCACCCCATGCTAGATTTTGTCACTAAACAAGTCTCAAGATTAGATTTACTTTTGTTGAAATCAACTAGGTAAAGCTTGTTCTTTAAATGACCCGTAAATACAATAGAGAAATCCTCCCTTCTAATAAAGACTTCCACACCCTTATCCATAAAGAGACAATTGAAACCCATCTCGCATAATTGAGAGATGGACAACAAATTGTAACCTAACGAATCAACATGTAAAACATTTGCAATTGAATGCTTATGGGTTATAGCAACTTTACCAAGACCAATCACATCCCCCTTAGAGTTGTCTCCAAAGAGAATATTTTAATTTGAGTCCATCTTCGGGGTATATGATGAGAACATACTCCTTTCTCTAGTCATATGATTTGTACATCCACTATCAAGCACCCAACTTGACCCACCGGAGGAGTATGCCTGCAAAATAGATTTAGTTGCTTGATTTAGGTCCCCAATTTGACTTGGGGCCTTGCATGTTAGTCACAAGAAATTTAGGAACCCAAATAGAAGTATTCTTGTGTGTTGGCTTCCTTTCCAACATATTTGGCAACCACTTTTCCACTGCTATTGTTCATAGTGCCCCACATTGATTCCTTTGGCTTCTGCTGAACCTGTTTATGCTGGGACACCTTCTTCTTGGGCTTAGTTTGATCAGGAGCAGAATTGGTAGCCTTCCCATTTTTGCGGGGAGCGGCACAGCCAACCTTCACTATGGCACTGTCGCGGTGCGGCACTACTGCTCTAGACTACGGCACTGCCGCTGTCTATACAGGATGATCTGTACCAACTCTTTCCTTCCTCTCAAACTTGACATACTCATAGCCATTTATGATCTTTCTTCTATTTGTCTTGTCTCCTGCAATGTGCCCAAGCCTATGCTTGATTGGGGGGTGTCTCCCTTGCTTGAATTGAGTCACTTTTGAATCATTTGCCCTCTTGTCACTTACTTGAGCCTTACCACTCAAGCAGCCCTTGCCAATGATCTCATTGAGTCTAGCAATTTCTTTTCTCATTGCCTCTGTATTTGCAAGGTTAGTGGAATAAGCATTCAAATCAATATTATAACATTTTCCACAACCTTGACTAGTGGAGGTAGTAGAGGCATCCTTTGCCTTAGAGGGATGTGAGTTGCTATCCCAAAGAATGTTATATTGCAGCTCAAGTTCTTTGTGCTTTTCATATAAGTCACAATACTTTTTCTTGAGAGTAATATTTTCTTTCTTTGTGATACCATGGTCCCCTTGTTGTTTGGCCAAGGCCTTGCGCAAGTATTCCACCTTACTTCTCTCTAATGCAAGAGCTTCCTTGCTAGCAATGTAGAGATCCTCTTGTTGGATAAGAGTTTCCTCTCTAGATTCTAGCTCGGCTTGGACACTCTCTAAGTCCTCTATTAGTTTAGTGATGAATAGTTTGGTCTTTCCATCTAAGTTCTTAGTTCATTTATCAATTTTTTCATCACTAGATTCATCATCACTAGAGCTATCACAAATATCACTACTAGAGATATCACTAGGAGGTGAAGGTGGAGGAGCTTTGGCCTTGGATTTAGATTTTACCTTCTCACCCTTTGCCATAAGACACATGTGAGGGGAGTAGTAGTCATCATCGGACATGTTGGTGAAGAGTCTTGGTGAAGAAGATGGCTTATGGATAGCAATGGTTGCAACTTTCTCATCTTCTTCACTTGAGCTTTCAATAGCTGAATCCCATTCATGCCCAATGTGAGCTTCTCCCATGTTTTTTTGCTCTTTCTCCGATCGGCCTTGTCCTCCTTCTCTTTTTTATACTTGTTCTCCTTGATCTCATGTGGGCACTTGTCAATGAAGTGATTGGTGCTTCCACAATTGTAGCATGTCCACTTCTTCTTGTTTAAAAACTTCCTCTTTACTACCTTGTACCCATGCTTCTTCAACCCTTTGGGAAACCTCCTCATAAAGAGAGCAACATCATCCACTTTCTCATATTGGTCATCATCATGTTCACTCTCACTAGAGGATGAGGTGGTCTCTACTCTTTCTTGAACTTGCTTGCTTGCTTTGGGCTTGCTAGTTGAAGCTTGTTGGTTGATCTTGGACTTGCTTGTAGAGCCTTGCTTGCTTGATTTGTTGGCCTTGAGAGCTACATCTTTGATCTTGATGCCCTCTAACTTTGCTTGCAATTCTCCAAGTTTCTTCCTCTCATTTGCTTCTCTTTGCATATCAAAGGTCAAGATCCTCCCAAGTACATCATTTGGTGTGAAGTACTTAAACTTCTTCTTGTCTCTAATTAGAGTGACTACGGTCACATTTCTAGGTGAATAAGCTTCCAACATAATCTTGACAACTTTATAATCATCTAGCTCATCACAACCATAGCCTCTAATCTTGCCCATTATTGTCATCAACCTATCAAACATCTCTTGTGGCCCTTCTCCATCCAAGATAACAAATCGGTTGAGCTTGGACAACAACAAATCAATTCTTGCCTTTCTCACTCTGTCAACCCCTTCATGTGCAAGATGCAAAGTATCCCAAATTGGCTTGGCAACATCAACACTAATCACTCTATTGTACTCATCACCATCCAAGGCACTAAATAGCACACTATAGCTTGACCATTGAGGTGGATGATTCTCATTTCTTCCATGGTTGGATTCTTGGGATCAATCGGTGGCTCAAATCCATTGCAAACAACCTCCCAAATGCTAGGATGAAGACCTATAAGATAGGCTCTCATCAAGTGCTTCCACTTAGCAAAGCTAGTCCCATCGAAATGAGGTAACTTGCCCGTGGGCACATTGATGTAAGACTTGCGATCATGGTTAGTCATAGATAGAAGAATAGTTAAAGGATACGACAGCATATTCGTTGTCATCATTCTTCTTGCCCTTTCCTTTCTTGTCCTTCTTGCTATGCACTTGGTAGGACTCATCATCATCACCATCTTTAGAGCAGCTAGATAGCTCACTTGAAGATGCATTGAGGGCTTTTGCTTCTTGTTCCTTCTTCTTTCTTGCTTCTCTTCTTTTTCTTCTAGCTTCTCTCTTGAGTCTTCTTTCTTCTTTTCTTGCTTTCTTCTCTTCTAACCGCTGCTGCTCCTTCCTCTTCTTCTCTCTTGCTTCTCTTTTCCCTTTTCTAGCTGCCCTTCTTCTTTCTTTCTTCTTCATTTTGAGCTTTTTTTACATCGGTTGCCTCTAGCTGTGGGAGCGTGGAGTTGCTCGCTATAGAGGCGCTAAGCTCATTGTTGTCGGTGTCATGCAGCCCAACGTCCTCTGGATCGACATTGATGCACTTCACAACACCGAATCCTCCCTCAAGCTCCATACCTCACGCGGTGAAGAGCACATGAGGTAAACTGGCTCTGATACCACTTGTAGGATCTCTGGTACGCCTAGATGGGGGTGAATAGACCTGTAAAAATTCAACTCAAACCGAAGTCAAATTCACCCGCGGCACTGCCGCTCTATGATGCAGCACTACCGTGCATGCATGAGTGATTAGTTCACAGTTCAAAATCTATCTAATGAAATTTGGATCGGGTAAATTTCTTAGCTTCCTGCAGGATAGTAGATCACAGATCGATAGCTAAAAGTGGTGGGAACACCACACACAAGTAGATCAGCCTCAAACTCTAGAAATCACCTCAACCATAATATATCATGCAAGTAATGTAAATCAAACACACCACCAAGGCTTGCCTACCTCCATGTTATTGAGGTTAGCCACTAAGGCTTAGAGCTTTCCAACCCTTCCTCATTCTCAATTCAAGAGACTTAACTCTTGAGATGAGGGTTGAGTTTACTAGCTTCAAGAGGTGGTTACAAACCTCCCGGGGCTGCCACACAAGTTGGCAAGCTCCACGGGCGACGCTCTAGCCAGCTAGGAGCCAAGCTCCAAGAGTAACAAACACAACCTCCGGCTAAAACGTGAACCAAGTGCTCTTTAGAGTTT
This sequence comes from Miscanthus lutarioriparius, assembly GCA_904845875.1. Taxonomy (NCBI): domain Eukaryota; kingdom Viridiplantae; phylum Streptophyta; class Magnoliopsida; order Poales; family Poaceae; genus Miscanthus; species Miscanthus lutarioriparius. Next base: position 71,112,545 of record CAJGYO010000012.1, on the reverse strand, counting down.
GGGAATCAATAGAGCTGCTCTCTAATTGAGTTTTGGACCCTTATCCCTCAAGGATTGATGGAGAAATCAATAGATTTGCTTGGGGGCTTGAGGTCAACAATGGAGTGATAGAGAGAGAGCTCCTGCTCTATTTTTGAATGTGCTAAAGTGAAAAAGAAGAGTGCAGGTTACCGTTGGAAAGGAAGGGGAAAGGTATATATACCCCAGCCCCAAACTATCACTAAAATCATAGATAGTCATTGGGAGGAAAGGAAAAAATATATATATGCCCAGCTCACATGGACACTGCACCCAAGAGGTCGGGCGAGTCAGAGCCTGTGGCCTCGAGGTCGAGCGAGACGAAACCTGAAGCAACCTGATTTCCGCGAAGGGAAATCCACAGAGTCGAAGTGTATTATGACCGTTGTAGATCATATTACCTAAATTCCAGTCGAATATCACATCCATACAACGTAATATCAGAGTACAAATAGTGCGGAATTACATAAATTATTACATCACCGCATTGGCGGAATCAAAAGTAGCATTCATTCAGAACAGCTTGAAGACAAGATCGCCAAAACTCGAGCGTAGGAACGAACCCCTCAACCATCAAACTCCTCAGAGCTATACTCCTCAGCAGAACCTGTGTGCCAAAATTTATCAGTACGATTTGTACTGGCCACTCCCACCCTATGAGCATTGCTTTGTGGAAATTGGATGCAAGTTGGATATAATCAAAAGGAACCTATAAGGCTGGGGTTTCCTATGTATTAGCCTATCAAGTATACAATAACAGTTGGTCAAGTTTTAACACCAATCCCACACCCATTCCACCCCATTCCCGTCCAAAGCTAGGTTTCGATCCAGGGATCGATATACCACCATCTTCACATCATCACCACATCACCACCATACCATTGCTCAGTTGACAGGCCAACTCCCTCTCGGCACTGTCTCATGGCCCGTAGCCCCTAGCTACGTTCGAACACTCACTCCCAGGGGGATAAGAGGACTCATCTCACTATCTAGTTTAAGCGAAACCTAGGAAAGGTCCATAGCCGACAAGTCGGCATATGTATCGATCGATCAACCATACACTCTGCAGAGGTTTTACATAACCACAAGATCCGCCTTCCTCGCTGACCGTCGTCAACTGGGCTGATTTTGGCCGCTGCTAGCCTAGGATAATGCCACTCTACCATTCAGCCCTGGTACACCCTAAGTCTAGTCTGGGGTGGCTGAAACTGTGAGTCATGAGCTGGGTCCACAAGGTCTCCATGAAGTCTCGGAAGGGTTTGGGGGGGAATCCTCCATGCCCCGTACCTCCCTCGCATTGTCTGCTATCAACCTAGCAGTAGTGGCAATATCCTACCAAGTAGTCCGGCCGTCCCGCACCATATAGGGCGAGTGGTACGTAAGGCTTCCCGGTGAATCTGAGTACTAGTAAGTCCTTAGGGGTGACTAAGCCAGAATGTCTTCATCAGGGTTTCCATTTACCATGCCACCATAGCACCTCCACCCTAGGCTCCTCCCATCACAGGTTCACACCTAGGGCCACCTCATATACCATATACCCACCACAGGTATCCATTTCCAGGGGTGCCCAGGTAGCACCCCACGGCAAGACTTGCCCCAGGCTCGTCATATACTCCAACTTAGTTGACACAACCCTCACCCTCCACGCACCCAAGTCACACACGCAGCACTCTCCCCATAGTCCAGATAACATCAGTTTCCACCACGCATCAATGTAGTACAAGCGTAGCAGAAGTAATAAGCAATGAAATATAGCAGCAAGCGTGTGTCTAGCCTAATAGCAGGGTAAGCAAGGGTAAGGTTGTGTCAAGGTAAAGGCCATCAAGTAAGCATACTACCATGCAAGTCCTATCTTAGTGTGAGTATAACAATAAAGTAAAGCAATAGCAGTTCTATATTAGCCATGCGTAATAGGTGCTACGAGATTGGGTGGGATGTGGCACCTTCAGTGTAGTCATCTCCATACTCCTCACGGTACTCTCGGTCCTCGTCCATCTGGTTCTCCTCCGAGTCTGCATACAATCGAATTATGGTCGCATTAGCGACGTCTACAGAATAGCACAAAGAAGCAATGAAAATTCGAAAGAGCCAAATGCACTCAAACATGGGTTCATTGCGTAGAGCTCAATTTTAGATGAATTTTGGTCCTGGTCTTGTATTTTTCTGACGTCGTATGAATTAGTTACGAATTTCCGAATTTTAAATCCATTTCTAAAAATAATAAAGGCTGATTAATTTCAGGGCTGACACGTGTCACACTGTGACTGGTTCATGTGGCATGTAGGGGCTTGGAGTGGTGTAACAGCTGGTGATGTGGTCGGAGTGGTCGCTGAAGTGGTCGGAGAGCTCGCCGACGTGGTCGGAGAGATCGCTGAAGTGGTCGGAGAGCTCGCCAACGTGGTCGGTGAGATCGCCGAAGTGGTCGGAAAGGTCGCCGAGGTGGTCGGTGAGATCGCGGAGGTGGTCGGAGTGGTCGCCAACGTGGTTGGAGAGATTGCCGAAGTCCCCAACGCTGGCGTGGTCACATCATCGGCATGACGTCAGCATGGCGCCATCCGAGCTAAACCGCGGCTGACAGGTGGGTCCCGCTGAAGTCAGCATGACGTCATCATCTTGGTCACTGACAGGTGGGTTCGGGGTCAAATGATGACTGACAGGTGAGGCGCGGTTCATGGTGAACTCGCCTGCATTGGTCCATAGACCGCAGAGCCGGTCTATGAAGGACTTGGTCCACTTACTCCTTCCCAGGGTTCGGTTCACGTGCAGCAAGTGCACGGACGTGTGGCCGGCGAGGGGAAAATTCCCTTCTCTTCCCCGACGAGGCTCCCGCCGGCGGTGAGGTCACCGGTGAGCCTCTTGGGCGGTACTAGTGCACGATTAGGGTAGGCAATAGCTTCCCCATGCCATGGCGGGTGCCCCGGTGAAGTTAACATGGCAGCCGGGCGGCTCTAGTTGGCTGGCCGCGGTGGCGGCGGTCCTCGTACACCGGCGAGCGGTGGTGTGGTGGCTGTGGCGGCGGTACCGGAGATTGGTGGTGCGCACGAGCTCCCCGACGCTGCTACAGTCATGGCGAGCAGGTCGAAGGGGCTCTGAGAGCTCTCAACGCCTCCGGCCACGGTGGTCGAGGCAAAGCGGAGGCGGTGGCGCTCCGATGAGGTGCGGTGCGGCAACATAGGGCTCTGGTGGCCTTCATCCTCGGCTAAGGTGAGCGCGGTGTGTCTTTCGTCATGGCGGAGCCAGTCGGGGTGTCAACGTCGCCTTTACCGCGACGTAGAAGACGCGGTGGTGTCGCCATGGTTGTGCTCTGGCCATGATGAGTGCGTGCATGCGTGCGATGCGTATTCATGACATGAGCAGAGCGCTCGGCGCTGGTGTTCCCGAGCAGAGGGCTCGGCGTCGCCCCCTTTCTTCCCTTTGCTTCACGTTCCTGTTTGGCTCAACAAGAGGGTCGTGGTGGTCCTTCTATGCTACTGGTTGGCCAAGCCGGAGCAAGAGCTCGTGCTCTGGCGTGGTCCGTTCATGGCGTTCGAGAGGCTAGGAGTGGTCGTGCCAGTGTTCCCGAGACGCTAGGGGTCGGTGAGGCCAGGCCTTGGGCTTGTGCGCGTGCGGTGCATGTGCAGCGTGTCCAGGAGCGGGAATGCTCCGCCTCTGCATCCCCTAGGTGCGGGAACGCGGTGGCGTTCATGGCGAGTATGGCTAGCGCGGTGAACGACGTGGCTCACCATAGGGCTCGTGGCGATAGGATTATGGTGCGGTGGCGAGGCGAGGCTGTGATGAGGCGATGCAGTGCCGTGTCGAGCAGCTACGTCGCTGTAGCCGATCGGGGCAGTGCTCCTGGCTCCGGCGAGGTCCGGTTCCGCAGCGGCTTCCTTCTCCTCCTTGCTTATCCCTCCTCCCTCTCTCTCGGCTTGATGCTGTGTGGTGCTGTGCCACCAGCGGCGGCGGTGAACGGGCTAAGGGTTAGGGCTCGCGGGCGTTGGCTTTTTATAGCCGAGCTCCAAGGGCTCCAATGGCGGACGGCGATTGGGCGGTGGTGATGCGTGCGGCGCATCCGACGGCCTGCGTGCAGTAGCGTAGGCGCGGTGCAAGGGGAAACAGGGTCATGCGATGTGCATGACCCCGGGCCCGCGTCTGCTCCGCGGTTGGCTCCTAGTCGCGTGGTGGAGAGAGCGTGGGGAGGAAGATGATCCTGTTGCTGGGGTGGCTGACGCGTGGGGTCGGGTCGTCAGGCGCTTGGCGCGTTGTGGCTACGTGCGGCGCGTGATGGCTGACGGGCGGGTCCGGCTCATCAGCGGCTGTGCGCGTGAAAGGGCAGGCGAGGCTTGGCTGGGTAAGCTAGGCCGATCGAGGCAGGCTGGGCTACTGCGGCTGCCTCCCTCCTTTTCCTTTTCTTTTTCTGTTATTTCTTTTGCTTCGATTCAAATTTAGTTAGAGTTTAAAACTTGAGCTTCGAGTTATGTAGTGGGTCCCACAAGGTGTTTCAAATGGTGGTCAAAATACATCCCATATATTAGGGTTTATCATAAATATTAAGTAAGTTAGTTAAACATCACATAAGGCAAAAGAATCCAAATCACAAGTGGAATTAAGGATGCATGCATGATTTATTTATTTAGGAATTTAATTACACATGTGGCATAAAACCAAACTATGCTTATGAGTTTAACCTAGTTGGGTCACATCTAATCCAAAACTAGGGTTTGGCTTCTACATGTGTCACTCAACATCACATAAGGTTTTGAAGAAAAATTTTGTAGTTGTGATTTTTGGTGTGTGGATTTTTTTGGGTTGTTACAGTCCTACCCCTTAACAGAATCTCGTCCCCGAGATTAAAGCGTAATGTACCCTTCGAAGAGATAAGGATATTGTAGCCGGAGATCAGACTCTTTCTCCCATGTTGCTTCTCTCTCAGTGTGATTGCTCCATTGGACCTTGCACATAGGAATAGTTTTGCTTCAGGTTTCTTTGGTGTCTCTACCTAGAATTCGGATAGGATGTTCTTTATACTCGAGAGTGTCTTGAATGTCAAGTGTATTAGTTGGAACTACTTCATCGGGCACTCTCATACACTTGCGTAGCTATGAGACATGGAATACGGGATGTACACCCACCAATTCCTCAGGTAGCTCGAGTTTGTAAGCGAGTTTTCCAATTCTCTTGCGTATCTTGTATGGCCCAACAAATCTAGGGGCAAGCTTTCCTTTCACATGGAATCTGACAGTTCCACGTAGCGGGGATACCTTGAGATAGACAAAATCTCCCACATTGTACTCAAGTTCTCTTCTTCTTTTGTCAGCATAGCTCTTGTATCGACTTTGAGCAATTCTCAAATTCTCCTTTACTTGAGCAACTCCTTCTTCGGCATCTTGAATCTTAGTAGAGTCAAAGAACGATCTTTCCCCCGGTTGAGACCACATCAAAGGTGTCTTACAAGGTCTACCATACAGAGCTTCAAACAGCGACATCTTGATGCTGGCTTGGTAACTGTTGTTGTAAGAGAACTCAGCATAGGGTAGGCATTTCTCCCAATCAGAGCCATAATTCAGTACACTAGCGCGAAGCATGTCTTCTAAGATCTGATTCACTCGTTCAGTCTATCCATCTGTCTGTGGGTGATAAGCGGTACTAAAATCAAGTTTGGTTCCGATGGACTTGTGCAGAGCTTCCCAGAATTGGGACATAAACTGAGGACCACGATCAGATACAATATTGGAGGGAGCTCCATGTAGTCTGAGGATATGCTCAACATATAGATCTGCTAACTTTTCGGCATCGGTCTTGGTCTTAACTGGTACAAAGTGAGCAACCTTGGTCAAACGATCTACAATCACCCAAATGGAATCATTGCCTTTCTATGAACGGGGTAAACCGACTATGAAATCCATGGATATGCTCTCCCATTTCCACTCAGGAATGTCAAGAGGCTTCAGCAATCCTGCAGGCCTTTGATGTTCAGCCTTGACTCTATTACAGGTGTCACATCGTGCCACATGTCCCGCAATGTCTGTCTTCATGCCTTTCCACCAAAAGTGTTTCTTCAAGTCTTGATACATCTTTGAACCTCCAGGGTGAATACAATACTTAGAATCATGGGCTTCTGACAGAATTTCCTCTCATAGTGCTGGATCGAAAGGTACACAGATTCTGTCCTTGAACCAAATGGTTCCTTGTTAATCTTCATGGTGGTTGGTCTTATAGCCTAGTTTCATCAGACCACGGAGATACCCAATTTCTTCATAATTTTTCTGAGCTTGGCGGATGCGATCTGTGAGATCATACTGTATGCAGAGCTCATTCAACAAGTCATGCGGCAGTATCTCAAGTTGGAAATCATCAATCTCTTCCTTGAGTTCAGGTGGTACAGATTCAGTGATCAAAGTGTGACAGTAACTCTTGCGACTGAGAGCATCTGCGACTACATTAGCTTTTCCCGGATGATAGTGAATTTCTAGGTCATAGTATTTAATCAACTCTAGCCAATGGCATTGCCTCATATTCAAATCTTCTTGAGTGAAAAAGTACTTCAAGCTCTTGTGATCGGTGTAGATATCACATTTGTTGCCTATCAAGTAATGCCTCTAGATCTTCAAGGCATGTACAACTGCTGCTAACTCAAGATCATGAGTGGGGTAACGGTTCTCGTGTTCTTTCAACTATTGAGAAGCATAAGCTATCACTTTCCCTCCTTGCATCAATACACAGCCAAGTCCTTGACGGGATGCATCACAATAGACCACGAAATCTTTACTGATATCAGGCAATGCTAGCACAGGAGCTGTGGTAAGATTCTATTTCAATTCCTGGAAGCTTTGCTCGCACTCGGGCATCCATTCAAACTCCTTAGCCTTCTTCAGAAGGTTGGTCATCGGACGGGCTATCTTGGAGAAATTTTTGATGAATCGACGATAATATCCAGCCAATCCCAAGAAACTTCTAATTTCTGTCACATTACGGGGTTGATCCCACTCTTTCACAGCTTCAATCTTAGCTGGGTCAACTGCGACACCTTCAGCTGATAGTACATGGCCTAGGAAGGCAACTTTCTGTAGCCAAAATTCGCATTTGCTAAACTTTGCATAGAGCTGATGTTGGGCTAGTTTCTCAAGCACAGTTCTCAGATGATGTTCATGTTCTTCAGCGGTGGGTGAATAGACAAGGATGTCATCAATGAATACTACCACAAACTTATCCAGTTCATCCATGAAAACCTTATTCATCATGTTCATGAAGTATGCGGGAGCATTCGTGAGTCCAAAGGACACCACAGTGAACTCAAACTGCCCATACCTAGTCACGAAAGCTGTCTTCAGGATGTCACTCTCTCGAATCTTCATCTGATGATAGCCAGATCTGAGATCAATCTTGGAGAAATACTTGGCACCTCGAAGCTGATCAAGCAAATCATCGATCCTAGGCAGGGGGTACTTGTTCTTGATGGTGACTGCGTTTAAGTTCCGATAATCAATGCACATTCTCATTGAGCCATCCTTCTTCTTAACAAATAGAATAGGGGATCCCTAGGGTGAAGCACTAGGTCTAATATATCCCTTCAAGATGAGCTCATCAAGCTGTTTCTTGAGCTCGACCAGTTCGTCAACTGACATGCGATAGGGTCTCTTGGCAATGGGTCCTGTTCCCGGCAAAAGATCAATAATGAACTCTATATCACGGTCTGGTGGCATACCCGGCAATTCTTCAGGGAATACATTGGGATAGTCTCTGACCACAGGCACATCATGGACTGTCTTCTCCTCTTTTTGTGATTCTGAACTGGCTTTAAGGGCACATAGGATAGAAGTGGACTTTCTGGACTGGGGTTCACATCTAATAACTTGGCCTGATGGGTGGGTCATTTGGACGTATCTAGGTGAACATGATATGATACCTCGGTGAATGGTTAGCCAATCCATACCCAAGATGACATCTAGGCTCGTGGAAGGTAACAGGGTTAGGTTGGCTTTAAAGATGAGACCCTCAATGGTAAGACTCGCTTCCTTATAGATGTGGGTGCACTTTAGGTCTCCTAAAGGTGAGGTGGTGATGATAGGCTTTCCACGTGGGGTTATAGGCAGGTCATGCTCTCGTGCAAACTTGGATGATATGTAAGAACAAGTTGCTCCAGAGTTAAATAGAACTGATGCAGTATTGCCATTAACTAAAAACATACCGTACACAACGTTAGGGGCAGCCAGTGCTTCCTCGGCGTCCAGATGGTTGAGACATCCATGAGTAGCAGATCCCTTGAACTAAGACTTCTAAGCGGCTGAGTTCTGAGGGCATTCAGCGGCTTTGTGACCCGGTTGGCCACAAGCGAAGCAGGTGAAAGGCGCACCGCCTGTAGAGGTTGGCGCGGGTGCCTTCTAGTTTCTAGTGCTTGGTGTAGAGCGGTTCTGTGCTGGGCGTTCATTCGCTGAGCGGGGATGGTTGAAACGGTCCTGAGTATTGCAGTCCTGAGCATAACGGTCCCGGGTGTAATGATCCTGAGCAGGGCAGAAGTATTTGGTGGTGTAGCCTCCACCACCCCTACTCGATCTAGGGTTGTCATCCCTGTTGTAGCATGAGCATTCCCTGGATGGTGCATCTTTGTGGAACCTCTTGCGATCATGGCCACGGAAAGACTCCTCAGGCTTATGCTTCCTCCCCCTGTACTCCTCTCCAGCTTTAGCATGGTCCTTCTCAATCTGGATGCAGCGATCCACCAGAGCACGCAGCGTGCTACTCTCAATACCGCCAAACTTCAGCTTGATGTGCGGGTTAAGTCCCTTGCGGTAGTAGTACAGCTTCTCCTTCTCAGAGTTCACAACATAAGAAGGTGCATAGCGTAGAAGGTTGGTGAAACGAGTAGTGTACTCAGTAACCCTGTCCTTTCCCATCTTGATGTTGCGGAACTCCTCGGCTTTGGCCTCCATGATACCCTTGGGAATGTGATACTCAGTGAATGCTTCGGTGAACTCATCCCACGAGATGTTGGCAGGGTCCTCATGGGAATCACTGAAACTGTCCCACCAGGCGCGTGCTGCACCTGTGAGTTGGTGTGTGGCAGCTCCAACACACTCATCGTCGGTGAAGGTGGTGAGGTCGGGCTTCTTTTCCACCTCCTTGAGCCAGTCATCGGCTACGAGCGGGTCAGGGTCGGTGCCATCATAGGTAGGTGGCCTCAACTTCAGGAATCTATCCAGCTTCCTTTGGAAGTCATTCTGCTGACCTCCCTGGCGATGGTTTGCTCCATCAACAAGTGCTGCAAGAAGCTAGGTTTGTAGCGCCATCACCTCTGCCAGGTTTGGTGGTGGTGGTGGTGGAATGTTCTCCTCAATAGGCGGTGGGGTATTCTCTAGGTTGAAGGGTATCCCTCCACATCCACGGCCACGGCCATGGCCACAGTTGTTGCCACCACGCCCCCCGTTTGGTTCGACTGGTTCAAGGGTGGGCGCACGTCCACGGTTCATTAGGCGTGCAGATCGGTGGTTCGACATCTACAACACGGATCGTAGGAATTTTAGTGTCTGTGCCATAAGTGCTTATAATTCAGTATGATTACATGGTTTTTGATGATTTAAATAAAAACATTTATACTATCCAACACTCATTACAAAGAAGCAATAAGATTCATAAGATGCAATAAGATCCAAAGCATTCATTACATGGGTTTTATTACATAGCATCATCTCCAGTAGCTACACTTGGAGACTTGCGAGAATTGTACTACGCATAGTGTCTCATAGTGGTCCCTCATCACTCTGCGAAGTGCCTTGTGTGAGATAGCTCGCAGTCCCTCCTCAACTGTGTCCTCTATAGTCAACTCGGTGAAAGCTAGGACAGAAGGTAAGGTAGTGCTAGCTAGGAACTCAACTGAGGTGACAATCGGTCCTTCGATTCCTCCTTCCTGAGCTAACTTCCCGGTGCAAGTGACCTTGACAAGCTCGTCAGGGACTCCTAACGTGACGAGAACTCGGCAGAGGGTCTATGCAAAACCCCCGAGCTCACATAGGTCGAAGGTAAGCTTGACGTGGTCCAGAGGTAGCGGTCCTAGAGGCGGCCATTCAACGTTCGTTGCCATCTGTATGTTTTAAGGAAACAGGTGTTAGCAGGTCAATAATAGATAAGCCTTGCATAAAAGTAAATGCAGGGTCAGTATATAACCGAAAGAAGAGCTGTTCACGTCCTATTCTATCTTCCATTTCTAAGGGTTTCGTCCTAGGGTCAAGTATGGCTCTGATACCAAACTGAAGCGACCTGATTTCCGCGAAGGAAAATCTACAGAGTCGAAGTGTATTATGACCGTTGTAGATCATATTACCCAAATTCCAATCGAATATCACATCCATACAATGTAATATCAGAGTACAAATAGTGCAGAATTACATAAATTATTACATCGCCGCATTGGCGGAATCAAAAGTAGCATTCATTCAGAACAGCTTGAAGACAAGATCGCCAAAACACGAGCGTAGGAACGAACCCCTCAACCATCAAACTCCTCAAAGCTATACTCCTCAGCAGAACCTATGTGCCAAAATTTATCAGTACGATTTGTACTGGCCACTCCCACCCTATGAGCATTGCTTTGTGGAAATTGGATGCAAGTTGGATATAATAAAAAAGGAACCTATAAGGCTGGGGTTTCCTATGTATTAGCATATCAAGTACATAATAATAGTTGGTCAAGTTTTAACACCATTCCCACACCCATTCCACCCCATTTCCGTCTAGAGCCAGGTTTCAATCCTGGGATCGATATACCACCATCTCCACACCATCACCATACCACAACCATACCATCGCTCAGCCGACAGGCCAACTCCCTCTTAGCACTGTCTCAAGACCCGTAGCCCCTGGCTACGTCCGAACACTCACTCCTAGGGGGAGAAGAGAAGGACTCATCTCACTACCTAGTTTAAGCGAAACCTAGGAAAGGTCCATAGCCGACAAGTCGGCATATGTATCGATCGATCAACCATACACTCTGCAGAGGTTTTACATAACCACAAGATCCGCCTTCCTCACTGACCGTCGTCAACTGGGCTGATTCCGACCGCTTGCTAGCCTAGGATAATGCCACTCTACCATTTAGCCCTGGTACACCCCAAGTCTGGTCTGGGGTGGCTGAAACTATGAGTCATGAGCTGGGTCCACAAGGTCTCCATGAAGTCTCGGAAGGGTGTGGGGGGATCCTTCGCTCCCCGTACCTCCCTCACACTGTCCGCTATCAACCTAGCAGTAGTGGAAATATCCTACCAAGTAGTCTGGCCGTCCTGCACCATATAGGGCGAGTGGTACGTAAGGCTTCCCGATGAATCTGAGTACTAGTAAGTCCTTAGGGATGACCAAGCCAGAATGTCTTCATCAGGGTTTCCATTTACCGTGCCACCATAGCACCTCCACCCTGGGCTCCTCCCATCACAGGTTCACACCTAGGGCCACCTCATATACCATTTACCCACCACAGGTATCCATTCCAGGGGTACCCAGGTAGCACCCTATGGCAAGACTTGCCCCAGGCTTGTCATATACTCCAACTTGGTCGACACAACCCTCACCCTCCACGCACCCAAGTCACACACACAACACTCTCCCCATAGTCCAGATAACACCAGTTTACCACGCATCAAAGTAGTAGTAGAAGTAATAAGCAATGAAATATAGCAGCAAACGTGTGACTAGCCTAACAGCAGGGTGAGCAGGGGTAAGGTTGCGTCAATGTAAAGGCCATCAAGAAAGCATACTACCATGCAAGTCCTATCATAGTGTGATCATAACAATAAAGTAAAGCACTAGCATTTCTATTTTAGCCATGCGTAATAGGTGCTACGAGATTGGGTGGGATGTGGCACCTTCAAGCAGCTGCGATCGTCTCGTACTCCTCACGGTACTCTCGGTCCTCGTCAAAATCGGTTCTCCTCCGAGTGCAAACGATCGCATTATAGTCGCGTTAGCGACGTCTATAGAGTAGCACAAAAAAGCAATGAAAATTCAAAAGAGCCAAATGCACTCAAACATGGGTTCATTGCGTAGAGCTCAATTTTAGATGAATTTTGGTACTGGTCTTGTATTTTTCTGAGGTCGTATGAATTAGTTATGAATTTCCGAAGATTAAATCCATTTCTGAAGATAATTAAGGCTGATGAATTCAGGGCTGACACGTGTCACACTATGACTGGTTCACGTGTCATGAAGGGACACAACTGGTGAGGTGGTCGAAGAGGTTGTAGAGGTGGTCGGAAAGGTTGCAGCGAGTGGTCGGAGAGATCGCTGAAGTGGTCGGAGAGATCACCGAGGTGGTCGGTGAGATCGCGGAGGTGGTCGGAGTGGTCGCCGACGTGGTCGGAGAGATTGCCGAAGTCCCCGACGCTGGCGTGGTCTCTTCATCGGCATGACGTCAGCATGGCGCCATCCGGGCTAAACCGCGGCTAACAGGTGGGTCCGGGGTCAAACGGAGTCTAACAGGTGAGGCACGGTTCATGGTGAACCCGCCTGCATTGGTCCATAGACCGCAGAGCCCGTCTATGAAGGACTTGGTCCACTTACTCCTTCCCAGTGTTCGGTTCACGTGCACCAAGTGCTCGGACGTGTGGCCGACAAGGGGAAAATCATAATCTTCTTCCCCGACATGCTCCCGCCGGTGGTGAGCTCACCGGCGAGCCCCTCCAGCGGCGCGGGTGTGCAATTAAGGTGGGCAAAAGCTTGGCCATGCCATAGCGGGTGTCCTGGTGAAGTTAACATGGTGGTTGGGTGGCTCCAGTTGGCTGGCCGTGGTGAACGGCGGCGTGGGTTCGTCGGCTTGCATGGACAGGCTGCAGTGGTATTGAGAGCACAGTTGGAGGAGCGTGTGAGCTCCACGATGCTTCTATAACCATGGCGAGCAGGTCAAAGGGGCTTTGGGAGCTCTCAACGCCTCTGACCACGGTGGTTGGGGCAAAGCGGAGGCGGTGGCGCTCCGATGAGGTGCGGTGTGGCAACGCAGGGCTCCGGTGGGCTTCATCCTCGGCTAAGGTGAGCGCGGTGTGTCTCTCATCATGGCAGAGCCAGTCAGGGTGTCAACGTCGCCTTTATCGCGACGTAGAAGATGCGGTGGTCTCGTCATGGTTGTGCTCTGGCCATGGTGAGCGCGTGCGTGCATGTGATGCGTATGCATGGCATAAGCAGAGCGCTCGGCGCTGGCGTTCCCGAGTAGAGGGCTCGGCGTCGCCCCCTTTCTTCCCTTTGCTTCGCGTTTCCGTTTGGCTCAACAAGAGGGTCGTGGTGGTCCTTCTATGCTACCGGTTGGCTAAGCCAGAGCAAGAGCTCATGCTCCGACGTGAGTATAACAATAAAGTAAAGCAATAGCAGTTCTATATTAGCCATGCATAATAGGTGCTACGAGATTGGGTGGGATGTGGCACCTTCAGTGTAGTCGTCTCCGTACTCCTCACGATACTCTCGGTCCTCATCCGTCTGGTTCTCCTCCGAGTCTGCATACGATTGAATTATGGTCGCGTTAGCGACGTCTATAGAATTGCACAAAGAAGCAATGAAAATTCGAAAGAGCCAAATGCACTCAAACATGGGTTCATTGCGTAGAGCTCGATTTTAGATGAATTTTGGTCCTGGTCTTGTATTTTTCTAAGGTCGTATGAATTAGTTATGAATTTCCAAAGTTTAAATCCATTTCTGAAAATAATAAAGGCTGATTAATTTTAGGGCTGACACGTGTCACACTGTGACTGGTTCATGTGGCATGTAGGGGCTTGGAGTGGTGTAACAGCTGATGAGGTGGTCTGAGTGGTTGCTGAAGTGGTCGGAGAGCTCACCGACGTGGTCGGAGAGATCGCTGAAGTGGTCGGAGAGCTCGCCGACGTGGTCGGTGAGATCGCCGAAGTGGTCAGAAAGGCCGCCGAGGTGGTCGGTGAGATCGCTGAGGTGGTCGGTGAAATCGCGGAGGTGGTTGGAGTGGTCGCCGATGTGGTCAGAGAGATTGCTGAAGTCCCCGATGCTGGCGTGGTCACATCATTGGCATGACGTCAGCATGGCGCCATCCGGGCTAAACCGTGGCTGACAGGTGGGTCCCGTTGACGTCAGCATGACATCATCATCTTGGTCACTGACAAGTGGGTTCGGGGTCAAACGGTGACTGACAGGTGAGGCGTGGTTCATGGTGAACCCGCCTGCGTTGGTCCATAGACCGCAGAGCCGGTCTATGAAGGACTTGGTCCACTTACTCCTTCCTAGGGTTCGGTTCACGTGCACCAAGTGCACGGACGTGTGGCCGGCGAGGGGAAAATTCTCTTCTCTTCCCCGACGAGGCTCCCGCCGGCGGTGAGGTCACCGACGAGCCTCTCGGGCGGTACTGGTGCGCGATTAGGGTAGGCAATAGCTTCCCCATGCCATGGCGGGTGCCCCAGTGAAGTTAACGTGGTGGCCGGGCAGCTCCAGTTGGCTGGCCACGGTGGCGGCGGTCCTCGTACATCGGCGAGCGACGGTGTGGTGGCTATGGCGGTGGTACCAGAGATTGGTGGTGTGCACGAGCTCCCCGACGCTGCTACAGTCATGGCGAGCAGGTCGAAGGGGCTCTAGGAGCTCTCAACGCCTCCGGCCATGGTGGTCGGGGCAAAGCGGATTCGGTGGTGCTCCGACGAGGTGCGGTGCGGCAACGCAAGGCTCTGGTGGGCTTCATCCTCAGCTAAGGTGAGCGCGGTGTGTCTTTTGTCATGGTGAAGCCAGTCGGGGTGTCAACGTCGCCTTTACCGCGACGTAGAAGACGCGGTGGTCTCGCCATGGTTGTGCTCTGGCCATGGTGAGTGCTTGCATGCGTGCGATGCGTATTCATGACATGAGCAGAGCGCTCAGCGCTAGCATTCCCGAGCAGAGGGCTTGGCGTTGCCCCCTTTCTTCCCTTTGCTTCGCGTTCCCGTTTGGCTCAACAAAAGGGTCGTTGTGGTCCTTCTATGCTACCGGTTGGCCAAGCCGGAGCAAGAGCTCGTGCTCTGGCGTGGTCCGTTCATGGCATCCAAGAGGCTAGGAGTGGTTATGCCGGTGTTCCCAAGCCACTAGGGGTCGGTGAGGCCAGGCCTTAGGCTTGTGCACGTGTGGTGCGTGTGCAGCGTGTCCAGGAGCGGGAATGCTCCGCCTCTGCGTCCCCTAGGTGCGGGAACGCGGTGGCGTTCATGGCGAGTACGGCTAGCGCGGTGAGTGGCGAATGACGTGGCTCACCGTAGGGCTCATGGCGGTAGGATGGCGGTGCGGTGGCGAGGCGAGGCCATGATGAGGCGATGCAGTGCCATGCCGAGCAGCTACGTCGCTGTAGCCAATCGGGGCGACGCTCCTGGCTCCGGCGAGGTCCGGTTCCACAGCGGCTTCCTTCTCCTCCTTGCTTCTCCCTCCTCCCTCTCTCTCGGCTTGACGCTGTGTGGTGCTGTGCCACCAGCGGCAGTGGCAAACGGGCTGAGGGTTAGGGCTCGCGGGCATTGGCTTTTTATAGCCGAGCTCTAAGGGCTCCAATGGCGGACGGCGATTGGGCGGTGGTGATGCGTGCGGTGCATCCGACGGCCCGCGTGTAGTAGCGTAGGCGCGGTGCAAGGGGAAACAGGGTCATGGGATGTGTGTGACCCCAGGCCCGTGTCTGCTCCGTGGTCGGCTCCTGGTCGCGTGGTGGAGAGAGCGTGGGGAGGAAGATGATCCTGTTGCTGGGGTGGTTGACACGTGGGGTCGGGTCGTCAGGTGCTTGGAGTGTTGTGGCTGCGTGCGGCGCGTGATGGCTGACGGGTGGGTCTGGCTCGTTAGCGGCTGTGCGCATGAAAGGGTAGGCGAGGCTTGGCTAGGCTAGCTGGGTCGGTCGAGGCAGGCTGGGCTGCTACGGCTGCCTCCCTCCTTTTCCTTTTCTTTTTCTGTTATTTCTTTTGCTTCGATTCAAATTTAGTTAGAGTTTAAAACTTGAGCTTCGAGTTATGTAGTGGGTCCCACAAGGTGTTTCAAATGGTGGTCAAAATACATCCCATATATTAGGGTTTATCATAAATATTAAGTAAGTTAGTTAAACATCACATAAGGCAAAAGAATCCAAACCACAAGTGGAATTAAGGATGCATGCATGATTTATTTATTTAGGAATTTAATTATACATGTGGCATAAAACCAAACTATGCTTATGAGTTTAACCTAGTTGGGTCACATCTAATCCAAAACTAGGGTTTGGCTTCTACATGTGTCACTCAACATCACATAGGGTTTTGAAGAAAAATTTTGTAGTTGTGATTTTTGGTGTGTGGATTTTTTTGGGTTGTTACAAAACCCGTGGCCTCGAGGTCGGGCGAGACGGAGCCACGACCAAGGGGTCAGGTGAGCCAAATCTCGTGACCAAGGGTCGGGCGAGATAGAGCCTGCGGCCTCGAGGTCGGGCGAGATGGAGCCGCAACCATGGGGTCGGGTGTGACGGAGCCGGCACCTAAGGGGTCGGGCGAGTCAGAGCCCGCACCCAAGGGGTCGGAAGAGACGGAGCTCGCACCACGCAAGACAGCAAGGGTAATAGTGAAGTGGAGACTGTCTTGGCTATGAATCTAAGGACGCATATGGTTGTTTGAGCATTTGGAAGCACATATTAGCTTAAGCATCGTGCCCTCCTTTATAGTACGGCTTTTCCTATACTCAAATTCAGTATATAAAAGAATTTAAACCTCCTTTGAGTTTGAAGCCATCTACATTTGTAATTGGGGGCTCCTCCATTTCGTGTAGCATCCTCGAATATAAATTCCCTGCTTGTCATCTCGATAAGTCTCATTAGTTCCCTAATTGCGTTGTCATTATCACCAAAACCCACAATTAAGGTTTGATTGCACTTTCAGTCTCCCTCTAACTACTGAACAATAGAGTTTATTCGGTCTGAACTTATGTATATAATGGCCCGTGCTCATACGAGTTTGAATAGCTCTTGTATAGCACGATAGGAAGTCTGATTCCAAAACGTATTGGGTTCGTGCTCATATGTGCAAAAAAGGAAAAAAAAGAAAAATATTGTGGCAAATGAGGACATGATCTCTAAGGCAAAAAGAAAAAGAAGTCGTATTTAGATTAGAATAGGATTCCTAACTATAGTTGTGTCCAATCCGTGTGTGTGTGTGTGTATATATATATATATAGGAGGGTTGTAGACAAACAAATAGAAACATCTACATTCATGGAATTAGTTAGAAGGAGATGATAAAAAATTTAGGTTGAAATTTTGGCTCTTGATTATTAAGGTATGATAGAAATGGTAAAACATAAAAAGATGGGTACATTTCTTGTTGTTTATATGAACATTTGATAATTTTTTCTCCCGTTGTAACGTATGAGCATATTTGCTACTATACTACTAAAAAGCATCCACGGCAATCGTTCACAAGTAGAAGGATGTCAATCCATTTCTCAAATCTCAAAACAAAAGGCTTCAAAGAAATCAAAATCAATATACGTAAACATGGACACCTAAAAAGACTCGGACACACCAACGAAATCAATCTTCCCATCTACCAAATATGTCTAATTATTCAAAAATACAAACCTCAGCCTCACCTTAGACCTTGTAGAAATCAACAAATGCAAGGTTCGGAGATGAAATTTATTTTAGACTAATCTATATTTTATTTTTCAGTTATTCTCTTCTATTCTCTAACCCTAAAAGGACTCTAAAGTCATTGTCTATCCGGTGATATCAAATTTATTTTGATCCCTGCTAACGTGTTTGCATCCGATACAGATCATACTCTACTTAGAGCTCATACGTCCGCTTAATACCTAGTTCCAATAGGAAGACCACGTATCTGGGAATCGTTCACAAGTATAACAAAGTCAATCCATTTCTCAAATTCACAAAAAGGCTTCAGAGGAATCAAAATCAATATACATAACACAAACACCTGTTTACACCAAAATTTGGTAAGCTTATCCTGGAAAGAAAGAGATCGATCGATGATGTCAAAAGCAAGAAAGTCTCCTAATTAAGGGATATGTACGAGCTAGCCAAAAAATATTATTTTATTTTATTTGGAGAAACACGACGTCTAGGTGCATATCACGATGAAAGAAATAAGGACACGTATCAAACAAGGAAGCTTCATCAATAAGGATTCTGCATAAGGGAAATTAAAATCCATGTATCTTGATATTTCTTTTTGTTATCTAGTCGTGTTCGTTTAGGACTCTTATCAGCCCAGTGTATAAATATAAACCCTCAGCTATTATACCAGATAATGAACAAATCAATCAATCAATCAATACAATTACTTTTCTGGCTTCACGCTAACCCTTAGGAGTAGGAGTACTCTAGATCTCGATGAGTTCTTCAACAAGCAGGGCTGCATCGACCGATCGACCTCTAACTTGTCTGTGAGTACCGTCATGACTTGTATCATACTTGTAAAGCTGCATCAGCCGATTGATCTTTTACGAGTATAATATAAGTTAGTTATCGATCTGTATCATTATTTGTAAGGCTGCATCAGCTGATTGAACTCTTGCGAATCATAATATAGATCAAAGTTATCGATCTTGTGTTAAACAACTTGTTGTTTAATACAATATCACCAGTTATCGAATCTGCTAAGATTAGTAAGACTTTCCTTACTATTTTTCACGGATTCACCAGTTATCGATCCTGTTATAATTAATATTCCATTAATTATAACAAATCACCTGATTGAGATAGAGATAGATCGGCATCATATCTTCACAATTGGTCGTCTTCTAGTCTGGTCATGCTTTGAATCTTATCATTGATGACTTAATTCTACTAGATCGGTTGTTTTTTCTCTATTCCAATCGAACATAGTATGCATTCAAAGACATGTTTCAATCCTTAATAAACTCACTAGTTAATGAGATCCAATTTAATGACACTACCATAGCTGCATCGATCCGGTCGAACCTCACTGGTAAGACTTTAGGTTAGAGATTATCGACGAGTGGTTTTGTTCATGGTCGAGATATGTACTATATTTGTTTGCTATGTCTGTATCGGCTATTTTAGCCGATTCGTCTGTGCTTTCACACATATAGCATGTTTTCCTAGAACCTGTCAATATATAGATGATTTTATAGATTCTTTGGCTTTAGTTTGTTACTATTATCATTGCTGTATCGATCTGGTCGAACTTCACTGTTGATGGTAATACATTAGATCCAGAGCGTTTGTAGATTCATTTGTACCAGACAGTCGATTTGTTCGCATGTTATATCCCTTCTCGTTAAACTTATCGGCTCAATGCTTTACACTGGTTATATCCATCTAGCTAATGATATTTCTTTATATTACTTATACCTGGGTGTATTGTACTTGTTATTATAAATCAATCATGACCCACGAGCATCACAGTCCCTAAACAGACGATTTCTTTTCGTATCGGCTATTTAGTCAATTCCCCTGTTTCGCTGCTCTCGAAGCAGCATAATTGGAACTATCTAGGCAACACCGGCATGTTCAACCCTAAACTACTGATAAAACTTTCTCTCCTTATCAATTGCAGGTCAAATTGACTAGCACACCTTTAGGATTTTTGGGATCGACTGGTCCTGTGTTGAAGCCAAGCAGATCTCCGGGTTGACTCCGCCCAGATCGTTCCGGCTTGTAGTGTGTCAGGCTCATCGCCACATTTTTGCATTGACACACGTTTTGGCACGCCCGGTGGGACCACAATCATTTGATCAGAAGTCAGAGATATGGATTCCAAGCATTGAAAAGTGCTTAACTCTACTTGGACGCATGCTGCTAGAAATCACGTATGGAAGAAATTACAGAAAGAACAGGGCGTGCTATTGTAGGCTTCGTGTCTACTAGTACGTGTCATTACTCCATCGTGTAGATCATCATGTTTCAAGAAGGAGCGTTCAATGCGGTTACAGTATGAAGATCCAGCAAGTAATCCAGGGTGTGTCAATGCGTCTACTGGTCCCAAGGAGTTAATGCGTCTGCTGGAGACATGCAGGATACATGCTACGTGTGCAAATCTGATTCCAAGGAGTTGGATTTGTTGACGAAGCAGACCGACGATCGTACAACATATGAGTAGCCGATAGTCACGTCACCTTGTAGACAACCGATAAGTCTCAATGAATACAGGATCGGCTATTAGAGAGCGGAATCGACTTTTCAAGAAAGGAATCGGCTATTGGAGAGCGGAATCGACTTTTCAAGAAAGGGATCATCTCGATACAATATTTTTTAGTTCAAAATGCAAGCTGATGCCAACGGATCAAGACATCAATGCAAGCCGATGGAGCCTTTTATTCAGTTGGATTCAAGAGAATACATCACCAGACTCCAGTGCATCACATATGACTTGCTTGGTGAATGAAGACACTTGTACACATGATAAGAGAAAGCAAACAAGGGACATGCCAAATGAACAACACGTAACAGGAGTCATGTCTTTACCTAACTCATGGATGGAGGAGTCTTGGCAAATATATGTGATTTCTTTTGTAGTTGGAAATATAAAAATTCAGATTGGAATTAATTGTTTGGCTGGAAAGCTCTGTACAGATGTCAGATATCGGTAACTACCATGCAAGTCCAAACAAAGTAAGGGGATTAGGAAAGTGAATTAGACTTATTCTCTCTCATCGGTTACTTCTTCATTGCTATCCGTTATTCCCTCACTTCCAACATCTCCAAGACTAGATATATAGCCGATGGGATTAAAGTTGTCCAATAAAATTTTGAGTCAATGAAATTATTTTATCAAGAGCGACCGATAAATTTCAATCGGATTGGGTTATATGGCTTGTTCATGTTTGACGGCATATGTGTGAGAACACGACTACAAGATGGGTGGATGGCTATATTAGTATTTGGTATGAATACTCAGAAGGATGTTATGCTTTGCCCGAGTTAACTAGAAGGATCTGAGTCTAGCCCATTTTCCAAAGAAACATGTTGTCTGGTATACGACATCAAGTCAACTATAGTATATTGATCGTCGGACAGGTCATCTGAGATATCGACTGGGAGAATGGTAAGTCGTAATCTTAATTTAAGTTGAAGTGCAGGCCAATGATATATAAGCATATTATATTCCGTCGGCCGAAAAAAAATGTAGTATCCGTCTGAATATAATACAATCACATATGGTACAAAGATGCGAGGAAACAAAGCTGGAAGCCATAAGAAACCAAAGACATTACCATCAGCACACATCAGATGAGAGAAGATCGCCAGCTAGTGATTACTATTGGTGTACAGTTGATAGAAGGAGATTGTCAGCCGAAAGTTATTGTTAGCACACGAAAAATCGGCTCCAAGTATTGATAAGAGCTTAGAGTATATTTAAATATCATGGTGGCCAGAATATTTTATTAGCATCTCAGCTAATGAATATATTATGTGCATCGATTTGGCATGGTGTTATTAGCTGGTCACATGCAGATAACTATGGTTAATGGCAAGAAAGAAGCTGATGTTCATGCCCATCATCTCTATAGCCGATTATAATTATAGACTCGAAGGTAGCTCCTAATTGTCTAAAGCAGGTGAATGGTCAGGAGTTCTAGAGGATTGAATCCAAACAAGTCATCAAGGATATTAGCTCATGAAGGCCGATTGCAAGATGCAGAGGAAGATCAATTTTGGAGTTATCAAGAACTAAAGGAAGATAATTTGGAAGCATGAGTTCTCACAGTCCAAACTAGAGGGCCTAATTGCATGCATGGTATGAAAAGCATCGGCTTATGACAACCAACTTTCAAGATAGAAGATAATTTCAAGTGGAAACCAAAGCATCAGGGCTAGAGGCCGATTATGTTTTGCTTCTGATATGGTTGCTATAGTCAAGATACGAGATTAAGAAGTCAAGCTAAGTATTAGGCTATGCTTAAGGAACTTCAACTTCTCCAGGAAGTAAAGGCCGATACTATTAAGGTATTTGAAGATATACAATTAGTAATTAATCAATTGATCGGCCTATATAAATGAAAATATGATACTTTGGAGGAGTATTTTGACATTGTCAGTCCAGCAGTAGTGTGCTTCTTCATTATTCAAAAGGAAAATTAGTTATTATTCAGAGGTGGAATTGGCAGTGTTACGGAGAGACATGTTCATAAATTCTGATTAAAATTACAAAAGCCGATGAGATATGTCTATCGGCTACATGTTATTCAGGTAGATTTGACACCAAGTTAATTATGGAGAAGATTGACATGAGAAAGGAGGCACGTGGGATCAAGACAGAGCTCACTTCAGATAGGATATGCATTGTTGTTTTCCTAAGGGACAGAAGTGACCAAGAAAAACGGAGAAGCTATTTAGGAAAGCATATACATGCCCAATAAAATTCGGAAGCAAGAAGAAGTCAGGTCGATTAGCAGCAGCGAATCCCGGCAAACAACAATTAGCGTGGCTAGCCAATGACGGCGATAGATGTCTTGACTGCAGCTTACATGGACAAACCAGCCGATGAATGCAACCTGAGCACCCAGTAAGGTGAATCGATCGGCTTTACCACCATCCATTTGAAAGTTACGTATGTAATCCATGGTGAGAAGGAAAGAAAAGAAATCGAGTAATGATTATTTATCGGATCGGACTTGGTGTTGGACTCGTTCATGCAGTGCGGCTTGAGTACAAACAAAGCATATATTGATTCTTTATTAGTTCAAGCCAACATAGAGTAGATGAGAGTGAACAAGCTTGGAAGCCAACATGGACTACGAAGCGTATCAGCCATCAGGAGACAGAGTCTGACTAAATATGTCCACATACCCGATGCCGGTTAAGAGAAAATAGCAGAAGTCCGCTACCGATTTGCTTATGTATTTGAATTAAGAGCGAATCAGTACGTGACAAGGATACTCATCGGCTTCTGAGTGCGAAGATCAAGGCATCAAGCCGATGGGGCCCTTTATGTAGTGATCAGGCATCAAGCCGATGGGTTTGTTGAAACCGGATTAAGTCTCCTTCCATCGGCTATTGTGAAGCAGCACATGAAAACCCCATCTACTACAAGTTGCTATAGATAAATACTTTCCCTATGGTGTCTATATACTTACATAGAAGGCAAAATCTGCTACACCATACTCCTACCCAAGGCGAGATCAGTTTAATTCAAAGGAAGGACTACACATACATGGAAGGCGGCGTTGGAAAATAGGATAACTTCCAACGTATTAGTTCATGACACCACCTCCAACGCCTAGTTTGAGGAAGGCTGAGGAAGTTAGGAGCAGTTGACCTATGTGCGCAGATATCAGAAGAAGAGTATCAGAGCTGCGATCCTAATTTGGGGAAACAAAAGCCGATGATAAAGCTTATTACATCGGCTAGAGATATCAATCCGTTTATCTCGATATGTCAGATACAAGGCAGGATGAAAATGAATGAGTCCCATACAAGGCGAAAGTGGCCACTGTGGATGACTTCTTCTTCAGCATCATGGCCAAGCCTGATGTCACCAACGATACGATCAGCTCATCATGGAACCAACACCAAGAAGATCCTTGAGATGAATATGCTCGGCGTCTCGAGCTCTTGCAACAACTACCCATTGGGGGGCCTGCCGCTGCACACGCACCTGCATGCCGCCGAGCTCATCTTCATGTTCTACGGCATGCTCAACGTCAATTTTGTTGCCATGACATTCTTTGGGGCTACCCGTAAGCTGCCCAATGGCATGTTCACCTAGGCGCTCTAGATCCCCAACAAGGAGAATCGACAAAGGCTAAGCTCACACCCAAGAAGGACTAAATATAACAAAGGCCATTGCGTATTCGTCAGCAGTAGAGATGGCTATAGGAGTGCGATGCAAGCGCATCAGCAATGCCTGCGCATGGTCCAGCACTGGAATCACCATCAGCAACCAGCATCACCCGTTGTGTTGTTGGCATTGTCACCGCTGTTATTGTCTTGCTAGTTGCGATCATCCTCAATTGCGTTGGCAGCGGCTGCTGATATTGACAAAGCTCGGATGGCATGGTCATCGCAATCTTAATTTTCCCAGCGGATTCGTAATTTGGCGGTTGACATAGAGAAGACCAGAGATAGATCGAGCAGAAAACCAATAAAGATCAATCACTTCTCTTGAGATAGAATCAGTCGTTACTTCATGACCTTACCCTTCAAGCAGACGGAGTCTGTAGCCGATTGGCAAGAGAATAAAGCCAGTAAGATATCGATTTCTGATATAGCAGTGGAACTTCAAAATAATCAGGTGAAATCAATTAAAGATCGACATAGCCGATGACCATCTCTGGAGCTAATGGGATTGTCAAATTCATTTTCTTCCATGGGTTATTATCATCGGTTGTTCGACCAAGCATATTTTTCAAGATAAAGAAAAGGTCATCATAAGAGGTTGTGTTAGAGATACAAAAGGAATTTAGCAACCTGACAGCCGATAGGAGATCATCGGCTAGGAGTTATTATCTATAGGAAATTAGCTAACAATAAGGTAATCGCAGCCTATGATGAAGAGAATTATTATATTAAGAAGATGAAAAGAGGTCACCATTAGTTAGTGATTATCTTACTGCTATGACTGAGTTTAAACACTCTGGCCGATTGAGGGCATTAACACGTACATGAAAGGAACTACTACATACCTGTACACAAGTCATCGGAAGATAGAAAAGGAAATAAACAAGTTTAAAGAGTTTCCATGGTTCGATCACGTGTTCAGCTGATGTTCATATGCAGCACTGTAGCAGGGAATAGCCGAGGGATTTAGGAGTTCGGTTAATAATCATGGAAGCATATATAACAAGGACTGCTCAAAGACTGATCTGATGAGCGCACAGGTGATGCATCAGGGGAAGTTGAAGGATGTTCTTGTTCTGGGATCTGCAAAATAAGATCAGCATACATATAGCAAAGGAAGACGACCGTACTCTTCTGAATCTACATGCATCGACGATGGGTTAGCCGATGTTGCTTGTTTACATGTCAACATAGTTTGATGACACCGGTGATGATGGTGCTGGTGGTGACGTTCCTGCTGGAGTACCTGCCCAAAATTTATCACACGGCGCAGCTACTTTAGCGGATGCAGGGCCAATCGGGCTACATCTTTAGAACCATTTTGTGGCCGGCGAGTGCGCACGTAGTAGCACAATGACCTGCGCGATGCAGCTGTATTATGGCGTTTTCCCCTTCCCTGACACCATTGGCGGTGACAAATTCGACGATGTCGATGACAAACTTGAGCTGCTCCTAATCTCCCAGAGCTTTATGGTATTTAACACGTTCAGTGACCTAGAAAGCACGATGGGGAATGGGTGGAGATCGTGTTTGACATCATCACAAGCAGGCTTTTCCTCGTTACCATGCTCATCGGTAACATCAAGGTATTCCTGATTAGGCCATGTTCGAGAACATGCAGTTGGAACTCAACCTGCTCGGCCTCATCATCTACAACGCCAACATGAAGCAACTGGTAAACGTGTCGGGGTACAAATACTTCTCCTACCAGAAGATGCGACAGTAGATATACAAAGGTCGGCAGGGACCAATCCAGTTGCACGTGATTGCCATAGCATCTGGCCTCAAGGCCGATTACATATGTTTCTAACAATGAATCAGGCCCTAAGGCCGGTTGCATTTATTGAGCTTGCAATGTTTGAATAAAAGTTGTGCTCATCGTGTCATGAAGGACAATTGAAGGCTTATGCGGTGTCTACTTCTATAGAGAGAATACAAACAGTAGTAGGAAAAGGAATAAATGTTAAG
This sequence comes from Miscanthus lutarioriparius, assembly GCA_904845875.1. Lineage (NCBI taxonomy): Eukaryota > Viridiplantae > Streptophyta > Magnoliopsida > Poales > Poaceae > Miscanthus > Miscanthus lutarioriparius. Next base: position 71,086,864 of record CAJGYO010000012.1, on the reverse strand, counting down.
CATATTCCTCTAGCGAAGTATCTGAACTGATGACTTCCCTTGAAGAAAACCAGCTGCTAGTTCAAGATCTCGCCTTTCAAACCGAAGAATCATTTGTTCCTTAAAAGCTGATGAAGACCAAACATCATTGAAAATTGGAATCTAGAGTTGCATCGGCTGAATATTTTGATCAATGATTTCAAGGCTAATTCTAACATGTTTGACCAACAGTGGTCAGATACTGCTCGAGGCCACCATACATCAGGATTTGTCTGTTTGTTTAGGCCAGCGCCACTTCCAACTTCTTCAGCAATAACTAGGGATGCCACGAGCTGGCAAAGGTCACCGAGCAGGCCGCAAAGCACACTGAGGTGACCAGGCTTAGAATGGAGGTAAATACATGCGGATGTGATGTATATATTCTTTGTTCCCTACATTTCCTATCACTTGTGAACAAACTATCATAAGGAAAGTATGTTATCTAAGTAGTTGATGAATGAGGTATGGTATGATGAAAGGAACCTTGCTTCTTTTGCAAAGTACTTGGGAAATTTTATTACAAAAATTCAAAATCAATAGCTTGTCACCTCGATGATGTTGAATTTCCTACCAAGGCCATATGTTATTATTAAAAACCTTTCACGTAACCTGCTTGTTTTGTGTTGAGTTTTGTAAAGACTCGTTGACCCTTGTTGAGAGATTTATCATGCTTCCAAGATCAAGATCACGTACACACTACATATGTGTGCTGCTTCTACACTGGAAGTACGTAAAAACATGTTTTTCATCCACCTCAAAATGTTCTACTCCTACACTAGGAGAAGACAAAAAATATGTTTACTAGGTTTTATCAGAATAAATGCTCCAAGTTCTTGATAATATTTCTCTCAAAAGTTGTTGTAAAAAGAGACATGGGTTATGCAAAAATATAAAAAGATGGACACAAAAGAGGTCCAAAGTAAAAAAGAAAAAAAGGAAAAAGAAAAGAGATGAGAATAAAGATAACCCATATTCTCGTAAAAACATTCCACAAGAGAGAAATATATTTTAGAGAGCATAGTAGAATTAGGTTAGCCACTAAATATTCCACACACATGCACATCTTGATCTAAGAGTATGACACTTCTCTCCTTGGATCCGGGGTTTGACTTTACGATACACAAGGTAAGTATGCTACATACTTTGTCCCTACCCAAACTCCACATAAGCTTTTTAGAAGTAGGGTAAATAGAGGCAAAACAATGTCTTGGTGAGAAACTATGCATATTGAGCGATCTGAGAGAATCATTTGGGAAGCAAAGCTATGTTTTAATTTAAAAATCTTTCAAAACACCTAAGTTTTCTGAGCAGGAGAAGTGAGGATGACTGGATTCTAATCCGTTCCATTCTTCAACCACCCAAGATGGCGTGATAGACACTTCAAAGTTCACATGTATAGGTGAGGCTTGGAATAAGGTAATATTCCTACCAGCAAATTCTTTAGCTCCTTACCAGTGATTTGATAGCCGATTATAGTTATAAACTCAGGGACCAGCTCCTAATTGGATAAAGAAGATGAATAGTCAACCCAAGTAAGTCATCAAAGCTAAGTATTGCAATCAGATATCGCTGACTCGGAAAAGGAGATTATTGGACCAAAATAGTTCAAAGCATGAAAATTCATACTCCAAACTAGGGGGGCCTATTTTTACACCAAAATTTGGTAAGCTTATCCTAGAAAGGAAGAGATCGATCGATGATGTCAAAAGCAAGAAAGTCTCCTAATTAAGGGATATGTACGAGCCGGCTAGGAAATATTATTTTATTTTATTTGGAGAAACACGACGTCCGGGTGCATATCACGATGAAAGAAATAAGGACACGTATCAAACAAGGAAGCTTCATCAGCAAGGATTCTGCATAAGGGAATTTAGAATTCATGTATCTTGATATTTCTTTTTGTTATCTAGTCGTGTTCGTTTAGGACTCTTATCAGCCCAGGGTATAAATATAAATCCCCGGCTATTGTACTAGATAATGAACAAATCAATCAATCAATACAATTACTTTTCTGGCTTCACGCTAATCCTTAGGAGTAGGAGTACTGTAGATCTCGATGAGTTCTTCAACAAGCAAGGCTGCATCGACCGATCGACCTCCGGCTTGTCTGTGAGTACCATCACGACTTGTATCATGCCTATAAAGGTGCATCAGCCGATTGATCTTTTACGAGTATAATATAAGTTAGTTATCGATATGTATCATTATTTGTAAGGCTACATCAGCTGATTGAACTCTTGCGAATCATAATATAGATCAAAGTTATCTGTTGTTTAATACAATATCACCAGTTATCGAATCTGCTAAGATTAGTAAGATTTTCCTTACTGTTTTTTACGGATTCACCAGTTATCGATCTTGTTATAATTAATATTCCATTAATTATAACAAATCGCCTGATTGAGATAGAGATAGATCGGCATCATATCTTCACAATTGGTCATCTTCTAGTCTGGTCACGCTTTGAATCTTATGATTGATGACTTAATTCTACTAGATCGGCTATTTTTCTCTATTACAATCGAGCATAGTATGCATTCAAAGGCATGTTTCAATCCTGAATAAACTCACTAGTTAATGAGATCCAATCTAATGACACTACCATAGTTGTATCGATCCGGTCGAACCTCACTGGTAAGACTTTGGGTTAGAGATTATCGATGAGTGGTTTTGTTCATGGTCGAGATATGTACTCTGTTTGTTTGCTATGTCTACACCGGCTATTTTAGCCGATTCGCCTGTGCTTTCACACATATAGCATGTTTTCCATGAACCTGTCAATATATAGATGATTTTATAGATTCTTTGACTTTAGTTTGTTACTATTATCATTGCTGCATCGATCTAGTCGAACTTCACTGTAGATGGTAATAGATTAGATCCAGAGTGTTTGTAGATTTATTTATACCAGACAGTCGATTTGTTCGTATGTTATATCCCTTCTCATTAAACTTATCGGTTCAATGCTTTACACTGGTTATATCCATCTAACTGATGATGTTTCTTTATATTACTTATACCTGGGTGAATTGTTCTTGTTATTATAAATCAATCATGACCTATGAGCATCACAGTCCCTAAACAGTCGATTTCTTCTCGTATCGGCTATTTAGTCAATTCTCCTGTTTGGCTGCTCTCGAAGCAGCATACTTAGAATTGTCTGGGCAACACCGGCATGTTCCACCCTAAACTACTAATAAAACTTTCTCTTTTTGTCAATTGCAGGTCAAATTGACTGGCATGCCATCGGGATTTTCGGGATCGACTGGTTCTGTGTTGAAGCCAAGCAGATCTCTAGGTTGACGCCGCCCATATCATTCCGGGCATCGCCATATTTTGCATAGACAACACCTAAAAAGACTTGGACACGTCAACGAAATCAATCCGCGAACATTACGTTGTGCAGGAGTCTCTCCATACTGAGCAGTAGGCGTATGCCGGTCATCCTCCTTCTCTGATCTCCTTTCAGCTTCCCTGCTCCGGCCCCTTCCTCTTCGCCTCCGGCATCTTGCGGGCAGCTAGAGGGAGGAGGGCCGGTCCTACGCCCTTTTTCGTTTGGGCTGGTTTGGCTTATAAGGCATGGATGAAAATATTGTTGGCTAGTTTGGGGTGAGAGAAAAATATTGTTCGTTGGCTAATAAACCATGACTTATAAGCCAAATACGACCGAGCAAACATGCTGCTGGTTTGCCGTGTGCATATTCACTTTCTCAGTTTTTTAAGTTTGTGTCCTGTGTTTCTTAGATGGGTGTTCTTAGGGTGTGTTTAGTTCACGAAATGAATATTTTTGGATGTCACATCAGATGTTTCGGGGGATGTCGGAAGGGGTTTTCGGATACTAATAAAAAAAACTAATTACATAGCTCGCCTGTAAACTGCGAGACGAATTTATTAAGCCTAATTAATCCATCATTAGCGCATGTTGGTTACTGTAGCACTTATGGCTAATCATGTCCTGATTAGGCTTAAAATATTCGTCTCGCGATTTTCAACCAAACTATGCAATTAGTTTTTTTTATTCGTCTATATTTTTTACTCCATGTATGTGCCGCAAGATTCGATGTAACACTTTCGGGTGAAATTTTTTGGGAACTAAACATGGCCTTAGTTCTTTTGCCATGGTGCCTGCTGTACTTGTGCTCTTCTTTGACCTATGCGTCGGAATCCATGGATCCTTAGAGAACACCTACCAAATAAAGGATGTGTCTCCCTTCTCCCCTTCCTTTTCGCTCCACGCAGCAAAGCAACAACAAGATGGAGACCACCGTGTACAGGATGGAGGAGGTGCTGGTGTTTGTTGTACCCTGCTTCGCTTGACTGGGCACATGACCCTAGGGACACCCCCCTCCGTCTTCAGGCCTCCTTCCCTGCCGCGACCGCGGCCATGGCGAGCTTATGGCGAGGGCTGCGCAGGGCCCGTGCTCCGAGGCGACCGGAGGTGCGGAGGTCGCTGCGGCCGGCGGCGCGATGTACTGGGCGCGCATGAAGGCACAGGGCGGGTGCGCGGCTCCGGGGCCCTCGCCCTTGGGCCCGAACAACATCCTCTCTGACCAACACATGGAGCGCCACCGCCGACTCCCCAACGACGGGGATGCGGCCGACGAATCCCGCGAAATTGCCGATGCTGATGCGAGCGTCACTGGGGACGGTTCTCGGAGATTCCGGCCCCGTTCACCTGTGTTTCGAGCCGTACTTTTTCATTTCAGATAGGGGCTTGTTGAAGCGCTATGGTGATGCCTGCTGCCGTGCTGTGGGGCCCTCCTCCAGCGCTGCAGGTCCCGCTGCCGCCAGATGCATCGCATGCCGGTGTCCTTCAGGGGAGACGTGTGTGGAGGCGGTGCTGTGTTCGTGGACACCTCCCAACATCTCATCTTTGATTTGTGGGGCTTTTACATTTTTTTAATAAAGGATAGTTTATATCTGGCTTCATCTACCGAGGTAGAATCAGGCCCATTATTACATAGTTCATAGCACATCACTTTCAAGGTTGAGAAGCTCACATCTAGACTTTGGGAAACAAAACATGAAGAGAAGTCTTGACTAAGAAAGACCAAAAAACCAGTAGATAACCATCCACTGGAACTAAAGAAATGTAGGGCTGAAGTCTCCAAATGCTGCCTAGCAAGGGTCAGCTGGTCCCGTAGATCATCACGCCGCTGCAGTCTTGCCCACTGTTGTAGCCAATGGGTTCCCCTGAAGAGCACCTGCAAAAAAGTTTTTGGTCTGCATTTGTCAAAAACCACTTCATTTCTTGTTAACCAAATTGTCCAACATAAAGCCGTTGTTGCCGTTAATAACAATGAGTTATAAATAACACCACCCATCTTAGACCAATTAACAAATAAATCGTCTATGTTGAGAGGAGGTGCTATTCCAAATAATAAGTGTACAGCGTGCCACAGAAATTTGGCATAAGCACATTCAAAAAAAAAGGTGGTGAATAGTCTCTGTAGAGTGACAAAAGCAACAACTTTTGTCACCATTCCAGTTACGTCTTGCAAGGTTATCTTTGGTTAGGATTACACCTCTTTTTAGGTACCACAAGAATATCTTTATTCTTGTAGGAATCTTGATCTTCCATAAATCTTGTGACACTCTGACACCATTGTTAATTAACTTGGCATACATAGATTTAACCGAGAAGGTACCTGATGAATGTAAAGCCCAAACAAATGTGTCTCTTTCCCCAGTAAGTTCATATCTTGTATAGAAGCAACAATTCTAAGCCAGTCCCTTAGATTCCTACTCACTAAATTGCGGCAAAAGAAAATGTTAAGTGGGACTGAAGCAAGTACTCTTGCCACCGAATCTTGTTTTCTTCTCACAATATTGAACAACGCAGGAAATCTATCTTTTAGTGGCTGGTCACCCAACCAAGCATCAATCCAAAAACGAGTTTGTGATCCATCTTTTACTCTGAATGAACCCAAACCCATGAAATTATCTTTAACATTCATCAAGCCTTTCCAGAAATGAGAGCCAATTGGCTTTTTAGTACAACTCCCTAGAGTCTTATCTTTTATGTATTTATTCCTCAATAATTCTTGCCACATGCCATCCTCATTTAGCAATTTGAAAAGCCATTTACTTAACAGACATCTATTTTGTAAGTCCAAATTTTGAATACCTAAGCCACCTTGGATTTTTGGTTGGCCCAAAATTTCCCATTTAGCCAGCCTATATTTGCGCTTGTGTTGGTCATTTTGCCAGTAGAATCTTGATCTTAAACAGTCAATCTTTTCCAAAACTCCTTTTGGGAGTTCGAAAAATGACATCATAAACATCGGTAAGCTAGAGAGCACCGAGTTTATTAAATCCAAGCGACCTCCTACCGAAAGCAACTTGCCTTTCCAACCACTAAGCTTCTTCTCAATTCTGTTTTCGATTGTCTGCCAATCTTTATTACTCAACTTCCTAGTGTGTATAGGTAAACCAAGGTAACGGAAAGGAAACTTACCCACCCCACATCCAAACAGCTGCGAGTAAAACACCTTATGATCCTTTGCCTTACCAAAGCAAAAGATCTCACTCTTGTGAAAGTTAATTTTAAGCCCCGAGAGTTGCTCAAAAGTACTTAAAATTAACTTCATGTTTCTCGCTCTTTCAACATCATGGCTCATAAATATTACTGTGCCGTCCACATATTGGAGGATGGACAAGCCATCTTGGACAAGGTGAGGTAAGACCCCTTCTACCTGACCTGCTTCCTTTGCTCTAGCAATCAGTATAGCTAGAATATCTACCACTATATTAAATAGTATTGGAGACATTGGGTCACCTTGCCTTAAACCTTAATATTTACATTTCCTCCTTGTGTGAACTGCTTCACCCAAGAGCACCATTTTTGTGAGAACCCTTTCATCCTTAAAGTTTGTTGTAGAAAGCTCCATTTTACTTTATCATATGCCTTTTCAAAGTCTATCTTGAAAATTATCCCATCTTGTTTTTTCGAGTGAAGTTCATGTATTGTCTCGTGGATTATTACTGCGCCTTCCATAATGTTTCTACCTGGAAGGAATGTTGTTTGTGTTGGTCTAATAATCTTCTGGGCAACAGTAGATAATCTATTAGTTGCAACTTTGGTAAAGATTTTAAAAGAAACATTCAGCAAACATATTGGTCTGTATTGTTGAATCACTTTCGCATCTTTCTTTTTTGGTAGCAAAATTATCGTTCCAAAATTGAGACTATTCAAAGGCAAGGTTCCCTCATGGAATTCCATAAACATAGCCATCAGATCATCTTTTAATAAGTCCCAGAAGACCTGATAAAACTCTGGTGGAAAACCATCTGGGCCTGGTGCCTTATTATGTTCCATTTGGAACACTGTTGTCCTTACTTCTGATTCCGAGAAGGCATCTGTCAAGTGCTCATTTTTCAGTTCGGAGACTTGTGGAATGTCATGAACATAGTGTTCATCTAACTCAATAAAAGAATTCTCCGAAGGACCAAAAAGACTCTTGTAATAATTGGTAATATGCTGCTTCAACTGAGCATCACCATCTATTACAGTGTAACCATCCTCCAACTGGAAAATACGAGTTTTTCGATGTCTTCCGTTAGCCAACAAATGGTAATATTTTGTGTTAGCATCACCCTCCAGTAGGTGCTTAACCTTTGCCCTTTGGTAACATTTGAGTTCCTCTTCTCGAAGTATTTTAGCAAGCCTTTCATTTAACACGTGTTTTAAGTTTAGTTCTGACTCATCAAGCAAAGAGTTCTCTGCCTTTTTATCTAGCTCATCGAGTTTGTTTAACAAGGTCTTCTTTTCTTTCTTGTAGGCACCACTCACATTTTTTGCCCATCCTCTGAGGTATTGGCTGAGCTTTCTGATTTTTGCTTGCCACCTCTCTATGGGGCTACCCTTGACGAGCACACTATGCCATGCATCTCTCACCATGTCACAAAATCCATCCCTGAGGAACCAACCCAATTCGAACTTAAACTGTGGCTGGTAAGTTGGAGATGGGCTATTTGTGCTATAAAACAGTGGAGTGTGATTAGAAATCTCTCTGCTCAATGCTCGGACACTAGAAACAGGGTATTTGGACTCAAAATCCGTACAAACAAGAATTCTATCTAATTTCTCCAAGGTCTGATTTTGTAAATTATTCGCCCAAGTAAACTTCCTTCCTGCCATTTCTAATTCTCTAAGGTTTAAAGTATCTATTACAGCATTGAACAGAAAAGGCCATCTATCATTATAGTTGTCATTGTTTTTCTCATCTGGTCTATGAATAATGTTAAAATCACCACCTATAATAAGAGGTAATGTTTCTTTTGAACATACTCAGACTAGTTCGGATAAGAAATGTGATTTAAGATCCGCTTGAGCTGGGCCATACACTGAGATTAAATTGAACTTAAAATCATCCTCCTTGTGTCTCAACTTAAACCAAATTAAAAAGTCCCCCTCTTCTATTTGTCCAATGTCAAAGGTTAAGAGATTTACCCCTAGAATCATACCACCGGACCGACCCCTTGGAGCCATGCAATGCCAAAGAAAATCTCTGCCAGCGCAGATATTATTCAAAGTGGACTATGGAAAATTGGCTCTGCCGGTTTCTGATATAGCTATGAACTCTAGGTTCTTCTCTTTTGTTAAATCAGAAAGAAATTTATATTTTTTTGTGTCAGCAAAATCGTTGCTATTCCAGAAAATTCCTTTCATTTCGATTCTTTTTTTAGTTTTTTCTTATTGTTTTTGGACCTAGACTTCTTGAGATGTGATATGGGGGTCTATAGACACAAAGGGTCACAGCCGCCATCACCTAGGTCTTTAGAGATTTCGGCACAAATGAGATTTAAAGCATCTAAGTCTAGGTCCTCATCTACTGAACAAACAGTTGAAGCATCCCCTAACAAAGAACTGTTATCTACTTTTAACAAGTTACTCTCAGACATTCTGGTTGATTCTATGTCTCTAAGATGTTGCAAAGACAATGTAACTTCCTGTTCATTAGCCCCAAGTGATAAACCTAGTGTGCTAGTATAAGCTAGTAAAGAAGAATCATCAAAAACATCAAAAGAAAGTGGTTGTTCTTTACCTTTGATAGAAGAAGAATCCATGTTCCTACGCGCCTTTAACTTTGTTGCCTTCTCCAACGAGTCTTGCTCTGAAGTAGACGCGTTTCTTTTACTAGCTCTCACTGGTGACACTACCCCACCACTCAGTGCTTTAGTCTTATTCAAAGTGCTAGAGTCAATCTTGGATTGCAACATGCTAGCTTTCCACTTTGCAGATCCATCTGGAGTCATCCCAGTCTGGGTAAGTAGCACCACAGGCTTAACTACATCACTTTTCCTGACAGAGTTGGAACCTTTGCCTTCCTTATCAACATGATGGGGTACCTCTGCAGTACCCATAAAAACCTCCTGGGTCCCGGTAGTGCAAGGTCTTCCTACTCAAGAAGAACAACGGTGGTAGCCTTACTCTTGTGCTGTGTCCACTCGATGCAAGCGAGGCATCAGGCTGCTTTTCAGATGTTTGACCCAGTGGCGGGTCTTCCATCTTTTACCGTCATGATCCATGTTCTCGGCCCTTTTCCTCTGGTGCTTTATCCTCGTCCATGGTAGAGTCCATGTCAATGACTTGTGGCTCACAATCAGACATATCCTTCTCCACTCTGAATTGTAGCTCATAGACAAAGTCCCCAATGACTACATCCACAAGATCTGGGATGAGATCGGGGATCCAAAGACTGCTACTTTCATTCTAGCTCGCCATACTTCTTTGTAAATTTAGTATCAAGCGCCGAGAGACACCTAGAATGGAGCCAATTGTCCAAATGATAGCGAACTCTCTCGCAGTTCCTTTGGTAGTCCCCCAGCTGTACCCAAACCTTATCAATCTCATATTTGAAGACATCATTTTCAGCCCCTTCTCAAAACGAATCTTTCCTTTCACTGTTTTGGTGTCCATCGGACCCCAATTCACCATGTGATTGAGCACTTCAGCAGAAGGTAAATTAGTGGTAAAGGCATCATTGCCTTTCTCCTCAATCACCCAACTTTACGGGTAGTAGTTTGTCGAGTTCTACCGCCAATTGATCTGCAGAAGAGAACCCTCTAGAACACGTACCATAGCTGATTTATCATCCGTAACTACTTTTGGATTTTTCGCTTGGTATAAAATAGAATCCTAGACCTTGAACAGCATAACCATATGGTATAGCAAGAGAATGAAGATTCTTCAAATTTGGGCAAACTTTTTAACATGATCCCCATAGCAAATCTCATAGCTAAGGCTGTTGTACAAACTGAAATTGTATGCCCTTTGGTATGGCAGCGATAATGTATGAGGGTTTACCCTTGCTCTTTTGATTCCCTTTTGGGATGACTCGGTGCATCACACTAGATCATTGCATTGTTGCAATTTGGTGGGGCAAAGTGGCGGATTGAGATCGGTGATCTTTGGTGGTGTCGTCGTGGTCGAAGATGGTGCCCCATGGTTGGATTGGAGGCGAGTGCCTTAGCGCCGCTGCTGCAGTTGGCTCCATTGCCTTGCACTATAGCCGTGCCATGCCCATGCAGTGCCTAGCCATGCATGTCGTGTCCTCAGATTGGTGCTTGGCTCCTTGGATGCGCTGACCATGTCCGGTGGTAGTAGTGGTGCGGCCGCCCGCTTGGGGGTGTGAATGATGGTTGGGAGGAGGCATGGGAGGCAAGACACCGTGGTTGGGGCGAGGCGGCACCGGTGATGGTTCGCCAGCGTAGCCTCGGCCCCTACCATCGTTGTTGTAGTGCCAACCGCCTCGCCTACGACCCCGATACCCTCCATTGAAGCCACCATAGCCATGTCCACCGTGATGACCATGGACACCGTGACCACCATGGCCACGACCTCTCCCATGCGGCAGGAATCGACCACGTCCTCCACCTCTCCCTCCATACCCTGGATTGAAGCCAGGATCAAAGCCCGGATTGAACCTTCCTCCGCCCCGTCCGCCGAAACCCTCCTGAGCCACCATAGGCTTTCCTTCTCGAACAACGTCGGCAAAAGATTTTTTCGTTGGCTGTGTCACAGGATATGGCTTAGGGATGCGCCTTGCTTCTATGAAGGGAGTCGCGGTATGCTTTGGTGGCTGCCTCTGGGGTTTCCTAGTTCTAGTTCTCGCAAACAGACTACACAAGCCCGGCGTGGGCCGAAAGAATTTTCTAGGCCCAATAGAGATTAGCTTAGGAATCTCACACAGCTCATGAATCTTCTCATCCGACCTTTTCCCCGTGATGCACATGGACGTAACTACGACCGGTAGCTCAGCTGGGTTCAAGGGAGGAAAGATCGGATCAAGATTCCACGGATTTGAATTTTCAAAAAAAAATTGAACCAGGATCAGCACCTGCCGACCCTGACCTCGCCGGTGTTCTTGCCGGTCGAGACGTCGAGGGTGACCTGGAGCCTGAACTCGCCGGTGACCTCACCGGTGTTCTTGCCGATCGAGATGTCGAGGGCGACCTGCCGCACGAGCCTGAACTTCGCAAAGATGTTTTGCCGACCGCATCTTGGTAAGTCACTTTGGCAAAAAAAAGTCTCCCGTGGTTCTTGGTGGAGATACCCAGGGGAGGGCAAAGGCCCGTGCCATGGCGTGCCAACCAATTTTCGTGAACCAATGATGAGATCACCGACCTTGAAAGCTCGCGATCTTTGGATGAAGGAATGTTACGATGCCAAGGCACGTTACGCTCTTGCTAAGCGATCCACCGTGAAACATGCTTCGAGAGCATCCCTGACGAATTCCGGTGTTGAAGGCACGCTCACCTCGTGCACTGGATCTTCATCGTCGGAGTCGTCGGTGTCCTTCGACTGTGCCCAGAATCTTAAAACGATCACCTACGCTGGTGAAGATGGATCGCCACCTCCTTGTACGCCATGAACAGGCTTTGGACGTAGGGTTGCGTCCACGGCCATCGCTACCTCGCACGACATAGCCTCGCAACCCTTGTCGCTCCGCCGGTCATCCACTTCGTCGTCGTCGCTGTCAGGTTCTAGAGCGGCTGCCGCCGGTAGCAAAGCCCACCTACATTTTTACCATTATTAAGATTAGCGCTCATCCGATTATCACTCTTAGAATAGCACTTACAACTTTAGCGCTCATCTTTTCCACCTTAGTTGCCAACTGCTTTTTCCTAGGAGTCATCTTCCTAGCTGGCTGCACTTCAACCTCCAGTGCATCTTCAGCAAATAAGGACCTGTGGAAAATAAAGTTTGATTAATGATTGATTTATTACATAGGTAATCCATTATCAATTATCATGCTATCATAGGAAGAAGAGCAGTACCTCCTAGCTGTTGTGGTTTGAATAGCTGTCTCTAGGAGCTCAACTTCTAAAGGCATCACCTCCATCACTTGTTCATGTGCTTGAGTTGCTGAAAATCCATCCCTTGCTGCTGCTGCTTGAGCTGCTTCCCTTACTTCTGCTACTTGGGCTGCTTCTTTCCTTGCTGCTACTTGGGCTACTTCCCTTGCTGCTGCTGCTTGGGCTGCTTCTACTTCTTCCCTTGCTGCTGCTTGGGCTGCTTCTGCTTCTTCCCTTGCTGCTGCTGCCTTTAGCTCTAGTTCTAGAGCCTCCCTCTTAGCCTTTGCTGCTGCCTCCCTTGCAACAGCTGCTCTAGTCCTTGGAGTTGGTGCTTCCTCAGCAGTGGTACCTTTTTTGGCTTTTTTCCTCCCAACCTTGACTCTGGTCTTCTTTGCTCTCTTCCTGCAATAATGATAGGATCAGTTTCATATTGTAATGTAACAAATAAACAAGAATTGAGAAGGTACCTTTTCTTGGTGCCAGTGAGTGGACATTTCCAGCTACCACCCCTATGACCATACTCACTGCAGTTAGGACACCTCACTTGCCTTGTTGCCTTACCACCTGTCTCCTTTGCAGACTTGATCCTATTTTTCCTCAGTCTTCCTACTTCTCTCTTCTTCTGGCATGGAGGGTGCAGTTTGAACCCTTTGTCTACCTCAGGCCACTGGTTCCTATCAGTGATATTATGAATGATACCCTCATATGCTGCTTGAAACTTCTGAACTAAATAATACTAATCCACAAATATGGCCATGTCTGGTTGCCTGGTGCTGGTAATCACAGCCAAGGCATGGGGACATGGTTGACCAGTTATCTGCCACTGTCTACATGTGCAAACTTTGTCAACTAGGTACACAACATGCCTTCTCACTTCTTCATCCTTATAGATCTCTGTAACCTCAGCCTGATTTGGGTGCCCCTTGGAAATGGTCAGGTGTCCAAGTCCCTTGGATGCTGCATTTAGTTGATGGATGATCCCAGGCAATATACCTGGTGGAAGGGCCCTTGAAATCTTCCTCCTTTTGTCAAACAAGACCATTATCTTCTCTCTGATTGCATCTGACATGCAATGCACTAGAAGGTCTTTGTGCTCTTTGATCTAAGAATTCCATAATTCTGCTAAATTGTTGTTGATATAGTCACACTTGATGTGTTCTAAGAATTTACTTCTAGCCCATAGAAAAGGATGATGATCTGTCAGCCATTTCTGCACATCTGGACTAGCTTGGAAGACTTTATCAAAAAAGTACTTGAATTTGTGTGGTGAGTAAGCTCTAGCTGCAGGCCACATGTTTTTTGCCATACGCATCACCATTGTAGTATTTCTTCATGTTCTCCATTAAGTGCCTGAAACATTCTCTCATCTCTGCTTGTGGAAATACTAGTCTAACAGCTGACTCCAACCCCTTACATGCATCAGTGCAGATAGCTAGCTTATCCATGCGTCCAATGGCCTTCCTAAGTTGCTCCATAAACCAGACCCAGTTTTCCTTTGTCTCTGACTCAAACAAACCAAAGGCCAGAGGAAACATCCAATTGTGGCCATCTAAGGCTAAGGCTGTAGGCATGTGGCCATTCCACATCCCATTAAGTGCAGTGGAATCTACACTTATGTAAGGCCTGCAGCCATTCAAGAATCCATCTATACTAGCTCTGAATGCACAGAAGAATCTGCTAAACCTAATTTTCCCATCCTTAGGATCAGTGACAGTGGCTATCTCTACAACACTTCCAGGTGATCTCAGCTCCATCTCAGCCTTAAACCTAAACAAATAATCGAAAGAATCATTCCATTTACCAAATAACTTATCTGATGCTCTCTGCCTCCCATTGTACACTGTCTGGTAGGGGATGTCAATCTTGTACTTGTAATTCAGCTCTTCTTTGAGTTCTTTAGCCCCCATTTGTGGGTTCCTCTTGAGGTAGGGGATTGCTCTCTCAGCCACCCAAGCTATAGATGCCATCCTACTGACAATCCTTTATGTAGATGCACAGTTATGGACCCCCTGATTGATTTGAATCTGCATAATAAAAACAAAAGGACATATGAGGACAAAAAAAGAAACATTCAACAAACACAAAAAAAAGATGTTATTCAACAATCAAAAAAAATTGTACCCTAACACTGCCATCATGTTGGGTTCTAGCTCTAAGAATCCATGGGCAGCCAGAGCAGCACAATTAGCCCTGAACCTTTCTTTGTCTGAATGCTCAGTATCATACTCAAACTCCTTAATTATAGCATGCTGCCTAACAGCTAGCCTAAACTCAGCCATGCTGGGATAGCATGTGCCAACACTCATATCAGGATTGTCCCTGTCCCATTCATGCATTGGTTCTACATCAACTGTATCATCAACATTAACAGTTGTGTCATTCATATCTGCCTGCATCTCTGCTGACATAGCTGGAATGGGCACCTCTTCTCTAGATCCTTTTGCTGTTGTCTCTGACTCCATGAACCCCATTGCCTCATAAACCTTGTCCTCATCAGCAACCTCTTTTGTTAAACCATTATCATCAGGCTGCCCTATTATTGTTAGAGTAGTCCAATCAACTGCTATAGGCAAATCAGTAGATGTTTCTGCTGGGAAACTGTAGGTATCACCACAACCTTCAGCATCATCATGCACAACACGTGAGCCACCAGTTGGCCCACTTGTGACACCAGAGACACATCTACCTTTAGAAGCACCAGAGCTGACATTTGCATTAGAAATAACCTTCCTCACAACATCCACTACAATAACAGCCAACCTCTCATCCCATCTGTCCTTAATCATCTGTTGGAAATGCTCATCCCTCATAATCTTCCACTTAGACCCAGTATCTTTGTCAACAACCCACACTGCAAGTGTTTGAGTTGGCCCCTAGATTATCTTTGTGGCTAAATCCTCCTGGAATTGAGCCATAGAATACTGACAGTTCCTATCCAACCATAAGTCATGCTGCTTCTCTACCATTTCAACTAGCCCATACTCACCATCAGCCATGAATTTAGCAACCTTAACGACTAGTCTAAACGCATTGCCAGGATTGATCCTGGCATCATGGTAAACAATGAAAGAAATGAGGAGTTAGACGGTACCCAACTCCTCCAATTCTGCCTACACTGCCTACACTGCCCTGAAAGCTTTTATATGTTGTACTTGTACTTACTTTATATCTTATGAGTACTTCTTGTTGGCTTGGTTTGTATAAACATTCCTAACTCTTTTGATCTTATTGCCAAATGCTTATATGAACTAAGTATGTTGAAAACCTCATCCATCTCTTATACACATACTCGAGGTTGTTGTCATCAATCACCAAAAAGGGGGAGATTGAAAGCATCTAGGCCCCTAGTGGGTTTCGGTGATTAATGACGACGTAAGATTATTGTGACTAACGTGTGTTTTGTAAAAACAATTTGAGTTAGGTCACAATAATGGTGATTGTTTGGGCAATCAATGGTTTTCATGCCCCTATCGATGGAATTCATTTTGGTTTTCAAAGGATGGACAACAAGGTTAAGGATGGACTAGTTCTAAGTGTTGATTGGAGTCGAGAGACACTTATAGTAGTTTAGGAGTTTGTTTTTCATTTGGCCATACTATTAAGGGGGGTATGAAATAATAGCTTCACCTAGGTGAGTCTAATGTGTTAGGTGTGGTGCACACTTGTCAGACTTTGCACTAGGTAGCTCAGGGATGGCCCAAAGATCAGATGGAACAAACCCCATTCACAAAGCTTTTTGAATTGGAAGTGAAATTGGGGTGAAAAGGGCTCCGGACTGTGGTCCAGACTCTACTCCGAACCATGGCACATGGGTCCGGAGGGTACATGGCAATCACAGGATGCCTCTCAGGCGTTGGGATACTCCAGCCCCGTGCTTCGCAAGCGTCCAGACCATCGAGGCAAAGTCCAGTTGGCCAGAGTCTGTTCAGGGGTGCTTCGGACCCATGAACAGTCCGACATCTAGACCATCGAGCAGTAGGGTCCGAATGGGAACAGTAAGGTTCCAAAGCGTGAAATCAGCTCCGGACTAGGTCCGGTTGGGGAGTCCAGACCAAGGCTGCGTTCGGACGGAGCCCAACGGCTAGTCCTGACACAGTATGCGTACGGTTCCCGTTGTGAGAGTCGGACTCATGAGGTGATGGTCCAGATCCCCCTGGGTCCGGTCGGGAGGCCACGCAGAAAAGTACCCTTGCCTCCAACTGCTATGTGAGTGAGTAGGGGGTATCTATACTTCTTCTACTCGTCCATGGACTCTCTCTTGGTCATTTGTTCCGCTGAGAAACACCTTTGGAGTGCAAGAGAGTGCAAGAGCCTAGTGGGGTGATTGAGATTTGATAATCCAAGATTAAGGACCTTATTAGTGCATAGGGAGTAGCAAGTGTGCATCTACCTTACTCATTAGGCTTGTCATGGTCAAGTGAGAGTTTGTGCTTGTTACTCTTGGTGATCGCCATCACCTAGACGGCTAGGTGGTGATTAAGAGCTTGGTGATCATCCAGTGGAGCTTGTGGATGACCCAACTCGTCTTGTGAGTGGTTGTGGGCAATTCACTATGACCGAGTGTTAAAGAATCAGCCCGTAGAGAGCACTTAGTCCTTGCGCGGATCAAGGGGAGCTATACCCTTGTGCAGGTGCTCCAACGAGGACTAGTGGGGAGTGGCGACTCTCTGATACCTTAGCAAAACATTGTTGTGTCCCTTTCCCTCTCATTTACATTGAGCATTTACTTGTGCAATTACTTTCATGTCTTTACATACTTAGAATTGCCATGCTAGAGTAGGATTGGAACCTAGGTTGCTAAATTTTTATCCGATAGAACAACAGAGAACACTTTTAAGCACTAGGGGTGAAATAGGCTAAGTGTAGGATTTAATTTTCGTAAGAAATTTTAGAGAAGTCCAATTCACCCCCTCTTGGACATCTTGATTCTTTCAACGCCAACCCCACCGACACGGAGCCCTGCACCGTGGCACTCCGGGGATCCATGTTCGCTGCCTATGCATGCGGCCGCACAACACCTGTGCCGCCCTCGCCAAGCTCATCCTCGTCGCGCCGAACTCAAAGCGTGTAGCTGCCTTGTCCTGCTCCACCTCATCGTCAGCGTGCTCTGGCATTGCCGCCCTCGCCAAAGTTCAGATAGGAAAATGCTATTTTCTTTTTCTTTTTTTTACATTTTGAGTTCATCACAAATGACAATTTCAATTGAAAAATTATGTCACTCAGCTAATGCGGACTAAATTTTGCACTCAAAAATTACATAGAAACACTATGACATAGATGGACTAAGATATTCACCCTGTTCGCTGATGCTAAAATTTGACTTATGTTGATGTTTATGCTGAAATGTTATGAGAGAAAAATACGGTTCCATGACTAAAAAAGTAGTTCTGAATAAACTCAAGCGAACAGAACCATTATTCTTTAGTTCTTTATCCGCCCAGTACTGTAGGTGCCACACGGCTGACGGCTTGTTCCAAATCCTCAATTGAAGATACCAAAAGCTATTTAGTAATTACAAGAGAATTGCCGCACAGCTTCGTCACCATTGCATCTAGCCTTAATCAAATGCTAGAGAATTAATATGTTCCAAATCCTCAATTGAAGATACCAAAATCTATGGAAGCGAGGTATTCACCAACTTGCTCAAAACATTCCGGTTGTGGTTGCAAGTAAAAAGAAGGGTAGATATGGCCGCAAGGTAGTCCCTCTTGATTTGGAACTACTATGCAACATTCCTCTCAAGTAAAGAATGGCCATAGAAGATGTGTCTAATAAACTTGGTATGAGCAAAGCTAGGATACAAAGGTATTTGAAAAAAGGTTTGCTTAGGCGTCACTCTAGTACCATTAAACCATATCTCACAGATGCTAACAAGAAGACTAGGTTGAAGTGGTGTGTTGACATGATTGAGCAGGGTTTGGTTGATGATCCTAGATTTTAAGGATTTTTTGACTTTGTGTACATTAATGAAAAATGGTTCTACCTCTCTCAAAAATATGAGAAATATTATTTGCTACCCGAGGAAGATGAACCACATCGAACTTGTAAAAATAAGAATTACATCCCTAGGCTCATGTTCTTGTGTGTTGTTGCTCGGCCAAGGTTTAGGAATGGAGAGTGTGTTTTTGATGGAAAAATATGTTGTTTTCCACTTATCACTTATGAACATGCTGTTAGAAGGAGTCAAAATCGTCTTCGTGGAGAACTAGTAATCAAGCCAATTACTTCAATCACAAGAGAGGTGATTAGAGATTTCATGGTAAACAAAGTGTTGCCTGTCATTCGAGCCAAATGGCCAAGAGAAGATGTCAACAAGCCAATTTTCATACAACAAGACAATGCACCTTCCCATTTGAAATTGGATGATCCTATTTTTTGTGGGCCGCTAAGCAAGAAGGGTTTGACATTCGTCTCATTTGTCAACCACCCAATTCTCCGGATTTTAACATTCTAGACTTGGGGTTTTTTCAAGCTATTCAATACAAGAAGGATGCAAAAATAATAAACGATCTAGTTCCAGCAGTCCAACAGGTAATGATCAATTGTTTCATACAACAAGATAATGCACTTGTTTCATTGTTTCTTGAACAACTAATTGATTGATAATGTCCAACAGTCCAGCAGTATTGTGTCACCATCCATTTAAAGTTTCTCCACATCAGTAACATAGAACTCACAATCAAACTTTTCCATGCCATGCAACCACCTTGCTGGCAGATCGTAGTCTTCATGTAAAAGGCCACAACGTGCACACCTGCGAGTGTGGCGGCGAGCTTGGAAGTAGGCTTCTCCAAAGACACCGTCAGCGTGGAACGTGCCGCAACGAGGACACAGGGACTCGACGGAGTCGGGCACCATCTCGGTGGAGTCCGGCACAACGTCGACGGTGTCCAGCGCCTCGACGGAGTCCAGCGACTCCACGGAGTCCACCGCCTCGTCGGTGTCCAGCGGCTCGACGTTGTCCAGCGTCTGCTCGACGGAGTCCATCGCCTCAACGTTGTCCAGCGCCTGCTCGAAGGTGTCCAGCATCTCGACGGAGTCCAGGGCCTCGGCGGAGTCCAGCGCCTCCTCCATGGTGCGAGCGAGCTTCATGGCGCCGGCGGCGAGCGTGTGCTGCGGGAGACGAACTGGCAGCGAGCGCGTGCTGCGGGAGGCGAGCGTGCACGTGATGAAGAGCCTTGACACGAGCGAGCGTGCACAAAACGAAAAGCCGTGATTAATTCATTGTCGAGCCATGCTGGCGGCGGGCGTGCGGGAACGAAGCGTCAGGGGCTAACGCGTCCATCTGGTGCCCCATGCAGCCTGGGCGATTTCCTTTGCGAAAACGAGCGGCTCGTCCAGAACGACCTCTAATACGAGTACAGAGGGAGTACAAGATAAATGGCCCTTAAGATTTTATATACCTGGGCACGCAATTTCTACATGCACTGTTACACGTACGCCTTTCGTTAGCCTTTGGCTCTGTTTGGTTGATGTGGTGCCGTGACGTTGGTCGTTCTCGGTAAGCCAGATGCTGCACAAATACAGATAAGAAGCACAAATACAGAAAAGAAAACAAAAATCAGTACTCATTTGGAGCCCAGCCTATCGTTTTTTTTTTTTTTTACAAACGTAGTACAGTATCATAACAGAGTTCCAACCGTGGTATTTAAGTACACAAACACCATGCAAGCTACCTTGACTAAATTTCTCCGGTGACCGCTCGCGGCTACGTGCTTACAAAAGATCTCCCCTCGTACTCCTAACTCCACTCCAGCAGAGATCTCCGAGAGCGAGAAATAAGTGTGCATCCGCCCTGTTCGCTTGGCTGATAAACCATGGCTGAAAGTACTGTTGACTGATTTATTATGAGAGAAAAATATCGTTCGTTGACTGAAAAAGTACGGAAGCGAAAGGAACGGGGCAAAGAACTCACCAAGCCCCACATCAGCGAGAACGCCTGGAAGGAAAACGAGCACAACATCATGATCCAAAAGAATCGGAGCCGCAACAGCACAAGCAAACAGAAGGTAGATAGACAAAGAGAAGCCGCACCGTTCTTGCCCGGGACGAGGAGTGAGGTGACATTGGTGAGGCGGACCCGAACATTCCCGACGTCTAGATCAAAGAGCTCTGGCGCAGGTGGTGGCGGCAGCGCGGGCATCGTGAGCAGCGGCGGCCTGGGAGAGCCCAAGCGGAGGCGGAGCAGCGCCGGCAGTCCTGGCACCTTGCCCACGACGAAGAGGTCCTTCCCCAGCGCCTCCACCTCCCTGATCTACGCCACCATCTCGCTAGCGTTGAACACGCCGCGCTCGCTGTACTCCACGCTCGCGCAGCCGCCGCCACCACCACCAACGCCGCTGGCGGCGTGGACACCGTTGGCCTGGTCCAGGAACTCCCGCAGGGGCCTTGCGCTCCTTGATCACATCGAACTCGGTGACCGTGAAGCTGCAGCCTTCTAGGAACCGGAAATCAGGAAAACGAGAGATTTTTTGGAAACCGGAAATCAGAAGAGGGCGACGTGCGAGATCGGGAGGAGAAGTTTTGCGTGGGGCGCGGTGCGGGGATCGTGCGAGCGAGGCGTTGAAGCCTGAAATAATTCTCTGTGGCCACACGATCGTGGTGAAGCCTCCTCAGAGCAGATCTTTGTCGCTGGTTTGCATGCGGAGGGTTTTCTGGGAGCACGGGGTGGAGGAAATATCATCCGTGGGGACAATTTCGTGGACTGAATGTAATTTGTATTGGTCCATTAGGGCAGTCTCAGTAGATATTAATGATAGTTTTTATCTCTATTAATGGTAGAGCCAGCTAGGAAAAAAAGCTGGTCTAATTAATGAATAAAGAGAGAAAAATTAGAGGAAACGGAGAAACCAGGTCTACGCGTGAATCAAAGCACGAAGAAACCAGGATTTTGCTGTTGGGAGGAAACCGGTAGTTTCCATCCAGATAGAGCCGCGATGCGACTGCTCGTCGCCGATGCTCCTCCGCGCTCGCTGCCGCCCAGGCCGCGGTCTCCGTCCGCACAAGCCGCGGTTGTCGTCGCTCTCCGGCCGAGGCTCGTCATCCGCCCAGGCCGCGGTTGTCGCCGCTCTCCGGCCGAGGCTCCTCCGCGCAGCGGCGCAGGCCACACAGGTCCAGCGCACGACGACGCGCCGCCGCCTCCGTTGATGCCGAGGCCGGTCGCGCTGCTGGTGCGGCTCCCACTACCCGTGCCTCCCCGGAGGCACCGTGCGTTGGGATTTCGACGGACACAACACACCTGGTGCACAGGTGTTTTCTATCCTAACTCCCTCATGGCCGCAGGTGTTTTCTGCTCTACGCTCCTTCTCAAATGCCATGTGCGCGTGCAGCTAGTTCTAACTGGTGCCGAGGAGGAAGATGATGGAGTTAGGATAGGAAACAAAAAAAAAAGGCAACATTTATTAGGTGAAGATATCTACACTGTGTAAGATAGTTTCTATATATGATTTCTTACCCACGTAGTCATCTTGAAAACCGTGCATAGTTGGTATGCATTGGGACTGCCCTGCAGTAGAGATGTTTGCTTGTTCCGACGAGTGCGTTGACGCTTGGGCACCGATCGCAGCTAGGTACCACCGAGCTCACGCATTCGGCCCGGAGAGACGAGGGTCATAATCAGTCGTCGGTTTCTTAGCATGGGCCGGAGACCACACGAGAAGGCGTTGCAAAAAAAAAAAATATATTACTCACCTCTTGTTCGTGACTATGTATTTGTTTATCAGCAATATACAGTACGTATGAACCAGCAAACATGTTACAAAAAAAGTAAACTTGTCATTCTTTGTAGCGTGTGTCGATTAATCAAGCTTTAGCTTTTAAACTGTAGTGAAGTTTAAAAGCTATCGTCGTTTCCGTGGATATATAGAGAGGATTGCAGCAGATATTGCTCCATTGCCCATACTAAATTAAGAATTCGTACAAAATTCAAATCTTATTTCTGTTTTGTAATTTATTCTGTGCTACTAGACTCAGTAAGTGGAAAATATATATATGTACTACTTCTGTTTAAGTGCTGTCCTTTATCAGCTGTCAGCCAATTTTAAGGAAAAATTATATCTCACAAGACCATATCTGTTGTATCTACTCCTTTGTTTCTTTCTTTAGCATAAATAAACAACTATAATCACCATACGAGTACCGAATATATAATGGTACAATTTAAGATTGATTAATATTACAAATTGATTATAATTGTTTTTATGATTTTTTTAATGTCACGTACAGGGGTCTTATTCGGATTGGATGGTAGGAAAAAATAAGGTAAGAAATTATGTCCAGAGAAATTATACATGCTAGTTTCTGAGATCCTCATTACTCTTTAAATCCTCACGCGATGGCGGTAGAAAGAAATCAAAAGGATCGCGGTGTCCAACCCTCTAATTTTCTTGTCATTCGTGCGACTTCCATCATCGCATGATTAGATGTAAATCTAATCTGACTATAGAGACGTGTGTACCGACGTGCTTTTCCACCGGTATAGTAAAAGGATGTAAATTTGGAACTAAAATAATAGGAAAACAAATTTTGCATTTAAAAATAGTTCTTACCAAGGACAACAAAATTAAATGATGCATGAAAAGTCAAAATAAAATAAAGTATTAGGAAATAGAAGTTTTGATTAAGAAGTATCTTTGCTAATTAAGTACAACTAAATCTTCTATTATATTTTGCATGCCTACCACTTCAAATCTTAACGTTTTTGTTGTCGCACTGAATCGAATCTATGGTCGATTCCCAGGACAGATGGCCGGGCTCGGACAGATAGGGGCTGAAGACGGCTCATCAAGTCCTTGGCCCACTACCGCTGCCTGAATCAAGTTTCCTGGAGTTCTCCAGCACAAGTGTACTCGGGAAAAAAAAAACCGTGCACCGAGCCAGGACACCAAACAATGGTAGGGTTTAAGCGAAGGCCAGTATTCCAGACACGGAAGGCCAATCCTTGGAGGGAAGCGTTGTCAAGATGCCTGTTCATGAGACCGACCTATGTAAAAAACACAATGACAAAAAGGTCTATATCGTTGCCAATGCCAATGCCTCAGGTTACTCCTCCTGCTGAAATCCTTGCTGCACTTGAACAAATACCAGATTTAGCAAGATGTGACCTTTTACGCTCTTATGCAAAGCTGATCCTTAATGAACGTTTATGCCAAGCGCTTATGGAACTGCCTATGAACTTGAAGAAAGAATGGCTCCTTATGTTAAATTATAGGAATGGTGGCTGGTTGAGGGATGTAATGTACGCTTGCTGTTATGTAATGTAGTACTTATGAACCTTTTAAATTAGGTGTTGTGAAATGTCGTGGTACTTGTAAGAGACTTGGAATATTGATCATTGACTCTGTAATAGATGCTTGTGATCAACATTTGTGGGTTGTTCATCAATTTTTCCACGATTTTATGATATTATTGCAATTTCTATGATTTTTTCTGAATATCATCATGTTTTTTATGTGTAAAGTGATATATAATCATCCAATAAGTGTGCAGGTTGTGAAATACATATTGCAATGCATTTACATCATTGTAGACAACCCAGACTACAATTCAACGATTGTACATCCAAACAGGAATTGGAATTGGTTGTTTTCCTTTGATTCCATCTGTCAATAACTTGCACATCCAAACAATGGCGTTGGTATTTGAGGCCATTTCCAATGCCACTCAGCTTTGATATTCTAGGCCAATTCAATTCCTCAACATGAATATCTATATCCAGACAAAGCCTTGGTGACATGATAATAGGGAATCGCATATTTGTTAGCGAGGGTCATAATCGTGATTTATTCGGAGCACTATTACTATTAAGTATTAACGACTTATTTTCATGTGATCAAGCCAGGAAGTTCACATGCGTATGAAAATGACTTCTATACGTGCATCTTGTGTTGAAGGAAAATATGTTTTCATGGAAGCAGAGTATCTTGGAGGTCTGGATTAGTAAGTTCTATCTGTTTTTAAAAAGACAAAATTTTAATGAATTGTTTTCTATGCCATTTCATATTGATAGGCCATTGTTTTATGGTACTTGATATTTTGTGATATTCTAATTTTCTTCTCTCACTGATAAAAATAGAAAATCCATATTGAAAACTTATAATTTCTTCTGTGTAACTTGCTAATTTAAATGAGTTGCGGTTCTCAGAAGTTTTTGAAATTAAACTATAGAAGGTGAAAAATGCCAACCGTAACTTGGTTCCCACATAGTCAAAAGAATGTAATTTGTGAGACTACCTATGTTTATTGACTACAGGATGAAATCAGCATTCTAAAAGTATATGAACCTTTATATACGTATAGGTAGATTCATGCCATGTCAACCGAAACCGGTTCAGGGTGATTCTGGGTCAGATTTCAACATTTCAAAAGGAATGTTTAATACTCTCTCCGTTTCAAATTATAACACGCTACGAGTCTTTTAGATACATAGTAAAAATTATAATTCCAAAAATGCACAAATGTCTTATAATTTGGAACGAGAGAGTAACAGTTATGAGTGTAAATAGTACTATAACTCAATTCTTCAAGAATGCAAGTCGGCAATCTATATCTATATCTCTTATAAAAGCAAACCCCACTATCTTTCAATCTCCACATGCAAATCATCCACATGACATACTCCACTAAGTGCCACATCATCCCTCTAATAATTGCTACAACATCTTCCATTAAATGCAAGTATTGTTTTCAATCTATCAACATACAAGGTATGCATATTATGCACATTGTACTATTTGTTTGCCTATCCCATTCTCCTATAATTTGATCTAATATTCTATAAACGTTTTATTTGAATGTTCTACGGCAACATGCAAGGTATTCTTAACTTTAAAACCCAATGGCACTACTCAGGCTCAAGTTGTATATAGGAGTGTTTACCTAAACATTAAACGGCAAAGAGTCAGTCACCTACTGTTGAGTCATTATTCTAGCTAAGCGATCCATTAAATAGAAACGACTAACTAAATTGGCTAAACGGATGATTAAACAAAAACGTGATATCGTTGTATAGCATTTTGTGTTTAAACAGGCTAAACGACCGTTTAAACAAACAATACAGGCAGAGTAAATATTGCTCACGTACATTACAAGGTAAAATATTGCCTATAATACATTATCAAATAGGTGAAATTCTGCATCGGTGCTATACATCACCCACATCCACAAATTGGTTATACTAGATAAAGCCCTTTGTATTTTGAGCACCTCCAGGTAGAATCGTAAACCCACACCCGCGGATGAGGAAGGAGAATTTTATACCTACAAATAAAATTTTACACCCACACCTACATGGCTACATCAATCATGTCCAAAAGGTAGAATTGCCATCTCTACCCATCATAAACTAAAAATGTTTTCCTAGCTTCTCAATGGAAAAAGAAAAAAATTACTCTCCATTCAAATTATAAGATGCTGTCTTCTCTAGATACTTTACTTTGACAACAGACCAAAGTCAGAAATTCTCCTGTTAATATCAGATATATAGCTATAGCTTAAAGTTACTAGACTAGCATTTAACAATTGATTATTTTCACATAAGAAATAATCCATGTTTTTCAACACTACTTCAGCAGTACTTTTCAGCGAAGAAAAAGTTTTTCTTTCACAACAAATCAACATCAGCAACCAAATTTCAGCGAGCCAAACAGGACCATAATAATGTGAAGTCATGACGCGCACAGACGCCAACGAAGGTTTTGCTTCTCAAGAAAAGGAGTGGTGCAGATGGATGAAATAAGAGAGATGAAAATGGAAGATAAACAGACATGATCCTTTTATTTAATACTCCCTCTATTCTAAATTACAGGTCATTCTGTCTTATATTAGTAGTAGCTTTTAGTATGCATCTAGGTAGATAGCT
Source organism: Miscanthus lutarioriparius (assembly GCA_904845875.1). Lineage (NCBI taxonomy): Eukaryota > Viridiplantae > Streptophyta > Magnoliopsida > Poales > Poaceae > Miscanthus > Miscanthus lutarioriparius. Next base: position 71,060,688 of record CAJGYO010000012.1, on the reverse strand, counting down.
ATGTATTGAGAAAGGCCAGATGAACTTATAATTTGGAACCAAGGGAGTATTAGATATAGATATATACGTAGCTTGAAGTTCTGCCTATACTAGCATTTAACAACTGATTATTTTCACACCAGGAAGAATAATTACAAACGTTACTGGGATAAAATACATGGGCTGCCATCTCAACGGCATATTTGATACAATGGACCTAACAGCATGATGCACCATGCAAAGAATAGGTCGTGCGGCCAAAACTCAGGTTTCCTCTATACCAGCATCTAACCGATATCAGCTTCCCAAACGGGAATCAAATTACTATGAAACAAAACAAAACAAAAAATATGGCCTGAAATGGCAAAGCTGTGGAGCCAAAATTTCATCTTGGGAAGTGCGAGGATCAGCATGTTACTTTGTTGACATCAGAGGAGCTGTTTTTTTTTTTTCACTACCCCGCACAGCAATACCTGCATCGAAGATTTTGTCAAGTTCAGAATTTGTTTTGCTTGGAGCCAGTATTTTAAAAACCGCTAAGTGCTAGACTCCATAGGTAGCCACCTAGGCAGCAATATAGGAAAGTGGAATCAGTTTTTAGTTGAGCTGGATCATAATCACTTTATCTACCACTCTACAAGTGCTTCCTACTTAAGCTTCCTACTTGCTTTTCTCCTCTGTTTAGACTCCCTCTCCTAGTTTCTTTTGTTTATGTGGAGTGCAGTCTCTCCTGCTCTCTTGCTGGTCGTGTTGTTTTGTTCTTTTAGCCTCTCTTTGTACAGCTTTTTCCCCTTTTTCAATTTTTATAAAAAGCTCTTACAGTGGGGGTCTCCCTTGCTGTATTCTCAGGTAAAAAAAAAAGGAGTACTTGTGTTTTTGTATTGCTACTCAACCACTACTAGGTGAAGCGGGCATTCCTCTAGTCAGATCGACTTTGTTCTTACAAGAAGTGGGGATAAACGTGCTTGTGTGGATTGTAAGGTGATACCTGGTGAATGCGTGGTTTCCCAGCACAAGCTAGTGGTGGCTGACTTCCGCTTTCTAGTACGAGCTCGTAGGATTAAACAAACCAAGATTGCAAGAACAAAGTGGTGGAAATTAGAAGGGGAGGAATCAAAGGTCTTCAAGGAAAGAGTTATTGAAGAGAGCCCTTGGAAGGACGAAGGCGATGCAAACAACATGTGGGAGAAGATGGCAACATGCATTTGGAAGGTTGCGGCAGAGGTACTTGGAGTGACCAAAGGAAGTGGATGCGACTTGAAAGACACTTGGTGGTGGAATGAAGATGTGCAAAAGGTTATCAAGGAAAAGAAGGAATGCTACAAGCGCTTGTACCAGGACTGGTGTGCAGACAACATAGAGAATACAAGGTGGCAAAGAAGACCACAAAATGAGCGGGAGAGGCGAAGGGGCGAGCTTACGAGGGTCTTTACCAACGTCTCAATACGAAGGAAGGAGAGAATGACATCTATAGGATGGCTAAGGCTCGTGATAGAAAGACAAGGGACCTCAACCAAGTCAAGTGCATTAAGGATGAGAGGGGGCAGCTCTTGGTGAAGGAGGATGAGATCAGACATAGATGGCAAGAGTATTTTGATAAGCTGTTCAATGGGGAGAATGAGAACTCCACCGTTCGGTTGGACGACTCGTTTGATGATGACAATAGGCGCTTTGTGCGTAGGATCCAAGTGCAGGAGATTCGAGAAGCTCTGAAAAGGATGAGAGTGGGTAAAGCGATGGGTCCACATGGTATTCCGATCAAGGTGTGAAGGTGTCTCGGGGATTTAGCTATAGTATGGCTAACGAAGATGTTCAACAATATCTATCGATCGAACAAGATGGCTGAGGAGTGAAGAAACATATTGGTACCAATCTACAAGAACAGGGGAGACATCCAAAGTTGCACTAATTATAGGGGAATTAAGTTGATGCAATGTTTTTAAGGCGTCGCTTTGGCGTCGCCTAATCGGCAAGGCGCTACAGGCGGGACGACTTGGCGGACGACTCGCCTCAGATTGGTATGGCGTCTGCCTTACTACCATGGCGTCCGGAAGTTGTCGATTTGGCGTCCGATTCATCGAAATCGAAAGGCGAGCGCCATACGGGGATGGCCACGGTAGGAAAACGCGGGCGCGGGAGAAAGGACGGGGAAAGTGCAGGCGCGCGGGAAAGCATCGCGCGCGCGGGAGATTAGGCGCGCGGGGAGAGGAGCGCAGGAGAAATCAGAGAGCAGAGAGAGGAGCGCTCGCAGGGAAGACGGACCTACCTGCTCGCCCGCGCGAACGCATTCGCCCGCGCCGCCGAGGCTCTGCCTCCCCTTCCCCTGTTCCCCATCCGCGCGAGGAGCAGCCGCCGGCGGGCTGCTATTTCCCCGTCGCCTCTTCTGGTCCTCCATTGAGCAGGACACGAGCCGCCAGGAGAAGTTGCCGACCGACCGCCGTCGAGCCGTGCGGCCGCCTATGCGGGCCGCGGCCGTCTTTCCCCAATCAGCACTGGCCTGCAGCATCCCGCCTCCTCTGTTCCTCTTCCACCATCGAGAGATAGAGAGAGAGAGAGAAAGGTGGGCGGAGGCGGAGGCGGAGGCGGAGGTAACGGGAGGGAAGAGACAGAGAGATGGGCGGAGGCGGAAGTCAAAGAGAGTTACGGCGGCGGCGCAGTGCATGAGAGAGATGAAGACACGCTAGGGCTGCGAGGGTGAGGGGCACATGGGCTGCTTGGTGCACGTGGGCTGGGCCAGACCACTTCTTACTCTTCCTTTCTTTTTCTTTTTTCCTTTCCTTTTTTCTTTATTATTATCTATATACTGCTCTGATTTTGCTCAAAAAAAAAATCTATATACTGCTCTGAGCTGCTGTTTTAAAATTTCCTTTAGTTGGTAAGGTGTCGCCTCGCCTTACGCCTTACTCGCTTAAGCGTAAGGCGGTAGTCACTCGCCACGCCTCGCCTTACCGCCTTGAAAACCATGAGTTGATGAGCCACACGATCAAGCTGTGGGAGAGAGTTATCGAGCATCGACTGCAAGGAACGACACGGGTATCTACAAACCAATTTGGTTTCATACCCGGAAGGTCAACCATAGAAGTAATTTTCTTAATAAGACAAGTTATGGAGCGGTTCAGGGAGCAGAAGAAGGACCTACACATGGTTTCCATTGACTTAGAGAAGGCTTATGACAAGATAACAAGGAATGTTATGTGGTGGGCGTTGGACAAACATAAAGTCCCAACAAAGTATGTTACCCTCATCAAAGACATGTACAACAATGCCATGACTAATGTACGAACAAATGATGGTAACACAGATTACTTCCCAATTAAAATAGGACTTCATCAAGGGTCAGCCTTGAGCCCGTATCTCTTTGCCTTGGTAATGGATGAAGTGACTAGGGACATTCAAGGGGATATCCCTTGGTGTATGTTGTTTGCAGACGATGTAGTGCTAGTTGATGAAAACCAGGCAGGAGTAAATAGGAAACTGGAGTTGTGGCGGCAGACCCTTGAGTCCAAAAGTTTTAAAGTCGAACTAAAACAGAATACATAAGATGCGACTTTAGCAACGCTACAAATGAGGAGGGAGACGTGAGTTTGGAAGGTCAAGTGGTGCCTAAGAAAGATACATTCCGTTATCTAGGATCGATGCTGCAGAAGGATGGAGATGTTGATGCAGACGTTTGCCATAGGATTAAAGCAGGGTGGATGAAGTGGCGCCAAGCATCTGGCATTCTCTGTGACAAGAGGATACCACAAAAGCTGAAAGGCAAGTTTTACAGAATGGCGATTAGACCCACTATGTTGTATGAAGCAGAATGTTGGCCTACAAAAAGACAACATGTCCAACAACTGAGTGTCGCGGAAATACGTATGTTGCGTTGAATTTGTGGTCACACAAGGATGGATCGAGTTCGGAACGATGATATACGTGACCATCTAGGGATACCACCAATTGAAGAAAAGCTTATCCAACATCGGTTGAGGTGGTTTGGCCATGTCCAAAGGAGACCTTCAGAAGCACCAGTGCGTTGTGGAGTTCTAAGTCGAGATATCAATGTGAAAAGAGGTAAGAGGAAGACCGAAGCTGACAAGGGGGGAGGCAATTAAAAGAGATTTAAAGGGTTGTGATATACCTAGAGATCTTTGTTTGGATAGGAGTGCTTCGAAAACAGCTATTGACGTGCCTGAACCGTGACTAGTGGCTCATGTTGGGTTTCAACTCTAGCCTACCCTAACTTGCTTGGGACTAAAAGGCTTTGTTGTTGTTGTTGTACTCAACCACTACTATAGTGTTCCATGTGCATCTGAACATTCATCAGACCATTACTATCCAATTATCTATGTTAACTCAAAACAAGTACTGTACAAATTAACTACTAGTAGCTCATCTGATGGCCCATTTTTCGAAAACTTATCCATTTCAATGATAATTAATATCTAAACCTGAATGCACAGTTGGACTGATTCAACAACCAACAACCCCATAGATATATGAAGCGGTGTGCGACAAATTGCTCTATTTGTTATAGCAATGAAATACACAATCAGAATGCATTGTAAATAAATGCAGGTATTAACATCAGTGACAAGCAAAACCCTAAAATTGCCTATGAAGAAAGAAGGCAACAATCAGAAGAAATAACCAAAGCAGTACCTGCACAGAATCACGCCGAAAACGGCAACATCTTGGAGCACTTCCCATTTAACATATTTTCCACCATTGAACATTTGTAGACATGAGTCAGTTCCTAACGTACAGTCAATCATTCACCAACTTTTGTCCCAAAGTTCTCAGCCAAGAATTCATCAAGGAGACCATAATTTGGAATAGTTTCTGAACTGAAGTTCTCAGCTGGCAACTTCCGGATGCATGCAAGAATATGCTGAACATCTCGGCATAATCTGGGTCAAAAAAACAGCATATGGTTAAAAAAGATGCAAGGAAAAAAAAGATGTTTAAAGAAAATGAGAATGCAACAGAGTCTTGATCCCTTTGTTTTTCCTTGGTAAAAGGAATGCACAGATTAAGCAGCATACCTATTCTTTGCCTGAGGAGTACTGACTTCCAATTTTGAAAATGCTTCTGTAATATGTGAATGGAATATTTGAACCACTTGCCTGTTGCACAAAAGTAAAAACAAATCAGCAGCCTGGAGACAACTTACAATAAACAATTTTACATAAATACATCGAAAAGTAAAGTCAAACATGGATTAACTTCCAGACAATCAATTACAATGCAGCATAAATACAACTGAATCTACAGACACTGATTTTTATAGTAACAAAATTAGGAAATATAGAGAGATGGAAGCAATACCTTATAAATTGGTTTGTCGTGTATTACGATTGCGATATTTGCTTTAAATAATTTTCTGAGCCATGTTCTAGGTATCATGAGGAAGCTGATCGACTAAATGCAGTTCATGACATGCTTGAGATATTTCTACCTGAGAATCTTGCAATTTTTCAAACGGATGGAAAATATATAGCACAATTAATTAGGGGAGATGGTAAGACAAGTGGAAAAACGGTGATATCTTACAATTTCTGTTCTCGTGTATAAGAATTTTGATATTTCAATCATAGTAAGGTTAAGTGTTTTTCCAAGGCATATTTATTCTGCAGAAGTGGGTCACTCATAGCTGAAAGTCCCCAAATTCTCAAAGAGGGAAAAAAATATTACCTAATGATTCCAAAGATACAATAGGTTTGCAGATGTACATACAAAAGGAAAGAAGTGGTTAGAAGTGAAAATCTTTTACCTGAATATTATTTGTACGTCAACCTCAAGCAATGTTTGAGAAAGGATACGATGCAAATAGGTAACTTCCTGCAAATTATTTGCATACAAATCTCAGAACAATTAACTCAAGAAAGTAAACACCTAAACTTATGAAACATATCCCCTGCTTGAGTTCTGAGGGATAAATGATGATAACAATGATCTTGTTAAAGAGACCAAAGACTGCAACTTCGTAACCAAGTAACAACAAATACATGACATTTAAAACAACTATTTTTCATAACTTAAATAAGCACAGATAAAAATTTGTAACTAAACTAAAACAAGATAAACTCCCATTGATAATCAGGTAAACATCTCCTGCGTTTTCGAGAAAAGATAATCAGGTAAACATTAGTACCTTTGTAACAGCTTTAGAAAATTGACTTGGCTGCACATCATTATCCTCTGGGCCATTCCAGCCTTCCACAATTTGGGGTAATTTTCTAAGATTTGCAAGCAACCTCTCTCTCATTATCTGGACGAGTTTGCTGTGAATTTCATCTCGATGGATCTTGTAGTCCTGTTATTTCATTACAAAAAACTTCTATGAAATTGCATTCATGAAAGGACAAGTAAGGATAGTTGCACTCAGGACTCATGAGTCACCATAACTCATAAATGCCAATATAAAAAATAGAATTGCACCTGAGCTACTCTATCCAGCTCAGACATTAACAGCTGTTTGCGTGCTTCAGGTATTTTCAGGAAAAGTACCCGCCTTATATCTGCAGTTTCAAGGAAAACTTAGAAACACTGGAAGCAAATATACCATACACTGACTGCATTTCGCAATATATATCCCATCACTCGAGTTGGTGTGCCAACATTTTTGTACACAAGATTGTAGCTAGTACAGAGTACTAGTTATTACAGTGTTTCAACTCTTTAATATGGAAGAGACTAAGCAATTGTACCATGTGATTAATATGAAGCTATGCGCATGTGTGGTCATTTCACAGTTTTGTATGAGACTTAGTTCTCCTTCGGTCTGTGTGTATTGTAGCTATGGAGTATGGACATTGTGAAACAGAATTAGTATTTCAAAATTGTATGGAAGGGGGATCCAAAAAGAGCAAACCAATATAGTGCATGTTTGGTTCCCAGCACCAGCAATTCAGTGCAGCGAAAGCAAAACCATGACAAGCTCATGGGGTAATTTACAGTTTGGACATAATATGCTAAAATTTTAATTGGTCAGGCTGTAGACTTGTATGAAACATGGTCTTTAGAACTCCAGTAGCTAAGCATCCTGAAGCACTTCAAGAATGTAAGAAATGGTAATTTGCAGAAGATTAAAACAATTGTTTACCTGGAATTAAAGAATGTATAAAACTAATGATTTGACTCGCCAAAGCTAAATGCTTAGACGTAATTGATTTAAGTCCAGACACCTGAGAAGCAAAACAGAAAAAAAATGTCAATAAATTAGAACTATTGCAAGGAAGAAAACTGAGCTTCTAAATCAAATAAGCTTTTGAGGTTGATCAAAGCCTTAGGCACATGCACTGAAGTATTGACTGTTCTGACAAACAAATAAAAATTGATTAAAATAGTGTCCATATAGTAACAGCTTATTTTGCAAATAGTTCTTCCATGCAGCGATGCATGTGGTTCAGTGCATGCACCCTCAGGTTGTTTAAAAATGCAGACAAACATTACTCACATCAAGTGAAAATCACAATAAACATTTGCATACAGTTGTCAATGAAATAAAGAGGCATTGTTAATAACTGAAATGGCATGCTGATGTACCTGCATGGCTCCTGCACCAAGAACAAGTTGGCAAGTCCTAGTGTTGAAAAGCTTTAATAGTTCCACAACACGTTGGACCACCTCCAAAGATAGTGATGGTAAACATTTACTGATGTCAACGTATTCGGATAACATCTTCAACAGTATCAAACCACTGCAAAACCAATAAAGCATTGTTAGAGAGAAGCATGGGTTCCAAAAAAGAGAAAATGTGCTTTATATTAATGCAATAACTTAGAACAGTGAACTCTAAATATAACAAGAACAAATCAATAAAAGACATATGGCTGTATCAAATACTACCATTTATTTAAACTAAATTTACAGATTGATGGCTACTGAACCATTTCATTTCAGCAGTGCAAAGTTCATAAGTAGAGACCGAATATCAAATTATTGAAAGGTAACTATAGACGACTAACCAGTTTACCATATGATAGCCAACACCTCCATGTACAATCATTTGCAAGGTGGACTTCAGATTCCCAGCAACATTGTTTTCAGTCTGAGAAGTGGATTCAACCTTGCTTTCACTAGTCGATATTACTTTGCCATTATCAGCATTATTTTCAGCAGCTGAATATTTCAGTTCTTGACTTGTAGGCCGATGATCACTGAACTTTGAGTTATCATCAGTGCTAGGCATCTCCATGCCATTAACAGAAGAATAAGTGGATGAAAGTGAAAGAACGATTGCTTGAAACTCTTCAGGAACATCCACAGCAACCCATGTCTCTTGGACAAGAACTGCTTTGATTTTTGTCATCTTCAAAAAAAATGAAAGTTTGTAGTTTGAAAAAATAGGGAAACACAATTTAGTTTAGCTAGTCTTAACTATCAAGCGTCTTGGATAATCCAAAAGCGCACATAATTTGATTAGCCAGAGAAGATGAACTTCATTAATTAAAATCTATTATTCCACCACCATTTTGATCTGAAAAATACTCTTCGTTTCGATTATAAGTCGTTCGGCTTTTCTAGATACATAATAAAAGCTAGTATCTAGACATAGTGTATATCTAGATGCATAACAAAAACTATGTACCTATAAAAGTTAGAACGACTTATAATTTGGAATGGAGGATTTCACAGTAAAGATCAACTACTGCCAATGTAAAAAAAAAAAGGTATAAAGTTATAATCAAATTGAGCATCTGTATTGTATTCAGCTTGATGGACAACCAAGTCATCCATAACTAAGAGGGCAAGTTGGGTGCTTTCAATAATGATGGTCAATAATTATTTTGGAGGTTTCTAAGCAAATAGGTGAAATTTTGAATAATAGGGTTTAACTTCAATGATAGAACTGCACCATTGTTTTACTGACCCGAACATTATGCTGATAATCAACAAATTGCTTCGATTGTTGCTGTAGGATTCCACGAATGTTGTAACCCAACCTGCCTCCAATCTACAAGAATAAGAGGCTAAGATAACATTATAACTTGCTTATATGCAATTAATGCGGCTGATTGTGTATTTATTTCAAACAAGAAGAGACGTAACCTTTTCTGTAGCAGCTATAAATTCTTCTGTTATGTTGTAGATGATCAAGAATTCTTGAAGCCTTAACCTGGGATGTAAAGCAGCACGAACACCTAGTAGCTTAGCCCATCGTCCATGGGCAGCATCACAAGCCGCGAAAACTGCTTCAGTGTTTTCTCTCAAGACATCAGCCCTGCATCAAATGCAAACAGTCATGCAACTTCTTTTTGTATGGTACTTATATAGATAATTCAGATACAACAAACAAAAGCTTGTTATTCAATGTGCTAATCTGTTATGATGGCTTATCACAGACATACTGTGACATCAGAAATGAACTTAATTTGCATCTTCACATGGAATAGACAATAGAGGGCAAGTTGCAGTTCAACTTACCGAACATTCTTTATTGAATTTATAATGGAAAAATCATTTGTTTTTCCTTGGATAAATGGGATCTTGGAAGTACTCCGTGTAAGAGTATTAGAGCCCCATGAAGAGTCATTCTCTTGGGTATCAGAAATAACTGACCCACCATGTTGTAATGTAGGATTACTGGAATCAACACTTAACGTTCCATCAAGGTTTCCCATGATCCACTCAACTATTCTTTTCACTTCAGCTGCTTGCTGTAAATGTACCTGAAATCATAAAGATGTTGAAGCCATTATTTTTTGGGTTTTTTTTTTACTAACATATGGTACCTAGTAGGGAGTTTGTATCTGATGTGCACCCATTTAATACAAAGTCACATGTCATGAAAATAAATTACACAATCAGGACATAGGCTATAGAGGCCAACATAAAGATTGTTTAGTGGAACCAAGTAAGCGTCAAATTTTGCCCAGGAGCTTTGCCCCAAATAGGAAAATGGAATTCTTGTTAAGAGCTAATTTACCTGTACTATCCTAAAAATGGCAGATAAAAGTTGAACAAATCCTTCTGATGAAAGACTCCGCAACTTATTTGCTAAGGACTGGCCTCCAGCTGCAGTATATGTTAAAAGGTCAAAAGGCAAAGGAAGGTTAACATAAAAAATGGAAAAATCAGAAAAGAGAAAGTGACTGGGTGCAAATAATACCGTCAGCATCGGTAGCTCTGTCTCCAGTTATTGAATCAGAATCTATTGGTCTGGCGGTTAAAACTGGGAGTAATTCTGCTACTGTGGCTTTGATTGAAGCTTTCATAACAGTTATAAGTGTATCCCGGTAAATTCTAAGAACTGCAGGAAGTTTGTCCTGAAAATTTAAAAACAAATCACCATATCATTATTGCTTCCACATACATAAATATTAAGGTACTGTTTGGCTCTAGGGTGGGACAGGGATGAAGTGGGATACCACTTGGGACACTGGTCCCAGGAGAGGAATATTCCTCTAGATTTAAGGGTACTCCCTTCGTTCAAAAGAGAGGTACGCGCTCTTCCCTCCAAGACCGCCCCGCTTACCACTTCTCTCTTCCAAGGGCGGGCATTGGCAGGCAGAGGCATGGGCGCCTTGGTGAGGGCGGCGATGTGCAAGCACACCGGGGAGGAGGCCGTTGGGCGAGGGCCAGCGCTGGTGATGGATGAGGCGGTGGCAGCCACGTTGTGTGGGTGCAATAGCAATGGACACACCGGGCGAGAGCTGGGCCAGGCCCGGGGCTAGCGGACGCGCCGGTGGTAGTGGCATCATGTTGGGGGTTGCCACATCGATGTACAGGCGCGCACGGTAGGAGTCAGTGGCGTCGTGTCAGAGGTGGCCAGCGCCAAAGCCATGGACAGCGAGCAGAAGTGGGCACCGATCGGGAAGTCGGGATGACAACTCGGTTGGGGAACAAAGAAGGTCCTCGAGGATGACATCTGGGGCCCACCTAACGGATTGTCCAACAGATATCAAATGGTCCTACATCCTCTCCCTTCCCATCCCTCGTACCAAACGCAAAACACGGACATCCCCATCCCCTCAACCAAACGCAGAGATGGAACCATCCCATCCCAAAAAACTGGGATGGATCCATCCTGTCCCTCTTATCCCAAAACCAAACACACCCTAAGTATAGCGGTATTAGTGGCCTTGATACTAAACTTCTAGCAATATACAGTCTCATATAAAACAATTTATATGGTACAACCTGAACTCAAATGTTCAGTTGCATAGCCTTTAATAATTCAAACTGCACTTATATGTAGGTTTTATAACCGTTAAACAACGTTCGCTTATGTGTACCACACTAACCTCGCTAATGACATCAGTGATGTAAACTTGTAAAGTAGGACGTAAATTTTAAAGAGGCAGCTTCACTTTCTGTCCAAATAACTTTTGAGATGACAGACTATTACATGAATGACTTAGTCTCTCATCTTATACAAAGTTACAAGTTACAAATAAAATCAGGCATGCTTCGTTCATCACCGTAGTTTGTTAAACTTTAGGCAAGAAAATCCAACCAAAAGGGCGTACCCAGTGCGCTCTGAGCGGGGTCTGGGGAAGGGTGTCAGTGGCAAGCCTTACCCTCGCCTGTGCAATGCGAGGAGACCGCGACTCGAACCCGGGACCTTCCGGTCACAGGCGGTAAGACTCTACCGCTTGCACCAGGCCCGCCCTTCAAGAAAATCCAACCAGCTGTGGTAATTGTTTGATTCGCGTCGATACTTCTGGCATGCTAGAGTTTTTCATCACTGGGTTCTATCTGTCACTGAATCGTTTCCATGCAAAAGTTTGCCTCAGCTGTGGCAGGCGTTTTGTCCACCACAAAAATGGAATTGCCACAATTGTCAAAAAGAGTTATGGCAAACTATGGGAATGATATAAACAGGTCCAAATGTTGATGTCAGATTGTGTTAAACCTAAATATTATGCTATGGCCCTAGAAACCACCAAAATGCATGTGTATGAACACTCACTTTGTTCAGATCAAGCCTCCATCTGAATCTCTAACCCAATAAAAAAATTATCAAAATCAACAGACTATCATTAATAAAAAGAGTGTCTCATCAATTATCATTCATTCAATTTCAATACTCTAGTTTCTATATATGTTTCTACAGATTCATTTTTTTTTCTAAAACAGCAGATTGGTTTTTGACTGGAATGAGCAGTTAAAACCTGATTGTGACTCCTTTTATGGTGTAACTTGTACAAAGCTCAAACAATTTCCTCGCCATAAACTGGATATTCTTCCAAAAAAACATTTTTATGTACCGCTTTCAAAGAGATGCTTCCAAAGAAAAATAAGTCCAGAAAATGCTCGGTCGTCCATATATCAAGGAACAGGAATTCTGGATGCCAGAGTAATTTTTTTTTTTTAAAAAGGTAGCAAAGAGATGCCTCATATGAATAAACATGTTAGACAAGGACTCATCTGCAAGTGCACACAGGCCCAGCTGACAACAAAAAGGTAATTAGAATGTAAGACAATGATAGAACTAACCGTTCTCAGTAGGCAAATAATGAGGGGGAGGAGTCGATCCCTAAGAATAAAACTTTCCTCCTCGTCTACGTTACCCTGCAGTACAATGGTTGAGACATTGAAAGAGCATAAGAACAAAAGGGGGCGAAAATCTATTAGTTCCATAGTGTGATAGATTAGAAGTCAATAATAATCTAAGGCATTGTTAAGTGATAACAGATCGTTATTTTTAACAGAAGTGATTACTTGGAGTTCATTGCGAATTTGGAAAACATCAAAAATACCAGTTCATGTCCATGGTAGTTATAGTGTATGATATGATGTAGTATGAAAATTTTCAAATCATCTAATACCACATGAATTTATTTGCTTCTACTTAACACATGTTGAAGACAAAACTTTTGCCTTTCATTTTAAGAAACCACAAGATAAGTAGGAAAGGAAAGAAAGAATAACTTTTGGTTAATCAGTTTCCCTTTTTAATGAACCTCTCAAGAAAATGGTAAAAAAACATGCTGTGTCATGAATCTGTTGTTCTCAAAAGTAATTTTAACAAAAATAAGTATGCTGACAGAATCATTAAATACAGCATCAGTATTCTCAACTTCAATTAGCAAATATATTAAAATACAATCATATATTAAAGACATCAGTGCATCTGCAATCCAGTAAACCTGGCAGCCATAGACCAACTTAGAGTTATATACAACTGCAAAAGATTCGAAATGCACACACCTCATGGTCTGTCCCATTCAATGGGCTGGAAGCCTTTCTTTTCACAGTTGATAAAATCATAGCATCTACAGCTTTTGCATCAGGAACAGCAGCATGCACAAATTCTGCTGAAAGAATGCTACAAGGATGAATATTACCAAGTTAAACAGCGATTAACTAATGATAGAAGGTATAAGTGAAGGGTATCGCTTTTCTAATGGCCAAACAGCACGAAATTCAAGGTCCTATATTAACAATAAGAATACAGTTTATTTTTCTAGAATTACAAGGTCCAGTAGATAATTGATGTGCTGGTATCAAGCAATACGGTCACCCAATTCACTTGATAGATCTGACCACAATAACCCATCCAAATTTGTGGTCTGGTCAATCTATTCTATTTAAAGGAAAGGTGTATGAATCAACATTGCAGAGCATAGATGTGATGCACATACTAAAATGCTAAACTAAATCTATTTAACAATCCAACATATAAAAGTTCAGCCAAATAAACCACAGTTCTAGGAAAGGAATGGATTATGCATTCTTTTCACATTGGGACGAAATACAAAAAGGGTATTGGCCCTTTCTAAAACAAGTCAGCTTATCTCTGTGGCTAGAGAAAATTCCCAACATTTCAGTCAGAAGTTCAGAACTTACACCTATGTTTCCACGACTAGAGTAGCCTGCAAATACTCATTCGATCTAAAAGTTCTACCTTCTATGTTAAAACTGTGCATCCTGCTGAGTATTCGAATTTATGTTATTTAATCAGAAAATACCTGTTTACTGAATCTAGTGATGTTCCCAGCTGATCTCGAATATGCCGAAAGCAATAAAGCCCAGCAAGTTCATCAGTATCCTGATTGACAAGAATAAATGTTTATGGATCGTCATAGTATAAGTTACATACGTTGCATGTTTCTAAGATAGTCGCCGCGGAAGATGCAGTATTTGTAGGCATATGGCAATTAAAACAATTAGATAGTTTGATTCATTGGAAAACCCCAATTGTTGATGTGTCAACAGTACATTGTATCAGATTTAAACGAGTTGGGTAACTTACTAGCAAATTTTGCAAGTCATCAATGACATCGAGGGCACCAGCACAATCTGCTGCTGCAACAAGCTGCAAATGTAGAACAAGATTAACAAATGAAAGCAGAGGAAAGGAACTATTGAAACTAAAAGAAACAAAAAAATAGGTTTGTCACATTACAAGTACAAGATTTAGTACGAAAACAACTTTCCTTGTTGCAGCCCAAGTCCAAACAGTTTTAGGCAGCGAACACCAGGATTGCTAATCCAAAAATATCTCTATCAGATCTCAAATTCACATACTGGTCATTTTACTGGCATGGATGATAATGATGATGTTCAGTTTTGCTAGCAGGATATAATATCATTGTTTGCACTGGGGCCTAGAATGCATTTGTCCATCGCTATATTACAGTGTTCCAAGGTCGCAATGCAATTGCAAGCAGCATTGATGTTTACGCCCCTTTGTATTGAGAATTCGAGCAGTCATGGGCTTATGAGGCACATGCACAAGATCAACTCCCCGAACAGAGCCATTATAGGCATTCAATAAGCATTAACAGCTGATGCCCACAGATAAGCAAAGAGTGGAAATGTTCTTTCCATTTCAGTTGGGAGGTGTGGCAATGGTCCATCAACAAAAAAAACATTTCATCTCTAGGTTTTTCTCATATAACAAGTTCCAAAATATACCACAGTGTAGTTCCATGTCAGGCTACATTTGACATTTTCACATTTGTAATAGCCCATAGCCCATGAGAATATATGGCGTAGTGATCAACAAGTATTCCAGACAACTACATTAGACTGATCAACAAGCAAGATGCAAGGAAAGACAAAGTTGTCTGGTAAATGCACTCACCAACTTGAGCGCAGTAAGCGCCTGGCTGACATAGAGGATGACAGTGAGCTTCTGCTGCAGCGCCACCAGGTTGCCTCGGGTAGCATTGAGCTCTTGCACCTGCCTTGCTGCCCCGACGAGGTCCCCCGTGAGAACCCGGACCACCTCCCTGAGCTCGCGGATCCTCCCTACCGCCGTGACGATCTCCCCATCAAGCCCGCGCAGCCCGCCCTGCGCCTCGTAAAAGGACTCAGACCGGAGTGCTATCTCCCGCACAAGGTGGGCCTCAACGACGTCGAGGTGCTGTCCGAGGCGCTCCTGCAGCGCGTCGTCGTCGAGCGGGCAGGCGGCCTGGAAGGTGGGCCCGTCTTCGAGCGCGAAGTCCTCCTTGAAGAAGAGCGCGGGCACCTCGCGGAGGCAGGCGGCGAGGCCAGAGGAGGCCGCGGGGGCGCCCTCGGCGTCAGAGGAGGCGGCAAGCTCGGCGTTGGCGTGGAGGCGGATGTCGGCAAAGCGCGCGAAGGGGTCGGAGACGGCGGCAAGGTAGGGCGCGAAGTCGGCGCGGGTGACCTCGCTGGGGTGCGACGGCGGCGGAGCCGCCGCATCGGGTAGCGTGATGGTGGCGGGCGGCCAGGGAAGCCAGGAGTAGGAGGCGGCGGCGGCGGAGGGGAGCGGGTTGTTGAGGAGCGCGGTGATGGACTGCGGGACGCCGCCAGGGGGGCCGGTGGAGGTGGGGGAGTCGGTGGAGGAGGAGACGGAGGCGACGGAGGTAGTGCGGAGCGGCGGGCGCGACGCCATCGCAGCGGTCGGCGGCCGCAGTGTGGTCAGCGGAGGTGAGGAGGCATGGGGGGGATTGGGATCTGGGAGGCGCGGCGCGGCAGCGAAGCCAAGCTTGGGTGGGAGGGGTGTCAGATCTGGCGCCTGGACGAAGGGGAGAAGAGAGGGAGCAGTGTTTAATTTGTCAGTTCGTTCGGTGGTTAGTTGTTTGCATGTTATTAGTTGTTCCATCGGATGTGAGGTGTTCGTATTACCAGTTGTTTCATTGATATTGGGTATTTATGTTATTATATTATTCGTCTGTCTAGAGTAGAGATCAAACATCGATCGACTTTATTATTAGCAATGTCAACTTCGATCCCGTCATGATGCAAACTTCAAACTGAAGCTCATAAAATAAAACGAAACAATGCCACTATAACATGACCTACCTTTGTCGACATGTTTTAGAGTGGGCAAAGAGTACCTTTACCGAGAGATAGCCTCCTACCAAAAACTTTGCCAACAATTTACAAACAGTCGCGTTAGAAGCTGGATATCATATGTATGCATGTGTGAAATTAAGCTTGATGTGGATTATGGTCGATGGCCCCTTCACTGGCTATCGGGCCCTGACGCTGGCCATCTTCGCCATGGCTGCCTGATGTTAACGTTTTCTGCCACCCGCTTGTCGGGGATTGTGATGTATTGATTCCTAAAGCACCTTGGGGTCATTGCTGGAGGTCCGTCTCGACAGGCACTAGCCCTTGAGTAACTTCATCAACCCCCATGCAGATGTTCGAGCATCCTTGTCAGCGAAGCTTGTAGAGGTTCATGGTCGGTGACGACGGGAAAACGAACTTGCGAGGAAAACTGGTGATAGTTCAAAAGGTAAAATAGACTCTATCTAGATGTGAGTGGTATTGGCAACGCGCCCATTCGAGGCAACGTACCGGGATGTTAAAATGTACATCGACAGAAGTGTGGTAGAATAACATGAGGCCAGAGCCGATGCAGCTTAACGGTGGCCTCGACAGCCAGCTGGACTGGGAGGGGCCTTCTAGCCCTACTATTATGTTCTTCCTATTCCTCCAATTAGCAACTGCTTTTTAGGCGGTGTTTCTATCCTCCTTCGTATTTCTATCCCTAAATCTGTGTTTGACTTTCATCTCCTCGTCTCCAAATAGCTTCTAAGTCTCCAATAATGGAGCTCATATGTTCCCTCTCTACATGACAGATTGGTTGCTTTGACATCTTTGTAATTTTCAGAAAGAAGAGTATTGAGCAGTTATCTAATTAATTTTGGTACATTTTCATTTTGTTCAATTAATTACGACTGTTTTAGTTCAACTTTGACAATTCAATTATTTTTCTTGAGTTCTAGACAATAGGCCCAGGTTAGCAAGGATGCATTTAAGAAATTTCATAACCAGCAAAAATAAGAACAAATTAAACTAATCATGTTATAATAGATAATATAGTATTTTGGTGCTCATACAGCTCTTGTTGGTATTATCGTCTTCTGCCATCCCCAAAATTTAGATCCTACCTTGAATTGATGCCTTGTATATATTTTCTTTACTCTCCTTTTCCTTTTCCTTGCCTTGTACAATAACTGGCAAGTTTCAATATGAGAATTCTTTATTTGACACTGAGAAAATGAGTCGTTCTTTTCTTGGCCCTGAAATTTTCTTCGTTCCCTATTTGACACTCACTTCAACTTTCATCCCTAATTTGACACTACCGTCAAATCCGTTAGCTAACGGTGTTAACTGGTTGTTAAAAAGATGTTTTTGCCCCTGGAAAAAAACCAGTGAAGCAAATTTGAGAGAAAAAAAAACACGCGCCCGCCTCTGATGCATGTGCCCAGCTGCAAAAAAAAGACCAGCCAGCAATGCATGCATGCAACAGCGCCTTTACATGCGTCTAGGGGCAAAAACGTCTTTTTAACAGCCAGTTAACACCGTTAGCTAACGGATTTGACGGTAGTGTCAAATTAGGGATGAAAGTTGAAGCGAGTGTCAAATAGGGAACGAATAAAATTTCAGGGCCAAAAAAGGAACGACTCATTTTCCCAGTGTCAAATAAGGAATTATCTCTTTGAAGATAGAGATGCACGTGCGTGCCGCACGTATTTATAAAAAAAAAATCTTTTATAGTGAAGGTGTATCAAAGAAGTTTTAAGAAATCAATTCTTATACTTGAGCTCATAGTTCTAGATTGAATTCTTTTGGGAAGTCTGTGTGAAAAAACAAAGTTTCATGTCTATAATGTAAATAAGGTCCAATTTAGTTGGAAAACCAGGGAATATATTACATTTTTAAAACGCATTTATATTATTAATTAATCATATCAATATTTATGTACAAACATCGAAGTGTAACCATATATTGCTTTTTATTTGAAAACACATGCTGTATGCGTATTAATCAAATTATTATTTAATGTAAAATTCAGAAATATGTGTGGCATGTTCAGCGAATCAGCGTAGCTGCTAATTTGTATCTCACGTTAGCAAAGGTACACAATAGGAAGAACGGATCGAGTCAGAGCTAGATCAGGAAAACAACTTGGGATTAAAGATGCTAAGACTGGACTAGGAGAATCTGTATTTGTACGGAAAGACTTTATGAATGGATAGAAAGTTACGTAGTTTCTCCACATGATCTCCACTCACGTACGTACCTCTGCTGACCAAAGATGATTTGGGCGCCCTGCATCTATTGAGTCCTGACGACGTTCCGCTCGGCCGGCTTGCTACACCCACAAGGATGGTCGGCATTGAGTGCTAGCAATTGTCGTGACGAAGCTCCTAGCTGTGACGGGTAGGGCGTGCATGGATGGACAAGCGGACAAGGTTGATCGGATCAACATGCATAGGGTAGTCGGACGACAATCTCGTGCAAAGATCACGGGAACACACGTAGGTGAGCGAGTTGACATATGAGAGTTATTAGAGGAGACAGATCGATGGATATCATGGAGAAGATGACCACACGACATGGCGTTCCCATGATGTGGCGAGTTTCCGGCTAGGGTTAGGCAAGGGTTAGACAATGACCATCAGCAGCGTGCGAAGTCTTGAGACGGTGGTGGTTTTCTCCATCGGCCTCTCCTCACCGGCGGCGACGGCAATGGCAGTACCTGGCGACGGCAATGGCAGTACCTGGCCCGGGCGAACTTGTGGCATCGATGGTTCCTTCGTTTCGCAGCTAGGGCATGTACCTGACCGAGAGGGAGTCGAGCTGCCGTTGCGCAGGCGTACATGACCGAGAGGGACTCGAGCCATGGGGTTGAGGGGGGCGTGGGGTAATGTAAGATCTCGGACGACGGAAGGCTCATATGACACGGCATCTAGATAGAACGGTTATTAATGAGGGAGAGTAAGATCTCGGATGACGGAAGGCTCATATGAAACGATGTCAAAATCAAACGGTTATGAGAAAGGGATAGCCCCCAACAAAAAAACTCGCTCTTTTATAGTGTGATGAGTTTGCAATTTTTTATATATATTTGTGTAATTTCCCCCTTTTTTTGGGTAACTGAGTTGTTTTTCAGCACAATTCATCCTGGGAGTTCCTTTTGTCATTGTCTCCCATGAATGAACAATAAGCACATGATTGACAAAAGTCAACACTAGATCCTTAGCAAGTAACTTCTCATTAAACAAATCTAACTAAATTATTTGAATGGTAACATCTGTAAATTGTCCATATGATGCAGGTTTCCAGTCTGTCTGATACAATTTTTGGCACATCGAAATCATCTCATGGAACCCAAAAGATAACGTCTATCTACATACAACATGTGCAAAGCCTACTTGGGTTTGCCCCTCATCTTCAAAATCTAAGACCACACTCGAACTGCGAAGTCTTTCCCTAACCACAGATTCTTCAGATAGATTAGAATACACCAAAAAGCGTCGCTGCCGCGAAGAGCAAAAATAGTACTCCTCCTAACAAGCCAACCTGAAAAATAATGTAATTCCATGAGTCCTAAATCAAAAGGGTATGCAGAGCAAGGTGACAACAATATGGTAAAGCATTCATGATTATACCAGAACGAGCGATCAAAAGCAGCGGCGTGCCTTGCAACATTAGCGTGAGACAGCCCTAGCTCCGAGAATTCTTGGAGCTGGATATCCCTAGCTCTAAAATTTCTTGAAGCTGATCTGGGGTAGACTCTAGACTAGAAGTGTTTGTGTGGCCATCTTTTCGTACTCTAGGTTAAACGCATATGTTGAAACCACTTTAGTTATAAACTCTAGTGCAAAACTCCAAAGCTGGAAGTCCAATCTTCCAGAGGCGTTCACAGGAGGCAAGGATGTGCATGCAAGCGTCTGTACTGTGTTTTAGGTATTTGCAATTAAATGAAGCACTGGAATTTTATTTAGGATACAAAACAGGTCCTGAGTAACTGCTTTAAAATCCAAACTCTTCTTTTCACTGCTTAAGTAAACAGTATGGAGATCTGGAGCATCACGGTCACACATACACACAAATTTTGTCTTTACGTGTTCTTTCATAGATAACCCATGTCCACACACAAAAACACATTACAAACTAAAAACTATTGTTTGTATTGAATTTGTGCAATGATTTTTTTCTCATAATCATTACAAGTTTTTATTTTTAATTTGGTATTTTTGTAAGTCTACAACTTATAATGCATTAACCTAAATTATTTGGGCCTAGAGGCTTTGTTATTGTTGTTGACTTGTTGTTTTGAGTTTATGAGCACCATAGATTTTACATAAATGTTGACAAGTTACCAACAGTTACACAGAAGATCATCCATGACCAAAGGACATTTTTTTCTTACCAGCTTCTCAGACAAGTAGTTGGCCAGGAATGCTCCTCCAAGAATAGCAAGGGCTGTTGCAATCAAGTGTCCAGCTATGGCTCCACTAGCAACACCCAAAGGAGACTACAAAAATAAGACAGCTTAGTAAATGCTTACACCAGCTAAACCAAATAATTTAAAATTGAATATTTGTATAGACAACTCTCAAACAGACCTGAGCAGCACCCAAAGCAATTGTAGCAAGCATAGAGCGATCTCCCCACTCCTACAGGTGCAGAACATTTGGCAAGAAGTAAGATGGTTGTTTGACAATATCTAAGGACCATGGTCCCAAATGTTCTTGGCAAATAATTTCAGTGCAGGAGATACAGCTTACAGCAAAGAAAACAAGACTGAAGGACTTCCAAAGGACTTCAAGAGGACTGGTGAGCTTTTCAGAAACCTGTAACATGGTAAATGACTTTCAGTAAAGACCAGAGAAAAGGCTGGGAACTTTTTCAAGTATTTCAATTTGTGAGGAACACGATTCAACAAAATCTCAAAATCGGAGTATGGGTATGGTGCAAACTTGCACCAGCTTTCAGGTACATAATGTAAAAGCAAACAATTATAGTTTTTGAAAAGAATTCTCAACATAATCACTTTCTGGACAAGGACAACCTTTTCCTTGACAAGCTCCTCGGCATCAGCCAGTTCCCCACTTTCCGAATTCCCCTGAAGGTTCCCGTTGGCGTTATCAGGAAGTGCTAATGCATCTCTTATTGACTTGAAACCAAAGAATGCCAGCAGAGCAACTGCAGCATACTCTCCTATTGGTAGCGCTGAAGGAACACCATGGTATCACAACTATCTTGTTAGCATAATGAGATAAGCTTACCACAACTAAACACAATTTCAGAAACAATGAAAGATCGTACATTACAATTACAATACATATAGTTACCACAAAAGACATGAGCATTTCTTTCCAAACATAATTGATTATTTACTAAAGTAGTTAATACTAACTTGTTTGAAACTGTGCTGGCACAGACTGGAAAATCCGTCCAATTATAACACTCACGATAGTCATCAGGGAGAGAGCAGCCACTGACCCAAGTAAAACCTGCTCATAAAATTCGCAAGAGATACAAAATGCTGAAAACATCTGCTGAAGAACTACATATTGTTCTACAGAAAAAGAAAATAAGCCAAATCATATAGTTAATAATCCCTCCGTCCACAAAAGGATGCAATTCTCACTTTTCAGGAACTCAAACGATTTGAAATTTGACCAAAGTTATATAAAAGGTACTAATATCTATGATACAAAATAAGTATCATTAAATTAATTATGATACAAAATAAGTTATATAAAAAGGAACTCCAACCCCGGATGATTATTAGGTTGGACAAAACAAAAATTATGCAAGAAATTTTGCTTCTTTAGTATTAGGTACAGATACAGATATAGATTACTAGTGAGAGATTTATAAGAGAAAAGGAGATATTCTAGAAAAGGAAAAAAGACCCATTCAAAAAGGAAGTGGATGTGCAAGTTGAAGAAAAAAGATGTGCGAGAGTTTTTTTTTGAGGGGAAAGACGTGCGGGAGTCGAAGAAAAAAGAAAACAGATGGTCAGACTATATAAAAAAGAAAAACTGGAGTCTAGAAAAAAGAAGGTCCGATAGAGGACGGAAACAAAATTTACTCGGACATGGAAACTGAGCAGGGTGTCACTCGGCAATTGGATTGGACAAAGTTTTGATTTAGGTAGAAATTTTGCTTGTTTAGTATTAAGTATAGGTATAGAGGTATATAGACAGATTAGTATTACTATTCCAATTCAGTTTATTGAGGCTCAGAGAGATCTATTTGTCCTAACTATCTAGGGTCATATAAGTCTAGAGGGAAGAAACTCTCAACTACCGGTAGTTAGGGGGGAGGTGGACGAAAAAAATGGATGGACGAAAAACAATGGCCGGAAATTTTGCCTCTTTATTAGTAGGTATAGAATAGCAGGCACTTTGGAGTGACATATATACAAGTTTCTCTGTCAAGGATCAGATCATAGAGATGCAATATCTAGAGATGAGCAAAGAGCGAAAATCAATTAGCTAGGCAATAAAGTGGGGCATTTATTAAATTTCTATGCTCACAACATACCAGTGCTCTTTGATATTGCATCGCGAGTAGTGCAGCAATGAAAAACGTCTGTGATGGCAGAAGCGTCAAGGCAATCAGATTCCTTCATCTATTAGAAGTGCTTTAAACATAGAACATAATATGAAAAAGGAAGATATCTCTGCAGAAAAAAATTACAAATTGAACAGCATATAGCTACAATTGGTAGCAACCAAACGACAAAAAATTAAGAACTCCAATAAATGTATAGTTGAAACTAAACAATAGCAATTCACTACAGAGGTAATGCAAAGTCCTCAACTCTTTAAATATAGTAAGTTATGATCACAACGATAGATGAAACTGCATGCTGCTAACAGCTAAGCTTCATGTACTTTACAAACCAAGGTTGTACCATTTATGAAGCAAAATCTCAAAGATGGGGATGGAGAATGAGGATGAAAATGAAACACCACAAAGAATGATGAGAACATTAACATATTGGTGAACTCTATAATATATACCAATAGCTGAACTCAAAAGAATGTGAAAACCTCAAAACTTCAGTCTGCTCAGTAAATTTACTGACTCCAAGTATGTTGTGAATGTTTCAATAACACTACAAAGTGCAGTATTTCTTATGTGACTGTAAAGAAGGTGAAGAGCCATCTTGCAGCGTATCTGGAAGTTCAAGATGAGAAGGGGAAAAGGCCAATTGAAATAAAATTTATACCTTATCTCCAATCTCAGATACAAAAATCAGTGTAAATGCTGCTGTGAAACCTGATTTTGCCAGCATAGCTACAACTGCAGATGGTTGTCCTTTAAAAAAAACGAAAAAACTAGTTGCCAGGGCACACAGAAGTAGCACGGCACCAATGGATTGCAGGTAATGAGATCCTGAAAGTTGTTTTGCTCTGCGATGCATTGTCAAGGATATAAGTTCAGTGTACAGGAGGTTGCATGGAAATGGAGAGAAAACAAGGGGAGGGTGAACACTAACAATTTGTTGGGGTCTCCGGTAGAAGAGGTATCCAAAAGTTCTCCATGGCTATTTGCTTCATCTTCTCCATAACTCCCAGCACCAACATTTACATTGGACATTTGGGCCCTGATGTCATGCCTTATTGGTTTCATCAATGATAACAACCTACATTTTAATGTCAAATAACAAGGTAAGTAGTTAATCAAATGGCAATGCTTGAGGCAAGACATAAATAGCATCTAAAAGATTATGGGAGCCCTTTGAGTCAGTAAAAGATGGTCTACGTAGTGTTACAGATCTCAGGGCTAGTTTGTGGTTCATATATCGTTCTCCAGAACTTAGTGACTTATGTATAAACTCTTAGCAAATTTAATAGGGTCTTACTGTTATGGCTCCAAAAAGGATGTTTTCACCAAATGTATACATCAAGAAGTAGGAAAGAAACTGCAAAACTAGTGTTCAATATCCATAACTTGCTGCCATAGTGTTCCTAATTCTCGCGGTATCTGAGCCTCGAATTGGTCTATCTAGATGCAATTCGAATTGGTTAAGGTCGTGTCTGTCAGGCATAATGGAGGTCCAGCGACATGAAGGAAAGCCGGTGATCTAGTGCACAGGTGAAACGAAGCAAACGAAACATCTAAGAAAGGTCGCGACAGCTACTGATTTTGCTTCCAATGGCGCGTACCAAACCTGACCGTGGCCGCCGCCTTCTGCTCGGGCTCGGCGGCGACGCGGCGGGGACCCCTCGCCCTCGCAGCCGGCGGACGCGCGCGGGCTGCCGTGCCTCCCCCGGGCCACCGAGCGGCAGTAGCCACCAGCACCACCATCCCGTGGACGCCTGGCGCCGCTGGGGTGCGCGGTCCACCGGCGCGGCGGGAGCTGGAATGGGCGAGAAGAAGAGAGCACGGGAGAGGAGAGGAGAGGAGAGGGACGTGGGGAGAGAAAGGGCCCGTTTGGTTCAACCAAAACAGCATTATGGCTTTGCGGAGCAGATTTGAGCTGAATCAGTTTTTTTTTAAGATCATTCGACAAAATAGCTTCGCCTGTAGTCTAAAATGACGAAATGTTCATAATACCTCTCTTTTTTTTTCTTCTTTTTTCTTTTTTTTTTCAACGTTATCTGGTCCCCACACCGTCGTAGCCATACGCAGTCCCACCGTATCTGCATGACCACATCTCCTTCAACCTTATCTCCTCATCACGCAGACGCACTCTCCTTCCCAATCTCCATCGCCGCCGCTAGGAAGTGCGCCACGGCTCGGCTGGTCTCTGCCGGCGCCCCTTCCTCCTCCTCCTCCTCCCCAAGTTGCGCCGGCCACCGCGCCCCTTTCCTCCTCGCCGCGCGGTCGTGCTCCACACCTCCACCTCGTCGTCGCTCTGACACCCAAGCGAGCGCGTGGCCGGCGTGCCTCTAGACGGTCGCGGCCCCCCGGACAACCGTGCCCACGCAGCCCAGCCCGGCGGATCCTTCTCGATGGCCGGTGGCTGCATCGCGCGACAATGCCCCGTCTTCCCCGCGCACGCTGAGGGGCAAACTCGCCCAGGGCCCGCGCATCTGAGCAGGAGCCGAGGGAAGCTAGTTTTTTCGGCTCCATCTCTCATCTTCACTCCCTCTTAGCGCAAATCATGGGACTTCTCCAAGAAAGCTGTTCTCTTGGTATCCGTTTGGTAGGAAGAGTCGCGAAACATCCCCGGAGCCTGTCCGGGAGCGCTACAAACGGGGCTAAAGAGAGAGAGCACACTGAGGATAGCAGCGATCCAGCGGAGCAGCAGCCTGCCCAGTACCTTCCTTCCTTGGTTCTTTCACCCTTTTCCCTGGTTGTATGAATTTTTTAGCGGACACGTTTGCTGGGCCTGGGCTCGAAGCAGCAACTCTGTGGAGTAACGATTACGAGGTCCAGCCAGGCCCAGCAATCTTGAGTTCGCTACAGAGGACCACTACGGCTGTGAATACATTTGAGCTTCGGGCCTCGATCCGCTGTGGGAAGAGTGTGCTTATAGAGATGTTAACGGGCCTCGATCCGCTGTGGGACAAGTGTGCTTATGTTATAAGTGCCTGCGCTGTACTACGTAAAAAGATCTTTTTTCTTAAAATAATTATTAGAAGACGGAGATGTTTGATTGAGTTCTTAGTTTAAGTTACAAATATATTTCTTTAGTTCTTAGATTTGCGTTCTTTTTTTAGTATCTCTTGAGATATCAGTCTTAACTATAAATTTATACTTGTGCTGCAAATTCATATTTATAGTCTAAAGTGCATTGTCAGAAGTATTTGGAAGGAGAAAGAATGCACTTCTTACTCAGGTCTATACAGGCCACATCTGCCAGCAATAACTTTATTTTTTTTATTTCTCGGTGTTTTATATCATATTTGATTTTTCTCATTGGCACCAATAATTATGTCATTTTATATAAATGGATTAGTCATCCAACTATCAAGGTACTCACAACACGATGACTTTTCATCATTTCCCTAAGGCCCCGTTTGGATCCTTAAAATTGAATTCATTTTAATAATCATAATTTAGACACATATTAATTAAGCTAACATGGTTGTATATGGATTATATTTGTATATTATTATTGGCTATACGAGATATACTTATGTGTTGCATTTCTACTGTGGAGGAGCAAGTTGGAAAGTGTGCTATGTAAAGTAGAAACATAGAATGGTCATCTATAGAATCAAATTTTCATCTCCCACCATGTGAATTTAAGATAGGCTTGTATGTGAACTTTGAAAAGTGGGGAAATATTAAATTCCAAGCCAAATAGCTTAATTTATTAAGTATAGATTTTAATTCCTCTCAATGAAAGGATCTAAACGGCAGTAAGAGAAGTCCTACGATTACAGCTGACATTGTGCAATATCTCTCAATTTGGAACTCTCATGAATCCTCCCTCTTTTTACTGCAACCATATAGCAGGTACGTACAGCTGTGCTATTTTTCCTTTCATTGGTTGCAAATTTTCTTTAATCTACATCAATGGCCCGGGGACCATGAATAAGTTCACGGATGTGAGCTAGAAAAAAGATTACCATAGAAAAAAAGTGTACAATTGAGATCAAAAGGTTTTGATCTTTATTAAACTAATTTGTATTGTTCATTTTCCCTTTTATCTGACTGTTAATGGAAAAGGTGCAATAAAGAATTGAAAAGTAATGTAGACATGTCAACTATGATCTGCTCAAGAGGAATGCAGCATTCAAATTGACCTAGGCATCATTTTGCTTTTCTCCGTGAATTTTACAGTCACGCGATTGTGGCAAGAGATATTGAGGTATAGATGAAGAAATTTGAAAACAATTAGGACAATAGTAATTGGTGCAAACTCTTTCACAAAAATGCCAATAGTGGTAACATTCATAGTAATCGGTACATGTGCAGTAGACGAAAACTAACTTTATTTACATCATACCAAATTTTCTCTTGCAATTCCCACAGTAACACACGGGATTCTTCCCTAATATTAATGGAAAAAGTCTACTTAACCCCCTCACCTTTCATACATGGTCTACTTCACCTCCCCAACTATGAAACCGTCTGTTTTACCCCCTGAACTTTCCAAAACCGTCTATTTTACCCCCCGGGGTGGTTTTTGACAGCGGTTTTGCTACAATAACAGTGGGTTTGCTACGGTATCGGTGGGTTTGCTACAGCCCGAGGGGTTAAGTAGACTTTTTCCTAATATTAATTAATTACAATCAACACGTCTTCAATATAACATTTTTTACTAGTAATGTCTATAAAAGTATTATA
This sequence comes from Miscanthus lutarioriparius, assembly GCA_904845875.1. Taxonomy (NCBI): domain Eukaryota; kingdom Viridiplantae; phylum Streptophyta; class Magnoliopsida; order Poales; family Poaceae; genus Miscanthus; species Miscanthus lutarioriparius. The sequence continues at coordinate 71,033,304 of CAJGYO010000012.1, read as the reverse complement.
TATTAATGAAAAGAATTATACACTATGAAAATAGTTTCAGTAAATCTAGTAACACCAATCATGCATGTGTTCACAGTCTACATAAAACTTTATATACTGATAGCTAAAGGGGAAAATTTTGATTTGAGACAAACTTAGATATACTTATATCCGATTTGTGTTTAGATGAAGTTATAAATGAAGATGCTATGGTGTTTGGATCTATAGGGCTTGTAGTCATGACTTCTCCTTTCCCGCGCCGTTTACAAGCTAAAATCTATTTGTTCCACTCTATCTATTTCCATGTCTGAGATGGACTTTTGAGAATAGAGATCCACCCACATCCACTTCAAAGGCAAGAAGCTGGATTTTTTTTTTAAGTTCACTCTAACATTGACCGCCTCCCGGTCCTCCATTGTTGAGCAGTAGTATCAAAGAATCTGCTTTGGTGTCATAGAATATATATATCCTACTTGTCCATGGGTTGGGCCGTACGTGTTTCATTTGCATTCCCAATCTCATTCTCCTGCACTATTTTCTTAAATGTAGTTCTTAGGATAATCAAACCTATAACAGCTCTAGCTGATGGAAACTTCCATCCTAGAGTGTATAAAAGAAAAAACTCCACTCCCAAACTTGCCACAATATATTTTTATTCTAATTCAGTAAAAACTACTAGCAAGTTTCATCTCAAAACCAAAAATTATCAGGAGTGGGATAGCAACGCATGGACCTTTTGAAAATAAGACAAGGAACACACCGTTGATCCTTGCCGAACATGACATATGCGATTTTATAGAACCTTGTAAAAAAAAAAAAGGCTACACCTCGGAGAAAGCGGCATCCATGCAAGAATGTCATTTCATTAGAATCTTATCTTAAAAAAACAGGACTACTAGATTGCAGCTTTCGTACTCGTTTGCTCGTAAACGATCGTAAATTTTCAGCTGAAACAGTGTTTTTCTCTCACACTAAACCAACCAGCAGTAAATAATCCACGGTAAAGATACGGCCTCCCGAACAGGTTATATATATGAAAACGCGGCGAACTTTCGTATGTGAACCGACTCTCAATCCCGATGGAACGGACCCCCCTCATCCCCAACGACAACGAGCTCCTCGTACTCGCAGTCACAGCCAACGCCGCAGCAGGCACACGGGGATGGCGCTCCCGTGGTGGCTCGCCACCAAGGCGTGCACCGCGCCGCCGCCGGGCCCCGGCTCCTTCGCCGACTTGCTGGCGTTCCTCTTCCTCTCCCCGTGCCCGCAGCGCTTGCTCCTCGCCGCCTGCCTCGTCCACCTCGCCCGACGCCGCCTTCGCAGGGGTCAGGGACACCCGGCGGCGCCCGCGGCTGCTCCTGCTCCCACTCCCGAACGCGAGGCGCTGCTGCAGAAGCCGAGCCATCACCCTTCGCCGCCGCTCTCCCGCCGCCACGTGCTCGCGCTCGGGGCATCCGCGGTCTTCGCGGCGGCGTCCGCCGTCCTCCTCGCCCTCGCGCACGGCGTGGCTGCCTGGACCGTCGTCGCCTCTTCGCGGAGAGCAGGAGCTGCTCCCCCGGAGGCGCATCTCCGCGTGTTCTGGCTCGCCACTGCCCTCGGCGCCGCACTCTTCTCTGCCTCGCAGGTGGTCCGCGGCGCGGTCGGCTCGCTGCTCTTCCCCGATGACATTCTCGCCTTCGCTGGTCTGCTCGTCTCGCTGCCTCTGGCGTACATAGCGGTCACTGGGTTCACCGGCCATGGCACCCAGGCACAAGAAGAAGGTGAACCAGAGCACGCCGGCCCGGAGGATCCTCCCTCCTCGCCGTACGCCGCCGCTTCGTGCCTCTCGCGCGCGACCTTCAGCTGGATCAACTCCCTCATCAACAAGGGCTACGCAGCAGAGTCGCTCAAAGCCGAAGACGTGCCCCCGGTCTCTGCCGGCCACCGCGCCGAGGCGGCGCACGCGCTGTTCATGTCCAATTGGCCGGCGTCGCCGGCGTCTCGGCACCCGGTGGGCGTGGCACTCTGGCTATCTTTCTGGCCGCATCTCGTGCTGGCTGCATTTCTTGGCCTCGCGCGCCTGGGTGCCATGTACGTCGGCCCGTCGCTCATCGACCGCTTCGTCGAGTTCATCCGCCGCGGCGGGACACCGTGGGAGGGCCTCTGGCTCGTTCTCATCCTGCTCGCCGGAAAGGCCGTCCAGACGCTGGCCTCACACCATTACAGCTTCCAGGGACAGCTTCTGGGCATGCGCATCCGCGGCGCTCTGCAGACGGCGCTGTACCGCAAGTCGCTGCGCCTCACCGCCGGTGCCCGCCGAGCGCACGGCGCTGGCTCCATCGTCAACTACACGCAGGTCGACCCTGGGATCGTGTCCTACGCCATGCATGGGCCACGGTCTGTGGCTGATGCCGCTGCAGGTAGTGGTGGCGTTGCTCCTCCTCTACGCCTACCTCGGCCCCGCCGTGCTCATGACGCTCGCCGTGATCACCGCGGTGACCGTGGTCACCACCTTCGCGAACAAGCTCAACCTGGCGTATCAGCTCAAGTTCCTTGGCGTCCGCGACAGCCGCGTAAAGGCCATCACCGAGATGCTCAGTAACATGCGTGTCATCAAGCTGCAGGCGTGGGAGGACACCTTCGGCGGCAAGGTTTCGCGAGATCCGGCGGGAGGAGCTCGGGTGTCTGGCCAAGATCATGCTCTTCATGTGCGCCAACACGGTGGTGTTCTCGAGCGGTCCGCTCGCCATGACGGAGCTCGTGTTCGGGACCTACCTCGCCTCCGGTGGGCAGCTCGACGCCGGCAAGGAGTTCACGGCCACGGCGTTCTTCGGCATGCTGGAAGGCCCCATACAGAACTTCCCGCAGACGATTGTCATGTCCATGCAGGCGTTTGTGTCGCTGGATAGGCTGAACAAATTCCTGACGGATGCCGAGATCGACACTGCGGCCGTGGAACGCATCGAGGGTGGCGGCACTGAGGACACAGTGGCCGTCAAGGTGCAAGGCGGGGTGTTCGCTTGGGATGTGCCAGCGGACGAGGAGATGAAGGGCAACAACAACAGGAGGCCCCACCATGATGTGGCAGAGAATGGCCAAGGAAATGGGGCGGAGTTGGTGACAGTGCTGAGGGGCATTGACGTGGAGGTGAGGAGGGGTGAGATTACGGCGGTGGTCGGGACAGTGGGCTCCGGCAAGTCGTCGCTGCTGTCCTGCATCATGGGGGAGATGCACAAGCTCTCTGGCACGGTGAGTGTCTGGACACCTGACTTCATTGGTATATATTTCGGTCCCAATCTAGTTTTACGCACTTGTCTTTTTCGTTGCTTCTGGTTTATAGCACCATTCCATAGAGTTTGCATCATGAAATTCCAACATTCACACTTGAAGTTTCATTTTGTTTTTGGGATTAAATGAACAAAAGTTTGCGTTTTAAGCATATTATTTGAAGCCAATATGTTTTTTCGGATCATTTTACTTCGTTCTCATCTCCATTTTTCTCTTTGATATAGGTTAGCATATGTGGAAGCACAGCATATGTTGCTCAGACCTCTTGGATCCGAAATGGAACCATTCAAGAGAACATTTTATTTGGAAAACCAATGCATCCATAGAGATATTCAGAAATCATAAATGCTTGCTGCCTGGAAAAGGATTTGGAAATGATGGAGTTTGGTGACCAGACTGAAATAGGAGAGCGAGGGATCAATCTCAGTGGAGGCCAGAAACAGCGCATCCAGCTTGCGAGAGCAGTTTATCAAGACTGTGATATATATCTTCTCGATGACATATTTAGTGCAGTTGATGCTCATACTGGATCAGCTATTTTCATGGTGAATCCTAATCTCTTTTGTTTCATTTTAAACTATCAATAAGCTCTCTGATTCTGCTTGCGTTTGGTCTTTTTGATATCTTTGGTTGTTGTGTTTGAGAAAAAAAAACCTTTACGCTTGTAGTGTTATAAATATTCACCATGCCTCATATGTGACACATCACAATTTGTCATGGGGAAATGCTCAATTGCTCCGTGACTTGCATTCTTTTACTCAGTTTTTTTTGTTTAAAACAAAGTGCACTCACTTTCCAGAAAAGAACCTTGCATGCTATTCTATATAATTCTTCTAGCATGAATAGTTTATGCAGAACCATGATGGTACGTAATCTGTTCATAGTTAGGTGGACTCATGTCCTATTTGCTATTTTTGTTACTTTTGTTGTTAAAAAGAAAAGTTCTTCCAAACAAGTCCAAGTATGGCCAGTGCTTTATTACCGTTCTTAAGCTGTACTCTAAAACTAGGCTTGTTCTGCAGGAATGTCTGAAGGGCATACTCAAGAATAAGACCGTGTTGCTTGTGACTCACCAAGTGGACTTCTTGCAAAACGTGGATACTATAATAGTAAGTTTTTTTTTGAACTATCCACATTACAGTTTGGTGAACACATATTAGTATTATGTTGTGTGCTTGCTTGTGATTCACCAATTAGTAAGGTGCCCATAGTTACTCAGTTTAGTACTACATTCTTCCTTCATCAGGTAAGCTTAATGTTGGAGTATGATAGTATGGCTCGCCCTGAGGTCCATGTATGAGACCTTCTAGGGTTAGTAGCAATGGATTCTCACAATCCTATCGGACTAATTAAAAAGCCATGCCATGGAGTGCGGTCCGCCTCCCTCCTCCCCCACCCTGAGGTCAACCCCTCCTTTTGATCGTCTTTTTCAGCCAATTGGACTTCTCACAAAACGTGGATACTGGCCTCCCCTTGTGAGGAGAACAAGAGCCTTTTTTTTGAAATGCCCAATAGTTACATAGCTCCTGATGAAAGGCTCAACGAGTTTAGTATCATCTGGCTACACGTGGCTCGGCTTCCGGGGTTCATCAGACTCCTCGTCCGGTCGTCCTCGAAGTCGCCCTCTACGCTTGGAGGGACCTGGTCCTAGTTTAGCGCCTCGGTCTGACCCAGAACCCATCGTGGTGACTTGCAGCGTCGTCCTACGATCTCCTTGGACCTCCGCGACCTCGTCGCCAACTCTGCTGATGTTTCGCGGGCTTGGTGCGCTATCAATGACTTCCGCGCTTCGTCGTCCGGTGACCTCTCCGTTTGGTTACTGCGGCGCATGTGGCGGACTCCCTCGGCGATTCGCGTTACGGTCCTCAACGTCCTCCATGATGTTCGCCCACCTCCGGATGGAAATATAGTCCGTGGCGACCTTGTCATTTTAATTCAAGTCTAGCTTCAGCCGTTCGCTTTTGGTTCTCCTCCCCGGCCGGCGGCGAAGCGTGTGAATAGGAGGAGGACGTGGGGGCCCGGGGGCTGTCGCCCGCGAAAATGCCCTCTTTCCACAATATTACGGAGAGCCTGATACCATGCCTTGCTCATTGAGCTCCTCCGAGTTTCACTCCCGTCTGCGTCACCTCCGGCAGATCTTCATGGGTGACACCTCCCGACCTTTGACCTTGGCAGATCCTTGACACCATGTCCATTGGATCGCCGACTCAGGTGCCACTTACCACACTACCAGGACCACGGTATACTCTCCTCTATTTACCCTCCTTCTTCCTCTCATCCTTCGTGTCATCATGGTCGGAATGGTTCGTGAATTCGTGGGTTGAAGCACTCATGGTTCCTTCGTCTTCTGACATTCTTGTTGCACCCTCTATCGTGAGTTACTAGCACTCATGCTTGTAAAGATTTGGCTTCCCAACGTTTTCGATGATCTTGTCTACTACTCCTTCCTCCACCACTTGCACCGTCGCCTCGGCCATCTGGGCGTGATGCTCAGCAGCACTTAGGCGATTCCGACATTGGTTGTACTCGGGCTCACGATGAGCAGATTTGAGGCCGTCATGTTCGTCTCCCTTTTGTTCTTCTTCTTCACATACTACGCATGTGTTTGATCTTGTACTGCTGCGACCTATGGACATCTCTGTCATCAGCATTTACGGCTATCTTGTGGTGGTTGGATTTTCGCATTATTCTGGATCTGTGCAAAGTCGGATACCTTCATTCTCCTTTTCTTTGTGTCTACTCAGTTCGCCTTACCATCAATGTGTGTGACAATGGTTGAATCAGGTGTCCATTGCGCATGTCTTGCAGTATACCTCCTCCCAAAGCGGCAAGGCCGGCGCGCATGATTGGCAGCACCACGAATGACACCATCGCACCCCTTCGCTCCAGCGTCGCTTCTGCCGCGCTGTCGTCGCACACCTCCACCTATCTCCTTAACCGCCTACCTTCCATTGCACCCTGCTCCCACACCACACCACGCTCTCTTGGTACCCCTCCTCGGTATGACCACCTTCGTGTCTTGGTGTGCATGTTACCCTAACACCACTGCCACACCGAAGGCTGGCTCCCCGCTCCGCTCTGTGTGTCTTCCTTGGGTACTCCCAGATCGGAGTGCCGGTGCTTTGACCTCACCTCCCGTCGGGGTCTCTCGCCATGTGGTGTTTGATGAGTCTGTCTTCCCCTTCTCCACCACCACCACACCACCTCCCACCCCCGATCCTGACACCTTCTCTTTGTTTCCCACTGACACGGTGGTCCAGCCACTTTTACCGCTGTCTCCTGCAGGTACTGCTTCCCCGTGCCCCTCGCCGGGCCCGTGCCCCCGCTCGCCACCCACCAGTGACGCCCCTGGCCTGCGCCCTGCACGGGTCCGGAGGCGTCGCCCTCGAGCTGCACTGCCCCTCGTCCGCGCTGGTCAGGGGGCGCCGCTGTCGCACCTCCTGCGCGTTTCGCCCAGCCGGTGCACGTCTACCAGCGCCATGTGCAGGCAGCACCTGCCTCCGGTACCACCGGGCCCCCTCCTCGGTGACGCCTACACCACCGGTGGCCCCTTCTCCGTCGGCGACCCTACACCGCCCGCTTGCCGCCTCAAAAGCTGCCGTGTCGTGATCGCGGTGTACCACCCCGCCACTCCTTCGCGACACCCCGCAGCATGTTCACCCTATGGTGACGCGACACGTGGGCGTACCCTGCGGCCCCGAGCTCTCGATGCCCGGCGACCGCAGATCTCTCCTATACCCTCTTCCGTTCGCGACGCCTTTGCCGGACCCTCATTGCAGTACGCAACTCTCCTCATCAACCGGACATGGGATCGGTGCCCGTCCACCGGATCCAACGTCGTCGCGGCAAGTGGATGCGGACACACAAGCGGTGGGGTGATGGTACCCTTGAGAGGTACAAGGCTCATTTGGGTTCTCGGGGTTTCACTCGGTATACAGGTCGATTATGATGAGACTTTCGATCCGTGGTGAAGCCGGCCACCGTCACGCACTGATGCTCTCCCGGCTCTCGATCGCTCTTGGCCCGTGCATCACTGGACGTTAAGAATGCTTTTCTCCACGGGACTCTCACCGAGACAGTATACTACAGCCAGCCAGCGGGGTTTGTTGACTCTTCTCGTCCGGACATGGTCTGCCGGCTCAACAAGTCTCTCTACGGCCTCAAGCAGGCCCCCAGGCGTGGTACTCTCGGTTTCTTGCTTTCCTCGCCGACCTTTGGGGTTTGTGGAGGCCAAGTCATCGTCCCTGTTTATCTATCATCATGGGTGAGGCCCTTCTCGCTGCTCTCGTTGATGATATTGTCCTCCCGACCTCAAGTCCGTCCTTACTCGGCCGTGTCATCGGTGAGGAGTTTGCTATGAAGGATCTTGGTGTGCTCCACCACTTCCCGCGGTCCTTTGTTGAGCCTCGCCCCACCGGCCTTCTCCTTCACCGTGGCGTTACACTCTTGATATCTGGAGCATCTTTGGGATGACTAAGCGCAAGCCCTGCTCTACTCAGTTGACACACGAGGGCAAGCCGCCGAGGCCGTGGGAACCCCGTGGCACCCCCGGCCAGGAGTCTTGCAGGTGCCCTTGAGACCTCACCTTCACCGGGGCGGACATCACCTATGCGGTCAGGCAGATATGCCTTCACATGCATGATCCCGAGCCTCACCTCACTGCGCTCAAGCGGTACCTCCCGCGGCCGATTCTGGAGTGGTCTTCCTCCACGGAAGGCTCGTTGTCTACACCGACGCCTTGGATGGGGGGTGTCCGGACACTCGGCGCTCTACCTCCGCTATCTTTGTGTGGCAACCTGGTGTCACGTCGTCCAAGCGCCACCGGGGTCTCCCGATCCGATGCGAGGCGGAGTACCGAGCTGTCGCTAACTTGGCGTGGCTGAGGCGGCTCGCAGCTCCTTGCCGAGCTCCCTGCCCCCTCTCCTGGAGCACGGCTGGTCTCTTTGCAACAACGTCGGTCACGGTGTACCTCTCCACCAACCCCGTGCAGCACCAACGGACCAAGCATGTGGAGATCGACCTACACTTTGTCCGTGATCGGGTTGCCATCGGCGATGTTCGGGTCCTCCACGTCCCGACCACCTCCCAGTTTGCCGACATCTTCACCAAGGGCCTCCCGTCATCGACCTTCACGAGTTTCGCTCCGCCTCAACATCATTGGTGGCTAGTTGTGTGCGTGTGTGGGGGCTCGTGTGTGTGCTTCTTTTCATGTCCGGTCAGTAAGCCGGTAGTTAGAAGGCTGAGAGGGGTGTTGGAGTATGAGAGTATGAGTATATTAGGCCCATGAGGCCCATGTATGACTAATATATATTGCTACCCTTCTAGGGTTAGCCTAGCAATGGATTCTCACAACTCTAGCACTTAAGTTTAGCAATACTGTGCGGTGACTATAGTTAATAGCAATGTTTTCGTTCTTGATGTATGGAAAGAAACAGTAATATTCACATCCATGGTTATATGGAAATATAGATACATTTTAATTCAAGTCTAGCTTCAGTTTGCTTTTGCTGTGAATATATGCTGTAAAATGATATTACACCGATGATACCATGCTTATTTTGTTGAGAACTACAGAAAATTACATTACATTAACTTTTGTGTCAACATGCAGGTAATGAATGATGGGTTAGTCATCTAGTCAGGGATCTATCGTGAGTTACTAGCATCATGCTCAGAATTTTCGGATCTTGTTGCTGCTCATCGTAGTTCAATGGAGACAGCAGGGGCACAAGGTTTTCATGTTCAGAACACAGAGAGCTCTCAGGCTTCCACTGGATCTGTAGATGCCCCATCTTTGGCATCGAAATCCAATGATGAAAATGGTGAATCAGTTGGCACTGCAACACGGCGTTGGTGGCAGATTCCACGGCCACCGTCGACATCGCAGACGCCACTCGCGCCTTAGCAGGCATCGACGGCATCCAAGATGGCTCCTTTACGGTGGTTCCGTTCTTCCCTGAGAACTTCTTGGTTAAGTGTCGGAGCAGAGAGGTCCGTGACACCATGCTTGCTGCGTCCACAGTTCCAGCAGCAGGAACCAGCCTGGTGCTCCGCCCCTGGACTCGCCTGGCTCACGCTGAGGCTGCTTCCATGAAGTTCAGGGCGACGTTGGAGCTCGAAGGCATTCTGCCTCATGCCTGGGGGGAAGACACCGCGGCAAAGATCCTCGCCCCCAGCTGTTGGGTGCACCAGGTCGACCCATCATCGGTGTCCAAGGCAGACCTCTCCGTGTTCAAGCTTACTGCTTGGACAAGTGACCCGAGGGCCATCCCAAAGGTTGTCTGGCTGCATGTCGCCGAGAACGAGAGCTTCGTGACCGCCGGCGAGCAGCTGCTCTTCGGCAGGTTGCAGCCATCCCTGCGTCACAAGAACGTCCTTATGTACCGGGTAACTATCCACATTCGCAGCATCGCCGACTTCGTTCCTGCCGACCTCTCGCCACCACCACCAGCGCCAACCACCGACAACGGCGACAGTGGCCAAGACGGCAATCCAGATCGCCACCACTTCCAGCGTGGAACCGGTCCTCGGCTCCAGGGATTCCGGTGCCATAGGGGTGTCGTTGACGGCGAGGTTGGGACCCGCAAGAGCGGCGGCGGCGCCGTTGGTGCCATGAAGGCACTGCATGTTGCAAGAAGGTGCCCACGGGACGACGTCACCCGGCAACTCCACGCCTGCCAACATTCTGAGTACACCTGCACAAAGCAAAAGCAAAAGCCAAAGCTGCAGCAGGATGCAGGCGAATCCTGCTTTTGCGACCAGACCGTTCCTAGGCAGGAGAAGGACCTATCGGAGCCTTCCACGACGGCTGAACTAGGGGCCCCGCTCCCATTCGAATTTGGCCACATGCTAAATGACGGCCAGTGCACTGGAGTCGAGTCGGCCTCGGATCCAATGATCCTCGAGGCAAGACTCCTCAGTGACCCCACAACGCCAACAGTCATGCAAGTCGACAACCCAACGAGCGCCATAGAGGCAGGCACCACTGAAGTGACCAACCCTCACACCGTCCCTACGGACAACGCAGGTGGTGACCATGTGGCGACCAATGTGGTTGCAACCTGTAAGCCCCTGGGCCACACAGCAGCTGTCGGGACCGGGGCGCTTGTCACCCCGCCGACTGCCACACCGCCGGCAGTTTCGCCATCGGCAACACAACCCATGTTAACATTAGACGATACCTCTGCTCCGGACGCCACCGCCACAAACTTGTGCGCCACGGCCAGCGAAGCCACCCCGTCGCTGAATGAAGCCGCTCGACGGCTGGCATGCTTCGCTGATGAGGTGATACAAAACACCAGATCACCACTGCTCAACACTCCGCCAGCCCAGCAAGCCCCGACGAAAAAGAGGGCCATGCCGTTACGTAGCAGCCGGATCGCCTCGCAGCAGCTGGCGCACGTCCCAACATCCAAGCGCGGGGAAGTGCTTCTCATGAGGAAAATGGGGATTCTGCAGAACACGGCGCCACCATCACCAGGGGCCAAGCGGGCCTATGATGCCATTCTATCAGGGAACCTCACAACTTCACAAGTAGCTGCCCTGGACGAACTATTCCCAGCAACAAAAACACGAGCTGGTCGACTAGTCCGCCGGGCCACGGTCCTGGTCAACTGGCCTTGATCACCGTTTGCCGAACGTCGTATACATCAATGGATAACATCTCCATTTTATCGTGGAACGTATGGGGTCTGAACTCCAGAGCGCGCCAAGACAACGTGCGGACGCCCGTGGCTGACATTAGGCCGGCGATCGTGATGCCAGGAGCAGGATAGAACACGGTGACAAACTGTGTCCGCAGATAGTTCTTAACGCCTATGTAATCCCCTTTAAGCTTCTATTGCCGGGCCGGCGTAGGCCATTTGTAATTTAAACTCTCTTCCTTCTTAATACAAATGATACGCAATGCTCTTGCGTATTCGAGAAAAAAAAAGTTGGCACTGCAACAAACAAAGAAGCAGGTTCTTCTAAGCTGATCCAGGAAGAGGAAAAGGAGAGTGGCCGAGTAAGCTGGCGTGTGTACAAGCTATATATGACAGAGGCCTGGGGATGGTGGGGAGTTGTGATCATTTTAGCTGTGTCACTGCTGTCAGAGGGCTCCAGTATGGCTAGTAACTACTGGTTATCATATGAGACATCAGGAGGCCCTGTATTTGACACTTCCATATTTCTTGGTGTTTACGTTTCGATAGTTGCTACCACAATTATATTGGAAATGATTGCCACTTTTATTGTGACATTCTTGGGGCTCCAATCAGCACAGGCCTTTTTCAACAAGATGTTTGACAGCATTCTACGAGCACCAATGTCATTTTTTGACACCACTCCTTCAGGAAGGATCCTAAGCCGGGTATGTGCTATAAAGCCAACTAGACATAGCTTCTATTTGTTGTACCTTATGTACATAATCACTCCTTGAAAAGTAATGTTAATATTTTTGTGGTTTTGACATTCACAGGAATCATCGGACCAATCTAAGATTGATACTAACCTTGTGTTCTATGTTGGTTTTGCCACATCAATGTGCATTTCAGTGGTTACCAACATAGCTATTACTTGCCAAGTTGCATGGCCGTCAGTAATTGCAGTACTTCCTCTACTGCTTTTGAACATCTGGTACCGGGTATGATGTGATCGAACTACCACAATGCATCCCAGAGGACTTCTGTTAATACTACTTAACATAAATACAACACTCATAATTGAATCAATAATAAAATGAATTTCTTTCCTTTCATCCTGTTTTTCAGAATCGTTATATTGCGACATCTCAAGAGCTTACTCGTCTTCAAGGAGTAACAAGGGCGCCAATTATTGATCACTTTACAGAAACCTTTTTGGGTGCTCCAACTGTAAGGTGTTTCAGAAAGGAGGATGAGTTCTACCAGACAAACCTGGACAGGATCAATTCGAATTTGCGTATGTCATTTCATAATTATGCAGCTAATGAGTGGCTTGGATTTCGCCTGGAGCTAATTGGCACACTTATTTTATCCATAACTGCTTTTCTCATGATTAGCTTGCCTAGCAATTTCATCAAGAAAGGTAATATTCTAATCTGAATTAGTTGCATATTCATAAAACTTTGTATCATGAGGTAGCGTAGAATTGAATCAGTTGATACCCATTTAGTATGTATATTGAATCAATTGATACCCATGCTAATTTTCAAGTCATGAAAGTCATGTTAGAATTTCTAGTTATTGTGCCTGTCATATTGTTCTAATAAGAGTTCTTGCCTTTTTTTCCCCTAAAACGAGTTATATTGGATGTTCTCATTTGGGAATAATATAATATACTAGAAATAAATGAATTGCTAAGTAGGAATGAATTGTTTTTATGGGGTGAACTTGATAGCATGGCTTATTGTCCTTATTGTCTGAATATTCAAACCTTGAGTGCAATACTCTGTAGATGTTTCTATCAGCAATGAAGCATTAATAGTTTTTTGAAAGCATGTCAAGTCTTAAAAAGTTTTCTGTTGCATCATTTTATGTCTAAAGCTGAATACTCAAAAAGGATTACTGACAAATTCTATTGAAAGATATATATCACTCTAAGTTCCCATTTTGATCCTTTGCGAAACTTAAAAAAACACAATTCTGATGCAGAATTTGTCGGCATGTCCCTTTCTTATGGTCTTTCTCTCAATTCCTTGGTGTACTACACAATTTCCATAAGCTGTATGATCGAAAATGATATGGTAGCCATAGAGAGAGTGCATCAGTACAGTACTCTCCCTTCTGAGGCAGCATGGGAAGTTGCCGACTGTCTTCCCTCACCAGATTGGCCCAGCCGAGGAGATATCGATGTGAAAGATCTGAAGGTCAATACTTTTTATCTGTATCACGTTCTAGTACCTTAATAAGTGATAAGATGAATGAGTAATAAGCACAACTCTTTTCAGGTTCGGTATCGTCAAAACACACCACTAATCTTGAAAGGAATTACTGTGAGTATTAAGAGTGGAGAAAAAATTGGAGTTGTGGGAAGGACGGGCAGTGGAAAGTCGACTTTAGTGCAGGCTTTATTCAGGATTGTGGAGCCGGCAGAAGGCCATATCATCATCGATGGTGTCAATATCTGCACTTTGGGGCTTCGTGATCTGTTGAAGGAACTGTAAGGAGCAACATAGACCCAACAGGGTGGTATTCCGAGGCTGAGATATGGAAGGAAATACAACCTAAACCTATGCTCTGTTTAACAAGATGAACTCCCTCTTGGATGCTTAACTGTTTTTTCCCCCTTCTATCAAGCCTGATCTGGCCAAATTTACTTCTCTGCAGGCCCTCGAGCGTTGCTAGCTAAAGGATATAGTAGCCTCAAAACCAGAGAAGCTTGATGCACTAGGTTTGCTCTGTTTCTTGAGTAAAAGATAACTGTGCTATAAGTTTCAAGCTTATTCAAGTTGTCAAATTATGTTATTAACCAAGCATATTTGAGAACTTGTATAATGTTATTCCCCGTGTGGTTTCCACACACTACTTTGTGTCACAAAGTTACAAACCCGCTACTTAAAAGTACAGCTTCACGGATACAGTTTGAAATACACACAAGTTTAGACCTGCAGTGCAATTCAGTTGTGGCCCCCTTTTTTGTGGCACGATTAGCAAAACATGAACAATGTTTCTTTGCTCATCGTTTGTTCTTTGCAGTCGCCCACATGGGGGAGAACTGGAGTGTAGGGCAGAAGCAGCTCCTCTGCTTCGTCCGAGTTATACTGAAACGCAGCCGGATCCTCTTCATGGACGAGGCGACAACTTCTGTTGATTCTCAAACAGATGCGGCCATCCAGAGGATCATCCGCGAGGAATTCACCGAATGTACTGTCATCAGCATTGCACATCGGATACCGACTGTTATGGACAGCGATCGAGTTCTGGTGTTGGACGCAGGTAGCACTTTGCACTGATCATCCTGCCTTTCCCCTATTTTCTGAAGACTGCTAGGTTACATGTTGCGATGTTTTTCATTACCATAGCAACAAAATTACAAAGTAATTACACAGGTTCAGGTACCACGATTATCACACACAGATGTAGCAAAAGATCTAGCTGCAATACAGGCCATCCAAATTGAAAATGAAGTGGAGAGCTAATTGCCTTTATTAAGATTTTGTGCCTCTGTTCAACCATTGTGTATGTGTTTATCTGTATCAGGTCTTGTGGCAGAATTCGATGCACCCTCCAAGTTGATGGGGAGGCCATCACTCTTTGGTGCGATGGTTCAGGAGTATGCAAGTCGCTCTTCTAGCTTGAAGGAAACCGTTGGATGAGACCACTTTTCATGCCAAAACACGACAGTATAGGAGAAAGTTTAGGTATACGCATAGGCATAGCATCTAACCAAAAGGAAAAAATAAATTATAGGAGTTTCTGTAAGCTTGCAAGCACAAAGCTTTGTTTGCTACACCATGTTTTATCTTCAATAGAACTGGACTATTTGGTTTGCATTTCCACCAATTTTGTATGTGATGAAAGCTTAGAGCATCTACAGGAAGTTTGTGTAATTTACTTGCTAAATCAATGACTTTACCAAGTTAAGAAAATAAGTATTTCCTCCATTCCAAATTATAAGTCACTTTGACTCTTTTGATGCAGAGAATTTGCTACGTATCTAGACTACGTTATCATATTTTGTTTTGTGCGGCAATTCTAGGTCTGCACAGCATCCCTGTTGCTCCGACTCGTGCGAGCGGACATCGACAACTGCCCCAACAGACGTCACCGCCCTTCCTTGCCCAGCCAGCTAGTCTGATTGGTTCCACTCACCGGATCTTAACCAAGCTGAATCAATTAATTCACCCTCGAGCTCACTAAATTGTTTGTCTTCTGAAGAGTCCATCGAAAGACAGTTGTCATCCTCACCATTCACCATGTCGATCTAGGAACTTGGATTCTCTGTAATCTATATTTTTATGACAAAAAAGATTGAAAAACTATATGTCAAAAATATATTCAGAAAACAAGAAATTTAAGTTGCAATATAAATCAAAACGCTGCTCCACATTCAGTGTGTTGTTCAAAAAAGAAAAGAATCGTCAACCCAGCTTGGCGCAGACAACTATGGCGAGTAGGGTTGTCCCTGCGGTTAGGCATGTCAAGGGACAGGTTGAGGGCAGTGAGGCGCAGCTGCAGCAAATTAAGCTGATCATGGCCAGTGGCATCCCGGCGAGTCCAAACGGTGGCTTGGCGCATACCTTCCAGGGCGGTGGTAGGAGTTGGGAACACAACAACTCGCACCAAATCAACGTGCATGGGGGCGCGACGGGGGAAAACGCGGAACCCGGACAAATACAGAGTTTTTATCGAGCATGGAAAGTACGAGTTGGAGGATAGTTTTAGCAAGTTCTTATTTTTAAGGAGTTGGGTTACCAAGTTGTTAGAAGTTTCTTCCTTTTTGTTAAAAAACTCAAATAGGGAGTTCATTTGCCAAGTTCTTGGAGATGCTCTATTGGATGCATCTGTGTAAATGATCAAAAGTTGCTGTATAGTTGAGAAATATTTTTTATTGCAATTATCGGTTCTTCCTCTCAGGTATTGTTGCTTTCATCACATACAAGATATGACTTATGTGGACTGTAACAATACATACACTAATTTTGATATAGTGTCATACTAAATATCCTACTAAATATGCTCTAACAATATGCTTTCATTACATACAACGTCACCAAAAGTTGTTACTAATTTTGATATAGTGCCATAAGATCCTAAATTCAAATTTCAAGTGCACTGGAACAATTGATAAATGCTACCAGATCATCCAGTGACGACGTGCTATATTGTGTGTTAGGTAGTATTTCCCACAGGATGATATGGTGAATGATCGTATGTGGACTGACAGTTGATCCGATAACATTGTGCAAGAATCATTTCAACTTGGACATGCTTGCTAGAGTGCACAATATGATCTGGTAGCACCATAATCGGCATGGCGGATCATATGATCGTACTATGCAATGGCTAGTTCAAGTTGCACTTGCTTAATTATGTGCATTGTATGATTTGTTGTGTACCTTGGTGGTCACATTGTATCACCCAATAAGGAATATTCGGGAATCTTCAGCAGTGACCATTAAAAAAAAAGGAAGAATAGGGTCACCAGATGACCCGGTGCCCCTCAGTGAGGTACCAAAGATCATCTTGTGTCACTATCTCAGTAACCTCTCCCTTAATCTATATATGTTTGTCATGCATTTCATTTGGAGCTCTTTCTATCCCTAGATAGTTTCACACATATTGCAAGACTTAGAGAAAAGGTTCTGATGATAGTTCAAGTCAATAGGAGTCTTGTGAGTGACTTAGTATGCATCTTTGTTATCTTAGCTCGGAGTTTGATCAACTTAAGATCGAAGACTTGTTAATCTTGGAATTTGCCAAGACCTATATGGCCTGGTGGAGGACTAGGTGATCTTCCTAAAGGAGTTGATTGTCAAGAGGCTCTTGATGATTACATTGGGTATCGTCATGGAGGACATAACCAACCTCTAGACATAGGGTGGGCACAAGGTAACAAGGTATAGATATAAACCTACCATTCGAGATTTTGCTATAACAAAGTAGGAAACCAATCTGTAAGCTGATCAGATATCCATATGTAACCCTACACTCCTGAGCTATATAAGGTGGGGTAAGGACATCCTACTTTAGACCCTACTCATTAGCACCCTAGCACATAACCAATACAACTCGTCATGCACTGGACGTAGAGCACCCTTGCCTGAACCAGAATAAACTAGTTGTCTTGTGTGCTACCATCTAGACATGCTACACATAAAATGCCCTAAAATCAAAGCCAGTGGTAAAAATATCTATCGATAGTTGGGGCATTAGGTATGGGATTTGCTCATAGATCAATCTGAATAGATCCATATGGGTTTCTTAACCAACAAATCCATCTGCAACTTCGCTCCGAGCCAGTCCATCAGCTTTGGCTTCCTCTCCATTGTTCGGGAGCTTAGACTTCTTTGTCCACAAGATAGGCAAAGCTTCACGTATGTTTTTTTAGAAAGGACGGCAAAAGCTTTGCCGCAGTTTTTATTAGACGATGAAAAAAAGCGAGAATAATTACAAAAATGACTGACACGCCCCGAAAAAAACAGCTACATGAACATCTATACCACTGCAATCAGGGAAAGGAAACTAGCCTCTCCCAGCTAGTTAGCAGAGATCACATTACGCCCCTCTCTCAGACCCCAAACAGATTGAGGAACACGACATCCACGGTCCAATCTACAACCACCCAATAGTTAGATTTGCTGCTTGCACATGGGTCTTCACCCATCGAGAATGGATCCCGCTAGTTGGCATGATCAAGGACTCCATCCTCCGCATGCTCAGGCTCTACTCGATCGAGGAGAGTTCAGTTAGCCACTGACCCTCTCAGGAGACCTTCATGGACTAGCTAGATACAGGGATAGTAAACGCAATGAACCCTAAAGGAACAAGTCATTTAGCTCCATGAAGAGGAGGAGCGCATCAATGCCACCTACAAGGCTACAAGTAGATAGGACATCAATAGGAAACAAAATAAAGTGTTTAATTTCATGCAGTCAAGCTAGTGTTTTGAAACACGTAACTGCAATTAGCTGGGACATCAGTAGGCAACATATTCCCTACAGAGGCGTTATTGAAGCCAAGTACTCAACAGCCCAAGCCAGAAACCATAGCTTAGCGACGTGTGATATCGACATGCCACAGCGTGGTTTTGATGACATTGAAGGTGCAGACGTCACCTACCTTCACATTGTTCTCCCTGCAGAACTTTTTCCATCCCAACCGAAAAACACAACTACTATCCTTTTGCCAGCTTTGACCACGAACCTGCCAAGATTTGCTGTTGACTGAGGTCTTGAGCGTGATCGTGCAGCGTTCCTGCAACCCAATCTGATTGCAGAAGGCCTGTGCCAAAGACTGCAATAATCACAATAATCACGTTAGTTACACAACTGATTATTGTAATGTGGATTTGAGAACTACGCTTTTTGATAGCATACCACATACGCATGTATGCTCTCACTAATTAAAAAAAATCAAAATGAGGTTCAGCAATCAATTCATATCCATGCTCAAATTTGAATGACTTTAACCCTATTCCTAACTTCCTAGAATCAACGGGAGAATGACCATCCTTACAAGATGCTGTGTTATTGAGTTGAATTCATCTCCTTTCGTATCCAAGATGGTGGCCCAATGTCGTAGACAGATTTTGTGTATGTTGGAACCTTGCTCAAAGATGTCATGGAGGATTTTGGCCTCTTTGTTCCTTCACTACTTGAACTACCCTCGTTGGCCTTGTGGTCCCTACTGGATGAACAAGGTGACTTCTTTTGCTTAAAAGTATCTGGTAATGTTGCTGCATCATAAAACAAAATGAACATGCACTTTAGTATTTAACTCACATTCAACCTATTGTGAACAATCTCTACATATTAAAAATAAACTGATTTATATATGTGCTTACAGTGTGTGATAGTGACATGCCACAGTGTGGTTTTGATGATGTTAAAGGTGCACAGGTCGCCTGTCTTGAGCCTGTTATCCTGACAGAAGCTCTTCCAGCCCTCTCCAATAATATAGCAAGAGCCCTCGTATGCAGCACCACGCACCTGCCATGATCTGGTGCTGTCTATTTCTGTCTTAAGGGTGATTGTGCAAGTAATCCGGAACCCAATCAAATTGCAGAACTTCTTGGACAACGTCTACAAGCATCGTGATGTAACAACTTATTTCATGAAGCATCAACATTTGATCACTAGTGGGCAAATACTAATTGGATAATTGCTAATTAGTTATGAGTGCCTCTTCAGGTGGGTTGGCTTACAAGTTTTTCTTGGTGCAATACATATGAAAAATACTGTAGAAGGTGAAAGCAATAGGGATTGCGTGAAAATATTGGATTATAGAAATAGAACCAACCGAGATCTCCTTATATCTCTCTAACCAAATACAGGGGCCGGCCGGCTATACTAGGCTCGGGCCTACCATATACACACGCACAGCACATATACATTCTAACATGCCCCTGCAGTCGCAACGTCAATGAGTCGGACGTTGGACGTTGAGATTGGACCAAAACTCCATGAAGACAGAAGTTGGCAGCCCTTTGGTGAAAATATCGGCAAACTGAGACGTCATCAGGACGTGAAGGACGCGGACAGCTCCAAGGGCCACTCGTTCTCGAACGAAGTGAAGATCATCAATCTCAATGTGCTTGGTACGCTGATGTTGAACGGGGTTGGAAGACATGTATACGGTGCTAATGTTGTCGCAATAGACTAGGATCGCCTGGCACAGAGGTGTGTGCAACTCAGCCAGCGGCTGGTGCAACCAGGAAGCCTCAGCGACGGCATTGGCACCAACACGATACTCATCTTCAGCACTGGAGTGGGAGACAGTGTTCTGGCGCTTGGAGGACCAGGAGACCAAGTTGTCGCCAAGGAACACAGCATAGCCCGATGTAGACTTACGAGTGTCGGGACAACCAGCCCAATCGACATCTTAGTAGACCACAAGCTCAGACTGACTAGAAGCACGCAAATGAAGACCCAAGTCCAAGGTGCCACGGATGTAGCGCAGGATGCGCTTCAATGCTGCTAGATGAGGCTCGCGCGGGTCATGCATATGGAGACACACCTGCTGAACAGCATATACAATATCGGGCAGTGTGAAGGTGAGATATTGCAAGGCTCCAGCGAAGACTTCGAAAATCCGTAGGATATGAAATAGGTGCACTATCAGCAGATAACTTCGGGTTGAGATCAACCGGAGTGGAGCACGGCTTGCAGTCAGCCATGCTAGCACGATCCAGGATATCCAACATGTACTGGTGATGTGACAGGAACAATCCGGAGGTAGTGCGCTGAACATGCATACCCAGAAAATGATGAAGCTCGCCCAAGTCCTTCATAGAAAATTCTTGCTCAAGGGCTGCAATGATGCGACGAAGCAGATCCGTAGAGGAGGCAGTTAGCACAATATCGTCCACATACAACAAGAGATAGGCAGTGTCGCTGCCACGATGAAATACGAACAGCGAGGTATCTGACTTGGCCACCACAAAACCCAGGCGAAGAAGAAAGGTGGCGAAGCGACTGTACCATGCACGAGGCGCCTGTTTCAGCCCATAGAGAGACCGATTCAGGCGACACACGAAGTCCGGATGAGAAGAGTCTTCAAATCCTGAGGGCTAAGCGCAGTAGACTGTCTCTGAGAGATTCTCGTGAAGAAAAACGTTCTTCACATCAAGCTGATGCACTGGCTAGTGGCGAGAAATAGAGAGAGAGAGAGAGAGAGAGAACCGTTCGAACAGTAGCGGGTTTCACAACGGGGCTGAAGGTCTCATCATAGTCAATGCTTGGGCGCTGAGTGAAGCCCCAAAGAACCCAACGGGCTTTGTAGAGCTCGAGGGAGCCATCTGCCTTGAACTTGTGTTTGAACACCCACTTACCGGTCACCACATTGGATTGAGACGGCCGCGGAACGAGATCCCAAGTGTGGTTGGCAAGAAGTGCAGAGAACTCCTCTTGCATAGCTGCATGCCAATTGGGATCGGTGAGAGCAGCGCGGTAAGTCCGCGGAATGGGCGACAGTGGTGCTGCCTGAAGGACTAGTCGATCCACTGGTTGTCGAAAGCTGGCCTTCCCGCGCGTCCGCATGGCGTGCTAATTGGCCACGGGGACGACAGGAGCTGCCCCAGCAGGGAGGCGCACAGGAGAAATCGGATCAGCTGTGATCGGTACAGCGGCCGGAGAAGCAACACCGGTGGCGACAGGAGTAGTGCTGGTAGTCCGTGCAGGGTGCTGGCGGCTATACACCAGGCGAACGGGAGGCGGCAGTGCCATGGCTGCCCTGGCTGTAGTCGAAGTAGGAGGTGGACGCCAGCTGTACGCCGGAGAGGACATGGCTCTCCAGAGAGTAGCGGCCGACGGCGAGTAGAAACGCCTCGCGCCAGCGAGCGTAGAAGGTCGAGGCGACATCGAGGAGGAGCGGCACGAGGTTGCGGATGTTCTGCAAAGCCACCGCCTGGGCGTGCAGATTGAGGAGCGCGGTAGCCTCGTGTTGGAGCAGAGCAGCGTGAAGGTGGGGGGCGCCGCCATCTGCAGAGGCGTAGCCCTCATCTTCGCTGGAAGCAGCGTCGTCTTCCGGAGGCAGAGCAGCCGCGGCGCGCCTGAGGACAGCACGGAGGCACGCGTCAGCAGCGTCGCGCTCGTGCTGGGCGAGGGCGGCCTCACGCTATGCTTCTTCCGCGCGAGCAGCGGCGGCATCGCGGGCTGCCTGGGCCGCGCGATCGCGCTCTTCCTTGGCGAGGCGAGCGGTCTCAGCCAGCTGGCGGGCCGCGGCAGCGGCGGCATCGGAGGGATCAACAACGGCAGCGCCGGTCGCGCTAGCAGCAGCGGCGGAGGCAGGGGCTGCTGCGGCTGGTGGGTCGCCGGCCATGGCAGCGGAGGGCGCACACGAGAGAGGCGGCGGCGACGGAAGCGGAGAAAAAAAAAAAAATAGGCTCGTGATACCATAAAAGCAATATGGATTATGTAGAAATATTGGATTATAGAAAGAGAACCAACCGAGATCTCATATCTCTCTAACCAAATACAGAGGGCTGGCCGGCTACACCAGGCTCGGGCCTACCATATACACACGCACAGCACGTATACATTATTCTAACAGAAGGTATAATATTTTGTCAAAGTTTTTTTCTTTATTTTTTTAATAAAGGATAATGGGTTCCGTCCTTTTGCACCATCCAATCCATAAGAACACTGTTGTTTATTACATCTACATATTATATCACGCCAAAGCTGCTTTTCTTGCTAAAATTCCATTTATTTTGGTCATAACATTCATGCGCATGTTAGTTTCTATTTGTCAACCTTGCAGTCAAAAAGAAAATCCTCTCCATGATACCTCTCCTACGCGGTCGATGTTGTGCCCCATGATCCGCTCAGCCATCGTGCTTGGCGGTGCGAGAAGTCGCCGCTACATCGCCGCCCGTCACGACACCAGCGTCAGGGTCGTGCATCCGCTCAGCTCGTCCGGGGCCTCTAGTACCGTGGTCAGGAGATGCTGACATGACGAGCTGGCCCTTATCCCTATCCGCTACGTTTGGGTCCGCGCATCTCTCATCACCGTTGCGCTACCCTGCCAGATGAGGATGAGTGCTGCCGTGCTCCCCTCCTGCGCATGTTTGGGTCATGCATGCTCCAGCAGGCGCTCCACCTCCGTCGCGTCGGATTCCACCTGGGCTTCAAGGCCGCCACTTGCAAGTTGCCGCAGCGGCGCCTCAGGTGCCATGGCCTCCACCACCTGGCACGCTCATCCCCCGTCGTCGCAATGGCAAGGTGCCCGTTGGTGCTGCCAACGTTCAGCGCCGACTCGCTCGGCATCCTAGGCTGCGGGACGTCTCTGGAGCCTGACCAAGGTGGGAGGCTGATGCTCCAGCCTGGCTTCTTCCCCCAAGCCGGCTGGATTATCTTCTCCAACTCCAATAGACAGAATGATGCATCCTTGGTCCCTCGTAGTAGTCGGCTGGCGGCTAAAAACAAGAAGAGGGTTGTGAAGCCAGAAATCCAAGCTCGTAATGTACTACTTGAAGAAGTTGTGAGCTTGACACCTCGGCATTCGATGAGTACGAGCAAGCCTTCGCATTGCCACTTTCGACGACCAAGCGCGCGGGGAGTTGGCACGCTCGCTGCTGGGCTGAATTAGCTTCAGCTCTATTTATGTCTTTGTCGCAAAAGCTTGTGCGTATAATTGTATATAAGTAAAATGTTGTAGCGCATACCTTCGGCTTCACTGTGGGGCAACAATCGCTGTCCTCAGGGAAGTTCGAACGGTATGCGCTGTGTAACAAACTCTAATCTCCTCTTAATGAAAAACTGGCTGATGAGGCCTGTTCGCGAAAAAAATAAAAACTCCGAAACCCATGTTTACATGACTATAGGTAGTAAAATATAAAGAATATCGAGGCATCTGGTATATAAATTGTGTCAATAAAGACGCAATGTAATAAAGCATCAAAATAATAAAATAACAAAAAGAGAGGAGGCACTCAAACAGAGCAAAAGCTGAGCTTACAAGATGGGACTCAAGCGCATAGGTGTTGATCTTTTTCCTTATCCAAGATGATGTCCCAATCTGATAGGGTTCTTTCAGTGATGGGTAAGTCACTGAACTTTTTGGCCTCTTGTTTTCTTCACTGCTTGACCTCTCATCATTGCTTTTACGTTTCCTGATGGGAGGTGGTGTTTCCTGTCGTTTTTCCGCATCTGTCAATGAGAAGACAAAAGTTATACACATACCCTCATATCTGACAGTAGTCTCAATACACCAAACAGCAATTCATTTTCTCACTTGGTTGAATCCCAGCGTTCTGGTTCCTGAAATCTTTCTGGCGTCCACTAAGTCCAAATGCTTTGAATTTGAAAACCATGTTCCCTTCATATCTCAAGAGCAAAACGTCGCCATTAGATATTCCATGGAACTCCAGAAACTGTGACCAGCCACCTGTGAAGAACATGCCTGATTGATCGTTCTTAAGCTCAATATGCCAAAATTTGCCAAGGGGGCTGAGAATGACGGCCGTCTGGCTGTTTAGGCACTCTTCTGTGATGTAATTTTTCACAAACCTAGCAGGCAGTATCTGCAACAGCATATGTATGAATGTGAAAAGGCACAATGTTCATGATACATCTCAAGTTTAAATGTTCAACAAGATGTATATTCTTATGATCTTATCGATCAGAATATAGTATCCAGAGTTTGCATACCATCTTTTCCGATAAATACGGATGAAAAATCCTGATGAACTGTGGCTTGCAGATAACACCTTTTGCTGCTTCTGGATGTCATAACTGAAGAAAATGTGATTTAAGTATCAATGTAAACTGAAAAATGATACAACCTCCAAGTCCAAATGCAGATCATTTTAGAATTCTAACCGCAGCCAAACCTTTTTAACTTGACCATCAATATACAAGAAGCTACATAAATTTAGAATACATAGTTGATGTTACCCATCATGGAAAATAACCTTTATACTATATATTTTTCGCTATTTGAAATGGTATATTTTCAATAAAAATTACAAGTCAAAGCATTATATTGAAGACCACTGCCGTAAACACTCTACATCTAGAATCAGAAGGTGTAGTATATTTAACTAATTACTAAAAATGATGCTACCAATGACCATACATTGTATGTGCAATAGGTTCAACTGCGATCCAGGGGACCATTTAGAACCCATGAATTCCACCATTTGCAAGAATTTTTTAAAAATAGTTCAAATTTTAGCATGAACAGGAAATAATCGTCTTTCCAAAGCACCCGTTCCCAATTCTAGTTTAACACAAGATCAGTTCTTTCTTTCTTTCTTTCTTTTTGATGGGAGATCAGTTCTTTCTTAGATTGCATGGAAACATCAATTCTGAGTTTCTGACTAGTTGAATGGGCTATATGTTTTCAGCATTGCAATCTTGAAGTCCTCGATTAAGTTTCTTAACATCCCACGCCAATTAATTAGGAGATTAGGATCACTAAATTAATTAGCATCACCCAAGATTTGCCTGTAAATATTGTTCACCTGCAGCCGGAGTGCCGAACTCCTTAATGCACATGCTGGTGTCGAAAACCTTGACGGTGAGCGCGCCGCCGCCCTCGTGCCGGAGCACGACGAACCAACCGAGATCGACGCCGTGCGCGGCCAAGAACTCCGCCCACCCGTGCCCCAGGAACGCACCGTCGCCGTCCCGGCCCACCTCCACACGCCACACCTTGCCGAACGGAGAGACCACGAGGGCCGTCGGCTCTGGCGCCCCTTCGCCTCCGCCGTCGCCGGCGTTGAAGCACCCAGCGAGCTCGTCGGAAATGCGCTGCGGAATCAGTTCGTGAGTTTAGTAGATCGTCAGCACAGTGAAGCGTCGATCGGCGATTGAGATCGACCGGCGATCGAGGGAGGCTGTGCTTACCAGTTTGTGGAAGGAACGAGGAAGCAGGACCTTGAACTGCTTCGCCATGGCGCGCGCAGCAGGACCAGGGTCGCTGGGCAATGGCATGGCGAGGGTGGACGCTGCAGCGTACGAACGGCCGTGTCCTCGAGTCAAGCAGATAATCAGGCAATGACGTTTAGGTTTCCTTCTTATCTTAATTAATATACATGTGCAAAATCAGCGTCCGTTTGTTTATAAATAAAGGAAATAAAAGCAACTCCAAGTATTTTCTATAACTAGCCAAACGTAGCAAACGTGTCGTGCGGATTGTAAAAAAAAACGATAATGATATAATTAAGGCCTTCGCGTGCCTTTAAACCTGGCTTGATTCCGCTTCTTTTTTCATCCAGAATAGTGTTTTTCTCTCACAAATTCCTACAGATTCCTCTAAATTCCTCCAAGCGAACGGGGCCTAAGACGTGGACGGACGGGCGCCTCTCTCCACTCACTCTCACACGCGCTCGCCCAGCGACCCTGAGCTTGTTCGGCTGGGATGAAATTCGGTACTGTTTTATGCTGGAACACTGTTTATGCTGAAATTTTGTGAGAAAAACACTGCTCCGGCTGGGAAAAAAAGGCATCCAGCCAGCCAAAAGTGACCAGCCGAACACGCAGCCTATCCGGTCGTCCCGTCCGCACGCCCCGATGCTCGCTGCGCCGTTTTTTCCCTGCGTCACCATGCCCATCCACCCACCCCACTCCGCCTCACCGCCGCCGGTCCCCCACAGCGCCGCGCCCCATCCCCAACGGCCTCCTCCATGCTGCCTCCTCCGCGTCGCATTCCCCACCGTGCCCAGTTTGCCTCACCCACCTCCACCGCGCTGCCTCCTCGGCGCGGTCGGCCCACTCGCCGTGGCCGCTCCACCGAGCTGGCGAGTCACCACAACGGATGCTCCAGGAAGCAGGCGAGCGGCCCGAGATTCGTGTGACGTCGCGCCCACCAGCGAGTAGCCCATGCCGCTGCCACAAAGCGAGGTCCATGCGCTGCCGTCGACCTCCGCGCCGGCATGCCTCCATTCGTCCAAGCAAAGCCCATGTTACAAGAGTATATTTCATGTGTTTCATATGTTTCATCTGGATGTTGCAAGTGTTTTATCTGGATGTTGTACGGAATGTTGCACATGTTGTAGTGCCTATACACGTATGTTTCAAGTGTATATTCCAAATGTTTAATCTCGTTTTGCAGAAGTATATTTGCAAGTGTATCATCTAAATGTTGCATATGTTTTCACACATATGAAGTGTTTTTTACAAGTGTTTCATACACACGTTTTGAGTGTTTCAGTTGTTTCGTACATATGTTGCAAGTGCTTCGTCTGGATATTTCAAAAGTAGATCCAGTGTTGTCGCTAGTGTTTTAGATGCATGTTTCATGTGTTTCATCTGTCTTCAGACATATGTGGCAAGTGTTGTATCCGGATGTTTCAAAAGTAGATCGGGTGTTGCATCTCGGTCTTCGCTTTCTGCTACCTCACCTTCTTCTTGATGTCTCCTCCTCCTCCTCCTCCCAGCGCTGGCTTGGCATCCGCCGCCCCCTCCCCTCTTTTGGATGCTGGCGTAACCACCTACTGTAGTCACATGTTGCACTGCTGGCCGCATGCATGCGCGTGAGAAGTGGATGGGGCACAAATGGAGACTCCCCACATGCAGTGGGGTGAACGGGATGCAGAGCTTGGGGGGGAGAGTGTGGTGTTGGCATCTGTCCAGACGTCCAGACGCTAACACTGCCGAAAAAAAGAATAAATGCATCTTGTAATCGGAGTCTGTATAGTCATTGTACATGTTATTCTCTCATGAATCTGGATCACATACAGAATACAAACGACATGAGGATGTTTGAGAAATAAAAATATCAGACAGAAGAAACCCTTTGTTGTATTATACTATATTATATAGTATAAAAAATATGGTGGTGCTTCGCTGGTGATCTTTTATAACCTTTTGTTCTTTTATTTTGTAGGTTGTGTTTCCCCTTAATTTTCATGTTTTTGCTTCTCTTTTTTTTATTGTGGATGTTTTTTGTGTTTTTTTTCTCTAAAAAATAGGTATGTTTTCTCTTGACCATGGCACTGTGATGGGCAACATGGGGATTGTTCCTTGACGCCTGGCCACGATTTTTACTCTTTTGGTCTTAGCGGTGATCGACAATTACCAGATCCTAGCTCGAGGAAATCCTATATCTGAAGATCTAGGCATAGTAAATACATTTATATGACTTATTTCATTTATATTTTAGATTAAATGAATATATTTAAACCACATTAATTTTCCTTCACCGCCGTTTAGTACCTCGAAACCCTTTACTTATTGAGCTATCAAGTCACATCTTGCTTTGAATCAACTTTGAGCACATATTGAATACCATTTCATTTGCATTGTTGTCTTCTACTTGAACTAGATTATTTTCATGAGTTTCCTTCTCAATGATCTTTATCTATGGACCATTCAAGCATTGACAACTGACCATCAATAATCTTGGTCTCATATCTCAATTATGTCATTTGCTTCACAATGAGTCCCATCACACATGAAACTCAGCTTGTGGGTTGACCATAAACATGTTATTACTTTGTGTTTAAACCTGAAAATGACCCGTCAAAATTGATGATAAAAATGTTTTTAAATTCCTCGGAACACCTACAGAATTATCATGATTAATTCATGATAAATTGGTTTATTTCTACGTCAAAGTATGGTAACTCCCAATTCCGATTATAGTCTTAGTATATTCGGATAATTTAATATCATCCCTATAGCAACTTTTGCCTGTATTCTGATAGCAATGCATTTTTGTATTTTTTTTAGAGAACAGGAGCGGCCGAAGTATTGTTGGTAATAAAATAAATTAAAACCATATAGGTAGGAAAGATTAAGTTCTGGGATGGCCCATTGGGCCTCATTTAGCCCATTAGCCATTACGGGAGGCCAGTTGCCAAAAAAGTTGCCCTGCCTGGCTCGCCAGTTCTCGCGTACAGGCGGATAGTACCAAGCGGCGGCGGCACGACATCCCCGACTCGGAGGCGGAGCCTCGAGCGCTCGGCCTCGGAGGATCCCGTCTCCCGGTGCTCCAGCCCCGGCCGCCTAGCGGTCGGCCATCTAGCTTCAGCCTCTAGCCTCCCAACTCCCATGTCTCGCTACCCCGGCGCCAGACTCTCGGCTCCTGGCTCCTGGCTCCTGGCTCCTTGCTCCCAGCGCCCAGCTTCAAATTCTACGCCTTTTTGTTTTGATCATCATTTGATGTGTGGCAAATTATATGGACTATGGAACAAAAACTCTTCTTATATGCTTTTCATTTGAGGGGTAATCATCTTCAATCTCCACCTCTACTATTTGGTTGCCAAATTACCGATTATAATATAATTGTTATGTGATGTACCAATATAAATATGGTATACATATATGTGGTTAGATCAGAATATCGGTCAAGTTTAGTATATGTATATGGCAGTTGCCCTACCTGAAATTTTTGGCTGAGTCCGCCATTGACCAAAAGTACATATTCTAGTGCTGACTCGCTGCAACTAGGAAGCCTGCAAGCATCTATATCAGTGACGTTGCACTAATGTCTGATCGTGAATATATTCTTTCAATCACTGATTCACTGGCTCGTGATTCATTAGCGGTAACGCCGGATCACCATTAATTGGCCATAACATGAATACTTGACATAAGCTAGTTTTATGTAGTTAAGCCAAAAATCTAAAATATGTAACTGCAAGAAGATAGGACATCCATAGGAAGCAAAATACAGCATATTAACACAATGAGCTAGTTTAATTTCATGCAGTCAAGCTAGAGTGTTGAAACATGTAACTGCAAGTTGCTGGGACATCAGTAGGCAGCAAAGTTCCCTACAGAGGTGTTGAAGCCAAGCACTCAACAGCCCAAACCATAGCTTAGCGACAACGTGTGATGACGACATGCCACAGCTTGGTTTCGATGACATTGAAGGTGCAGACGTCACCAACCTTCACTTTGTTCTCCCTGCAGAACCTTTTCCATCCCCGCTCAATAACGTAACTACCAACCTTTTGCCAGAGACCACCAACCTGCCAAGAATTATTGCTGTTGATTGAGGTCTTGAGCGTGATCGTGCAGTGTTGCCGCAATCCAATCTGATCGCAGAAGTCCCGTGCCAAAGACTGCAATAATCGCAATCACGTTAGTTACACAACTGATTATTGTAATAAGCTGTATATGTCAGTTATTGATGTATATATATCAGTGGATACAAACCACTAATATATCTTAATTCTTGTTCATGTAGCTTTGAGTACTATACTTTTTGATAGCATGTGCATGTATGCTCTGATGACTAATTAAAAATATCAAAACGAGGTGTTCAATCAGTTCATATTTTGAATGACTTTAATTTAACCATATTCCTAACTTCCTAGAATCAACGGGAGAGTGACCATCCTTACAAGATGCTGTGTTATTGAGTTGGTATTCATCTCCTTCTGTATCCATGATGGCGGCCCAATGTCGTAGACAGATTTTGTGGATGATGAAACCTGCTTGCTCAAAGATGTCATGGAGGATTTTGGCTTCTTTGTTCCTTCACTACTTGAACTACCCTTGTTGGTCTTGTGGTCCCTACTGGATGAACAAGGTGACTCTTTTTCCTTAAAAGTATCTGCTAATGTTGCTGCATCATAAAACAAAATGAACATGCACTTTAGTATTTAACTCACATTCAACCTATTGTGAACAATCTCTACATATTAAAAATAAACTGATTTATATTTGTGCTTACAGTGTGTGATAGTGACATGCCACAGTGTGGTTTTGATGATGTTAAAGGTGCACAGGTCGCCTGTCTTGAGCCTGTTATCCTGGCAGAAGCTCTTCCAGCCCTCTCCAATAATATAGCAAGAGTCCTTGTATGCAGCACCACGCACCTGCCATGATCTGGTGCTGTCTATTTCTGTCTTAAGGGTGATTGTGCAAGTAATCCGGAACCCAATCGAATTGCAGAACTTCTTGGACAACGTCTACAAACATCGTGATGTAACAACTTATTTCATGAAGCATCAACATTTGATCGCTAGTGGGCAAATACTAATTGGATAATTGCTAATTAGTTATGAGTGCCTCTTCAGGTGGGTTGGCTTACAAGTTTTTCTTGGTGCAATACATATGGAAAATACTGTAGAAGCTCTAATATTTTTTCAAAAATGCTTATTTATTTTTTAGACAAAGGACAATGGGTTCCGTCGTTTTGCACCATCCAATGCATAAGGCCACTGTTGTTTATTAAATCGACCTATTATATCATGCCAAAGCTTTTCTTGCTAAAGTACTATTTATTTTGGTTATAGCATGCATCATGTTAGTTTCTATTTCTCAACCTAGCAGAAAAAAGATCCTTTTACTACAATTGCTTATTGCAATGAACCGGATTCTAGGTAGTGAAGCAAAACTAGAGGGTTACAGATAAAAGGAGGGATGATAGAAGGTCGATGCCAAAGACTGAATAATCACAATCAGGTTAGTTACACAACTGATTATTGTAATAAGCTATATATGTCAGTTATTGATGTATATATCACAGTGGATACAAACCACTAATATATCTTAATTCTTGTTCATGTAGGTTTGAGTACTATACTTTTTGATAGCATGTGCATGTATGCTCTGACTAATTAAAAATATCAAAACGAGGTGTTCAATCAGTTCATATTTTGAATGACTTTAATTTTAACCATATTCCTAACTTCCTAGAATCGACGGGAGAATGAGCATCCTTACAAAATGCTTTGTTATTGAGTTGGTATTCATCTCCTTCCGTATCCAAGATGGTGGCCCAATGTCGTAGACACATCTTGTGTATGATGGAACCTTGCTCAAAGATGTCATGGAGGATTTTGGCTT
The DNA here is from genome assembly GCA_904845875.1 of Miscanthus lutarioriparius. Taxonomy (NCBI): domain Eukaryota; kingdom Viridiplantae; phylum Streptophyta; class Magnoliopsida; order Poales; family Poaceae; genus Miscanthus; species Miscanthus lutarioriparius. The sequence continues at coordinate 71,002,193 of CAJGYO010000012.1, read as the reverse complement.
CTTTGTTCCTTCACTACTTGAACTACCCTTGTTGGTCTTGTGGTCCCTACTGGATGAACAAGGTGACTTTTTTTGCTTAAAAGTATCTGCTAATGTTGCTGCATCATAAAACAAAATGAACATGCACTTTAGTATTTAACTCACATTCAATCTATTGCGAACAATCTCTACATATGAAGAAAAAAATTATTTGTTCTTACAGCGCATGATAGTGACATGCCACAGTGTGGTTTCGATGATGCTGAAGGTGCACAGGTCGCCTGTCTTGAGACTGTTCTCCTGGCAGAACCTCTTCCAGCCCTCTCCGAGAATGTAGCGATAGTTCTTGTATGCAGCACCATGCACCTGCCATGATCTGGTGCTGTCCATTTTTGTCTTAAGGGTGATTGTGCAATTCATCTGGAACCCAATCCAATCGCAGAACTTCTTTGACAACGACTACAAGCATTGTGATGTAACAACTTATTTCATTAAGTATCAACATTTGATCGCTAGTGGGCAAATACTAATTATTGGATAATTGCTAAGTGCCTCTTCATGTGGGTTGGCTTAGAAATATATATGAGAAATACTGTGGAAGCTCTATTATTTGGTCAAAGTTTTTTCTTCATTTTTTTAGATAAAGGATAACAGATTCCACCTTTGCATTATCCAATGCATAAGTCTACTGTCGTTTATTACATCAACATGTTATATCATGCCAAAGCTTTTCTTGCTAAAGTACTATTTATTTTGGTTATAACATGCATGCATGTTAATTTTGATTCCTCAGAAAAAAAAATCCTCACTTCAGTTGCTTATTGAAATGAACCAGATTCTAGGTTGTGAAGAAATACTAGAGGGGTACAGATAAAAGAGGGACTAGAAGTTATACTATATCCAGTGAAGAATACTGTAAGTTCAGATAAGGAAAGGATGCACAAAACAAGCTGTGCCATAAAAAGTCTGAAACCCATGTTTACATGACTGGAGTTAGTAACAGATATAATTGTATGATAAAAGAGGCAATGTAATAAAGCATCAAAATAATAAAATAACAAAAAAGAGATAAGATACTCAAGAAGACCAAATGCTGAGCTTACGAGAAGGCGCTCAAGTGCATAGGTGTTGATCTTTTTCCTTATCCAAGATGTTGTCCCTATCTGATAGGGTTCTTTCAGTTTCAGTGTTGGGGATGTCACTGAACTTTTTGGCCTCTTGTTTTCTTCACTGCTTGACTTCTCATCATTGCTTTTACGTTTCCTGATGGGAGAATGTGTTTCCTGTCGTTTTTCCGCATCTGTCAATGAGAAGACAAAAGTTATACACATACCCTCATATCTGCCAGTAGTCTCAATACACCAAACAGCAATTCATTTTCTCACTTGGTTGAATCCCAGCGTTCTGGTCCCTGAAATCTTTCTGGCGTCCACTAAGTCCAAATGCTTTGAATTTGAAAACCATGTTCCCTTCATATCTAAAGAGCAAAACGTCACCATTACATATTCCATGGAACTCCAGAAACTGTGACCAGCCACCTGTGAAGAAGATGCCTGATTGATCGTTCTTAAGCTCAATGTGCCAAAATTTGCCAATGGGGCTGAGAATGATGGCCGTCTGGCTGTTTAGGCACTCGTCTCTGATGTAATCTTTCACAAACCTAGCAGGCAATATCTGCGATAACACATGCAAAGTAAAAAGGCGCAATGTTCATGATACAGCTAAAGTTTAAATGTTCAACAAGATGTATATTCTTAAGATGTATATTCTTATCAGAATATATTATCCAGAGTTTGCATATATACCATCTTTTCCGAGAGATGCGGATGAAAAATCCTGATGAACTGTGGCTTACAGATAACACCTTTGCTGCTTCTGGATGTCATAACTGAAGAAAATGTGATTTCCGTATCAATAATTCAATATGAACTGAAAAATTATACTAGCTACAATTCCAAATGCAGATCATTTTAGAATTCTAGTCACAGCCAAATTAACTTTTTTAACTTGACCATCAATATACAAGAAGTTGCATAAATTCACAGTACATAGTTGATGTCACCCATACTGGAAAATACTTTTACATTATATATTTTTCTCTATTTGAAATGGTATATATCTCGATAAAAAATACAAATCAATGCATTATATTGAAGACCGTGTCACTACCGTAAACACCCTGCATTTGGAATTAGAAGATGTAGTATATTTAATTAATTACTAAAAATAATGTTACCAATACAATATCATCATTAGTTACAAGTGCAATAGGTTCAACTGCGATTCATGGGACCATTCAATTAGAATTGATCTTTTTTTTTCATTGACTAGTAGAGCTCAAATCTTAGAAATTGAATGTGCTATATATTTTCAGCACTGCAATCTTGACGTCCTCGATTAAGTTTCTCAACGTCCCAGACCAATTAGGAGATTAGGGTCCCTAAATCAATAAGCATCATCCAGGGTTTTCCTGGAAATAAATGTTTACCTGCAGCAGCAGCGCTGAACTCCTTAATGCACAAGCTGGTGTCGAACACCTTGACGGTAAGCGCGCCGCCGCCCTCGTGCCGGAGCACGACGAACCAACCGAGCTCAACGCCGTGTGCAGCCAAGAACTCCGCCCACCCGCGCCCCAGGAACGCACCGTCGCCGTCCCGGCCCACCTCCACGCGCCACACCTTGCCGAACGGGCTGACCACGAGGGCCGTCGGCTCTGGCGCCCCTTCGCCTTCGCCGGTGTCGAAGCACCCGGCGAGCTCGTCGGTGATGCGCTGCGCAATCAGTGGGTTTCGTTAGCACAGTAAAGCGTCGACCGGCGATCGAGGGAGGCTGTGCTTACCAGCTTGTGGAAGGAAGGAGGAAGCAGGACCTTGAACTGCTTCGCCATGGCGCGCGCAGCAGGACCAGGGTCGCTGGGCAATGGCATGGCGATGGTGGACGCTGCACTGCAGCGTACGGCCCGGTGTCTTGAATGAGGTTATGAAGCAGAGGATCACAGAACGACTCTTCGGTTTCCTTCTCAGTTGGAAATAAATGTTTTAAATAAAAATTACTATGTGAGTAAACACTTGCGTCCGTGCCGGGGAATATCGTCGGCAGTCCTCGAGAAATAGGTAGATTGATTGGTAGAGATGGTAGATTGATTGGTAGAGATGCGTGTAATCGAAAATAAGAAGGCAATAAAGACACAAGAGTTAGACAGGTTCGGGCCGTCAGCGCGACGTAATACCTTACTCCAGTGGTCTGTTGGATTGTATTGGCTATGATATGATATTGCGTGTGTTTTGAGGGGGCCCCTGCCCGCCTTATATAGTATGGGGCACGGTTACAAATTGGTTAGATCTAGGAGATAATCGGAAAATAATAACAAATTATATGAATCATGAGATCGAACGTATCCTAATAGATCTCGTAGTATCTTCAGGATATCGCCCTTGATGTCTTATGATACACGCCGAGCAGTGCCGTGCACCGTAGGTCTTTGTCTTGTGGGCTGGACCGTACCTAAAAGCGCAGTCCATATAGTCTGCCGTGGGTATCCAGAGTCATACCTATAGTCCGTCTATGGTCTCGAAATAAGAACGGGTACCATAATAATTTTACAGCCAAATAAATATTAATGTTACAAGTCTACCTAGAAGAGAGAAGACAAGCTCGATCTCTCGTACAAGTAACTAGCTGGGCATGGTAGCCATCTATACAGTGATGAGTATAGATATAAGTGAATTTGAGGAGGATTAGAAAAGAGAAGATGTGATATAGATAAAAAATAATTAAAAGTTTTTATATACAAATAAGAGACAACTATTGTATAACTTAACATTTATTGTTTGACATATAGCTAAATACTTGACCTTATTATTGGACTTGTTCTAAAAACATTTCTCGAGATTTTTAAAAACCACTCCCAATCTTGATTTTTTGATAAAATTGAAAAAAAAAGACTCTCTCAATAACTTCTTTATCTTAACTCTCAATCTTTTCGTACTCGGAAAAACCGATCCAACCACGGAAAGATACGTGCGTACATACCAATCTGCCAATCTGAAGATGGAAGGACGTGCAAAAAAATAATGAAAAAGAGAAGGTTGTTTCCAATACAAATGTAAAAAAATTCTCCGATAACATCTTATCTTAACTCTCAGTCTTCTCACGAAATCGATCCAAACACAGAAAGATAGATATATCTAATCGGTCAATCTGGAGATAGAAGGACGTGCGAAAAGAATAAGGAGAAAGAACAAGGTTCACAATATAAATATATAAAAGAAAGAAAATATAAAATAACAGAACTGATTTGGAATACAAAAGAAAAAATATAAAAGTATACAAAGGCCAACTACTCGTCACATAGACCAAGAAAGCCATTAATTTTTACTAGTCCCCACACGTGATGCTTCGATTCACAAGCAAAACACAATATACGAGAAAATGTCATTGAGTGCGTGTTTAGTTTCAGTAATTTGAAATTTGAGGCTACTCAGTAGCACGTTCGTTTTTATTTAGTAATTAGTGTTTAAATATGGACTAATTAGGCTCAAAACGCTCGTCTCGTAATTTTCTACTAAACTGTGCAATTAGTTTTTTTTTGTCTATATTTAATACTCCATGCATAGACCATAAATATTCGATGTGACAGATACTGTAGTAACTTTTTAAAATTTAAGGTCCAACTAAACACGCGCTGATAGTAGTAGCAAGAAAGAAAACGCCCACATATGGATATGGTGCATGCAGACGTGCAACAGTAGAAGCCGAGGAGACGTCTAAAGTGAAGCCACATACCGACTCCATAACATGGATGAAGCGATTTGGTAAACCGTTTGGTAAAATGCAGGCAGACGCTCCTTGCAAACAGTAGAAGGGACTTCATCGGTGGAGCCGTTTCATTTTACCCGTTATGTGAAAACGGCTCCAAAGAGAGACGTCGGGACTTAAATGCTGCATGTGCGTGAAAATAAGCTTCAGACCTTGGATACTGAAAAGGCCAACAAACATGCTCCTATTTTTTAGTGACATGAAAGTTTTAGTGTTTTTTGCAAACTGATCATAGATCAGTTGGTCTATCTGGGTTCAAGTTTCAGCTAGGGACGAGTGTGTGTGCGTGTTATGAGCGTCTATATTGTAATGTGTAATTTAAAAAAAATAGTTTTAGTGATTTACCAATTAACTTTTTTTGAAAAAATTGGATATACTCTAACTAACTCCCTGAGAAAGAAACAAGTTTGTTTTAGCTGCTTGTACTGCTAAATTTTGATCATCAATATTATTAGGAAAAATTGCTACTCCGAGATGTAGAAAGGACGCTGAGCTGCCGCAGGCCAAAAAAGGAAGATGCAATTATCTTAGTACTCTGAATTAGAACAAATTTGCTCTCCAATGCAAGTATTATCAAAATAATGTGGGAGAGAGAAACAGTGGGATGACGTTTTTGTCAATAACCTTTTATTCTCTCTAGAGGAGGATTGACCTAAAGGGCGAGGTGGGGTGGCAAGCCTACCTTCCCTCTAGCTAGAACTCCCAGACACACTGGCCGTTTTCCTTTTTCTGCGTTGCCTACTGTGCTTGTATGTGAACGAGAAGAAGCAGAGCTGCTCGCAGAAAAAAGCTAAGAAGTAAGGGTTCCAATTGAAAAAAGTGCTAGAGAGAGAGAAATAGAGAGAGGGCACGGTTAGGTTTATTTAGAAATAGTTTGGATTTCTAATGCAAAGTGTCTATTAGCTTTCTTCTTTTTCCATAAAATGATCAAAATGGCTAATAGTTTAAAATTGCATAATAAATCTTAGAAAAAAAACAAAAATTATGAAATAAATCCTATTAGCATTGAATTAACTATATATAACTACACAATAGAAGTGGTAAATGCATTTAGCAAACATACACCCTTTTTTGTAGGGAGTTTCTGTTCAAAATGAATTCTAGAAAAAACTACATCAAGTTAATCATGTCAATTCCACACTAGGGTAAAAGTTACACGCCTAAGAAAACTCAATCAGACTATAGAAAATAAAACACCTAATCATTATGTAACACTACTGAGTGCTACGGTAGGAATCGAGTGTTTACTTAGAACTGGAACATAAATCTGATACAAGTAGCCGGTGGAATCGGCGTCGCCGACGATCTCGAGCCGCAGCTCGCCGCCAAAGCCGACAACTACCAAGACGAGTTCAGGTTTTCTTCCTCTCCCCTCTTAAGAGTATGTGATTACAGCTGTTGGACAGCGTTTCACCAGACGCAGCTGGGCTTGAACTCACTTCCAATTTGGGCCGATGTAGCGTGGATTGGGCTTCTTGTTACGTTTGCTTCTTGGGGTCTTCTCCTTCTCTTGGGCTGGGCTGCTGGTAGGTCTCACCGTGACATCTCCCCCCACCCCCATAAGCAATGGCTTGTCCCCAAGCCGTGAAAGATGGAAAACGGCGAAGCAAATCATCTTCATCTTCCCAGGTGGCCAACTCAGGAGGCATATCAGACCATTTAACCAGTAGCTGGTAGTAGACACGCTTGTTCTTGGTGCAAGCACGACGATCCAGCACCATTTCTGGTGTCTTCACAGATGGAACATCAGCTGGCAATGGGATAAATTTTGGAGTGGTATTACCTTGTACCTTCTTCAGTAATGAGACATGAAACACTGGATGCACAGATGAATGCGGTGGTAGCTTGATCTTGTAAGCAACTTCATTGATCTTGGACTCAATCTCATAAGGGCCAAAGTAACAATAAGACAGCTTGGGGCTCACTCTGGAAGCAACAGACCTTTGGGCATACGGTTGAAGCTTAAGCCAGACTTGATCACCAACAGAGAAGCTGCGATCAGTACGTTTCTTATCAGCCTGAAATTTCATACGCTGTTGAGCCCTCAACAACTGCTGTTGCAGTAAGGCAGTCATTTGCTGGCGCTTTTCCAACCAATTTTCTAAGTCTGGAGCTTGACAGTCCTGATCTGGATCAATGCCAAAATGCCTTGGCTGGTGACCATAGAGCACCTCAAAAGGAGTATGATGATGAGCTGAATGATAACAGGTGTTATACCAGAATTCAGCTAAATGCAGTCAGTGGGACCACTGAGAGGGACAAGCATGTATGAAACACCTTAAATAATTTTCAATGCATTGTTTCACCCTTTCAGTTTGACTATCACTCTGAGGATGATAAGCAGAGCTCATGTTGAGTTTGGTACCAGAGAGTCGAAATAGCTCCTTCTAGAATGAGCTAGTGAATATTTTGTCTCTGTCAGAAGGCATGCCATGAAGTTTATAAATGTTCTCCATGTATTGCTGAGCTACTTGAAGAGTAGAAAATGGATGCTTCAATTTGACAAAGTGTGCGTATTTAGAAAACTTGTCGACTACAACTAAAATGCAGTTGTATCCAGAAGAGGTAGGTAGGCTCTCAATAAAATCCATTGTAACAACCTTCCAGGCCTGATCAGGAATAGAGAGTGGTTTTAGCAAACCTGGGTAAGGAAGGCGTTCAGATTTCACTTGTTGGCATACTTGACACTTGTCAATGAATTGCTTAACTGTTTGCTACATGAGAGGCCAGTAAAACAACTTGTGCAACCTTTGATAAGTAACTAGATGACCAGAATGTCCTCCCAAAGGGCTAGCATGCATTTGATCAATAACTTGTTGCCGGAGTGTAGTAGAATGACCCAACCAAATTTTGTTCTTGTATCTGATCACACCATCCATGAGACTGTAACGTCCAGATGGATTTTGCAGAGCCAATGTGGTAAGCTTCTGCTGAGCAGATGAACTGTCAGAGTAACTATCTTGGACAGTTTGTAGCCATAAAGGCTGAGCTATTGAAATAGCATTCAAGGTTGCTGTGTTGTGAGTAATTCTGGACAGGGCATCTGCAGCACAATTTGTAGAGCCTTTCTTGTAGCAGATTTTGTACTGGAAACCCATCAACTTGGTCATTGCTTTCTGTTGCCAGTAACTGTTGAGTTTCTGATCAGTCAAGTAAGTGAGACTCCTTTGATCAGTTTGTATAACAAACTCTGCTGGTTGGAGATAAGACTTCCACTGATCAATAGCTAACAGGATGGCTAAGCTTTCCTTCTCATAGGTTGATAGACCTTGACTTCTTGGGCCTAGAGCTTTACTAACAAAAGCAATTGGATGGCCTTCTTGGTGTAATATAGCACCTATACCTTTGTCAGAGGCATCTGTTTCAACATAGAATGGTTTATTGAAATTTGGCATGGCAAGCACAGGGGCAGTGATCAATGTGATAGAAGCCTAACAGGCTGAGATGTTATATATTCAAAGCTGTGTTACAAGAGGGTTACATATATAGCCTAGGATACAGAGGTGCCCAAGGGGCCAGTTTAGACTAGAGTGATAGATTACAGAGGAGCCCAAAGGGCCAAGCCAGCCTGGAGGAGGTGGCGCATTCATAAGTAGAGTAGAAGCATTCACATAGAAACTAGATATTCTAACACCCCCTGCAGTCGGAACGTCGCTAGGACGAACGTTAAAACTGGAGCGAAACTCTAGGAAAACAGAGGAAGGGAGCCCCTTGGTGAAGATATCGGCGAATTGCGACGTGGTGGGAACGTGGAGCACACGGACAGCCCCAATGGCGACCCGTTCCCGGACGAAGTGGAGGTCGATTTCCACGTGCTTGGTTCGCTGATATTGGACGGGGTTGGTGGAGAGGTAGACGGCGTTGATGTTGTCGCAGTAGACGAGGCAGGCGGACTGTAGCGGCTGATGCAGCTCCTGCAGTAGTCGCCGCAGCCAGGAGGCCTCGGCGACACCGTTGGCGACAACCCGATACTCGGCCTCGGCGCTGGAACGAGAAATGGTGTGCTGTTGCTTAGAAGACCAGGAGACAAGGCTGCCTCCAAGGAAGACAGCGTAGCGGAGGTGGAGCGGCGAGTGTCTGGGTAGCCGGCCCAGTCGGCGTCCGTGTACACAATAAGTTGAGTAGGGGATGATCGAGGAATGACCAGGCCAGAATCCAGAGTGCCCTGAAGGTATCGAAGGATTCGTTTGGCAGCAGCAAGGTGACTCTCCCTAGGATCATGCATGTGAAGACAGATCTGCTGGACTGCATAGGCAATGTCGGGCCTGGTGAAAGTGATGTATTGTAAAGCACCCACAAGGCTGCGATAATTTGTAGGATCAGCAACAGCAGGACCACCATCAGCAGAGGCTTTGGCGCAGGTGTCAACAGGGGTAGAGCAAGGTTTGCAATCAGTCATGCCATGACGATCCAAGATATCCAGAGCATACTGCCGTTGGGAGAGAAAAATAGCAGCACCTCGTCGTTGAACTGACATGCCAAGGAAGTGATGAAGAGGACCAAGATCTTTCATGGCGAATTCCTTCTTCAAAGCATCAATAACACGACTGAGAAGCTGCTGGGAGGATGCAGTGAGTATGATGTCATCAACATAAAGAAGAAGGTAGTAGCGTGTGTCACAACACCTCGGCGGTAGATGAGCAGGGAGGTGTGTCGAGCGAGAGCTGGAGAATCCCAAAGTGACCAAATAAGCGACAAACCGACTGTACCAAGCGCGTGGTGCCTGTTTTGGACCATCTGAGGACTTGTTCAGCTTTTGTAGACATGATTGGGAAGACCGAGAATCATTGAAACACGTGGGTCATGCGAAAGCGATGAGCGGTCTCTGAAAGAACCCCATGAAGAAAAGCGTTCTTCACATCAAGTTGATGTATAGGCCAATCCCGAGAGTGGGCCAAAGTGATAACCGTGCGGACAGTTGCAGGTTTGACAACGGGGCTGAAGGTTTCATCATAGTCGACACCTGGCCGTTGTGTAAAGCCTCGAAGAACCCAGCGAGCCTTGTATCTGTCCAGGGAACCATCAGCATGAAATTTGTGTTTGAAGATCCATTTTCCAGTGACCACGTTTGCCTTGGCAGGGCGAGGAACGAGGTCCCAAGTGTGGTTCTCAATAAGAGCTGAATGTTCTTCTTCCATGGCGCAACGCCAGTGAGGATCAGTGAGGGCGTCATGACAAGACCGAGGAATGGGTGACAGCGCCTCGGTGTGAAGATGAAGGAGCGGTTGGTGATATCCAGACTTCCCACGGGTCAGCATGCCATGGGAGTTGGCGACCGGTGGGATGGGAACAACACCGACAGGAGGAGCAGCCTTCACGTAGCGAGGTGGTGAAGGGACGATGCTCGAGCGCCGGGAGGGAGCAGCAATGGGAGACGTCGGTGAAGGTGCTGGAGCAAGAGCGCCCGGGAGTAGACTTGGGTGACAGGCGGTTTGTTGAACGCCGTCGGTGGTGCCTGGGTCGTGGTGGGCGCCATGGGCACCATGGGTGCTGGAGGCATCACGGGTGCTGAAGGCACCATGGGCGGCATCATCGGTGATGGAGAGGTAGCAGGTACCGGGGACGCCGGAGGTGGAGCTGAAAGTGCTGGGAAGCCTGGTGGAGACACAGGTGCCCGTGGGGAGATGACAGGGCGTGTGAGAGCTTTGGCGCAGCAGTGTGGAGGCTCATCAGGCGGCTCAACTGCAGGGGTGCAAGTGACCACAGGCGAGGAGGTGGCACGGCTGGCCTGAAGTAGTGGGTGTACCTGCAGAATGAATAGGAGCTGGTGGAGGCTCATTATCAGTTAGAAAATCAAGCTCGCCGGGTGGAGGAGATGATCGGTGATGGGAGAAAGGAAAATGGGATTCGTCAAAGGTAACATGGCGAGAGATGATGACCCGGTTGGAGGTGAGATCAAGGCAGCGATAACCTTTGTGATCAGGGGAATAACCAAGAAAGACGCACAAAGTAGAGCGAGGAGCAAGCTTATGTGGGGCAGTGGCAGTGAGATTAGGATAGCAGGCACACCCAAAGACCCGAAGTTCGCGGTAGGAAGGGTGAGTGGCATGGAGGACGAAGTAGGGTGTGGACAGACCCAACGTCTTGGTGGGAAGACGGTTGATCAGATAGGTGGCAGTGGCAAGAGCGTCCACCCAATAGGAGGGAGGCATAGATGCTTGAAACAGTAAGGTGCGGATGACATTATTTGTGGTGCGAAGGATGCGCTCAGCCTTGCCGTTTTGCTGCGAGGTGTATGGACAAGACATACGCAGGGAAACACCTTTGGCAAGAAAGAAAGCGCGAGAGGAAGAGTTGTCAAACTCACGGCCGTTATCGCATTGGATGGATTTTATGGGGCACCCAAACTGAGTGGAGACATAGGCGAAAAAATTAGAGAGAGTGGAAAAAGTGTCGGATTTGAGGCGAAGTGGGAAAGTCCATAGAAAATGCGAGTAGTCATCAAGTATAACTAAATAGTACTTGAAACCAGAAAAGCTGAGTACAGGAGAGGTCCACAAATCACAATGAACTAAATCAAAAGGTTTGGATGCCCTGGACATCGAACTAGTGAAAGGTAACCGAACATGTCGTCCAAGCTGACAAGCATGACATAAAGAGGTGTCGCTGGGCTTGCTGCAGATAATAGAGGAGGACTGAGTAAGGTGTTGGAAGGCATCCTTGCCGGGGTGACCAAGGCGACGGTGCCAATCGATCGTCGACGGGGTGGTGACAAGAGCGCAGGAGCCGGACGATGATGATGGTAGCTGTAGGGTGTAGAGAGGTCCTGAGCTATTGCAGCGAAGGAGGATGGTGCCCGTGCGTAGGTCCTTTACAGAAATGCCAACAGGGTCAAATTCAACAGAAACATGGTTATTAGTGGTGAATTGACGAACAGCGAGAAGATTTTTGATGATGTTAGGAGCAAGGAGAACATTGTTGAGGCGAAAGGGATCGGGAAGGGTGTAGTAACCGGTGCCAACCACAGGGAGAGTGGCATCGTTGCCAACAACAATGGAAGAGGGAAAGGTGGAGGAAGAGGATAAGGTAACCATACCGGGGTTGGATGCGATGTGGGAGGAAGCACCTGAATCGACAACCCAATCGCTGCTGCCCGGTGGCATAAGGGTCACCGTGCTGAAAGCGTTGGCGAGGGAGTGTGGATCCCAAGGTGCCCATGCAGGAGGGGGTGCCTGAACCGGTGCCTAGGAGTACAGACCGTGGCCTAGTGTGGAGTATGGTGGAGGAGCCGGAGCCATGGCAGCCATAAGAGCTTGCTACTGGTGTGGAGGGAAGCCGGCGCGAGGCGGTGGAGCACGAGGACCGCCTGGGTTGGAGTCGGGCCACATATGAATGGACCCAGTCCATGGATTGAACACGGAGGGCCATGGCGAGCCTCCAGAGCCGCCTTGGCCACCTCTAGAGCCGCCTTGGCCATGCCCACCGTCGGCGACGGCGCCCACGTCCGCTGGCAGAAGGGGTGCCCCCAGTAGAGGGAGATCCCTGAGGGGGGCGCGGTGGCGCAGGAAGTGGAGGCGCAGGCGGCTTGCTGGTTGGTGTAGTGAGAAGCGCCGAGGGAGGAGCCATAGGATGCTCCATGTTGAGCTCAGCAAGGCGCAGGTCTGCGCGAACGTCGTTGAAGGAAGGAAACGACTTCTGGCGAGTGATCAGTTGTGCCATGAACTAAAACCGTTCGTTGAGACCGCGCAGGACGTTCAGGACGAGCGTACGGTCACTGATGGGCTCGCCAAGATCAGCAAGGGCATCAGCCTTGGTCTTCATCTGGCGGCAGTAGTCGTCGATGGAGAGGGCGCCCTGAGAGAGGTTGCGAAATTCAGCATCAAGAAGGACTGCCCGAGATTCACGATTTCCCAGGAACTGAATCTCGACCCCGAGCCAAGCCGCCCGGCAGTGGTGCCAGCGTGCTCGTGGACGATGTCCAGAAGGTCAGGGGAGATGGTGTTGAAAATCTAGGAGACGACCACGCAGTCCATGCGAGACCATGCCGGATCGTCGGGGCGGGCGTCATCGCTGAGGACATGGCCCCTCAGGGAGAACCACCCGAGGGTGAGGAGGAAGTAGCCACGCCACTTGGAGTAGTTCGATGATGACTAGAGTTCGAGGACAACGGGGATCAGGTGCTTGATGTTCTGGACAACAGCCGCCTGGCTGTGGAGATGAGCAATGGCCGCGGCTTCAGAGTGGGCGTCATCGTCGCGAACATCGTCGTCCTTGAGCAGCTCCACGCGAAGACGATTGCGGAGGGCGGCAGCCTGCTGCTCCAGGGCGTCAGCCTGCGCGCGCTCTTGGTCAAGAGCAGCGGCGACAGTGTGAACGCGCTCCTGGGCGGCGGCGGCAGACTTTAGGAGGTCGGCCTCCTGTTGGAGCTGCTGGCTGCGCTCGGCGTTGGAGGAGCGGATGGAGATGGCCCGGGCCTCCAGCAGCTCGGCGGCGGAGGTAGCTTCATCACGAAGCTTGGCCGCAGCAGCGGTGGCCGAGAGACCAATGCTGGAGTCACCGGAGGTAGGGGTATCGGCGGCCATGGGCGCAGTAACAGCGGGCGCAGCGGCCTGGGGGCGCGCGCGCGCGGCTGGGGGCGTGAGCACTGCGCCTGGGAAAAGAGGGGCGGAAGCGGCACATGACTCAAAAGTCGCGTGATACCATGATAGAAGCCTAACAGGTTGAGATGTTATATATTCAAAGCTGTGTTATAAGAGGGTTACATATATAGCCTAGGATACAGAGGTGCCCAAGGGGCCAGTTTAGACTAGAGTGATAGATTACAGAGGAGCCCAAAGGGCCAAGCCAGCCTGGAGGAGGTGGCGCATTCATAAGTAGAGTAGAAGCATTCACATAGAAACTAGATATTCTAACACAATGACTGTTTGAGCAACTGAAATGCTGAATCAGTAGTTTCAGTCTAGAGGAAAATGGATCCTTTCTTCAAGAGTTCAGTCAAAGGTTTAGCAATCATACCAAAATTTTTGATAAACCTTCTGTAATAACCGGCAAGGCCCAAAAAACTTCTATGCTCTTTGACATTGAGAGGTGTTGGCCAATTTTTCACAATCTCAATCTTAGAAGGATCTGTGGAGACTCCTTGAACTCCAATGTCATGACCCAGATAAGTAAGTTGTTGGGCAAAAGTGCACTTGGACAACTTGACTTTGAATTGTTGTTCTTGTAACAACTGAAAAACCATTTGGACATGCTGAATATGCTCAGAGTAAGTCTTATTGTATATTAAGATGTCATCAATGAAGACTACTACACATTTCCTGAGCAAGGGAGCTAACACATGGTTCATCACAGATTGAAAGGTGACAGGTGCTCTAGTTAGTCCATAGGGCATCACCTTGTATTCATAATGACCATGATGAGTTTGGAAAGTTGTTTTGTACTGATCTTCAGGAGTCACCATAATCTGATGAAATCCAGACCTGAGATCCAAGGTAGTAAACCACTGTGCTCCATGTAACTCTTCAAATAATTCTTCAATAATTGGTAGTGGAAACTTATTTTTCACTATATATGCATTGAGCCTTCTATAATCTACACAGAGTCTCCAATCTCCTCTTTCCTTTTTAACCAAAAGAGCTGGAGAGGCAAAAGGACTAGAGCTCTCTTGTATCATGTTTGACTTCAGCAATTGTACAATTTGTCTTTCTATCTCATCTTTCTGGAAAGGAGTATACCTATAAGGTTTGAGTCTAAATGGTTGTACTCCTGGAACCAGAGGAATAGAGTGAGTGAGTGCTCTTTTTGGAGTATTGTAGAACTGTATAGTGTTCAACCTTCCACACCACAACCTGTTCCCATCTTAACTCCTGAAGTACAGAATTTGGTTAACTCCTGATATAGCTGCTATATATGATGAGTATATGGCGTTTATCATGTTTGCTCCCGCAAGTAGGTTACATTTGCACATATATGATATCACTAATCTTTTTATTGTATTTCTGGATTAAATTATACCTAATTTTATCTAAGTATCTATCAATAGTGCCTTTGATATTTTAAATGGTAATCGGAGTTTAGATCCAGTATGCTACCTCCATGGCCTCCTCCTCCAACCTGCTTGTCGTCCACCTATTCTACGCCAACGGCATCTCTAAGAAGCTCTCAAAAAACAATCAAACCATGTGGAAGGGGTGAATTCTTACCGCGCTCCATGGCGCTCGACTCATCGGACATGTGATATCGGTGTTTCTCTAATTCCTACCATCCAATGATGGCAAAGTCAATGACAAACCAGCCATAGTGCCAAAGCCCGCCTAGGAAGAATGATGTGCATCGGACCAGCAGGTCATAGGCTTTCTCCTAGCCCCCATAAAGAGAGACGAAGAATAAGTACTCCCTCCGTCTCTAAATAAGTGTCGCTATGTTACTCGATTCGTAGAAAATATTAACAATATTTTAATCTCTAAATAAGTTTATTATAAAAATAGATGCAACGACCTATCTAACGATACTAATTATATACTACAAATGTTAATATTTTCTTGTATATATTTGATCAAAGTAGAAAAAGTTTAAGTTCTCGAGGAGCGAGAACGACAGTTATTTAGGAATAGAGGGAGTAGATGTCTAAAAAAAAGCCCGAAATGTTCCTAAACACGCATTTCATTAAAAAGGAAAGGGGTTATACAAATAAAATGAGCACCAGACAGTGCTTCTCTGGTTTTTTCAACGTAAGCAACAACAACAAAAAAAACCATAGAAGTTTTGCATCAGCAGGGAAACCAGTTCTTTTTTTTGAAAGGGGAAACCAGTTCCTTGGTTGCTAAGAGTTGTTGCAGTTACATCAGCGCGGAAACCAGTTCCTTGGTTGCTAAGGCAATTCTATTTGAAATTTTGAAATAAAAAAAGGAGCTGTTGAATTTGGAGAAAACAAAGACAATAGTCTTGTCCAAGTCCAACACCTACTATTACTACTAGATTGACTTATCTGAGCCGTTTCTTCTTTTTGACCAAAGCCACACAAAAAAGGTCTTGCAAGGTCCAACTGCCATGGGTTTAAACGCTCACAGGTCCTTCATTTTTCACTTTGTTTTAATTCTCTAAAAAAAATGCTTTCTGAAAAGTGCACAGGCAGTAGTAGGCTTTCTTCCTTCATTTTGTTTTAATTCTCTAAAAAAAATGCTTTCTGAAAAGTGAAAACGTGGTACCAGAATACAGTAGCTTACGCCGGCGGCGACCGGGCGTGGCGGGTGTCGACGGCACCCGCACGACTCCACCCGCTCCACCTCAGGCTCTTCTGCCTCGCCACGGCCGCTTTCGCCGCGCGTGCACGTCTGCGCGGTATGCCGCCACCGAGCCGGTCGTCCCTGATGACCCGTTCGCGTTCGTGTGGCTGGCGCTCTCGCTACCGCTGCTCTATTTCCCGGCCACCGGCTCCACGGGCCTCGTCGTCGATTCCGATGGTGGTGGTCGTGCTCGTGCCGCCGCCACCGCAGAGGAGACGTACGCCACGGCGTCGTGGCTCTCGCTGGCCACGTTCGGATGGATCAGCCCGCTCGTCGCCTAGGGCTCGAGGGCGACGTTCGCGGCCGACCAAGTCCCACCCGTGGCGCCGCCGGACACCGCCGAGGCGGCGTATGCGCTGTTCGCCTCCAACTGGCCCGCGCCGGCACCGGGTTCGTCCAAGCCCCAGCGCCCGGTGCTCACCGCGCTGTTGTGCTCCTTCTGGCCGCAGTTCCTTCTCACCGCCGTGCTCGGCGTGGCACACCTCTCGGTGATGTACATCGGCCCGTCGCTCGTGGACCGGTTCGTCGAGTTCGTGCGACACGGCGGGGAGCTCACGGAGGGGCTACAGCTCGTCGCCGTCCTCCTCGTTGGCAAGGCGGCCGAGACGCTGGCGTCGCACCACTATGAGTTCCAGGGCCAGCTGGGGATGCGCATCAACGCCGCGCTGCTCGCCGCCGTGTACCTCAAGTTGCTGCGGCTGTCTACGGGCGCGCCGCGCGCACGGCGCCGTCACGATCGTGAACTACATGGAAGTGGACGCCCAAGAGGTGGCCAACGTCACACATCAGCTCCACAACCTGTGGCTCATGCCACTGGAGATTGCCGTGGCTCTCGCCCTGCTCTACACCCACCTCGGACCCGCCATGCTAACCGCGGTCGCCGCCATCGCCGTGGTCACCGTGGTCGTGGCCTTCGCCAACTGTTAGATAATCCAGGCTCACTTCAGCTCCTAGTTTCTCTCCGGCTGTTAGACAATAACTGAACTCGGTCTTAGCCAAGCCGAATGTGTTGTGTACAGCCTGATGCATGCTGCGTTCATGCAGAGGCTCTCCTTGTTTCTAGCTCTAGTGGTCATCAGCGCGCATTGCGTTCTCGTCTATGGGATGGCATGGACCAGTCGGAGGTCGTGGCGTGCGCGTGGTAGAAGTAGTGGCGACCTGCATACTCCAGTCGTGGGATGGCGCGGCAATGGCGGAGCGTGGAGGTCGCAGCGTCGTGGCCGTTCGTGGCTACATCGTAGCATTGTAATTTGTCTACTTAAGTTGCAATACAGAGTCAGAAAAGCTGCGCTAGTTTGCGGCACCAAATTGCGAGTGTCTTCCACTGCTCTTGTGTGCGTTCTCTGAATTACAGTGCACTGTCTTCCTCTCTGGCGCACAGGGCGACGGCGTGTGAGAGACTACAAGTGGTACCAGAGCTATAAGAGAAGGGACCTAGCGTGTCGCGATGGGGTCATCGAAGGGCCGAGGCCGCTCGTCGATGCTGGCAGGCACGAAGGAGAAAGGCGGCGGCTCGGGCAACAAGTCTCCAAGGCGTTCGCTTTCCCCTAGCCGTTCACCGACGCGCCGTTCGCAGACTCGCGGCGCACGCCGTTCGCGAACACGACGCCAGGAGGGTGTCGTCGAGTGCGTCGTCCGGGAGACGAACAGCTCCGACAACTGGCCGCAGCTCACGAAGACAAACTACGACACGTGGTCGCTGCTCATGAAGCTGAAGATGCAATCGCGCTACCTCTGGGATGCGATCGAGGACGAGGACGTCGTCTTCCACGACGATCGCTCTGCGCTGGAAGCAATCTGCTCCGGCGTGCCCCAGGAGATGGTGCCCACTTTGGCGACGAAGGCATTGGCCAAGGAGGCGTGGGAGGCGATCTAGACAATGCGCATCGGCGACGATCGGGTGCGCAAGTCGATGGTGCAAAGTCTCCGTGTGGAGTACGAGCAGATTTCATTCCGTGATGGTGAGTCCGTCGAGGATTTCGCCCTGCGCCTGTCTAATCTTGTGCAGCGGTTGGCGATTCTCGGCGATCCGAAGCCAGAGCCGAAGGTGGTTGCCAAGTACCTACGTGTCGCCCGACCGAGGTATAGGCAGCTGGTGATCTCCATTGAGACACTCCTCGACATCAACGAGCTCTCAATTGAGGAGGTCACTGGGAGACTCAAGGCCGCAGACGACGGACACGACCTCGGAGGAGGTGCGGGCTCTTCCACGGTGCGCCTCAACCACGCGGAGGAGGAGCTGGTGGCGCGGGTGTTGTCCCGGTTGCAGCTCTCAGGCAAGGGCGCATCTAGAGGCGGACGACCACCATCGTCCAAACAGAGGCGCGATCGCGACAACGACTTGCCCAAACGCGGAGGAAGCGGTGGTGGCTCCAAGCCATTCGCCAGCGGTGACGGGAAGAAGAAGAAGAGGATCATCGGCGATGAGTGCGCGTACTGCGGCAAAGTGGGCCACTGGGCTCGCGAATGTCGCAAGAAGAAACGCGATGAGGCGCGCGCGACGGTGTAGGCGGAGGAAGAGACCGAGGCGGCGCTCAACCTTGGCATGACATCGCTCGAGGTGGAGGCGGTGACGGAGGAGTTGCTCGTTCCACTGGGGAACGAGGGGAGTACCACATGCGCGTGGTGGGTTCTCGAGGAGGAGGACCTCGAACCCACACCGATCGTGGCTCACGCTGTGCGGTGGGATCTCACGGAGGAGGACTCCACTCCAACGCCATTTGCGGCTGTGGCCGCGGCCATCGTCACCATGCCAACAGGGATTGCTCAGGCTCCCATCCACATCAACGAGGACAAGCTGTTTGTGTAGCTCGATGAGAAGAGCGAAGGGGGTGGCACTCGCTGGATCCTCGACATAGGGGCAACAAACCACATGACCGGCGAGCGCTCCATCTTCTCCGGGCTCGACACTGGCGTGCGCGGGACAGTCCATTTCGGGGACGTCTCGGTCGTGGCCATCGAGGGTCACGACACCATCCTCTTCAGGCTCAAGAGTGGGGAACACCAGGAGCTGTCCAGGGTGTACAACATTCCGAAGCTGACGACGAACATTATCAGCCTCGGCCAGCTCGACGAGGATGAGTACAAGATCCTCATCGAACACGGCGTTCTGAGGATTTGGGATCGGCGACGGCGGCTGCTGGCCAAGGTATCGCGCTCGTCGAGTCGCTTGTACATCCTCACTCTGGCCATAGACAGGCCGGTGTGTCTCGCCGCGCGCAGCTCCGAGGTGGCCTGGCAGTGGCATGCCAGGTTTGGACACCTCGGATTCCATGGGTGAAGGCGCTGTCCAAGGGGTAGATGGTGCGAGGGTTGCCACCGATCGACCACGTCGAGCAAATCTACGACAACTGTTTGGCGGGCAAACAGCGGCGGTAACCGTTCCCAGCGACTGTCGATGTTTGACCACCGATAGCCTGCCACGGGGGTCCCCGGGGTAGTATGTTTGGGCTTCAGCGTATGCGGAACTCGACGGTGAACGCAAGAGATAGTCGATTTATCCTGGTTCGGACCCTCGATTGTGATCGAGTAATAGCCTTACGTCCAGTCGGCGTTAGCCTTGCGTTGGATTGATTGTCTGTTGTTCAAAAGTTCTAGTCACCTTTCCAGGATCCCTGCCCTCCTTTATATAGTCAGGAGGTCAGAGTCCTAGTCGGTTTACAATGAGAGTTCCTAGTAGAATAATAGAATTATAGAATACTACTACTACTAATATTACATGAAAAGAGACCTAGTTAGGCTAGATCTTCTCTTTCTTGTGGGGTATCCCGTGGGTCCCGCATCGACAAGCCCCCGAGCACTTCATGGTTGAGCTCTGGAAGACTCGTCTTGTCCCTTCAGGTCTTGCCGAGTAGAAACAAGCGTTGTCCGAGTGCTTTCTTGAGTAAAACCATGTAGCGCTTCCTGGGATCTTCGAGTGGTGCGTGCCTTTTTAAAGAAAAAAGCACATCCAGCTGGGTGTAGCCCCCGAGCCTCTTGCTATTTGGAACAAGTAGCTGGTGGGTTATGTCTTGGAGTTGCTTTGAGTCTTCGCCGAAGGGTTCCTGAGTATACACCCGGGTTCTTTATTAAAAAGAACTCAGATATATCGTGAGGTCTTGAAGCGGTCTTCTTGGTGACATGCGCTTTTTTTGAAGAAAAAAAGTGCACTCACTGAGTGTAGCCCCCAAGTCTCTTGCTATTTGGCACAAAAAGTTAGAGGGTCTTGAATCCTATGTTGTTTTACAACTCTTGTCTTGAATAAGTCTCTTGAGTGATGTGCGCTTTTTGAAAAAAAGTGCACTCACTGAGTGTAGCCCCCGAGCCTCTTGCTATTTGGAACAAAGAGTTGGAGGGTCTTGAATCTGAGTTGTTCAAAGAACTGAAAACTTCCCCTATTGTTGCCCTCGAGCATTATTCAAAAAGAACTCGGATACAGAATCTTGGCATATTCTCTGGTAGTCTGTTATTGTCAGATGTAGAGTCTGCTGCTTTCAGGCGTAGAGTTTGCTACTTTCGGATGTAGAGTCTGCTGTTGTCAGATGTAGTTGTATGGTGGTGGTTGAATGTAAATGCCTTTTGTTCACGGGTTGTACAGTGTTGGTATATTCTCCCGAATATGCTTGTTGTTGAGTACTGTCCCTTTATGCTTGAGTTCTCTTTTATTGAATTCTGTCTTTTCACCGTGTCCTTTGTTAGGTTTGTTCAGCTGGTGCTCCTGGTCCACGTGCACCGCTTCTTTGGTCTATAAATATCCTCCTTGTGTGTTGTTTTGATTCATCGAGCACTTTGTTTTGTGGTCTGAAATCTCCGTAGCCATGAATATGATTGTTTGTGAAGTAGAGCAGCCCCCAAGCGTATTTTGTAGTTCTGGTACACCTTGTTGTAGCTGGAGGAAGTCTTGTGATAGGGATTAGAGGTAGACTAATCTCATAGTGGCATTGCTCCGGGAAGTACGTGGTAGCAGTTGGAGGAAGTCTTGTGATGTGGGATACGTTCCTTCATCAAGCAGTTCTGGGTTGATCCTCGCCGCTTGTCTTGAGACTATCCGGTGCAGATCAACACCACATCTGGTATCACATCGGACTTGGGTAGACAGATGCCTACAGGCTCCTCTTGGTCCATGTTGTCCCACCGTGCCGCTGATCTCCACCTTGGATGTGCTGCTTTCTTCCTTTGAAGAAAACAGTGTAGCCGAGTGCGGTTTGTTCTACCGAGTAGCAATTTGGAACACGTAGTCGTTCCAGAGCCTAGTTGTTTCTGAGTTCCTTTTTCCTACCTTGCCTGTCGTAGTTCTGAGTTCGTTGGGTCTTGTAAGACGTGTAATCTTGTATCTTTTGAAGTCATTTGTAATGGATAGAATCTTGTCTTCTGAGTTGTCATTCTTTATTCTGCTGATGTCCCAGTTGTTTATGAGATTCCTGAGTTCTTTCTATAAGGACTGGGTTGTTATGTTCCTTGTGAGGTAACTTTCTGTTGCTTCATGGTTGATGAGTTCTTTTTGTAGCAATATGGTAACTCTGCCGTTTTGCTGGATGGATAAGTCCGATATCTGCCCGTTGAACTATACCGTTGTGTGGATTTGTGCCTTCCATCATTTTAGTTGTGTCAGTAAATGGACCGTTGTGTTCTCACATCATGTTTTAACGGGCCCGGTGGGCCGCGTTTTACTGCTGTAAAATCTATTTAAAGGCCTTTCTTCTTCTTCTTCTTTACTGCTCCACTTTTGCCTTGAAACCCTAGTTTTTAGAAATCCACCGCCGCCATTGTCGCCGTCATCTGACCGTCGCCGTCTAAGCCTCATCTTTCCCTAGTGCCTTTTTGCTTCCGCTAGTACATGGGTAGGAAGAAAGCCGCGAGCAAGTCTCAGGCAGCCTTCATGGACGAGGAGTCATCACTTTCCGTGATCGAGAACCAAGAGTTCATGGCCATGAGGGCTGCCCAGAAGGTTTGGCCGGCTCCGACAACGACCGAAGACCAGCTTCGCGAGCTTGTTGGAGATGGTCTAATCTAGAGCAAGGACATTGCTGAATGGAGGGCTCCAGGCGAGCATCGGGTCCCTACTCCAGGTCCTGGTGAGATTATTCTTTTCGTCTCCTTTATCCGTGCTGGACTTTGCCTCCCTGCTTCCGCCTTCCTTCATTGATTTCTTGGTTACTTTAGGGTTAGCTTGAACCATCTTGCTCCCAATGCTGTCCTTCATCTCTCTATCTTTGTTCATCTTTGTGAAACTTTCCTTGAAATTCCTCCTTCTCTTTCTCTCTTTCGTTACTTCTTTCGTCTGAAGCCACAACCCCGCCGCGAAGACACCAGTGTTCTTGGTGGCTGTGGGATTCAGTTTTGCCAGTGTCTTAAGAGCAAGTTCTTTGACTATGACCTGGTTGATTCTGTGAGGGATTGGTGTGCCGACTGGTTTTACGCCACCAATTTGATTCCTCCTCTTGCTGTTCACTCTGGATCTGGTCCCTTGGTTAATGACTGATGGGATAAGAACCCTGTGACGACGGCTGAGGTTCAGGTGATCAAATTGTTTCTTGAGAGGATTGGTACTCTAAAACAGCAAGGCTTGACCGGCTTCGGGATTATTTCTAGTTTTCTTCACCGCCGAGTTCAACCTCTGAAGGAGCGGGAAAACTACGGTTTTGAGTACTCTGGGGCAGAGGACCCTTCTCGTATGGTCCCTACCCTTGAGTTGACTGATGAGGAGGTGCTCGAGCGTCTTCAGAAGATGCTGAAAGGAGTAAGCGTCGTCCCGCTTGCTGTCCTTGAGTACAGTGCTAAGAACCCGCCCCCTGCTGTGAGTTCTTTTCTTATGCGGGTACTTTTTGTGTGTCTTTTGTTGTATCCATTTTTTGACTATTCTTCCTTGTCTTGTTGTTTTACTCTTTTATAGGAATTGGGGCATAACTTCGCTGATCCAATTCCTCTTGATGATTGCCCTACCATTATGGGGACTGGGGATGGTCTTGCTGGGGCTTCTTTAACCAGTAAGTTTCAAACCACCACAATGTTTCCTGGTGTTTCTTTCGCGGTTTCTGATGTATATGTGGAGTATGTTCCTCGTCCAGTTCCTCGAGGCCCTTGTAGTGTTGGAAAGAGGGGGCGAGCTAAAGGTTCTTCTTCTGGTTTGTCCGTGGTCAAGAAGTCTCGCCAGTCGAGTGCTCGTCCAGGTACTCCAGTTGTAGCTAACATTCTCTTAGGTGAGCATATTAATACACTCTGTCCTTTTGTTGTTTATTTTTGTCTTTGACCGAGTACTTTTGTCCTTTTTCAGCTGGTGCTATGGTGGCCTTGGTCGAGAGTGAGGAAGAAGAGGATGATGATGCGGCCCTTGTTACGCGTCGGTGAGTTCTTTTCTTGTTTTCCTGTTGTTGAACCCCTCCTTTGTTTTGACTTTGGTCTTGATTTCTTTGTAGTAAGCGGTCGTCGGGACCAGTTCTTCTAGGGCTCCGGCACTGAGTTCTTCTGTAGCTCCGTTACCGAGTTCTTCTGGGGCTCCGGTACCGGCTACGCCGCTCCTGTCGCCGAGTGGTGGTGATGTTTTTGCTGCCATAGTTCCTCCTATAAGGTCTTCTTTTGGTTTTATGAAGAAAAAGATAGCTGAGTAAGTGATCCCTTGTTATGCTTCTTTGCTTCTCTTTTCATTTTTCCCTGACTCATATTCTTATCGTCGATTTTTCTTATCATCTTGCAGACCCTCGCCTTCCCTTAACCCTCCGCCGACTTCTTCTCAGTCCTTTGACCTGCCTCTGCGCGCTGAGTCTCAGGACTTGGAATGCTCGGTTGGTGGCGACGTGGCTGTGAGGGAAGCTGGGTCCCCTGCTGCCGCTGATCTTGTTGCTCCGGAGGTTACCGTGGCCACGATGGTGGGTACTTCTGAGGATGTAGCTGGGGCTTCCCAGGATACGGCTCTGGTTTTGCCTTCTTTACCTGCGCCGGCTTCTCCCTCTGCTCCCCTTGGAACCAGCAGTCAGTGCTTGGACGACGATGTGTTGCTGCAGTTCGATGCCACTCATCGTTTGTCAGAGTTGACTACTGCCTAGGAGGCCCTTTTGACTTCCTTTGGTGAAAAGCTCTAGGTAAGTTTTTCTGGAGTTCTTTCTTTGGATGTTCATCTTTGTTTTGTTCTTATGCCTTTTCTCTCTCTCTTTTTGTTCAGTCTTTTTCTCAGGATCATACTAGCTTCTTTTTCTTGTCCAAAAATGAGAAAAAGTTGTCTTCTGAGGTAAGCGCCCTAAAGGCAGAGCTTGATCTCTACCGAGTCGAGATGGAGACTAAGCGCCAAACGCACCAAAAGGAGGAGAAGGCTCTTCGTGCCTGGGTGGTAGAGGTGGAGAAGCAGAAGGATGCTGCGGTGGAGTCCATGAAGAATGAGTGCAAAGGTATTATGGGTTCTTTTTGTCTCCTTTTGTATTCTGACTTCCCTTTCTGTTGACTTGTTTTTCTTTTGTACTCTGATTTTCCTTTCCGCTGACTTGTTTTTGTTGCCTGGCCTAGCTCTCCGAGTTGAAAAGCAGAAGCTCTCGAGGGTATCGAGGAGATGAAGATACTCGTCTGCACTAACCACAATAGGGCTGAGAAGGTAATTACTCAAGCTGAAGAAGAACTCGCGCTTGCTAAGTTGATTAGGCGTGGAGCTGACAGGGATCTTGTGCAGGCCCAAAAACTATTCAAGACTTGACTGGTAAGTTGACGATGGCTACTGAGAACTGGAATGCCTTGTGGAAATCTTTTTGGTCAGTAGCCGACCTTCTCCGGACTCTAGCAGATGATGGTCAACCTTGGGCTCAATTTATTCCCCAAGTTCCGACTCGTTTTTAGGAGTTCGTGAAGAGGTGCGCCCGCTTGTGTACCAGGAATGTTCTTGCCTAGGTCCGGGTTCTTTCTTTGGAGTTTCCTTTGTCCAAGATTGTTGATGAAGCTAAAAGTCAATAATATGTGGACGCTGTTGAGAAGTTGGAGCTGAAGTCGATGATTTAGCCATTAGGATTGTGGACAATCTTAACATTGAAGTTTCTTCTCCTGATGATAATGCTTGATGTAATTGACTTTTGTACTGTAGCTTTTGTAACAGGATACTATACTTCTTTTTGAATGAAGATCCTTTATCTTTGTTGATGTCTTCTTTATCTGGATGTCTAAGCCTTGCTTATTCTTTAAATGAGTTGTCCAAGCGATCAGAATTTTCTCCGAGTAGTTATTTGTTCTGACTCTCATCTGCGTTGTGTAAACCAGTCGGTGTATGTAGATCATTGTCTTGACAATTTTTCTTGATTTGCCGAATGCTTGTCTGGCTTTCGTCTACGCTGTGTAAACAACTCGGGGTGAGTAGATCTTTGTCTTGACAACCTTTTTGCTCTTGTTAGTACTGAAAAGACTTGGGTCCAGCGATCTCGAGTACTCTCATCTTCTTCTTTTCAGCTTTTTTTCTTAACTCGAGATGTGTCCAGCATCTGGTCCTTTCCCTGGTTGCAAAAACATCTTTGGTTTACCAGCTACCCTCTTCGACAAGCCCCCAAGCACTTCATGGTACCCTCTTCGACAAGCCCCTGAGCACTTCATGGTTGAGCTCTGAAAACCTCGTCTTGTTCCTTCAGGTCTTGCCGCTCGGCCGATATGCTCAGGCATAATTTCAGCCATTTTTCTTTTTGGTTCGGGTGTCAGCTTATTAGCTACCCTCATCGGCAGGCTCAAGTATATTTTTAGCTCTTTTGCTCTCGGACGGTATGCTCAGGCATGTTTCAGCCATTTTGCTTTTTGGTTCAGGTGTCAGCTTATTAGCTAACCTCATCGGCGGGCTCAAGTATATTTTCAGCTCTTTTGCTCTCAGCAGGTATGCTCAGGCATGTTTCAGCCATTTTGCTTTTTGGTTCGGGTGTCAGCTTATTAGCTACCCTCATCGGTGGGCTCAAGCATATTTTCAGCTCTTTTGCTCTCGGGCGGTATGCTCAGGCATGTTTCTGCCATTTTGCTTTTTGGTTCGGGTGTCAGCTTATTAGCTACCCTCATTGGCGGGCTCAAGCATATTTTTAGCTTTTTGCTCTCGGCCGGAATGCTTAGTGAAGACAACTCGGAGAAAGTCATATTAAGTCATATGTTGTGTAGAAAGACCATCTTTATTGATCATGAACGTTGATAAGCCATAATAATACATATGTAGTCGATGAACATTATCTATATTGATCATGAACGTTGATCCCTTGTGGCTTGAATATATATTCTTCCTTGAGTTGTTTTCACACGTAGAATTTTCATAGTTGGCTGATGTGCCATGTGTTGCTGACTTCTTTTCCATCCTCGGTTGTCAACTTGTATGTGCCTGGTCCGGTGACTTTTGTGACAATAAATGGACCTTCCCATGGACTGAGTAGTTTGTGGCGTCTGTTAGTTTTTTGTATTCTTCTTAGTACTAGATCTCCGATTTGGAGTGATCGAGTCTGTGTACTCTTGTTGTAGTGGTGTCTTAAACCTTATAGGTATCTAGCTGATTGCAGGGTAGCGTTTACTCTGACTTCTTCTGAACTGTCGAGGTCTAATCTTCTGGTGTGTTCTGCTTCTCCTTCGTCATACTGTTCTATCCTTGGTGATGTCTAGATCAAGTTAGCAGGTAGTACGGCTTCTGATCCATAAACTAGGAAGAAGGGCGAGTATCCGGTGGCTTTGCTTATTTGAGTTCTTAGCCCCCATACTACTTTGGGTAGTTCTTCAATCCATTTGGATCCATAGTCTACTAGTTCTTCATATAGTATTGGCTTTAATCTGGCTAGTATGAGTCCATTAGCCCTTTCTACCTGCCCGTTGGCTTCTAGATGTGCGACTGATGCGTAATCTATGCTGAAGCCGCAATCCTGTGCCCAACTTTTGAATTCCATAGCTGCGAAGGGAGAGCCCAAATCTATGATTATTCGATTAGGCATGCCAAATCTGTGCATGATGTCTTGGATGAACTCGACTGCTTTGGCTGCGCTGTATTTTGTGGGTGGTTTGTATTCAATCCACTTGGTGAACTTGTTAATTGCTACGAAGATGTACTCGAAACCGCCCTTTGCTTTCTTGAGAGGTCCTACTTGATCCAACCCCCAGCAGGAGAAAGGCCAAGCAGGTGGGATGCAGATGAGATTATGAGCTGGTACATGAGCTTGTCTTGCGAACATTTGACAGCCTTTGCATTTTCTAACGAGTTCTTCTGCGTCTTTCAGAGCTGTTGGCCAGTAGAATCCGGTGTGGAAAGCTTTATCGACTAGTGTTCTTGAAGCGGCATGATTTCCGCAGCAACCTGAGTGTATTTCGTCTAAGATCTCTTTGCCTTCTTCAAATGAGACACATTTTATGAGTACTCCTGATGATGTGGCTCTTCTGTACAACTTTTCCCCTACTAGGACGTAGTTCCTGCTTATGTGAACAACTCTGGTAGCCTCTTCTTTATCTGCTGGCAACTTGTTCTCTTTGATATAGTCAATAAAGACCTGGGTCCATGAGGTGTTGATTACCAAGATATGGTTGTCTTTAGCTTGAAGCTTAGGGGCTATTTCATCGGGTTGTTTGATAGAGGGAGCTGATAACTCCTCTTTGAATACGCCGGGTGGAACTTTCGCCCTGTCTGATCCGAGCTTGGCGAGGACGTCTGCTGCAATATTGGAATCGCGCAGGACATGTAGAATTTCTAGTCCTTGAAAATGTTTTTTGAGTTTTCGTATTTTAGCACAGTAGGCACCCATGTTTTCTTTGGTGCAATCCCAATCTTTGTTGACTTGATTGATGACTACTACCGAATCACCGTATACGAGTAACCGCTTGATTCCGAGGGTAATTGCCACTCGGAGCTCGTGGATGAGGGCTTCGTATTCTGCTTCATTGTTTGTAGCTTGCCATAATATCTGAAGGACATACTTGAGTTGCTTTTCGTATGGAGAAATGAGGAGAACGTCTGCGCCTACTCCGCCTAGCTTGAGTGATCCATCAAAGTACATCTTCTAATGGTCAAGGATGGTATTTGACATAGGTTGTTGAATTTCTGTCCACTCGGCAACAAAATCGGCAAGGCCTTGAGATTTGATTGCCTTCCGCGGGGTGAAATCGATATTGAGAGCACCAAGTTCAACTGCCCACTTAGATATGCGCCCTGCTGCGTCTTTGTTGTGTAGGATGTCTCCGAGTGGGAAATCTGTCACCACGGTAATCTTGTGGCTTTCAAAATAGTGGTGAAGCTTGTGTGAAGTGATCAGGAGAGCGTAGAGTAATTTTTACACATGCGGGTACTGGATTTTTAATTCTGATAGTACTTCGCTGATGTAGTATATGGGACGTTGTACTTTATATACGCGCCCTTCTTCTTCTCTTTCTACAACAATCGCTGTGCTGATCACAGTAGAAGTTGCCGCAATGTAAAGCATCATGTCTTCGTATTTCTTTGGAGGTGTGAGGACGGGTGAGGATGTGAGGTATGCCTTGAGTCTTTTGAAGGCTTCGTCGGCATCTTTTGTCCACTCGAACTTGTCTATGTTCTTTAGTAGCTTAAAGAAAGGTAGCCCTTTTTTGCCGAGTCTTGATATAAAACGATTGAGGGGCGCCATGCAGCCTATTAGTTTCTGCACATCTTTGACACTTCGAGGAGGGCTCATCTCTGTTATTGCTCGAATTTGCTTGGTGCTGGCTTTGATTCCACGATGACTGACCAAGAATCCGAGTTGTTGTCCTGAAGGTACTCCGAATACACACTTCTTTGGGTTCAATTTCCATCTCCACCTTTTTATATTTTCGAAGGTTTGCTTTAAGTCTTCAATCAGTGTGTTCGGGTTCTTCATTTTTACTACTATGTCATCCACGTATGCCTCTACATTTTC
The DNA here is from genome assembly GCA_904845875.1 of Miscanthus lutarioriparius. Taxonomy (NCBI): domain Eukaryota; kingdom Viridiplantae; phylum Streptophyta; class Magnoliopsida; order Poales; family Poaceae; genus Miscanthus; species Miscanthus lutarioriparius. The sequence goes on along the minus strand of CAJGYO010000012.1, from coordinate 70,973,350 downwards.
GTCGATCTGATCACCAAGGCACGTTTGGATAGCTCTTTGGTAAGTGGCACCAGCATTCTTGAGTCCAAATGACATGGTCTTGTAGCAGTAGGCTCCGAATGGAGTGATGAACGATGTCTTGCTCTGGTCTTGTTCCTTTAATGCAATCTGGTGATATCCTGAATAGCAATCAAGGAAGGATAATAGGGCAGATCCTGCTATTGAATCAACTATCTGATCAATGCGTGGTAGCCCGAATGGATCTTTTAGGCAGTGTTTGTTGAGGTCTGTGTAATCGACGCACATGCGCCATTCGTCTGTATTCTTTTTCTGTACCAGAACTGGGTTTGCTAGCTAATCTGGATGGAGGATCTCTCTGATGAACCCGGCTGCCAATAGCTTCATGATTTCTTTTTTAATTGCTGCCTTCTTGTCGGGTGAAAATCGTCGTAGCCGTTGCTTCATAGGCTTGGAGCCTTCATTGATATCAATTCTGTGCTCAGCCAACTCTCTTGGGACACCTGGCATGTCGGCCGGCTTCCAAGCGAAGATATCTTTGTTGTTCCGAAGAAAGTTGGTGAGCACGAGTTCCTATTTTACCGAGAGGTGGGCACTTATGGTTGTCGTCTTAGAGGGATCACCGGTGCCCAGGTCGATTTGCTTGACGTCAGCTTCTTTTGGTGGTGCAAGGAAGCTGGGCTTTTTAGCCGGTATCTCTAGTTCCTTTTGGCTTATTTCTGCGGCAATAGTGGCTATTTCTTTTCTACCATTGTCGGCTTGTGCTTTGGCTGCAATTTGGATTGCCTGAACATCACGGTCAAAAGCGCACTTCAAATGTCGCAGTCAAAAGGGCGCTTCAAATCACTTCAAAGAGAAAGGACATCGTTAGGTCCTGGCATCTTAAGCAACAGGTACGGATAATGCGGTATTGCCATGAATTTTGCTACTTCTGGGCGCCCGAGGATTGCGTGGTATGATGAATCGAAGTCTGCAACCTCAAACTTGATGAACTCTGTATGGTAGTTCGAGGGAGTTCTAAGAGTAACTGGTAGAGTAATTTGTCCAAGTTGCATGGCTACCTTGCTGGGTACTATGCCATAAAAAGGTGTACTTGTTGGTGTAATCATCCCGGCGAGTTGTAGTCCCATCTTCCTTAGCGTTTCTGAAAAGATGATGTTGAGTCCAGCTCCCCCGTCAATTAGTACTTTGGTGATAGTCATACCGGCAATAGTTGGATCTAGAACCAGTGGGTAATGGCCTACGTTTTCCCACGCTAGTCCATTGGTCCTCTCTTGAGAACTGGATTGGATATTGTGACCAATTGAGATATCTTGGAGTAGCTGGTTCTGCTACCATGATGGTTCGTAGAGCTAGCTTTTCTTGATGTTTGCTTCTAGAGTCTGGGACCCCGGCGAAGATCACTGCTACTGTCCCCTTGGATTTTTGGAATCCCTTGTCTTCGTGGTTGTCTTCATCTTTTTCTGATTGTCTTCTTTTGTGTTTCTCTTACTATCTTTTCTTATGTATCGTTCATTGAAGGTGTAGCAATTTCTGATGGTGTGATTTGCTTTAGGGTGCAAGATGCACTGCATATTTTCAATGTCTTCATATCTTCTGGGTTTGGAAAACTTCCTTGACTTGTGAGCCACCGCTACGGTGTTGTCTGATCCACGTTTCCTTTCCTGATGTCTGCCGTTTCGATGATATTGTCTGTCCGGGTTGTCTCGGTTGCTTCTTTCTGGGAACCTTTCTCGCATCTTCTCCTCTACAGTAATCATCTTTTCTACTGTGCGTCTGAATTCTTCATTGTTTCTCGGGTTCTCTTTGTAGAAATCATAAAATTGTCACCTAGCCATGATTTCATGAGAGAAAGCTTCGATTACTTCTCGTTCGGTGATGTCATGTACTTGGGCACGTAGTTCGCTGAATCGTCGATAGTAGTCTCTGAGACTTTCGCCTCCTTTTTGCTTGAGTCCCTTTAGTTCTGCGTGGGTGATGGGGTGCGTAATGATACCTGCGAAATTTTAATAGAAAACTCTTTGCAAGTCCTCCCAATTTCTGTTTGACCCTAGATTCAATTTGTCAAACCATTGGAAGGGCATGGTTTCCAGGGCCATGGGAAAGAACAGGGTCTTGATATCGTCGTCCCCCCAGCCAGTTCAATCGATTGTGAGTAGATTCTGAGCCACTGCCTTGGTTCGGTCTTGCCATCATATTTAGAGTGGTTGGACGGCTTGAACTTATGCGGTAGTCGTATTGAAGCAAGTCTGCTTGTAAAATAGGGGAATCTATCATGCGTCCCGGCTTCTCTGTACTCTGATTCAGCACCTCCTTCTAGCCAACTGTCATTTTGGTGAGAGTAGTTCTGCGGAGCTATCCGAATGAGTACTTCGCTTCTGATTTGTCTTGGTTGTTCGACTCGGTAGTTTTGACTGTGGTCCCTTCTACTTTCTCTATTGTGACTTCCACTTGGTCCAAGTCTCTCGAACGTGGACTTCCTTTGATTTTGATCTTCCTTCCTATGAGATGCTGACCTGGCAGGTAGTCTTGAACGGTTCTTCCATCGTGTGTCTTTAGGGATGCTGTCCGGAGAAGTTCTCAGAGCTATTCCTGCTGTTCGCTGGGATGCAAGGTCGTTCCGAGTTCTTCGAGTGCTTCTCGGATCCTGTTGTAGGGTGTGTTCGCTGCACGTCTTTCTTCGACTTCTTGTTCTGATTTTCTTCTATTGTACTCGGCCAGATCTGACTCATATCTGATCCAAGCTTCCTTGCGTTGCCTAGCACGTCGTTGGCGTCCTTGTTTCAATTTGTTTCTTCTTTCTCTGGCTTGCCTTTGATTCTCGGTCTCACCATCGTAACCCTGAGCAAAGGGTGATATGTTGGACTCAGATTCATCCGATGACCTGATTCGGGCACTTCTAGGGGGATTAATGGTGATCGAGGATGGCGAACCATGAGTACTTCCAGTGCGTGGACTGTTCTGTTATTGTTGTTGGTTTCCATACTATCGGAGTTGCTGATAACTTTAGTAGAGGCTTCAAGGTCATAGATCGAGTCTCCTTCTTGGTAGGGTAGAATTGCTGTTCTCATCGTGCCGACTAGTCGGGTGCCGCTATCCTCAGGAATAGAACCTGGCCAGTGGACGATGCAGTCTTGAGATGTTATAGTTAGCATGAGACCTTCCTGAGCTCCTTTTAGTGGCATTCTAAGCACCGGATCGAGGGATCCCTCGAGCCGTGTCTGATAAGACTTTGCCATGTTGTGGAGTCCAAACAGAAAAGGATCTGACTTCTTGAAAAGACTCTGAGTGTTCTCCGAGTTGTATTCTTGATATGCCGAGGCCACGTTCTGGAGCCCCATCGGAAAAGAACTCGGATCCTCGAAGGAACTTGGATCAGACTCCATCTCGGATGCGGAGCCTGAGTTCAAGTCAGATGCGCAAAGCCACGAAACCTGAGTTGAATCAGACATCACGAGTTGCGCGAATCTTTCGGTGATTTGATCTGTCGTAGTCGCCGAAATAGAAATGTCTTCATGGTGAACCAAATCTTCGAGGAGACGGCTTTGGAGCTTGCCATCGTCGCCTGCCTCACAGATCCACGAGCCAAAGATGAAGGTTGATCCCGCCAAGAAGCTCATGTTGTCGAGGTCCGTCGAGCTCTCGGATGCAAATTCGCCGAAAGCCCCTACCTGGCGCGCCAGCTGTCAATGTTTGACCACCGATAGCCTGCCATGGGTGTCCTCGGGGCAGTATGTTCGGGCTTCAGCGTATGCGGAACTCGACGGTGAACGCAAGAGACAGTTGATTTATCCTGGTTCGAGCCCTCGATTGTGATCGAGTAATAGCCCTACATCCAGTCGGCGTTAGCCTTGCATTGGATTGATTGTCTGTTGTTCAAAAGTTCCAGTCACCTTTCCAGGATCCCTGCCCTCCTTTGTATAGTCAGGAGGTCAGAGTCCTAGTCGGTTTATAATGAGAGTTCCTAGTAGAACAATAGAATTACAGAATACTACTACTACTAAGATTACATGAAAAGAGATCTAGTTAGACTAGATCTTTTCTCTTCCTTGCGGGGTATCCCGTGGGTCCCGCATCGACAGCGACGCCCAAGTACCGCGCCGCTCACCCGCTCCAGTTGGTTCACGCCGACGTGTGCGGGCTTATCACGCCGGAGACGCTCGGCGAAAAGAAGCTGTTCCTCCTCGTCATCGACGACAAGAGTCGCTATATGTGGCTGGTGTTGTTGAGCTCCAAGGATCAAGCCGGCGACGCGATCCAACGTCTCCAAGCTCGCGTCGAAGTTGAGGCGGGGAGGAAGCTGGGCACGCTGCGCACTGATCGTGGCGGGGAGTTCACATCGCATGTTCATGGAGTACTATGCCGAGAAAGGGGTGCAGCGACATCTCACTGCGCCCTATACACCCTAGTAGAATGGGGTGGTTGAACGGCGCAACCAAACCATGCTTGGCATGGCGCGGAGCATGCTCAAGGCGATGCGTGTGCCCGGCCGATTTTGGGGAGAGGCGGTGCTGACGGCGGTCTTCATCTTGAACCGATCGCCAACAAGGAGTGTCGAGGGCATGACACCACACGAAGCTTGGTATGGTGCTAAGCCGCCTGTACATTTCTTCCGTACTTTTGGCTGTGTTGCCCATGTCAAGGTGGCCGGCGGTCACCAAAAGAAACTCGACGACAGGAGCACCCCGATGGTGTTCATCGGATATGAACCGGGCAGCAAGGCGTACAAGTTCTATAATCCGGGCACTGGGCGCGCGAACATCTTGCGCGACGCGGTGTTCGATGAAGGACATCCGTGGGACTGGAACGCCGACGCCGACGCCGACGATGCGTGCTCGGAGGACACCGAGCCGTTCCACGTCGAGTACATGACGGCGGTGGATCACCGTGGCACACTGACGGTGGAGCAGGAGGAGTTGCGGAGGACATCCAAGTTGGGGGGAGCCTAGCGCACTCGGCTAGAGCACCGACAACGCCTGGCACGCCAACGATGGCAGCTACCACGGGCTCGCCAGCAGGCGTGCATAGTGGCGGGGGTGGCACATCATCGACACCTGCTTCTACTTCACCAGGCGCAGCTATGGAGTTCGCATCCCCTCCATCCGGTGATCTAGACCTCGACGTCGATCATGATGACGCACCTTTTCGGTTCCGGAAGCTGGACAACATCGTGGGGCCGGCGGAAATCCCGGGTCTAGCGAAATGGGAATTCGAGATGGACGAGGACTTGCTCCTAGCTGTTGGAGAGGAGCCAGCCACGTTCGAGGAAGCATGGCGCGAGGAGTCCTGGCGCCAGGCCATGATGGAGGAGATGGCCTCGATCGAGCAGAACAAGACATGGAAGCTCGTGAACCTTCCTCATGGTCACCGGCCCATCGGACTCAAGTGGGTGTTCAAAGTGAAGCGTGATGAGACGGGCGCCATCGTCAAGCACAAAGCCCGCCTTGTCGCAAAGGGATACGTGCAACAAGAAGGCGTCGACTTTGATGAAGTATTCGCGCCAGTTGCCCGAATGGAGTCGATCCGGATGCTGCTCGCCGTGGCGGCACAGGAGGGCTAGCTTGTCCATCACATGGATGTCAAGTCAGCATTCCTCAATGGCGAGCTGAAGGAGGAGGTTTATGTCCGGCAACCGCCGGGTTTTGTCGCTGCAGGGCATGAAGGGAAGGTGCTGAAGCTGCACAAGGCATTGTATGGGCTGCGACAAGCGCCGTGCGTGTGGAACACAAAGCTCGACGATAGTCTACGCAATCTCAGTTTCAAACGGTGCGTCAGCCGAGCACGGCATGTATATGCAAGGCTCGGCGAAGTCGCGCGTGGTGGTGGGCGTCTATGTAGACGATCTTATCATCACTGGCGCGAACCCGGCGGACATCGGCGCATTCAAGGAGGAGATGCGCCGGCTCTTTCGGATGAGTGATCTTGGTTTGCTCTCGTATTATCTTGGGATCGAGGTGAAGCAAGGCCGGAACACGATCACGCTGGGGCAGGCGGCGTATATGAAGAAGCTTCTAGAGAAGGCAGGCACGACGGCCTGCAAGCCCATCTCAACGCCGATGGAGGTGCGCCTCAAGCTCTCGACTAAAAGCACAACGCCGGAGGTCGACGCGACCATGTACCGCAGCCTAGTCGGCAGCCTACGGTATTTGGTTCACACGCGTCCTGACATTGCCTTTGCTGTGGGCTATGTCAGCCGCTTCATGGAGAAGCCTCGGCAAGAGCATCTGGTTGCTGTCAAGCACCTGCTGCGCTACATCGCAGGCACGGTGGATTACGACATCATCTACTCCAAGCTGCTGAGTGGTGACAATAGGCTGACGGGCTACAGTGACAGCGATTGGGGGAGATGCTGATGAACGGAGGAGCACTGCAGGCGTGATCTTCTTCCTGGGGAGGCTGCCAGTCACTTGGCAGTCTCAGAAGCAGAAATCGGTGGCCTTGTCCACCTGTGAAGCGGAGTACGTGGCTGGTGCGGCAGGGGCATGCCAGGCCATGTGGCTAATCCAGCTGCTGGGCGACATCACTGGGAAAGAAGTCCAGCAGCCTATTCTGAAGATGGACAATCAGTCCGCAATCGCCCTGAGCAAGAATCCCGTCCTACATGATCGCAGTAAGCACATTGACACCAAATTTCATTTTATTCGTGACTGCGTGGACAGCGGGAGAATCTGTGTGGATTATGCGAGCAGCCAGGAGCAGCTCGCTGACATCCTGACGAAGTCGTTGGGGCACGCGAGGTTCTGTGAACTTCGTGATATGATCGGCATCGTCAACATGAAGAATTGAGCATGAATTAGGGGGAGATTGTTAGATAATCCAGGTTCACTTCAGCTCCTAGTTTCTCTCCGGCTGTTAGACAATAACTGAACTCGGTCTTAGCCAAGCCGAATGTGTTGTGTACATCTTGATGCATGCTGCGTTCGTGCAGAGGCTCTCCTTATTTCTAGCTCTAGTGGTCATCAGCGCGCATTGCGTTCTCGTCTGTGGGATGGCACGAACCAGTTGGAGGTCGTGGCGTGCGCGTGGTAGAAGTAGTGGTGACCTGCATACTCCAGTCGTGGGATGGCGCGGCAATGGCGGAGCGTGGAGGTCGCAGCGTCGTGGCCATTCGTGGCTACATCGTAGCATTGTAATTTATCTACTTAAGTTGCAATACATAGTTAGAAAAGCTGCGCTAGTTTGCGGCACCAAATTGCTAGTGTCTTCCACTGCTCTTGTGTGCGTTCTCTAAATTACACTGTCTTCCTCTCCGGCGCACATGGCGACGGCGTGTGAGAGACTACACCAACAAGCTCAACATCGAGTACCAGTTCAAGTTTCTCGGCAAGCGCGACGAGCGCATGAAGGCCATCACCGAGCTGCTCAACTACATCCGCGTCATCAAGCTGCAGGCGTGGGAGGAGACGTTCGGGGACAAGATCCGCGACCTCCGGGAGGAAGAGCTCGGCTGGCTAGCCAAGTCCATGTACTTCATGTGTGCCAACACCGTCGTGCTCTGGAGCGGCCCGCTCGCCATGACCGTGCTTGTGTTCGGCGCGTGCGTGCTGACTGGCGTCCAGCTCGATGCCGGGAAGGTGTTCACGGCGACCGCGTTCTTCCGAATGCTCGACGCACCTATGCAGAGCTTCCCCGAGGCGATTGCTGCTGTGACGCAGGCAACCGTGTCTGTTGGCAGGCTTGACAGATACCTGCTTGATGCGGAGCTTGATGACTCGGCAGTGGAGCACGTGGAAGACACCGGCATTGACACTGGCGCGGTGGTCGTGGAGGTGCGTGATGGTGTTTTCGCGTGGGACGTGAGGGGAAAGAAGCAGCAGAGTGCGGAAGGTGAGGATGGTGAAAGCGAGGAGGAGAAAGATGTGGAGGGGACACCTGTACTGGAGACGGTGCTGAAGGGGATCAATGTTGAGGTAAGGAAGGGTGAGCTTGCGGCGGTGGTTGGGATGGTCGGATCTGGCAAGACATCACTGCTTTCTTGCATTATGGGGGAGATGGAGAAGATCTCTGGCACGGTGAGTGTGAAATTTCTGATTCAAAGCGAATATTGTTTTTCGTTGGACTTTCTTCATTGCATTTTCCAACACTCTCCGAAAGTGACCACCAGCATACAGAACTGTCAAATTACTAGGTAGGTTGGGTCCAAATCAACTCTAAGGTCACTTCAGGAGTCCATGTTTGGTGGTCAGCATCCCGAGTCAACATTCTCCCTACACAATTTGTGGCCAGCCATGTTTCCAAAAATAAGTATCGAACTACAAGTGCAATAGCAATTGGTAATTTGCATGGGTAGAGAAGCCTGTTCAATTGGACCGATTAGCATTTTGCTTTCTCACTTGTTCTGGTTGGAATGGATGCAAATCATGCAAGTGACTTTCAAATCCAACTCTATGATATTGTGCCTTGTTTTGGCACACTGGTTTGGAGTCCTTTGTACGACGACCACCATGTGTTTGATGAAATGCCTCTCTAAACCTGACATGGTCTCTATCTCTTATTGAGCTGAGTATGTCTGTTTGATGTTTTACTGAAAGCCTATCCATCAGTTTACATGCTTTGTAGTGTAAAGGTTTTCATTTTAACTGTGTGGGAATTTTTTTCCTGATAGTTCTGTTCACCTAAATGGCAGTTTACACCAATTAAACTTCAACTCTGTTTAAACGCTAAACGGTGGTAAGCCATGTCTGTTTGATATCCCATTTAAATTCCCATTTAGCTTGTCTAAATATCCGTTTAGACCGAATAATAGTTAAATGATAGGTGATCGACTGTTTAGCGTTTAGTTGAATAAGTTCCCAGCCATTTGTTGAAGTATAAATTTTCTTTAGCAGTGCAAATCCATAATGAGCATAGAAAGCTTATACAGTATATCATTTAAAGCATGTTTAGCATTTTCTGCATAATGATATTTCCTATACAGTATACTGTTTGGTCATTTATACTCTATACTAGTGCCAGTTTGTTTAACTTCTTTCATTTTTGATAGGTCAGAGTATGTGGGAGCACTGCATATGTTTCACAGACTGCTTGGATCCAAAATGGGACCATTCAAGAGAATATCTTATTTGGACAGCCGATGCATGCTGAATGATATAAAGAAGTCATTCGTTCTTGCTGCCTGGAAAAAGATTTGGAAATGATGGAATTTGGAGACCAGACTGAAATTGGAGAGCGAGGAATCAATCTCAGTGGTGGGCAGAAACAGCGTATTCAGCTTGCCAGAGCAGTCTACCAACATTGTGATATATATCTTCTTGATGATGTCTTCAGTGCTGTTGATGCACACACTGGTTCAAATATCTTTAAGGTATACCTTTTGTTTTTCGGTATATATATTTTCAACCACACATGCCCTTACAACATCATTTGATGCAATTAAGTTACTACAAGCTTTATAAGTTGTTAACGGATGAAGAAATATTGTAATTTGCGGCTTAGGTGAAACACAACCTGTAAATTTTGTAGATATGGTGTTATCCATTCTAAGCCTTCCTTATACTTATTGTGATATGAAAAGGATCCATTAATTATTCATTAGATAGAAGCTATTGTCATGATTAGGGAAGTCACCCCCACCTCCTAGTAAATGGAAAGTGACAGGAAATGGACCCAAGTTTACCACTATTTGTCAGCGGGTTTAGCTCCATAAGTTTTAGAGTCAAGAAGTACTTTTCAGATTTTTTTTTCAGCATTATTACTCCCCTTCCTGAGTCATACACCTACGATATTTTTATTGAACACTGCTATATCTCGGAGTAACTAATTAATACTAAACTTGAATGATGTTGAAATACATGAGAAATATATGTGAATGATGTGGTTTATTTTGCTCGAAATAAAAATGGAATAGCTGTTAATGGAATCTCAGAGGATAGAAAGCTACTTGATTACGTTGATATATTTAATATATAACAACCAACGATGCGCCGTGTCGTGATCTGGGCACGGTGTTAAGTGATCAAGGATCGGGTCGTCGCATCCTTAGTGGCGCGCTACATCGGCGCCCGGGTGTAGTGAAAAATGAGCAAGGGTCTTCACATCTGATTCGACGGGTGCGAAGGGTAAGGAAGCTAGTCGAACCAACTAGGATCCGTTTAGGCAGTTGGAATGTAGGGTCGCATACAGGGAAGTTAAGAGAATTAGTTGATACCGCGACTAGGAGGCGTGTAAATATATTATGCGTTCAAGAGACTAAATGGAAGGGTCAGAAGGCGAAGGAGGTGGACAATACAGGTTTCAAGCTTTGGTACACAGGGACAGTTGCGAATAGAAATGGAGTTAGAGTTTTGATTGATAAGAGCCTCAAGAATAGTGTGGTGGGAGTGAGAAGGCAAGGAGATAGGATTATCTTAGTCAAGCTTGTCATTGGTGATATGGTCTTGAACGTAATTAGTGCGTATGCCCCCAAGTAGGCCTTGACGAGAGTGCTAAGAGACAGTTCTGGAAAGACTTAGATGGCTTGATTATAGCTGTACCCAGTAGTGAGAAGTTTTTTATAGGAGGAGATCTTAATGGGTATGTAGGTACTACAAGCGCAGGTTTCGAGGCAGTTCATGGCGGTTTTGGGTATGGTAGTAGGAATCAGGAGGGGGAGGAAGTTCTGGACTTCGCGGTAGCTTTTGACCTGATGATAGCCAACACTTTCTTTAGAAAGAGAGAATCTCATCTAGTGACCTTCAGTAGCGGACAACACTCTAGTCAGATTGACTTTGTCCTCATAAGAAGAAAGGACAAACGAGCATGCTTGGGTTGCAAGATGATATCAGGGGAGTGTGTTGTTTCTCAACATAAGCTTTTGGTGGCAGACTTTCATTTTCAGGTGTGTGCCCGTAAGGATAAACAAGCTAAAATTGAAAGAACAAAGTGGTGGAAACTGAAAGGTGAGACGTCAGAGGTATTCAGGAAAAGGGTTATCAAAGAGGGCTCTTGGAAGGAAGAGGAGGACATAAACAACACGTGGGAGAAGATGGCAACCAACATTCGGAAGGTGGCCTCAGAGGTGTGTGGAGTAACCAAAGGAAGTGGAGGCGAGGCTAAAGATACTTGGTGGTGGAACGAGGAAGTCCAAAGGGCTATTAAGGAGAAGAAAGAGTGCTATAGATGCTTGTACCATGACAGGATTGTGGACAACATAGAGAAGTACAAGGTGGCAAAGAAGACTGCAAAGCGAGCTGTAAGTGTGGCAAAGGGTAGAGCGTACGAGGATCTTTACCAACGTTTGAGTACGAAGGAAGGAGAGAAGGACATTTATAGGATGACTAGGGTTCGTGAGAGAAAGACAAGGGACTTCAACCAAGTTAAGTGCATTAAGGATGAAAGGGAACATCTCTTGGTGAAGGGGGATGAGATCCGACATCGATGGCAAGAGTATTTTGACAAATTGTTCAATGGTGAGAATACAGACACAACCTTTCAGTTGGATGACTCTTTTGATGACACCAATAGGCGCTTTGTGCAGAGAATCCAAGAATCTGAGGTCAGAGAGGCGTTGAAAAGGATGAAAGGAGGTAAGGCGATGGGACCGGATGTTATCCCAATCGAGGTGTGGAGATGCCTCGGGGACATAGCTATAGTATGGCTAACCAAGCTGTTCAACCATATTTTTCGATCGAACAAGATGCTTGATAAGTGGAGAAGTATATTGTTACCGATCTATAAGAATAAAGGGGATATTCAAAGTTGTACTAATTACCGGGGAATTAAGTTGATGAGCCATACTATGAAGCTATGGGAGAGAGTTATCGAGCATCGCTTGAGAGCAATAACGCGGGTCTCTATGAACCAATTTGGTTTCATGCCTAGAAGGTCAACCATGGAAGCTATTTTTTAATAAGACAAGTTATGGAGCGGTATAGGGAGAAGAAGAAGGACCTACACATGGTTTTTATTGACTTGGAGAAGGCTTATGATAAAATACAAAGGAATGTTATGTGGTGGGCTTTGGACAAACATAAAGTCCCAATGAAGTACGTCGGGCTCATTAAGGACATGTACAACAATGTTGTGACTAGAGTTCGAACAAGTGATGGAGACACGGATGACTTCCCAATTAGAATAGGACTACATCAAGGGTCAGCTTTGAGCCCTTATTTGTTTGCCTTAGTGATGGATGAGGTCACAAGGGACATACAAGGGGACATCCCTTGGTGTATGCTTTTTGCGGACGATGTAGTGCTAGTTGATGAAAGCCGGACAGGAGTGAATCAGAAACTGGAGTTATGACGGGAGACTTTGGAGTCCAAAGGTTTTAGAGTCAGTAAAACTAAAACTGAGTATATGAGATGTGACTTCGGCACTACTATTCGGGAGGAGGAAGATATTAGTTTGGGAGGTCAAGTAGTGCATAGGAAGGATACCTTTCGATATTTAGGATCAATGCTACAGAGAGACGGGGATATTGATGAAGATGTTAGCCATAGAATCAAAGTAGGGTGGATGAAGTGGCGGCAAGCATCTGGTGTCCTATGTGACAAAAGGGTACCACAGAAGCTAAAAGGCATGTTTTATAGAACGGCGATTAAACTTGCTATGTTGTATGGTGCAGAATGTTGGCCTATGAAAAGACGACATGTTCAACAGATAAGTGTCGTGGAAATGCGTATGTTGCGTTGGATTTGCGGTCATACAAGAAGGGATCGAGTTCGGAACGATGATATACGTGATAGATTAGGGGTACCACCAATTGAAGAAAAGCTTGTCCAACACCGGTTGAGATGGTGTGGACATGTCCAACAGAGACCTCCAGAGGCACCGGTGCATAGTGGAATCCTAAGCCAGGATAGTAACGTGAAGAGAGGCAGAGGAAGATCGAAGTTGACTTGGGTAGAGGCAATAAAAGGAGACTTGAAAGAATGGAATATACCCAAAGACTTAGCCTTAGATAGGAGTGCTTGAAGACAGCTATTCACGTGCCTGAACCTTGATTGCTTATCTGCTGGGTTTCAACTCTAGCCTACCTCAACTTGTTTGGGACTTAAATGCTTTGTTGTTGTTGTTGTTGTTGTTGTAACCAACGATGGACAAACCATATTTCGTACTTATATCTTTGTTTTTGCAACAGTGGGATTGATTAACCATATAATTTTGCACACTATTACAACAACAGCCTTTATTTCGCAGGAGTGTCTAAGGGGAACACTTGAGGGGAAGACCATCATACTTGTTACACACCAAGTGGATTTCTTGCATAATGTGGACAACATATTTGTAAGTTAGATGCTACACCATTGCAGTTACTTGTCAGGCGATATGCTTTCTTTTAGCAAAACTATTTCGTGTAGTAAGCTTTACAAACAACTGGGTGTGATGTCCAATTTTGGTTCAATGGTGTTCATTATGCACTCTCTCAGATATCTTCTGTTACAAATACTTATCAGAATGCTGTGGTAGTTTTTTTTTAAAAAAAATACTCCCTCCGTCCCCAAATAAATCAATTCGTAGAATCCGTGCCAGTCAAACTTTGTTAAGTTTGACTAACTTTATAGAAAAGAGTAATAACATATTTGACATAAAATGAGCACCTTATGAAAATATATTCTATGGTAGATCTAATGATACTAATTTGATACCATAGATCTTTATGTTTTTTTTTTCTAAAAATTCGGTCAAAGTTTAAAAAGTTTGACTTAAGACAACTCTAGGAATCTATTTATTGAGGGACGGAGGGAGTAATGAACATGTTCTGAATTCTGATAATATCTAGCAAGAAAATAATCTTTCTTTTTTTAAAAAAGGTTCAAAAAAGCAAAATGCCAACTACTATTTGATACAACCAATAAAACCATAGCAATGTTCAGACCTGACAATGTTCAGACCAGATCATAGGTCTAAAGGTTGGAGTTAATTCAGCAAACTAATTATCACACTTATAATTTCAGTTCATTAATATTTATTCCAGTTATAAGACACTTGTATCTATGATAGAGATTTTTGGATTGGCCATCGTCTTCTTGTAAAAGGGCACAATAGTAGAGTTTCCCAATATGTCCTTGACTTCTTTTTATCCTTTTTGTCCATGCAGGTCATGAGAGATGGTATGATTGCACAATCAGGAAAGTATGATGAATTAGTAGAAGCAGGTTCTGATTTTGCAGCTCTTGTTGCTGCTCATGACAGTTCAATGGAACTGGTGGAGCAACGTTGTCAAGTAGAGAAACCTGAGCATTTTCAGCCTACTGCAGTAGTTAGAATCCCTTCTCTACGCTCTAGATCCATTGGAAAGGGTGAGAAGGTGATTGTTGCACCAGAAATAGAAGCAGCCACTTCTAAGATTATACAGGAAGAGGAAAGGGAGTGGTCAAGTAAGTTGGCGAGTGTACAAGCTATACATGACACAGGCCTGGGGCTGGTGGGGAGTTGTGGGCATGCTTGCCTTTGCAGTCGTGTGGCAGGGCTCTGATATGGCTAGTGACTATTGGCTATCGTACGAAACGTCAGGAAGCATACCATTTAACCCATCATTGTTCATTGGAGTGTATGTGGCCATAGCAGCTTTTTCGATGGTCCTTCAAGTAATCAAGACTCTTCTTGAGACAGTTTTGGGACTTCAAACAGCTCACATATTTTTCAAGAAGATGTTTGACAGCATTCTGCATGCCCCTATGTCATTTTTCGATACCACTCCTTCAGGAAGGATTCTCAGTCGGGCTCATCTTTTGGTTTATCTTGTAATTGGCTGAAAGTCCCAAACTTCACTAGTACATAGGAAGTAATTATAAATTCCTCAGGAAACCTAAATACCTAATTACCATCCACTATGAATCAAAGTAGGTGGAAATCGAAATAAACCTCATTAATGTAGCTTAAATAGTATGATCTTGTGTCTTGTGTGTTTCTTGTACTTTGGCATCTATGGATTAGGTTTTAGTTTGAGGCCTAAAAAGAGTGATACTGCAATTATTTTATCTCCACTTTCTCTTTTCAGGCATCATGTGACCAAACGACCATTGATGTTGTGCTGGCATTTTTCGTTGGTCTGACAATTTCAATGTTCATTTCAGTATTGAGCACCATTATCGTCATTTGTCAGGTTGCCTGGCCATCAGTTATAGCCGTAATTCCACTTCTACTATTGAACATTTGGTACAGGGTATGCTCCAACTGCCAAAAAATTTATCTCATGCAATGCACATTAAAGAAAATACATAATGGAAGTTGCAATTTCAGTCTTCATTTCTGCAGAATCGCTATCTTGCAACCTCACGGGAGTTAACTCGACTTGAAGGAGTGACAAAGGCACCAGTTATTGATCACTTCTCTGAAACTGTTCTTGGCGCCACAACCATAAGATGTTTCAAAAAGGAGAAAGAATTTTTCCAAGAAAATTTAGAAAAAATTAATTCAAGTTTGCGCATGTACTTCCATTGTCAATAACTGCATTTCTCATGATCAGCCTGCTCAGTAATTTTATTAAGAAAGGTATAGATCAATATATTTTAGATTATATTTTTTTTCTAGCATAAAGAACCAGACATAGAAGGGGAGCCTTGGCACAGTGGTAAAGCTGCTGCCTTGTGACCATGAGGTCACGGGTTCAAGTCCTGGAAACAGCCTCTTGCAGAAATGCAAGGAAAGGCTGCGTACAAAAGACCCAAGTGGTCGGACCCTTCCCCTGACCCTGCGCAAGCAGGAGCTACGTGCACTGGGGCTACCCTTTTTTATAAAGAACCAGACATACAATCTCATATGAGAAGACATCAATTTCAGCTTCATATATTTAGCAGTTTGTCCCTAATTGCTTCATTCATAGAAGTAAAACACCAATAGTACTGTCTGTTTTTTTAAAATGGTTGACTTATGTCCTTTTTATTTTTTATGCTACATGGTTGTCAGTATATGTTTGAATCTATATATACATGATTATTTTGTCTCTGTTTTTTAAGCGAGTAATCAACTGATGATAATGTTCTTAATGGGAAATTTGTCTAGGCACAGTGAATTTCCTTGATTTTGTCTATCGATCACTATTGTTTTTTTTTGTCATCCTACAGAGAAGTCTTTTTTTGTCCGAGTCCTAGAGACAAGCTGGTTTTTTAAGTATCCTGAGGCTTCTCTTATGAACAGAGCTGGGCGGCTAGTCATGGTGAAGGTTGTGCTGACTGCTGTCCCAATATACCTTTTAACTGCCCTGGACCTTCCAAAATGGGTGATTAAGGCTATTGACAAAAAACGGCGAGGCTTCCTTTGGAAGGGTCACCAGCAGGCCAATGGTGGCAATTGCCTAGTAGCTTGGGAAAAGGTGCAAAGACCACTTGAGTATGGAGGTCTTGGGACTCATAATCTTGAACTTCTGGGATGTGCACTGAAGATTCGGTGGCTGTGGGCGCAAAAGACAGATGCTGAAAGGCCTTGGGCCGGCCTTCCTATCTCTGTTCCTCATAAAGCCGAGGCTCTCTTAAATGTTGCAGTTGATGCCATAGTAGGAAATGGAAAGGAGATATTGTTCTGGAAAGATAGATGGCTGGGGGGCATACCATGGCTGAAATAGCTCCTAACCTGTTCAAGGCAGTCCCAAATCGAACAGCCAAGAGAAGGACGGTGGCACAAGCCTTGCATCATAATAGTTGGGTTCAGGATATTAAAGGAGCACGTACAGTTGTGGTCATGCTTGAGTACCTTCGTATTTGGGACATTGTGGATGGATTTATTTTGCATCCGGAGATTCCAGATCAATATAGATGGAAATTAACTCAGGATGGTTCCTACACCAGTAAATCAGCTTATGCAGCCTTCTTTGAGGGAACCATCAAGTTTGGGTCTTGGAGAAGGATCTGGAAAACTTGGGCTCCTCCGCGCTGCAAGTTCTTCATCTGGTTGGTATTTCACAACCGGGTCTGGACAGCCGATAGACTTGCAAGGAGGAATCTGCCCCATCCTGAGGCTTGCCCATTATGTGATCAAGAGGATGAAACAATAAACCATTTGCTAGTGGGCTGTGTTTTTGCCCGGCAAGTTTGGGCCCTGGTTTTGCATCAGTTGGGAATGCTATAGTTGGCACCACAGCCTACTGTGATTCGTTTCTCAGGGTGGTGGAAGAGAACAACTGCGGCTGTCCGTTAGGATTTGCGTAAAGGCCTCAACTCCTTGATAATTTTGGTGGCTTGGGAGATTTGGAAGCATCGCAATTCTTGTGTCTTTGATAATAAAAGGCCAAGTGTTCAGGAAGTCCTTAGGGCTATTAGCTCGGAGGGTGGGCTCTGGTGCTCGGCCGGGGCCTCCAAACTCCAGGAGCTGGTTTTCAGGTTGTTGCCTTCTAGAGCTTAATGCTTGGAGAAGTTTGGTCATCCTTTTTTCCTTTTTGTGTGGCGAGTCAGTAACCTAGTTCTGGGGAGTGGGGTGTGTGTGTTGGGTCACTTGGACCTTTGTAATTCTTTCTCTACCTTAATGAAATGACGCGCAGTTCTCCTGCGCTGTTTGAAAAAAAAAATTGCCCTACCTTAATTGTTGTAGCTGGTAATTAGTCTCTGTAGGTTTATGATGATGACCTTATCGTAGACTGATGTCTGCTATGCTTTTGCAGAATTTGTTGGTATGTCTCTATCTTATGGCCTCTCCTTCAATTCTCTGGTGTACTTTGCAATATCCATTAGCTGCATGTTAGAAAACGATATGGTTGCTGTGGAGAGGATAAATCAGTTCAGTGCTCTTCCTTCCTAGGCAGCATGGAAAATAGAAGAGCATCTTCCTTCTTCAAATTGGCCCACTCATGGGGACATTGACATTAAGGATCTAAAGGTTAGTGGTCCTTATTTACCTTTGTTTTACTAGTTTTTCCCTGTTAGTGCCTTTTATGATTCAAAGTACTCAAATCAATCTAGTCCTCCTTTCTTTCCTTAGCATTCAAAACCTTACACTGCACATAAATCTGGGGCAACTTTCTATAGATCTTGCACTCAATCAAGTGAATGATGCATTGAAACATTCTGTTTGCAGTTAGGGATTATTTACAACAATTGAAGATGTCTACCTTTTTTATTTTAGTATTTTTTTGCGATCTTTTTATTTCAGGTTAGGTATCGACCAAATACACCTTTAATTCTGAAAGGCATTAATATAAGTATCAGTGGTGGAGAAAAGATAGGAGTTGTAGGAAGGACAGGCAGTGGCAAGTCAACTTTGATCCAAGCGTTGTTCAGGCTCGTAGAACCTGCAGAGGGAAAAATGATCATTGATGGAATAGACATATGCACACAGGGTCTGCATGATTTGAGATCTCATTTTGGCATAATTCCACAGGAACCAGTACTGTTTGAAGGAACAATTCGAAGCAACATTGATCCAATTGGGCAGTATTCAGATGCAGAAATATGGCAGGTACAGCATCACTAACATGTATTTCCTCCATTCCATATTTTGAGTGTAGTTTTATCACAAGTCAAACTTTTCTGGCGTTGAGCAAGTTTATAGAAAAATACAAAAATATCTAGAACATCAAACGAGATTCATAGATACACCATGACATATATTTTGATAGTGCATTTATTTGATACTGTAGGTGTTGATTTATTTTTTCTGAAAACATGATCACAGCTACAAAAACTGGTTTGAAGTTAAAATGACTTATGATTTGAAATGGAGGGAGTAGTTTATTTTATTCTCATTCCAACATGGTGCCCTATCTGCCTTAACTAACCATGGACATTGATTGACAACATTTCAGGCTCTTGAGCGCTGTCAGTTGAAGGATGTAGTAGTTTCCAAACCTGAAAAACTTGATGCT
The DNA here is from genome assembly GCA_904845875.1 of Miscanthus lutarioriparius. Taxonomy (NCBI): domain Eukaryota; kingdom Viridiplantae; phylum Streptophyta; class Magnoliopsida; order Poales; family Poaceae; genus Miscanthus; species Miscanthus lutarioriparius. The sequence continues at coordinate 70,954,638 of CAJGYO010000012.1, read as the reverse complement.
CCAGGTATTACTATTTTTATGGTTCTTTGTGTTATTGTATATCTGTTGGCATTCTGTTCATTTCTTTTGCTTTGGTTGTTCATAGTGGCTGATAGTGGAGAGAACTGGAGTGTAGGCCAAAGACAACTCCTCTGTCTTGGCCGTGTCATACTGAAGCAGACCCAGATCTTATTTATGGATGAGGCAACTGCTTCAGTTGATTCCCAAACTGATGCCACAATTCAGAAGATCACATGACAGGAGTTTTCATCATGTACAATAATTAGCATCGCACACAGAATACCAACAGTCATGGACTGTGATAGAGTTTTGGTGTTGGATGCAGGTAGGTCCCTTCAGTCAGTGCATTCATTTTCAGAGCTGTTTGTTGCATATAGACTTTGGTATCTGGTAAAATTAGTGTGCGTAGTTTTGTGTTCCAGAATGTTATTCTAAAGTATTACCATTTTCTTTTCAGGTCTGGTAAAAGAATTTGACTCACCATCGAGGTTGATCGAACAACCGTCCCTCTTCGGTGCTATGGTTCAGGAGTATGCCAATCGCTCATCGAACCTGTAACCGTACCATGATACTGTGAGTTTTTAAAAATAAGTGGAAGTTGGTAGCTTGACTTTAGTGTACATGTGGAGGAATGTGCAGGGAATGCAACTCTAGAAAGTTTGCAATATTATGAGTGAACTGTGGTAAACTCCTGATGCTGTTGTAGCTTTGCAGCAATTTGATAAGAAGCTCACACAAGAGAGGAAAAATACTTTGAAAGTTTAGGGATCACCTTTTGTGATGTGGGGGCGCCAGTATCAAAGGCGTCCCAAGGCTCAAGATATAGCCAGAACGGTAATCCAGGAGGTGCATGCTGTAATCAATGGTAGTTAAGCTGCCAGTTAGGGGTTAAAACCGAGGGAGGCGCATGCACAGCCAGCTACATGCAGTCAATGGCAGTAAGCTGCCGGTTAGGGAGTAAGAAGTTAATGGCTCGGAGAGAATCGAGGAGCTAGGACTCAGGAACTTCTATTTATATCTTGTAACCGGCTGGGAGAGAATCAAGCAATGAACAACAAACAATCTAGTTACCCCCAAATATTCTAGTCTCCCTCCACGCCGACTTTGCCCGGCCTTTCTTTTGACAATGGTTATCCTCCCTGTCCCCGATATGAACTAAGGTTCTTAACATCTGATATCGGCTCCTCTTCCACCTCTGCTCCGCCGCCAAACCCAGCAGCCACCACACCATCCGCCCCAGCCTCACCAACGACTTCCGCCGCCTCCATGTCATGAGTCAGGGATCCTTTCCTATGGTTTCTGCTGTCGGTCATCCATCACCATCAAGTGATGAGCCAATCACTGCCCTCATTGAGGGGATTCGCCATCTCGCAGAGGAGATGGATCGCTTCGTCGTGATGTTCAACCGCTATCGTGCTCACTTGGAGAAGTCAGAGCATGAACTCCAAGCAGCGGTGCGGCTACAGGCGGCAACGAGAGGGTTCCTGGTAAGGCACACCACAAGGAAGATGCGGGCAACGATCAACCATGCGCCTTCAACGATCCCATCCACCGCATCATTAGGTGTCGCCGCAACACACTGTCCAGCCCACGCTGACGACGGGTATGGTTGTGCCAACAAGCGGCAGACGTTCACCAACATCCTCTAGGCTTGATGAGTTGGATATGGCACCGCACCTAGCACCACCGTCTCCTCTGTTCTGTCACCTATTTTGGTGTCGCTGGACAGGCCCAGCGTACTGCTGAAGCTAGCTGTTGGACTCTTCCCATGGGATCCAGGAGGACATCGTTAGCTTCATCGACCGCTATCCAAGCTTCCAGCTCGAGGACGAGCTGCTCGTCAAGGGGGAAAGAGATGTGATGTGGGGGCTTTTTAACATCCCAGATGTTAAAAAGCAACTAAAATTCTGATCATGAGCATCATCAAGCATAAGCATCAAGTGCCAAGCCAAAAAGCATTTCATGTTGCAATAATAGCTTTCATATGTTGCATATGTGATGTTTCCTGTGTTGCATATGTGATGTTTCATATGTTGCATTGAGGTGTTTCATATGTTTCTTATATTATGTTTCCCATGTTGTATGAAATGATGCCAATGTTAGTAATTAGGGATCTTTGTGATTTGATATATGAGAATTTGTTTAAACAAATAAAATTTGGTTAAAATTGTTAGAATAGGTGCCCTAATGGGTTGGCCTTGGGCCTGGCGCCCCCGCCTGTTAGGCTGGCTGCCTTAGGGATTAAGATAGATAGATTACATTGATAAGGCAATGATCACCGTTGATTGGGTGTTTCTATAAACCCTATTATCCTTGTCTATATATTGTACCCTGTACTGCTGCTAATCTATCAATCAATTCCCGAGACCTATTCGCTTGCATGGTATCAGAGGCCTAGGTTTAGGTCTCCTCTTCCGCTGCCCACTCCCGCGCGTGCGGCCCCTCGCCGCGCTGCGCCCCTCTGCGTGCCGGTACCCACCGTGCTGCGCCACCATGCCCTCCACCCCTCCAGCAGCCCCCAGGGCTGGGGACGATCTGGACGCCTCCTCTGCCACCATCTAGGCAGACGCCGTTGCCCAACGCCTCGCCGCGGAGAAGGCCAACGAGGCTGTCGCCGCTGCTCAGCATCTCGAGCGCGAGCGTCAGGCTGCGCGTGATGCTGGCCTAGCATGCGCCCTATAGGCCGAGGAGGAGGCCACAGCCGTGACTAAGGATCGCGCCGCCGCCGCCCAGTGCGCTAGCGAGGCTCGCGCGCTGCCAAGGAGTGGGCGGCCGCTGCTGTCGTCGTTGCTCCGGAACCCTCTGGCGCCACACCTGGAGGCACTTCAGCGCCGCCACCCGATCTTTGGGCTGCCATGCTGCATCACGAGGCCGTTGCCCTTCTGCAGCTCCATGCTCAGGCTGTTGCGGTCAGCAACATCCGGAACCACGTCACCACCATCCTCGACGTCGATTTCGGTAACTTCAACCGCTGGCGTGATCAGTTTCTTCTCATCCTCGGCAAGTTCTCCCTCCAGGATCACGTTCGAGAGGAACCTCCAGCCCCAATTCCTCCTGATTGGGCCCGGATGGACTGCGTCGTCAAGTCCTGGATCGTCGCCACGCTCACCGACAACCTTGGCGAGATCATCTCTGCCCAGGGCTCCACCGCTCGGCATGCCTGGCTCGCCGTCGAGTCGCAGTTCCTTGCAATAGCGAGGCTCGCTCCATCCACCTCGAGACGTGGTTTCGCAACTTCGTCCAGGGCGACCTCTCCATCACCGACTACTGCCGTAAGCTAAAAAAGATGGCCGATGATCTCACGGCCCTTGGCGAGGTCGTCACCGACCGCACGCTCGTCCTCAACGTGATCCGCGGCTTCAACGAGCACTTCAGCCACGTTGGGACGCTCCTTCGTCGCGCTCGACCGTTCCCCACCTTCCTGGAGGCTCGTGATGACCTCATCCTCTAGGAACTCACCATGGAGACTCACAAGGACGCACCTACCACTGCGCTCGCCGCCTCCACCACTCCCAGCCCTGCCCCTACGTCCTTCGGCACGGGCGTTGGTGGGAACTCCAAGCCGCCTAACAACCATCGCAGCAAGCGCGGCGGTGGCGGCAAAGGCAACAGCGGCGGTGGCCCTCCTGGACAGGGGTCACGCCCCACTGGTGGCACACAACAGCAGCAGCCGGCCGGCGGGCGGCCATGGCCCAGTGTCTACAACCCCTGGACCGGGACCATTCAGATGTGTCCAGGGGGACCTCGTCCACCGCTGGCACCCATCCCAGTGCCTCCTCACTTGCAGGCACAGTAGCAGGCCCAACAACACGCGCAGCAGCAAGCGCAGCAGCAGGCCTTCCTCGCCCAACAGCAGCAGCACGCCCTTGCTATCCACCAGCAGGCCGCTGCCCTCTCTGCTCCTAATGGCACTGGACAGTGGGTCGCCCTCGGTATTACAACCCGGTGGCCGGCCTCCCCTCTTGGGACCCAACGGCCCTCGCCTCCACCTTCAGCACAACGTCGTTGACCCCTCCTACGTCCAACGAGTGGTACTTCGACTCAGGTGCTACTTCACATATGACATCTCAGTCCTCCTCTCTTTCACATGTTCTTCTCCCGCGGTACCCTACTCCTTCATCCATTGTTGTTGGTAATGGCTCTCTTCTTCCTGTCACTGCCATTGACTCTACAGAGTTGTCTCATAATTTACGTCTTAATAATGTCCTTGTGTCGCCACAAATTATTAAGAATCTTATCTCTGTTCGCCAATTTACTACCGACAATAATTGTTCTGTTGAGTTTGACCCCGCTGGTTGTTCTGTGAAGGTTCTTCCATCTTGGTCCGAGATCGTCAGGTGCAATAGCTCTGAGCCGCTATACCCTCTGTGCCTACCCCCAGCACACTCCCTTGTCACCCAGGCTTCCTTCCCGCTGTGGCATCGGCGTCTTGGCCACCCTGGTCATGAGGTGTTGTCGAAGCTCGCGTCTAGTGTCTCCTGTCATATTCAGGATTGCTCAGAGTTATGTCATGCTTGTCAGTTAGGGTGTCATGTTCGTTTGCCCTTTCATGAGTCCACCTCTCGTGCGTCTAGCAAGTTTGATCTTATACATTGTGATTTATGGACCTCTCCAGTTGTCAGCATTTCTGGTTATAAATACTACTTGGTCATACTTGATGATTGCACTCATTATTTGTGGACGTTTACTTTGCGGCTTAAATCTGACACTTTCAGCATGCTTGCTCACTTCATCGCCCACGCCTCCACCCAGTTTGGCGCCCGGGTCAAGGCTGTTCAGTGCGACAACGGGAGAGAGTTTGACAACTCTAGCTCCCGTCAGTTTTTCCTCGCTCAGGGCATCCACCTTCGCATGTCCTGTCCCTACACATCGTCTCAAAACGGTAAAGCTGAACGCAATATTCACTCCATCAATAATGTTGTTCGCTCACTGCTCTTTCAGGCGTCCATGCCTTCGTCCTACTGGGTAGAGGCCTTCTCTATAGCCACTGTTCTGCTCAACATACTGCCTACCAAGACTCTACAGTTTTCCACGCCGCACCTTGCCCTGTTCGGCAAGCCACCAGCATATGATCATCTACGAGTCTTCGGTTGCAAATGTTACCCAAACATGTCGGCTACTGCACCCCACAAACTCGCCCCTAGGTCTGTCCTATGTGTCTTCCTAGGCTATTCTGCTCATTACGCTGCCTTGACCTCTCCTCCAATAGAGTCATCGTCTCCCGGCACGTCATCTTCGATGAAACGACATTTCCCTTTGCTGAGCGCCATGGTCCTAGTGCTCGAGCGGACCTACAGTTCCTCGATGACGATACTACTGACCCTATGCTCCCTCCTATTGGACCGATGCATAAGTTTTTGTCTGCAGGAACACCACCCAGCACCGCTGATGTCTCTAGCGCCCTTGCCGGTCCCACTACGACTGTGCCTGGGGTGCCCCTGCCTGCTGGTGATGCTGATGATCCACCGGCGCCCGCGCTCTACATTCCACCAACGCTGCGGGCATCGGGGACACCTACCGCACCACGCGCTGCCACCAGGACCACCTCTCCCGCGCCACGCGCGGCCACAGCGTTGCCTAGCACTCCTAGAGAGGCCTCCCCGCTCTACATCCCGCCTGCCCTACGTGCAGGTTCAGGACCCCGCCCGGGTTCCCACCTCTTCGATCGGATCGGGCCTTCACGTACCACTACACACGTTGACCCCGACTGCTGGCTACTCCTGTACCAGCTGCCCCGACACCGCCTGCTCCGGCTGCTCCTGCACCGGCCGCCCCGCTACCCAAGGGCGCCGTTGCTGTCACTCTAGTGACGAACCAGCACGCTATGGGCACATGGTCGAAGAGCGACTATCAGATGCCTGCCGCCTACCACGCCGCCCCCTCTCTGCAGTGCCAAAGACCTTTCATAGCGCTCTCGCTGACCCCAATTGGCGAGCGGCTATGGAAGAAGAACACATTGCTCTCTTGCAGAATCACACTTGGGACCTCGTGCCTCGACCTCCTCGGGCCAACGTCGTCACTGGCAAGTGGATTTTCAAGCACAAGTTTTAGTCCGATGGCTCCCTTGAGCGGTACAAGGCATGCTGGGTTCTTCATGGCTTTACCCAGCGGCCTGGTGTTGACTTTGATGAGACATTCAGTCCTGTGGTGAAGCCCGCTACTGTCCGCACGGTGCTCTCCTTGGCGCTCTCTCACACCTGACCCATCCACCAGCTAGATGTGAAGAACGCCTTCCTTCATGGCAATCTGTCTGAGATTGTGTATTGCCAACAGCCGTCCGGGTTCGAAGATCTAGCTCACCCGAACTTTGTCTGCCTTCTGAAGAAATCCCTATACGACCTGAAGTAGGCTCCTCGTGCATGGTACAACCGGATGGCCTCATTCCTACTGTCTATTGGGTTTGTTGAAGCCAAGTCAGACACCTCACTTTTTATTTACCAGCGTGGATCAGATACAGCCTACCTGTTGCTCTATGTGGATGACTTTTTATCCTCACAGCTTCCTCACCCGGTCTCCTTCGGCGGATTATCTTAGCGCTTCAGCAGGAGTTCGCCATGAAAGACCTTGGTGCATTGCATCACTTCCTTGGTATGCAGGTTCAGCGAAGTGGTGATGGCCTCCTCCTCTGACAGCGACAGTATATGCTGGACATTCTGGAACGTGCAGGGATGACAGAGTGCAAGCCGTGCTCCACTCCAGTTGACACCAATCCGAAGGTTGCTACAGCTGATGGGGCCCCTGTGTCTGATGCTACAGACTTCCGCAGCCTTGCCGAAGCTCTCCAGTACCTGACGTTCACCCACCCAGACATTGCATATGCCGTTCAGCAGGTCTGCCTCCACATGCATGATCCTCATGAGCCTCACCTTGCTGCCCTAAAGAGGATTCTTCGCTATGTTCGAGGCACTCTTCACCTTGGTCTCCTGCTGCGACCGTCTACTTCGACTGATCTTGTCGTCTACACCGACGCTGACTGGGCTGGTTGTCCGGACACTCGCAAGTCCACCTCAGGCTATGCGGTGTTCCTTGGCGACAACCTTGTTTCCTGGTCCTCGAAGTGCCAGAACACAGTGTCAAGATCCAGTGCTGAAGCCGAGTATCGCGCGGTGGCCAACGGAGTTGCAGAGGCTACTTGGCTCCGCCAGCTACTTTTGGAGCTGCATGCCTTTCTACGACGCGCCACACTAGTGTATTGTGACAACATCAGTGCTGTCTACATGACCTCAAACCCGGTTCAGCATCAGCGCACCAAGCACATTGAGATCGATCTTCACTTCGTCCGGGAGCGAGTCGCCGTTGGTGATCTTCGTGTTCTGCATGTTCCCACCTCTTCGCAATATGCCGATATCTTCACCAAAGGGCTGCCTACTTCAGTTTTCACGGAGTTTAGGTCCAGTCTAAACGTGCAGAGTGGCTGACAATTCGACTGCGGGGGCGTGTTAGAATAGGCGCCCTAATGGGCTAGCCTTGGGCCTGGCGCCTAGCCTGTTAGGCTGGCTGCCTTAGGGGTTAAGATAGATAGATTACATTGATAAGGCAAGGATAGATAGATTACATTGATAAGGCAAGGATCACCGTTGATTGGGTGTTTCTATAAACCCTATTGACCCTTGCCTATATATTGTACCATGTACTGCTGCTAATCTATCAATCAATTCCCGAGACCTATTCGCTTGCAAAAATAAACTTTGTGGTTTAAAGTATGCTCTTAAATGTGGAATCAAAAAGTGATGATGTTTCTATATCAAATATGTTTAATTTGGAGCCCCAAAGATTGGATTCAGGGTTGATTTTCTAACTTAGCCATTTATGCCTAATTCTTTGAGAGTCAGCTATTAAGTTCAATTTTTGGGTAGTTATTAAATCAATTTTCATGAATAAAATTGGTACAACTTTTGTTTCATTACTTGGTCCTATACTTGAGTTATGATACTGTGCAATCGGTTGTTAAATTTGATAGATGTTTAACCTCTAATTAATTGACCAAAGTTGCCAACCAGAATAATTTGCAAAACCGTAAAACTGATTTCAGTTTTACAGTTTTAAAGTACCTTTCTTCGAAATTCAAAATCTTTTTAAACATCAAGTTTTGAGTGTTGATCCTTTAAGCAAAGATGGAGAGCATGTGTAGATGAACATCTTTTGTTCTTGGTGAAGATCGAGTTGCTGTACGGCATCAAGAGATCGAGAGAGAGAAGGGAGGGTTTCAGTTGGTTACTGTAGCACGGGAGCAGCTACCACGCAGCAGCTTCACCGCCGGTGGCCGATCGCCGACCGTCTTCCACCGCCTTCGTGCGCATCAAGCCTGGAGGATTTTGGTGAACGTCTGCCGCTTGTTGGCACAACCATACCCGTCATCAGTGCTAGCTGGACAGTGTGTGTTGCGGCGACACCTAATGATGCCGTGGATGGGATCGTTGAAGGCGCAGGGTTGATTGCTGCCCTCATCTTTCTTGTGGCGTGCCTTACCAGGAACCCTCTCGCTGCCACCTGTAGCCGCACCGCTGCTTGGAGTTCATGCTCTGACTTCTCCAAGTGAGCACGTTAGCGGTTGAACATCACGACGAAGCGATCCATCTCCTCTACGAGATGGCGAGTCCCCTCAACGAGGGCTGTGATTGGCTCATCACTTGATGGTGATGGATGACCGACAACAGAAGCCTTAGGAAAGGATCCCTGACTTGTGCTACTAATTGAGGTCATGCCAGTGGGCTCGATGTGATCTGGCTGTCTCTTCTATCTTAGGTGCTTCACTTAAGTTGCTTCTGTAGTTCTACTCATCTTTTGGAATTTAAGATAAGTTAGACTTGGACATGTTTTGTAATCTACTGTCATAATTCTTCCGCACTCTAATATAAGTTATTTTTGTACCAAATGTTGTAATGTTGTGGCAACTCCATGTTGATCGTGTATGAGTTGTAAAATGTGGATGATTTGGGTTCCCCGAGGACACCCGACAGACTACCTGAGTTATTTGGCTCTTGTGTGCAACAGCCAGAGGTCTTAAGGATGATGACAGGTGCACATGGGCCATATAATTAGGGTGTTCTACCACAGTACCAAAGGCGTCCCAGGGCTCAAGATGCAGCCAGAACGGTAATCTAGGAGGTGCCTGCTGTAATCAATGGTAGTTATGTTGCCAGTTAGGGGTTAAAACCGAGAGAGGTGCATGCACAGCCAGCTGCATGTAGTCAATGGCAGTAAGCTGCCGGTTAGGGAGTAAAAAGTTGATGGCTAGGAGAGAATCGAGGAGCTAGGACTTAGGAACTTCTATTTATATCTTGTAACCGTCTGAGAGAGAATCAAGCAATGAACAACAAACAATCTAGTTACCCCCAAATATTCTAGTGTCCCTCCACGCTGACTTTGCCCGGCCTTCCTCTTGGCAATGGTTATCCTCCCTATCCCCGATAGGAACTAAGGTTCTTAACGTCTGATATCGGCTTCAGGCGCCCCTATCTCCAATACAGCCCCTACCCTTGATCGTTCTTGATGGGATTGCTTCCAGGAGCTAGCTTTCAATCTTAATCACTCATTGCTACAAGGAATCGAAACGAGAAGGCTCGCTGATGGCAAATTTTGAAAGATACAGAGGGTAGCCATGGTGGACGTGTTCTGGCTTTTATAGCAGAGCATCGTGTGGCAGGGCAGACATGGGCTCGACCGGTGCTCGCGGTGGCTTCCAGAGCACGACGGGCGTCCACTTGCGCAGGTGGCGGCGCCGCTGACGTGGGTGGCGTGCGCCACACTTGCCGCGTAGGGGGAGCTCGCCGCCGCCATGGATAAGGCCCAGGCTGTGGATGATGCCTAGGCCCAGATGACGACGTCGTGTGCGGCCGCGGTGTATGCCAAGGAATGGCAACCTCGCCTGTGTCTAGCTCGCCTACCTTCCAGAACAGTGCTCAAGGGCCTCGTCAAGCTGCAGGAGCGGTCGCGCGACGGCAGCAGCTTCACCGCCGTGCGTCGGGGCAGAGCTCGCCCACGGCGGCCGGGGTAGAGCTCGCCCACGGCGGCTGGGCAGAGCTAAGCTCACCCGCACATTGGTAGCGGTGGTCGGGGCGCTGGTCGCATTGGCCGGGGATGCCCCCAGCACCGCGTCGGACTCTCGGGCGCCATCGATTCGGCCGGGGCGACGCTGCTACACGAAATCTCTATCTCTACAACTAAAATATTCAGAAGAGAATCGTTGACAGTCGTGCGAAATAAATCATCGCTCGCCCCGCTCCCTTGGTGCGAAACAAATCCCGACGCCTCCGCCGCTTCCCTCGGCATCCTCTGCCACGCGCCCCCTCGCGTGAAGCGCCGCACCGAGCGGGACAGCCGGCCACCGCATTGGCATGAGCGGGTGGCCTAGACCAGGCGCGGCGGACGACCTCGCACGATTCACCCCGCCCCGCGCGCTATCTCTCTGTCCCGCGGAACTGCCGTTCGCCCGCGTACGCCGCCCCAGCTCCGCAGCTCACCCCACGTGCGTGAAACAGAAGCAGACGGTGGAGGCAAAGCAGTGACCCAGCAGCGGAGGCGGCTCCTCCTCGCCCTCGCCCTCGCCGTCCTCGGTGCCTGCCTCAGGTCCGGACGCGCTCCGCTTCGCCAAGCATTTGCGCGACAAGCCGGACGGACGGGGACGTGGCCGTGGACGTCAATGCGTCCAACTTCACCGCCTTGTCGTTCGCGGTCGTCGAGTTCTTTGCCCACTGGTTGGCCCCTTGTATGTGACTTGATTGATTCATTTTTATTTTTGTCCTTTTGGTTCCCGTTGATTCAATGCGGCTAGCCTCCCTCCAATCCCCTTGGCACGGCGCACCTGGCCGCCGCCGTGACCCAGCACATGGCCAATGGCGAGCGGCGGCTGATGAGGCACGGTTCAACGGCGAGCGGCGGCTGATCAGGCATGGATCCTTGCAGCGGCCAACAGCGAGCGGCTGACGAGGCGTTCAAGGTATCTTTCATCTCTTCTCACCCTTCCTTCGTCTCTTCTCTTTTGTGAAGAAGAATCATCCGAATTGCTTGATAAGAATCAACGTGATGGATCAATATTGAACAAATGGTGATTCACTGGCCACTGCCATTCCATGCCCGCTAGGTGTTTGTTTCTATGCCAACGTGGTGAAGCAATCCATGGATGCGTGCATGGTTCTGCCAAACGTGGTGATTTTTCTATCCACGTTATAGGATGCATGAATGGAATCTGACCCCTAGTGATTGTTTTACTTTTTTCCTTCCTTCAATGGGTGATAGATTAATCATGCTCTGTTTTATTAATCATGCTCGTGTGTTCCAGAGAAATAATAATAATAATATCTATGACTGCGCTATATTTGTCATCAGTTAGAAATCACTGCATTATGCAATGCATTGGTGCACTGAGCATTACCATGCTCCTTTTAGTAGTTATAAATCACCTGTGGGTTCCAGGTTCAGAGCAGAGCTTAAGCTCAACGCCGACGACTAATGAGTCAATGGAACAACCATTGAGTTATTTTAATTTTGACTACTTTATCGGGGATCGCTCCAGAAGTTGAACTGAATCCTTACATTTTTAAATACCCCTGTATCCAAGCAGAGACTTCCTGTTTTTCTGTGCCTCTCTTCTACCACATCCATAGTCTTAGGGCCTATTTGGCTGGTATTAAAGCCGACTGAAGCTGTTTTGTTGTGAGAGAAAAATACTATAGATTCTAGCTGATAAGCCAGCTGATAAGTTCAAGCGAACATACCCTTATCAACTTAGAAACTGAAGCACCATCCGAGAATCATTCCTGCCGACAGTTGCATTTCATTTATTTAAGATTTTCGTGTGCCCTGTGCCTGGATGAAATAACAAACTGTGAGCGGCCTGCTAGCTGTTATCTAGGGATGCGCTGTATGCCTGTTGTTTTAGCACAAATGGGTTTGGAAAACGTTACTTTGCTATTACGAAATGACAATTTTTTGTTGCCTTAAAATAAATTTCTGGATGTGTATCGTTTTTATTGGTACAATTTTAGAAAATAATGGTAAACTCTGTTAGGTCACTGTTTCCAACTGCCATTGTTGATGTCTTGTGCAGTAAAAGCCCAGTAGGGGATCACCCCTCCTGTTTCCCTCGAAAAAAAATCACTGTCACCCTAAGCAATCAATACGAGGAACTTACTCGCTGACCCAATATGCATGCTTGTTGTCGAGGTTTGAAGTTTCTTAGTACCCTTCTAGAGCCGTGGAGCATAAGTTTTCATTCTTTGTAATGCCGTGGGTATCTTCTTCACAGGTGCCTGGATGGAGTGGACTGTCAAACCCACAAGTCACAACATTTTGAAACATGCGCTTTCCTTTTCATGAAAAAGTTGTTTTTTATGCTGGTCATTAGCCTTGAAGCAAAATTTATATGAAAAAGAAAAATTTGTGAAATTAAATACTAACGTTAAAACGAGCGGTCAAGGTTTTGTTTCGCATGAAGGGAGCGGGGGCGAGCGATGATTAAATGTCACTTTAACGTTGATATTTAATTTTACAGTATTATTATCTTATCGTGCGATCCGTGTGCTTTTAGTATAAAATGTTAACTATCCCATAGTAACACACGGACACAAACCTAGTAGAAGAAAAAAGAGGAAGGTTTGGGTGGCTGACAAACGGGCCCCACTGTAGGGCAACATGGTCATTTCATCTGTCTGTTTGACATCGTTAAAGGTAAAAGTAGACGGAATGGTATGGAAGGTAAGAAAGTTTAGCGTCATGGCATCAGGGTGCGTTCAAACTTTTTAGTAGCCTGTAGGCTAGGACCATCTTTCATAATGGCACACATGTAAAAGGCTCATTTATCTTGGAATGAACTTGTAACCAGTGGCAGTTTCTTAGCTGAGTTGCTGACAGGCAGTCTTGTAAAGTTCTCTTCCATCCATTTTGCAAAATAATAATAAATAAAAATGTTTTCTTCTTTATTTTTTTCCTGCTGCATTCATATATTTGTATAGGTGCACCGTGCATGTGCGTCAGTTAACAAATGAACAGGTCTGTGACTGCGAATAAGGAAAACCAATTTGCATGGGCCATAATAAGATTTTGACGTCCAATGGCACAATGTTCCTATGATTGATGTAGGTTGGTAGCATGGGTATGATCTATGAGGGGCCAAGGATTTGTGGGCTTTTAGTATTTTCATCGTCACTGCGCATACACATTAACATTACCGATTAAACCACAAGGCCGTGTAAGCTTTTCAATGTCACCTGTCAAGTGTAAAACTTGCAATAGCGACTCCGGTATGTAGTATTTCTCTTCTAGTATATTTTTTACCACAATGTATTGACACGTACGCATTTCTCTTAAAAGAAATTTTATGGAGACAATAAAATCTATCAGAGTTTGATCAAGTGACAAACAGCTCCAGACCAATAAATTCATCAAGGATATATAAGCAACAGTTCCGGAAAGTAGTGAAAAAGGGAAGAATGTCCAAAGTTTATCTCTCGACATGCTAAATTATATATACTCCCTCTATTTCAAATTATAAGATGTTTTGGCTTTTCTAGATACATTGCTTTATTATGTAATTAGATATAATGTTTATTTAAGTGCATAAAATTATGTATCCATAAATGCCAAAACGTCTTGTAGTTTGGAATAGAGGAAGTAGCATAAACCCCTTCCTTCTTTAAATGAAGGGTATATAAATTTTGAAGAAGAAAAAAGCCATCCACAAGGACGGATTTATTTTATTATGCTTGCTCATGCATTGTTTTAGCAGCACGAGTGCGTCCATGACTCGTATACATGTATGTATACAGTTAGCTCAGAACACTCCTCTCCATTTCTCCAATCGACCAAATTAAGAACATGATGATGATCCCCGGCTGTGTGTCATGGCTTCCGGCCACGGCCGACGTGAGCGCACACGCCGGCGTCGAGGGTGTTGTAGTTGACGTACCGGCTGGGCGCGGACGGCGGCACGCGGAACCCTCTCGGCATGCACCCGCCGGCCGCCCGCCCGTGGAACAACGGCTGCTGCCGTCCGCCGCCATGCTGTCTCGGCCCGAACGGCACGAGCGACGGTGGCCTCCGCTCGCCTGCAGCCACCTCGGTGCTGCCCGACGACGCCGGCGCCGGAGCAGCTGGCGACACGGCGGCAGACACCACCACCACCACCAGCAGAAGCAGAAGCACGATCATGGCGACAGGGCTGGACATGGTTACGTGGAGAGAAGAACGTGTCAGGGAGGAGGCAGCGCTGGACGGCTTAGCGCAGGTAGCTAGCTCTGCTGGCTTCTTAAAGAAAAGAGAGCCGGGCCGGGCTCGTGTGCGTGGAGAGTACGTGTGCGTGGCGGCGTGCTAGGCTGTGAACGGGAGGATGCTCGTGCACCCCAGTTATTGCGCAGGCTGCCTTTTCCTCTGCTGCGTGCATGGTCGCTAGCTATTACTTGCACGTACAAATTTCACCCGTGGGAACAAGTCAGAGCATACTAGCTAAAGCAACAAGATTTAGTTGACGCGTCAATCGTTCAGTTTCGTCGTGCGAAGGGCACACACTGCATGCACTTTGATGTGTACTTGTACAGCTGTGCATGCCTCGTGGGTTTGTTTCATCATACGTCGATTTTTTTTTTATAAAATAAGACTCTTTTCTTTCGTTATAGGTAATTTTCATGGAAAAAATTATATATATATATATATATATATATATATATAATCCACTAATCTTTGTTAGGTAAGAGTGAGACTATAAATTTCACTCATCTCTAATAAATCTCTACCTTCAAATATATATATTGCATTTAGAGAGCCATTAGCCTCTCCAAAATTAGAGAGCTAGAAGGGTGGTTTTGAAGAGCAGGAAAGATGGAGAGTGATTTAGAGTCTATTGGAGATTGGTTTTTTGTTTGTTTTCTAAATTTTGTGATAAAGAGCCAGGTAGGGAGTCTCTTGCAGATGCTCTAATCCCAAACCTTTAATATGTGGGAGGCACTAGTGCCCGGACATCCGGCCCCAACAGCGCATCAGGGCGCAACTCCCCACTCGTACGATATGATCCGGCTTGAAAATTATGTGCTGAACTTTTACTGAAGAAGACTGCTCTATTCCGATTTCAGCTGAAGCCGATGCAAAGAGGACGGTGGCAGACACGGGAAAGGGGAGACGACGAAGGAGACCATGGATGTCTTCCCCCAGAACGCTGGGTTCAGCTCGGAGGCCGCCACGAAGGAAGCCCCTGATGCGAGGTACTTGGTGAAACGGAGACCTCTCCGTTTCATTCGGTTTTGTTTCACAGCCATTCTTGTTCATATACATGTTCAAATTTTTAATTGATAGAAGTTGTTCTTGTGTAGTATAAGTTGGCTACCAAACCTAACAAACGGAAAACATCCTGATTCTCAGGGAGCAAGAGATGAGCAACGGGAAACAAATTTTATCTTGTTTTGTATTTTTTCGCATCAGGAGCTCGCGAAACTAATCAATCAGAGCTCTGCCATAACTGTGAAACCTTACACATCAAGGCTACTTGTCAGTGATCCAGATCTCCTCTTCTTACTTCTTATGAATGGTGTTCGTGTCGGTGCGCTATGTAGCCGTCAGTGTACAAGATTTCCTCTGGTAAAATTTTAATGTGTGCTGCTTATCTCAAGATCCCTTATTCTGCTACTTTCCTGATCATGGTTTTGGTATAAACTGGTGGTTCGTTGTACCTAATGTCCTAAATGATTTGTTCACCATAAAATAGCTTTGGGTAGTGTTAACGAACTGATTCCAGTTCGACAATTCTTTGTCGTGGACGATGAATGTTCCTAAATTAAATGAATTTGCTCCTACAAAAGCATTTCTGTTTATGTTCAGAGTTTGGTGCCCTGTAGAATAGAAAAAGAAACCGAGTGTTGATTAGATACAGCTTCTACCTAAATTAGTTTGTACCTGTATGTAAGGTCAAATCATTGTTTCACTCTCTATGATCTCTACTTAGCTAATTGTTAAGAATTTTGGCAGGTATTGTTCTCGTATGCTGTGCAGCATTGGAATACTCCCAGTGCTGATTTTTATTTTTCTTCTCCATGGTAATTATCAAAAGGGGCACAATGTTAATTTTTTTTTGCACAAACTATTTTTTTGGATAAGGGACAATGTCAACAAAAGGGCCCTCTTGTTAAAGGTTTAGGAATGAGGCGCCCAGCTGTTCAAGATAGATGAGGTTGCACAGTTGTTTGAGGAGGCAAGAGCATTTCTGGGGGAGTGCGGTGCTTCTCATCCTGATACTCTTTGCCGAATTTGTGTGTGGATTTGCGTTTGTTTCTGGTTGCTGAGGTGGTGCGACCGGACGGAGCTGCCAGCACCGGAGGCGGTTCAGGTGAGGGGTGGGGAAGCTGGGGCGCTGCAGATCGCCAGGGGCTTGGCAGAGGTGGCGCGGCCCGGGCTTCAGCGGCATAGGGTGTCCACCATCATTTTAGTCTTTCAAGCAACTTCTGGTAAGTTTCACCAAAAAGAATTTTAGAGGTCATACAATGTATGTTTCTTGTCATATGTTTTGTTGTATTGTAATTAGTGGAGTTGCAATGTAATTGTTGTAAAAGGAAATAATTGGAATGAAAAGGTTGGCTACAAAGTTTAGAGGTTAACGGTTTGTGAAATATTTTTCATGTAGCAAGGCATGTGTTTTTTAGGTCTTTAAAGAAATTTATGTTTTGTCAGCTCATATTTTGATTGTTTTAATTTGTGTGTCCGAATGCTGCCGTAGCGTTAGCACGGACATACTACTAGTCTCTTCATGTCTCCAACAGACTCTGTAATTTGTATCCTTTTTACTTTGGTAGTTTATCACAAATCTTCTTGTGTGAAAAAAGTCATGAGAAAACTATATATATTGCATTTAGAGAGCCATTAACCTCTCCAAAAATAGAGAGCTAGAAGGGTGGTTTTGAAGAGCAGGAAAGATGGACAGTGATTTAGAGTCTATTGGAGATTGTTTTTTTGTTTGTTTTCTAAATTTTGTGATAAAGAACTAGGTAGGGAGTCTCTTGGAGATGCTCTAATCCCAAACCTTTAATACCAGGGAGGCACTAGCGCCCGGACATCCGGCCCCAGCAGGGCATCCGGACGCAGCTCCCCACTCGTACGATACGATCCACAGGAGCTCGTCCGATACGAGTGACTCGCACCAGCCTTCCCAACGCGACTGTCCACAAGCGCGGCGTGTGCCGGCCCCTAGCCCGCCCCGTCCATAGCCCCTGGCACACCGCGTGCCCCTTCCGCAGGCCCCCGGCTCATCACGCCCCATCCCCTGGCGCCCGGCCCATGCCCCCATGACTCTTTGAACGTATCTCTGAAACATGAAACACTTACGACATGAAAACAATTGAATGCAACATACGTCTAAAGGAGATGAAATATTTAGAACATACACATGCAACATATGTGTGAAACATATGCAACGTCCAGATTCACTTGCAACTTGCAACACGAAGACACTTGCTGCAACATAAGACTGAAACAACTGAAACATTTGGAACATACTGTTGTGAAACATATGCAAAATTCAGTTCAGAACGCTTGCAACATACGTCTGCAACATATGACACATTTTGAACAAACGCTTGCAACATGTGCAAACATCCCCGATTTTGTTTTAGAACATCCATATGAAATTCACTTCAATTTGTACGTCAGTGTTTTCTTTAGATGTTACTGGTGATGCTTAGCACCCAGAGAACTACTTACTTTCATTTTTCAATTCTCCGGTCAGAGCATTTCCTGTTCAATTTTTAAATGGTGCAGTTTGTTAATTGCTTGTATTGCCATTTGTTTCGGAACCGAGTCTTCTGGTTTGACGAGAATATGGATTTTATGATTTTAAAAATGTGTAAATTGTACATGAATATGGCCAAAATAATGCATTGGCCCCGTTCGTTTGGCTGAAATTGGCTGAAAAACATTGTTCCGGCTGAATTGTTGTGAGAGAAAAACACGGTTCCGGCTAAAAAAAGAAGCCGAACAGGCCATTGTAGACGATTCATAATTTTTGGATTGTAGGTGACAAGAAACTGCGAGCTTCAATTGCATCATTGCACGTCAACTGTTGGTGGACTGAAGTTCCTAATCCTACGAACTCAGGTTTGACCATGTCAACTACAGTGAGCTTTTTCTTGATTATTAGTACACTGAATTTTCAGAGAATCCATAGATATATCTTTTTTGTTACAGCAAAATATCAATATCTCTGAATTGCAAGTCAGCATAATTTTATCTTGTGATAATATTGACTTGTTGCTGCTCTGGTACACTATTTTTTACCCGAAATATATGTGCATTAGTTATTACCATGCATAAAGCTGAGAAGTACTATTCTAGTTCAGGAAAGCAGTAGGTCTGAAATCTATAAAAAAAAGTGATTTTCAGGAGTAGTGGATTCAGATGTTCAGTTACTGGCGGAAATAAAACTTGATTTAGTGGACTTCAACTTGTGTGGTCTATAGTTCCTCAAGTTACTTCATTCGCTTTCCCTGCTTCCTGATTCCAGTCAAGATTTGTCATGGAGCCTACAACTACATAGGGAAGATATCTGTTTAAAATATAATCCAATAATATGATATTTCTACTACTGACTGAAAGCAGCCAGACATGATTTTTTACTGGTCTTTTTATATTCTTATTTTTACAAATTTGAATCTCTTGTCACACACAATATTGATTTGACAAAGTTGTCCTTTCCAATGCGTGCATCTTCTATTATAGATTAATTGCACACACAATATTCGATATCGATTTTCATTATGTGCCTTTAGTGCTAACTGCACTATTATATTAGCTGTCCCGTAGCAACGCACGGATGCATAATTCTCACGGCATCACGACGTTCGTGGTGCTGTGAGTGGCGGAAACATACGACGTCTAGGGTTTTTGACAATGTCAATGCCGAGAAATACACACACTGCTCTAAGTGACGTCACCAACAACCAAGTCAAAGGTATGCTTTAGATTAACGAGATGTATACAACAGTGCAAATAAACTCTTTAGGCGATGTCTTGCTCATTGACTATATGAACGATCAGCTACTGTAGACAGTGCCGAATGTAAAAGGGAGGAAAGGAGCGTGGCGCAACGAAAATGTCGAGCTGAGATATCAAGTGAACAAAGGGAAGAGATTAATAGGAAACTACACGAGCATGGAAAAAGGCCGCAACCCAAAATACTAGCACTTCATGTGTTGTGTCTCAAACAGTGCCAACAACATTGCCCATAGGTGCGTCATCTCTTCAGTGCTTCCATTTACAACTTCTGCTATCATTCACTGTAATAATCTTCGTTCATATGTGAAGTTCCGCCATCAACCCTAACTGAGCAGTCACCATTTGGAACTGCTTTCTCTACGATTGTGCAAGCACCAAGCGTATAGTATGATGAAAATGTCGATCTAGATGAGCCCACGGAGTGGCTACACAGAAATGATAATTATGAACCTCGGTGTGGAAGTGCATACACATTTCAGCTGGGACCGGCTACATGCACAAAAGGAGCCTCATCCAGTGCATCTCAAGGTGCAAGCTATTATTTTTGTTCCCAACTTCACTATATAAGTTTGTTTAATACATATGGACTAAATGAATATAGTGGTTCGTCCAGTAGGGATAGGCTGCTAAGGAAAAGGGAAAGATAGGTACCGTTTAGTTCCCTCCCAAAATGCTAAATTTTTCAAGATTTTCCGTCACATCGAATATTTGGACGCATGCATGAAACATTAAATATAAATAAAAAATAAAACTAATTACACAGTTTAGACGAAATTCACAAGACGAATCTTTTAAGCCTAGTTAGACTATGATTGGACACTAATCATCAAATAACAACGAAAGTGCTACAGTACCATTTCGCCAAAAAATTTACAAACTAAACAAGCCTGTACAATAATATGGATGGACAGAAGAAGGATGAGTTGATAACTACTACTTATATTTTTTTCAAAAAGACTACTACTGGTTATATAAAATGTTATTTTATTTGCAGATAATAAATTGCCAACCACTACTGTAGCAGCGAAACCAATAAACAGCATGTTCGCTGGTTGATTTCTGGGCTGATAAACCCGGTTGGTGCTGGTTTATTGTGAGAGAAAAACATTGTATTATGGCTGATAAGATCTGGCTGAAACCAACGAGCGAACAGACTGAAACATGGAATCGAGTGAATTATTTGAACCTACACATACTGGGGCAGTTCGGCTGGTGTGAAAACCAGCCGGATTTCACTGTGCGTGGCTGGTTTTCACTGTTCACTCTCTCACAAATTCTTTCAGATTCATCTAAATTCTTCCAGATCCCTCAAGCGAACAGGGCCACTTTACAAGACGATGAGAAAGCTGACATGAACGACGCCGCTGGATTGCACGATGAACACTTATATGCTGCTAACGATGGAATCACTCAGCTACATCCGCAAGGTACTACGACTTCATACTATACGTCATGTGCCGCCATCATCATATAACGTTTCCAGCCACAAGTAATATTATTGCTATAATGATCCCAATACAGGTACTGATTATGAGTCATATCTCGTGCTTGCGGAGAGTGCGGCTGGGCATAGTGTGACAGATGATCCATACGAATTCATCTACCCGAACCTGCCAATTCCAGCCCTGTCTTATTTTATTTTTCGAATTCATATTATGCTTGTCATAACTAATAATAATATATGTTTTATATTTCTTATTATCAAATAAATAGTCCTTTGATTTATGTACAACAAATAAACACATGTTGTTCTCTAGGAAATTGGGAGCATTCCTTGTACACCGTTTCAACACTGTGAGAATATATATTCTTTATGTATATTTTATGCACTACATAGGAAATTAATAACAGCTTATTATCTGCCATGCACAGCTATCAGCTTCACTGAGGAACGAATTTTTGGCAGACATTTTGAAGAGCCATGCATATGAATGTTTTGACAGCTTCCCTAAAGATCTCCAAGACATGTATACGAACTTAGGCAGATTATAAATTAGATGATTAATGTGAGAAATAACTTTATTATGCCTTTTATGCATAAGTGTTTCCCGGATTGTATACATGGTCATATACAATTGTGTGAAAATTAAACCCTAGAAAAAATTGTTGTTTGGTTGTTTTCATGTGTATCCCTGAAATGAAGCCGTGGCGTTAGCACGGACACTATACTAGTACTTCGATAGTTTATCACAAATCTTCTTGTGTGAAAAAAGTCATGAGAAAACTATATATTGCATTTAGAGAGCCTTTAGCCTCTCCAAAAATAGAGAGCTAGAAGGGTGGTTTTGAAGAGCAGGAAAGATGGAGAGTGATTTAGAGTCTATTTGTGAGGGATCGTCGCCACGATCACGAGGCCCCTCATGAGTGTGCCATCGACACCTCCTCTTCAGGATCTTTGTAACAGTCGAGTAACACAAAACACCCCATGTGACAAACCAACACACATAGCACTCAACATCACGCCCAAAAACTTGTGTGGTTAAAGGAATTCTATCAAGATCATCATAATTACAAAAATATATGATAAACGGAGTATATGCAATTTTAGAGTTTCTCCCTCTAGGTTTATCTCTACGGCAACTCGCTCGAAATCTTATCGGAGTTAACTTGTAGCTCATCTTGGATTCGCCCATTCCAAGGTCTACTATGCAGCAGTGAATAGAGCACTATCTCGCATCCACCAAGGCGACAACACTTGCAAAACAACTTATCGGCAACACCGTGAGTACATTTCATACTCGCATGACTTAATTCCAACATATAGAAATTTGGTGGATGAAAGGGTATTACCAGGAATTTGTACATTTGCAGAAAAGCACATGGCGTTTCTTAGATGACATGCTATGATTTCATTATTAGAAGTATTAACATCAAAAATTCATGATAGCAAGATAAGTGATTGTCGGTGTTTCAAGTAAACACCAACAAGTAAATTTGTATTATTGCGCGTCTCGCCTGGATGGTGTGCTAAGAAGACACAAGGTTTATACTGGTTCGGATAGAATGTCCCTTCGTCTAGTTCGTGGCTGCTACTTGTGTTACTAGCACTGAAAGTTCATAGTAGGGGTTACAAATAGTCGAGAGAGGGACAGGTCCCAAGTCTCTGGTGGTGTGTTGTGATGAGTTCCGATCGGTTCAGATGAGTTTGGATGTATTTGGATCGAGTGTCCATTGTCTGATGCCCCTTAATGGGACACCCTACTTTCCCTTTTATAGGCAAGGGAAAGCACGAGTTACAATGGGAGAAACGAGGAGAATGAGAGGTAGAGGAAGTCCTCTAGGGTTGTCGGGCCTTTCTTTTCCCCTATGAAGGCCCTGTTGACACGGCAGGTGGCGACAGGGACAGCTCCACGCCGGGCGCCTATCCACTGACAAGGCCATGCCTTGGCATGGTCAGCGGGTCGTCATGTCTCACTCCGCCCTGGTGGGCGGCGCAACAAACCAGCGTGCTGATCAGCGACCGTACAGACCGTACAGGGAGTAGGCAACATAGTGACCACGCGTCCGTCATTGTAGGCGACGCGAGTCCCCTGGAATGACATGTCGTGGGGATGGGTCATGTTGAGACGTGACCGCTCCGTGCATGATGCTAGAAGTTTGACCCTGGGTTGTACTTTCTGGCCCGTAGTGGTTGGCGGAGATGTGAGCTCCCGTTAGGAACCGTGTCCGAGGGATCGAGCGAAGCGGAGCTAGCCCTCAGACGTCGGTCAATGTGGAGCCAGCCCTCAGACATCGGATGAGGCAGAGCTAGCCCTTGGATGTCGGCCGAGGTGGAGCCAACCCTCGGGGGTTGGCCGAGGCGGAGCCTACCCTCGGGGGTCAGCCGAAGTAGGGCCAGCCCTCAAACATCGGGTGAAGCGGAGCCAGCCCTCAGACATCGGGCGAGGTGGAGCCAGCCCTCAGACGTCGGCCGAGGTGAAGCCAGCCCTCAGACGTCGGGCGAGGCGAAGCCAACCCTTGGGGGTCGGACGAGGCGAAGCCCAACCCTCGAGGATCGGGCGAGGTGGAGCCCGTGGCTTTAGTGTCAACCGAGGTGGGTCCCACCCTCGAGGGTCAAACGAGGCAGTGCCCATGGCCTTGGTGGTCGGACGAGGCAGAGCTCAGCAAGAGGTGTAGTCGCGCTCTTGACCGCTCGGATGAATCAACATTGATGGTTATTAGCTTCCCTCTTCGGGTACCCTAGTATTGGTCTCCGACAGTAGCCCCCGAGCCCCTGGGTGATTTGGGTAGAATCGCCTAGGGAATTTTTTGACTTGCCAGTGGGTGCGCGCGAGCACACCCGGTGGGTGTAGCCCCTGAACCTACGGAGGAGTAGAATACTCCTGTGGAGGTTTTTTCGAAAGGGAGGACTCCGAGGGCCCTAGCCTTCTTTTGTCACCCATGGCATGGATGGTGATTCCTTCTTGCTGAGGTCAGACCCTTCATAGGTATGGCCATGAGATTTAGTGGTTTGTTAGATAGATAGTTCGATTGGGGTCCCGGCATCCTGTTCGTTGGGATCCGGCTAGGGTCAACCTAGCTGAGCCACGATCATGGGCCGAGATGCCCATGGCGCTCGTGCGCCTGGGTACTGGCCACTTGCGGGCCCATCCTTTTCCATCCTTTACCTTAAGGGTGTCTGAGGCGGCTGTCGAACCCATTGATGGGCCAACCTTCAAACTCCTAGGCCCAGACAGGCCGTAGAGGTGTTTTTTGATCCGTATTCCTTTTACTTGCGATGAGTCGTGGCCCGCCCGAAGAGGCAAAATGTCCAGCGAGTCTTCCGAGGGGAAAGGATAGGGATTGCGTGCGCATATCCCGTGGCGTGATGTCATGGCAAATCATGGCAGGCGCGGAGATCTAGGCGGGTGGTTGGTTTGCTCACGCCCGTCACCCCTAGAAAACCAAAGGGTTCACCCCCTGAATTTCATTCCTTGCCTTCTTACCTTTGCATCTGCAGCCACCGCTGCTAGTCACCTAGGCTTCCTGCATCCGCGTCCTAGCCGCCGTCAAGCTCGCATCCACCCGCCCTCATCTTCCAATGGATCTAGGGTGTCGCTCCGACATCACCTTGCAGCGTATGGAGGGCCTCGTCCATCACGACCTTCTCCACGCATGGACCTCGGCCAAGGAGTGGCTACTACCTGACGAGGAGGAACTACCATCGCCGCTCGACGGCTACGTGGTGTCGTTCGCGCAATTCCATGAGTGCAGGTTCGCCACCCCCACCCACAAATTTCTTCGAGGGCTGCTGCACTACTACAAGATCGAGTTGCAGCACCTCAATCCCAATGATATCTAGAACATGGCAGCATTCATCGCCCTATGCGAGGGATTCCTGGGGATCAGTTTGCACTTCGATCTGTGGTGGCACTTCTTCACCATCACCCTCTAGAAGAAGAGGGAGAAGAGCAGCAGTTAGGAGCTACATACGCTGATGGGAAGTGTCGGCATCCACCTCTGGAACAACCGGGTCAGTGAGTACCTGGCGATGTGGCTGTCGACCTCCAATAAGGGGTGGCATTCGCAGTGGTTCTATCTCAAGAACGACATCGACGCCTGATCGAAGAGGCCCTAGAATCATGGAGGAAGTGGGGTGTCTCGGAGAAGGACAAAAATAAGATCTAGGACCACCTCACCGCCATCTGCATCCTGAAGGGGAGTGGCCTAAAGGGGTTGGGCATCATCGGGGCCTACCACGTGAGGAGGGTGGCACCATTGATGAGGCGCCCGAGGCATCATTTGATGGGATAGCGCTTGCTGAGGGAGCGCTCTCCCCCTCCAAAGTCACACATCGCATTAAGGAGGCGATGGAGCCTTCGTGGGACGACGCGGGCGCCCCCCTTGATTTCATGTACCCGGTGCTGGGGCATCTTCCAATGCGGCTGGAACCAGGTTACGTCATCTTCGTAAGTTTGCTCTTCTCATGCCTCTTCTTCAATTGATCTCCTGACCTCTTGATACTAACATTAAGATAGGGGGACCAGCCGAGGGACCTCGCCCTCATGGATCACCTGGCTCCATTACTGAGGGATTGGTCCGTGAGGGCGGTGAATCACGCTGAGGGCAAGCAGCTTAGGAAGGCGAAGGAGGACAAGAGGAAGAAGAGGCAGCAGAAGCTATAGGTGCGGGAGCAAGGGGAGGACACCGACAGCGACGACGATGACGATGAGGAAGACGATGATGAGGTAGTCGACAACATCGAGTGGGATGACCTGGAGAGTGAGGATGTGCTGATAGGTATCCGCTCATCCTTGCAGGAGTCGGGACCCTTCCCGTTCCATGGAGGGGAGGGCACGTCCGTGGGGCTAGCGGAGATGGGCTAGACCGTTAGGTTGCTCCAGGAGCTGACAGGGGCGGGTAGATCTGCCACCACACCCGAGGTGCCAGCGGAGGTGGGTGGCTCCGCCATCACGCCCTAAGATGCAAGGGGAGCGAGCCCCTCTGCCCGGCAGCAGGGGGTGGGCTCAAAATGGCCTCGCCCCAATGAGGCAGAAAGCAGAGGTCTGGGGGTTCACCCCCCAAACGTATCTGCCGCCCAACAACGCCGATGTAAGTCACCAGCTCTGTTTTCTCTTTTCTCTGTTTTCATCGTGACTTATGCCTTTCGTTCCTTGCAGCGTCATGAGGCAGCATAATCCTTTGGCGCTAGCGCCAAAGAAGAGCGTCGCCCTCCAAGCCTGATGGCAGCCGTCGGCTGGCGCCATGCCCATTTCGGGCAGGAGCGGCGCTAGTGTGACCATGCCTCCAATCGGACAGGCATTGTCCATGGCGGCGCCCGTGCCCTCGGTGGGACAAGCAAACATGGGGGCCCAAGGGGTGCCTTTAGAGGTTGTTGAGTAGCCGGTGATGGTGGCGACACCGCTGCCAATGACGGGATGTACATGGCTGTCGACCGCGCTCGTGGCGCCGACCACAGCGGGTGTGACGTAGCCAGTTGTGACCTCGCCAACGTAGGTGGTGGTGGCGGCTGTGACAGGCGGGTCATAGCCAGACGCTATCATGGTGGCGCCCGAGGTACCAGCATGATTTGTGCCATCGGCGGCCCAGGCGACGGAGTCTGGCGTGGGCTGAACGGAGGGGACGCGACCGAGGGGTCCCCAAACATTATGGTGCTAGGAGAGAGGTCAGCCCCCATACCACTGACCCCTTCTATCGCTAGAGGTGGCGTCCTAGCAGGAACGTCATGGCGAGAGGGCTCAGCGGTGTTTGGAGCCAGCAGGGAGTTGTCTCTGGACCTGATGTCGGTGGGCGGCGACTCACCTATGTGGGGCGAGCCCTTGCTCCAGTGGACAAATCTACATGACCCATCATCGATGCTCTTCACCCTCGATGCCGCCGCCGAGTGTATGGAGTGGGAGAGCCTCGACGTGGGAGTCTCGTCTAATGTCGAAGCTCTAGACCATGCCTGGGGTGCCTTGGTTGACGTCATCATTCCCACTGGTCAGATATTTCCTTGATCCTGCTTCTTGCCCTTTTCTTTCTCTACATATTTTTGTATTATGATCATCTTCTTTTTTTAGTCCCTCATCGCTCATAGCCGGTAGAAGTCTCGGTTCCTTCGCGAGCAGAAGGAAACCTAGGACCGCCTCATCAAGGAGGCACGACTGCACGGGGAGGTGACCGCCTAGCTAGTTGCCACCTAGCAGAGGGTGGCCGAGCTGACCCTCCTCACCGAGGAGGCGAATAGTCTTTGGTCATGGGCGATCGTGGCCCACCGGCACACTAATGAGGCCAAGGGGGGCGTTCGAGGCCCTGCCGATGAGATCGCGCTGGGATGATGAGGAGGCCACCAAGATCAGGAGGGAGAGGGACCAGCTGCTCTAGAAGGATGTCGAGACCCGCCAGTGGATCCTTGACCTTTTGGCCGAGGTTGAGCGGGAAAGGGAGCTGAAGCTGGGGGCTGAGGAGAAGCTCGCGACCCTAGAGAAGAGGGCCAGCCTAGATGCCGACATGGTTGCCCAGCTATGCTAGGAGCAGGACGAGCTGCTCCAAACCATGGAGAGGCTCTACTCGAAGCATGGTGTGGCCTACGAGGAGCGCGACCAGGCCCTCTGAGAGCACGACGACGCGTAGCAAAAGGTCGGTTTCCTCTAGGCCGAGCTTGGAAACGCGATGACCTAGAGGCTGGATGCTAAGGGCGTCTTTGTCGGGCTAGCTACAGACCTCACCAAGGCGAGGAGGAACCTTCAGGCAGAGAGCGACGAGCTCAGTATCCTAAGCGCCACCCTCAGATTGGTCTGTGACAACCTGGAAGTAGTGCGGTCGGAGGGGACTTGTTCACTATCGGCCCGTGCCGTCAAGATCACGGCGCGGGCTCGCTAGCTCGAGAGGAACGCCCTTTGCGCCGAGGTCAACCAATCTTTGCGATTGCCCGTTCTCATTATGGGGACAACATTGACCTAGAGACGATGAGCCTTGGATTCACGCCTGGCTACAAAGCCCATGAGCTGGATGAGATAGAGACGGCGGTGGCTCCTCTTTCGCGAAACCTGGTGGACAAGATAGAAGACATAGTTCTCCCTCGGAGGGGCTAGTTAGTCAGGTAGGTCGTATGATCATTATTGTAACAAGCGGACAAGCTCCGACCCTTCTGTACGAACAAACTTATCATTTTGTTTTGTTTGATTGAGTTTTTTTCCTCCCTTTTATGTGTGAAAAGGAGTTCGCGTGTTCCGACCCTTCCATTTGTTAAGACTGTAGGGCCTGAGGTGCAAGAGGGAAACTTCGATTATGCTGGTAAGCGAGAGTGCTATAGCCACAGGGGCGTAGGTTTCTCATAGTTCGACCAGCCATGCTCAATTGTTCGTTTCCGTAGATCTTGCCACTAGGTTTAACTTGAGGGAAAGGTCGGGTGCGGTGACTAGTTTAGAAAGGGTGTATTTATGCCCTTATCAGCCCCCGAGTGAGGCCTGACCCCTTGCCATTGCTAGGGTTGGGTTTCACTGAAGATCGAGGAGAAGATAGCAAAACTAGTAGGAGATAGCGTCTCTTGTTTTCGCACATACTCCCCCCTTAGGTTCTGAACCATCGTTCTGTGACCGCATGTTCGGTCTCCTCGCGAGTCCAACTTCCCTCGAGCCCCCGCGCGTAGCAGGGGTTTGGTCGAGGGTCGGCTCGTCTTTGTGATTGTCACCCCATCCTCGGTTTCCACAACTGGAGGGGCTAAGCTAATGACACTTGCCTCGATGGCTCGAGTGTCGTGCTCGGTGAGCTCGCTAACGGGCATGTTCGAGTGGAATCCGGGTCCGTCATCCGCTGACGGGGTCGGCATAGCCCTCATGTGGCATTCCACTGCTCCTTAACCTGCCTCCCGAGGCAGATGCCCATGTCACTCCGGAGAGCGACCCAGGTGGCCCGTTGGCCTCTCCTTGATGGAGATTCTATGGGTTTGGCTTGAGGTTAGAATTAAATGAGAAAGGTCGAGATGTTCCTACCCGCTTCTGAGCGGGGTTGGGCAAGGCCGTTGGGACTCATCTTGTTTTTTCTCCCCTGGCTCTATTTGACGCGAGGTGGCCTCGAGCCCTCCGCAAGCTGGCCTTCAAACCTCGATCGGTCGCCGCTCATATCGAATGAGACGACTACTGCTTTGTGATGTGATGCAAAGCATTGTGATGCATAAATTGCATATGCAATGCTCAGATGTATGGGATTAATGAATGGATGGATGAATGAATGAATGTATGAATGAAAGTATGAATGCCTACAGAAGAATGGATGAATAAATGATCGTGCAATGGAAAAAGAAAGGTGGGAATCAGTAAAGTTACCTCAATGGCTTGAGTGATGGGTTCGGGGAGCTCTTACCGGATATGTCCATGTGGGGTCTAGGTCCGATGTTCATGATAGAGCTGGCATAACCTGCATGAGGCATCCCAATTCTACGTACCCATCTCTCGGCAGCGATCCAAGCCGTCCGATCAACCTAGGCAACCTGTCAGCCTCTCCTCGATGGAGATTCCATCGGTGGGCCCCTCTGAACCTTTCCCTAGAAGGTGGAGGCTAAATCTCAGGGTGCGGGGACAAAGACTCTGATCATGCTAGTGAGCGAAGATTCCATAGCCGCTGGGGCATAGGTTTCTAGCAGTCCGACCAGGTTTACTCAGAGTTTGTTTGCACACCCCCTGCCTCTAGTTTTTTCATGTAAGGAGGGGTCGGGCATAGATAATGTCTACTGAATAGACACTCTTGCCAGCCCCCAAGCGATGTCCGACCCCTGCCGTTGCTAGGGCCAGAGGCTCGGTAGCGAAATTAATGCGTGAAGTAAGGGTGACCCGTCTCTTGGCAGCGGCTTGGAACCGTTCGATCGACCTAGGCATAGGTTTTACCTCGATAGTAAGAGTGATGGGTTCGGGAAGCTCTCACTGGATATGATCGAGTAGGATCTAGGTCTGTCATTCATGACGGGGTCGGCATAACCCGTATGGGGCATCCTGCTGCTTCCTATCCATTTCATGTTATTGGCCAAGCCGTCCGATCAACTTTTGTTACCTGCTGAGACAAGGTTTTCCTGCAGAGATAGAGGATGAGAACATCCCGCACAAGAATTTAGTTATGCAGATAAGCCAGGCAGAGAACTTGTAACAAATGGACAAGCTCTTCAATTTCATTATAGCAAACAGCTTTTTAGCTCCTCTCCCCTTTTTGTATAAAAAGGTTAGTGCATTTTGACCCTTTCTGTAATTAAGGTCGTAAAGCTCGGGGTGCGGGAGAGCAAATTCTGATCATGCTAGTGAGCAAAGGCGCCGTAGCCTCTAGGGCATAGGTTTCTTGTAGTCCAACCAGTTATACTCAGAACTTGTTCCCACAAACCTAGCTCCTAGGTCTTATCGTGAAAAAGGGGTCGGGCATAGAGAATGTTTGCTAGGCGGATAGACTCTTAAACACGTACTGACCCTTTCCATAGCTAAGGCCAAAAAGCCCGAGGTGCGGAAAGGAAAACTCTGATTACGCTGGCGAGCAAAGGTGCCATAACCACTGGGGCGTTGGTCTCTCGCAGTCTGACCAGTTATACTCATAGCCTGTTCCCGCGACCCTAGCTCCTAGGTCTTAATGTGAGAAAGGATCAGACGTAGGGACTGTCTACCAGATAGATATGCTCTTATTAGCCCCCGAGTGAGGCCCGACCCCTACCGTTGCTGGGGTCAGGTGTCACGAAAGATCAGGGAGTTTGATAATGAAACTGATAAGAGAAAGTGTGCATCTATTAAGGGTAAAAGCGACATAGTTGCTTGATGTTCCAGGCATTGGCGAAGACCTCACAGTTGATGGTCTTGAGCTTGTAGGTGCCTGGCTGGAGCACTTCCACGATGACATACGGTCTCTCCCATGGAGGGGATAGCTTGTGGCGGTCCCTACTGCTCTAGACGAGGTGCAGAACCAGATCTCCAACACTAAAGGCCTGACCCCGCACTCATTGGCTGTGGTACCATCGCAACTCCTGCTAGTATTTGGCCGAGCGAAAGAGGGCAACATCGCACGCTTCATCCAGTTGGTCCTTGGCATCCTTGAGGGATGCCTCGGTTCCTTGTTCATCATACACCCTGACCCTTGGTGCTCCATAGTCGAGGTCGGCCGGGAGGATGGCCTCGGAGCCATAGACCTTGAAGAATGGCGTGTAGCCGGTGGCCCGGTTGGGGGTCGTCCTCAGGCTCTAGAGCACCATGAGAAGCTCGGCGACCCACCATGCGCCAAACTTGTTCAACCAGTTGAAGATCCTAGGCTTGAGACCCTACAAGACCATGCCGTTGGCGTGCTCGACCTGCCCATTCATGCGGGTGTGCGCCACAGCGGCCCAATCGACCCGATTGTGGTATTCATCACAGAACCGGAGGAACTTCTTTCTGGTGAACTGCATGCCGTTGTCTGTGATGATGGAGTTTAGGACTCCAAAGCGATGGACGATGTCGAGGAAGAACAACACGGCCTACTCGAACTTGATCGCAGAGATCGGCCGAGCCTCTATCCACTTCGTGAAGTTGTCTACGGTGACAAGCAAGTGGGTGTAGCCCCTGGGCGCTCTTTTGAGAGGCCCAACCACGTAATGGGGATCGTCTGGAGTGCTTGGGCCGGTAGGTGAGTCTACCAAACGTAGTACTGGCACCCTTCGTAGGTGCACATGATCTGCTCGGCGTCGGCTACGGCGGTCGGCCAGTAGAAGCCTTGTCAGAGCACATTTCTGACCAGGGTCCTAGGCGCAACATGGTGACCACAGACCCCATCATGGATATCGCTCAGCAAATGCTTCCCTTGTTCAATAGGGATGCGCGCTGCAGGATCCTGGTGTGGCTTCGCTTGTAGAGTTCGCCCTCTACAAGGACAAAGGACTTGGCATGATGCACGTGCCATCAAGCCTCCGTCTTGTCCAGTCGATCAGAGGGTCGAGCTTCGTTACTGGGTCTTCTTCGAGCTCCATGACTTCGAGGCTAGATGGAACTGACGGTTGGTCAGTGCCCAAGCCCAAGGCAGGTGGACCGTCACCGGCTTGTTTTGACCCCTTGCAGCGGAGCGAGGGCTTGTGCTGATCGCTGGTGAAGATGCCCATTGGTATTGGCTCTCGACCGGACGTCGCTTTCGGCAGCGTGTCGGCAACCTCATTGAGACGCCTCAGAATGTGGTTGATTTTGAGGTCCTCGAACTTGTCCTCTAGCTGACAGACATCTCAATAGTATGT
The DNA here is from genome assembly GCA_904845875.1 of Miscanthus lutarioriparius. Taxonomy (NCBI): domain Eukaryota; kingdom Viridiplantae; phylum Streptophyta; class Magnoliopsida; order Poales; family Poaceae; genus Miscanthus; species Miscanthus lutarioriparius. The sequence continues at coordinate 70,923,017 of CAJGYO010000012.1, read as the reverse complement.
GGCCATTTTAGCATCATGGCAGCTCGACTCCTTCATGACTTGGTCGACGACCAGCAGGGAGTCGCCTCGGACGTTGAGGCATTGGATGCCCAACTCGATGGCGATGCGCAGGCCATTGATGAGCGCCTCATATTCAGCCACATTGTTGGAGGAGGGGAAATGGAGGTGAACCATGTACCTCATGCGTACCCCGAGGGGTGAAACGAAGACCAGCCCCATGCCAGCGCCTTTCTTCATCAGCGATCTATCGAAGTACATCATCCAGTACTCCTGGTCGATGATCTCTGGTGGCATTTGGACCTTGGTCCATTCTGCGATGAAATCAGCCAACACCTAGGACTTGATGGCTGTCCAGGAGGCATATGTATTGCCCTAATCCATCAGCTCAAGTACCCACTTCATGATTCTTCCTGGGGCATCCTGGTTTTGGATGACCTCACCGAGGGGGAAGGACGTCACCATTGCCACCAGATGTGACTCGAAGTAGTGGCGCAGCTTTCTCTTGGCGATGAGGATGGTGTACAGGAGCTTCTAGATTTGGGGGTAGCGGGTTTTAGAGTCGGATAGGACCTCGCTATTGAAGTACATGGGGCGCTGTACTTTGAGGGCGTGCCCTTCTTCTTCTCACTCTACTACCAGGGCGGCATTGACCGCTTGCATGGTGGCCACAATGTAGAGCAGAAGGGGTTCTCCGTCGGTTGGAGGAACCAGGATTGGGGCCTTTATTAGAAGCTACTTGACCATGTCAAGTGCTTCCTGGGCCTCGAACGTCCATTCGAAGTGGTCGGCCTTCTTCAGAAGTTGATAAAGGGGGAGACCTTGTTCGCCGAGGTGTGAGATGAAATGGCTGAGTGCGACAAGGCACTCTGTAACTCACTCTACCCCCTTCATGTTCTAAATTAGGCCCATCCTTATCATGGCTGAGGTCTTCTCCGAGTTGGCTTTGATGCCACACTTGGAGACAATGAAACCGAGCAGCATGCCCCTCGGGACCCCGAAAATGCACTTCTCGGGGTTGAGCTTAATGCCATTTGCTCAGAGTTATGCGAAAGTCTGCTCAAGGTCAGCTATGAGCTGGTCAGCCCATCTAGACTTGATCATGATGTTATCCATGTTAGCCTCAACGGTCTGCCCGATGAGGTCCCTGAAACACTTGAGCATACAACGTTGGTACATAGCCCCAGCCTTCTTCAGACCGAATGGCATTGTGATGTAGCAGAACGATCCGAAGGGGGTGATGAAAGATGTCATGAGCTGGTCAGACTCTTTCATCGTGATTTGATGGTACCTAGAGTATGCATCAAGGAAGCAGAAGGTTTTGCACCCTGAGGTAGAGTCGACTATCGGTCTATGCATGGCAAAGGAAATGAATCCTTTGGGCATGCCTTGTTGAGACCCATGTAGTCAACACACATCCTCCATTTCCCACTCTTCTTTCGTACATGAACGAGATTGGCTAGCCACTTGGGGTGGTACACCTCCTTGATGAATCCGGTCACCAAAAGCTTCATGATCTCCTGGCTGATGGTCCTGCGTTCCCCCTCATCGAAGCGATGTAGGCATTGCTTCACCAGCTTGGAGCCTAGGCAAATCTTTAAGGCATGCTCGATGACTTCCCTTGGAATGCCTGGCATGTCCGAGGGTTTCCATGTGAAGATGTCTCTATTGCCGCGGAGAAGGTCAACGAGCGCGCTTTCCTATTTAGAGGAAAGTGTGGTGCCAATGCGCACCACCTTGCCCTCGGGGCTGCCGGGGTCTATGAGGACCTCCTTGTAGCCCTCCGCTGTCTTGAAAGACCCGATCGACCGTTTGGGGTCGGGTGCTTCTTCGGTGACCTTCTTCCTGATGGCCACAAGCTCTCCGGAGGCGATTATTGTTGCAGCGTGATTGCAACACTCGACCTCACACTCGTAGGAGCACTAGATGGAGGTGCCAACAGTGATGACCCCACCTGGGCCCTACATCTTTAGCTTGAGGTAGGTGTAGTTGGGGAGGGCCATGAATTTCACATAGCATGGTCATCCTAGGATGGCATCGTAGGTTCCATGGAACCCAACCACTTCAAAGGTGAGGGTCTCCATCCTATAGTTGGATGGACCCCCAAAGGTGATGGGCAGATCGATCTGCCTAAGTGGCATGACCTATTTTCTCGGCATGATGCCATGGAAAGGCGCTCCGATCGGTCAGATCTACGCTCGATCGATGCCCATAGCATCAAGCGTCTTGGCGTACATGATGTTGAAGCCGCTGCCTCCATCCATCACTACCTTGGTGAGTCGCTTTGTGCCAACGATCGGGTCGACCACGAGCAGGTATCTCCCAGGTTGTGGGATGTTCTCCTAGTGGTCAGTCCGATCAAAGGTTATGGCAGACTCCGACCAATGGAGGAAGGTAGGCATGGCCGGCTTGGTCGTATAGACCTCGCAGCGTGTGAGCTTCTGACGATGCTTGGAGTTGAAGGCTGCCGACCCTTCGAAGATCACGAGGCAGCCATCCGGCATTGGAAAGCCACCGTCCTTCCCCTCGGCGTCGTTCGTGGTCGGATCGGGGTCCTTCCCGTGCTCCCCTTTGTTGGAGCCTCTGGACAAGAACCGCTTCATGAGGTCATAGTCCTTGTACAGATGCTTGATGGGGAAGACATGGTTCGAGCATGGGCCCTCGAGTAATGTTAGGTTCATAAACTCGGGGTCCCTCATGGACCTGCTTCCTAGCAAAAGCTCAGCATAGTAGACGACGTTATGAACGACGTGCAACTCCTGGGACGGCCCAAAAACCTAATGATAGGCTAGAAGGGCGATCCAGTTTCAATCGGAAGGCTTGGCCAAGGAGGAACGACACTTGCTTCCAACTCTGACCCGACTCTCTGACCGAAAGGCCTGGCCAAGGAGAGGACGACGCTCACTTTTGACTCTGACCCACCTCTCCATCTAAAAGGCCTAGATAAGGAGAGGATGACGCTCACTTCCGACTCGACCCGCCTCTCCAACTGAAAGGCCTGGCCAAGGAGAGGATGACGCTCACTTCTAACTCCAACCCGCTTCCTCGACCGGGAGTACACCAAACCTCTGCTAACAGCTCTTCTCTAACTAGCACGGTCGGAGCCAACTAGGAAACGACTGAATGGGGACGCCCACTCGGTAAGAACCCAAAGAATCAGGTGGAGCAAGTAAGGCAGGGCTCTCAAGTCAACCACAATACCGAGGACCGTACCCTGCATGCCTGTAGGATAGTACAGTCAGATCATGTTAGAAGGGTGCTTTGCAACCTTCTAGACATGTCAGAACACGAACAGTGTTATGGGCGCCGACATTTTTCCTACAGTATGGTAGGCACCGACATTTGCCATACTAGAAGAATGTAGTGGAACCGACCACATGCATCCAGCCATCAATAGTATTTTGGGCGCCAACAAACCACCTTGTACCCGATGGCATGGGCAACAAGACTAGGTAGCACACACACTCTTTCTCTCACACTCTCTCTTGTAAAGCCGTCCCCTTCATCTATAAAAGGGGATGCGCTCTCTCCAAAAGGGGGATGATTCGGACGATTTGAATAGAAAATGAACAACAGATGGATCCCTCCGATTCTCTCTGCTTGGCTCTAGAACTCTAAAGCTGAACAGAGCAACACTTAGCGCATGTTGGGGCTCTCGTCACCCTTGGCCCTTCAGTCCGAAGTCCGACTGGACCTCTGATACCCCCCATCTTACTCCCTCTCATTTGTAACCCCACAGCAAACTTCAAGCACCTGGGCTTAGGAATAAAGTCACCGACTGACTCAAACTGGACGTAGGGCACGTTGCCTAAACCAGTATAAACCCTATGTCATTGGGTGCTAGGCCACATCCGATCACAATATATGGCAAAACTATAAATATTTATGTGTTGGTCAGCTTTCGAACCTCGGCCTCTCGATTTTGGATCGAGCGACACGAGCCCCCGAGCCCCTTGGGGTCTGATAGGGGTTGGCCATGTTTCGCGCGTCACCCTATCCTCGGTTTCCGCAACCGGAGGGGCTGAGTTGGTGACACTTGCCTCGGTGGCTCGAGTGTTGTGCTCAATGAGCTTGTTAACGGGTATGTTCGTGTGAAATCCAGGTCCATCATTCGCTGACAGGGTCGATAGAGCCCTCTTGTGGCATTTCACTACTTCTTAACCCGCCTCCCGGTAGATGCCCGAGCCGTTCGATAGGGTCAGGTGGCCCATTGGCCTCCCCTCGACAGGGATTCTGTGGGTTTGGCTCAGGGTTAGAATCGAACGAGAAAGGTCGAGATGTCCCTGTCCACCTCTGAGCGGGGTCAGGTAAGGCCGCTGGGGCTCATCTCGGTTTTTCTCCCCTAGCACTGTTTGATACGAGGCGGCCTGGAGCCCTTTGTGGGCCGGCCTTCGAACCTCGATTGGTCGCCGCTCATATTGAATGAGGCGGCTGCCGCTGTAACACCCTAGGTGTTTGGCTTCCACTAAATTGCATGTCATTTCATAAACATATGCATCATCTATGTCATCATGCCATTATCATTGAAACATACATATGCAACATTTGCATATTCTGTTTGTTTCGTACTTTATTGCTTATGAATGGTGGTAGTGCAACATATGAATGCAACATGAATTTCTCATACCTTGAAGCATGGCAACATCGTAGTAATGTGGCAAGTATAGAATAACAACAAAGTCATGCAACATGTGAAACATTGCATTGCAACATATGAGTGAATTGCTTGTTTTAGTTGCTTTATCACATGTGATTATTAGAAATTGGTATAACAATTGTGTAAAGTGGTTGATTATGGTCTATTACACCTTAACTACACTTAGGTTACTTGTTGGGACATTGTTCATGTAGATCAAATTGACCAAAATGGCCTCAAGTGGAGGTTTGACTTGAATTGACCCTAGGAGTGTCCCTGTTTGACTGATTCAAAAGACCAACTTGGAAACTTTGCATGGCTATGCACTCTTTACCAAAGTTGTAGATAATTTATTAAGGAACAAAAGTCTCAATATGACTATCTCATGAAAATGGCTAGAACATGTTCAAACAAGGCCCACAAGTTGATTTTTCCCTGCTGAGTCTTACTGAAAAATATTTCTAAGTCATAACTGCATTTTCAGTTGGATCAAGCCAACTTTGGCTTCATGTAACTTCGGATCCACGACGATTTAGGTGTTGGTCTTTGAAAAGAAGTTGTAGATGGATGGTAGGCCTACATTTTTCATGTATACTGTTTTTGCAATAGATCGATGGATTAGCCGTGTTGACACGTCGAATACGTGCTGTCAGGCTTGTCATTAACACTGAATCACGATTTTTCAGAAAACGTTCAGTGAACGTCGTGGCTGACCGATTCAGAAAGCAAGCGCCGCGTGTTGCCACCCATCGCCGGCCTTCTGCTCGCGCAGGCCACGCGCCGTGCGCATCCTGGTGCTGCTGGCCGTGACATGAGAACCCCGCGCGCCTACCCGACCGGGTCGTCACTTCCATTTGCTTTTCCTCCGCTCGCCTATAGCTCCGCAACAACAGAGCAGCAGCTCCGCCATTGCCGACCACGCATCGCGCGTCGTCGTGCGTGCTCACCACCGCAAAAACGCATCGGCCAGCTCGTTCGTAGCCTCGTCGTGGTCTTCTCTACCTTCTCCACCTCACCGTCGGTCCAATCGAGTCTTGGTAAGGACGAACGCGTCATTTTCTTCCACCGCCGCCATGGCTGTTCTCGCCGGAGATGGCGCTCCACACGGCCAGCTGTCCTTACACCCTTGCCATCCCTCCTCTGTCTCGCGCTAGGTCATAGGAGCACTGCTGAAGCTCGTAGGGTCTCACGTTCGAGACGTAAGCGCCATCTCATCTCGCCGGCCGCCATGCCTGCCCGGCCGCTTGCCGCCGTCCTCGTCGCCAACCCCGGTAGCCGCGCCAATAGCTTCAATTGAGGGCACCAATAGATGCGCACGAGTGAGTTGACCGTCGTAGCATCGCTGACTTCACCGGAGGAGTCACCGGCGATGAGCTTTGCCGCCGTATCCTTCTCCTCTCCTGCCTATCTCTCTGTCACGTGGGTCCCGTGTGCCAGCCGCTGAGGCTCAGGCGGGAGCCAGCTTGGGCTGCACCGCATTTTGGGCCACGCCAGCGCGTGTTCATGGGCCGCCGGATCTGTTTGGGCCGGCCCAGCAGTAGAGTAGGATTTCTTGTTTTGTTTTGTTTTATTTATTTCACAGATTTGTGTACATATTCAAAAATATGTAGCTCTTAGATGGTAGATTCAAATGATGTGGTTCTAATTTTTCTGAGTTCATGATAATGTCTAGTATTTAATAAAAATATTATATGAGCACATGTTTTAGAAATTTTGGATGAATTAAATAGGACTTTGAGATGTGTTTTTAGATGCATGCAAACTTGTTTGAATTTTATCTTGAGTTTTTATGGTCCAAAAATTATGAAATTTTTTGGGTAATCTATTTTTGCTTAGTGTAAGCTCTGGTTAAAATTTCAGAGCTAGTGCATGTGTAGTTTTTGAGTTATAGAATTTCCTTTTATCAATGGATGGATCTTGTGTGAATTTTCATAATTTTTCTATAGATCCAGTAAAGGTAAAATTTGGTGAGTGCTATTCTTATGCTTGAATGATACTAGGAAAAATGTGAAATCTGTTGCTTGACATTTTTCATTAGGGTTTCCTAATTATGCTAAAAATAGACATGCTACCTGTTATTTTGGATACAACAAGTTCTGCTTACCCAATGGCTTTGAAATTTTTATGGTAGTCTATGTGAGGCATGAAATAGCTACTGTAATTTTTGTAGATTTTTCTGAATAGCTTTACTATATATTGCTTTAATCACCTAATTAACTAAATAAATTAGAAAAGGATATTAAATAATTTATTTAGAAGTTGGCACTATACTTTCTGGTGTTCTTGTGATATGTGTGATAAAGTCGTAAAGTTGGTTTTGTCTGTTTATGTGTTTACCACATAAGTTAATAATTATATCTTTTTGCATTATGTCCTTCTGGACAGATTTGGGGACTTTATAAAGTTTCCCATGATAATTTGGTTTTCTGTGAATGTGATGAATACCAAAGTTGTGGATAATTTATGTATCTAGCTGTTGTCAAAATTTGAGGGCATTTGGCCTGGTAGTTTAGAAACTACAGCTGTTTAAAGTCAGGATTCCAGTTTTTGCTTACTCTCTGTCTTGTGAGGATAGAGTTCTGTTGATCAAAGAATTTTACCTGGTAAAGGGTTGAATCATGCTTTGATGTTTACAAATTATTTGTAGATAATTTCATAAGCTTTCCAGAATGTCCTCTTGCAAGTCATTTGGATTTGTAGAACTCTTGTTGTGATTGAATTAAGGAACTACCCGTTTGCATATGAAGCTTTAACTGTTGTTTTAAGTATGCCTTTACTATTTCTAAGTTTGTGGTAATATTCCTAGGTGTTAGGCCTTTAACTGAAGATGAGCATCTTTATCTTAGGTTATACAAGTTAGGTAAGTTGATCTTGTTCTTCAAGTTAAGTTAGATACCTGTTTTAAAGTGATTTGAATAGAGCTATTCTTAATCGGTAAACGAGTGTCCAGTAATGTTTTCGTAAACACTTACTGTGATTCATTCATCATGAGCATCATGTCATTCCTTATGCATCCATGATATTTATCTTGTGCATCGGCATGCAATAGGTGTACCGGAAGGAGTGACCCTGCTGGAATTCGAGGAACCGAGCGAGCAGCAGCAGTCGACACCGGAAGTTCAGGAGGTGCAGCCTTCAGAAGAAGTGCCAGACGAGGTCGCCGTTGAGTGCCCGGATCACCGTCCGTGCAACTTTGTGAAAGGCAAACCCTAGAGCATATTAAGCCTCCTAATTTTCAAAATGCAGTTACAGTATTATTGTTACATATATATTGTTGCATTAAGTTTAGGTGTTGGATGCAAACACTTGCTGCATTGGTTATCCAATCCTTGTCCAGATATTGATACCCTGAATCCTATGTAGCTCAGGCTCGTGTAGTGCTTAGCCCTGCTTAAACACGGTAGAAGTCAGGTGATTTCCTGTCACCTGCGAGATATAGGAAGATACATATGGCACGGTTGGCTATATTTGCTATCATGGAAAAGAACCAGTCTTAATTTGAAATGAAGACCGAACGGAGGCTTGCCGGTTTGTAGTGACTCCGTCTATGTCGATTAAGGACTGAATCTTGGAGCCTTTCCTGTTCATGTTGAACGCATGCCTCTCTCTTAGTTGGTTGTGTTCGAAGACCGACCATGAAGCCGAGTAGCTCACCTCAGGCCGGGAGTCGATAAGTATAAAGTGCGCCTCGGAAGGGAGCCGTAGGCGTGAGTCCAAGGGCAGGTGATTTAAAAGTCCTGATCGTCCTGGCAGAAGGGTAATCCCTAAGAGTGCTGGCGCTGATCGAACCCGCGAATTTGGTTCCTGAGTTGTTCCAAAGATGACCCACGGCTACCCTTGCTAAGTATGCCAGGGTGAGAGTTAGGAATACCCCCTCAGCTGAGTTGTAATTCGATTTGAGTCGCCGTCTCTCCTGGTTAGTGAGAACTTGACGGGCTTATCTCCAATGTAGATACACTTAATATTATAATGGTTCGGAAATGATGATATGATGATGACAGCCTTATTATACCTGCTATGGTTAATATTATTTGCTCCTAATAAGTGAGTGCTCTAGTACAGGTGCAAATCTAGTGGACAGGTAAATGATGATAAGCTTGATGCTAAGTTTAAATTGGTCACTATATTCATAAGCTCTTTTATGCAAATGTGTCAAGCTAGCCCACCTCATAAGCCTTGCATGATCCTTGGTGTCTTTTATTTCTGGTTTTGTCGGGTAAGTCTAGCTGAGTACCTTCTCGTACTCAGGGTTTATCTCCCACCTGTTGCAGATGACCAGTTCTACTTTGGTTGCTGTAAGTACTGCCTTCTCCCAGCTGGGGATGAAGACTAGACCGTTGGGCACGGTCTCTACTAGTTCTCGTACCTGATAATGCTTTTGTGGGATATGACTCAAACTTGGCAATGTATTTGAAACTATGAAGTTATGTACTAAACTATGTTGCTTCCGCACGTTTGAACCTGGTTTGTAATATTTTATTTGCACTCTGATGGATGTAATCCGAATGCTACTTATGAAATGTTGTAACGGATGATGTGTTATGTTGAATCACTATGGTCTTGGTTTGTATGTCGAGAGTTGGTTGAAATCCTTCATGATTTCTGGACTACCGGGATTATGGGAGCTTAAGTACAGGAATTTGATCGCTTCGGTGATTGTTTTTGTACTTACGTTCTTATGATTTGGTCGGTTCTGTTACAGCTAGCATCAGAGCAAGATTCGACACTAAACATGTCATTTGTGTATTTAAAACAAAAGTATTTGCAAAAATCCTAAATTAAATACTAAGTATTGCCAGTGGTCATATCCCTTATGCCCAAATAAGGACTCTTAGGTGGCTTATTAAGTACTAACTTGGGGGTTCCTGCTTGTTTCTGTTTCATCGTCCATACGGCATGCTATTGTATGGATGCCATCCGCTTGGGTGGTAATGTATGGATCAAAATACCTCTACGCTCTGGTAAGTGGGAGTTGTGAGAGCATGACCGTCCAACTATCGGTCTAGGGGAGAGTAGTTGTGGTTGCTCGCATACTTACATGTCGATCATGTATCTATGAGAGTACTTAAATGTGGGTATCTCTGATGGGTAGCTGTGATACTAGTGTATATGCATCTGGGGATGTATGTATGAAAGTATTTAGTTTACATGCCTTTTTGGGAAATTATTGGGCTAAAATGAAATTTTCTGCAGGTACACTAACAACGTATCATTGTAGATCGACTAGATACCGTGTATGAGAGAGCGTATGTATGCCACCGTATATTCGCTAGCCTTTAAATTTTTCTAGGTTTGTGAGGACGTACGGATCGTGCATGCATCATGTTCAAGCATACATGGCATTTCTTGCATTTACTCCCTCCTTTAAAATTGATGGTCTCGACTAATTAAATTTCGTATCCCTTGAATGATTCTCCCCTTACGTTGCAACTTTTTGCTACAGATGGCACGCACGAAACTCACTGCTCACAAGTCCGCTGGAGGCAGGGCGCCTCATCACCGTTTAGCTCCTCGTGAGCCCCGTCCGGAGCCTACTGAGGCGGAAAGGCTAAGGACAGAGCTGGCCCGAGTGACTGCTGAGAGGAATACAGCTCAGCAGCGTTTGGAGCAAGTAACACAGGAACGGGACCAAGAGACTCTAGAGGTTCAGAGGTTGACAGTTGCTCACCACAACTATGAACGTATGTTGATTCACGTGATGAACCAACGGAATAAAGCCTAGCACGAGGAGAATGTGTTGAGAGCGCGACAGGTGGAGCTAGAGCAGCAAGTGGCAGTTGCCGAAGAGTACAATGACCATCTCCATGAGGAGGTTCACCTGTTACATAATCAGCTTCACCCTCTTTGCCACCTGATGATGAGGATGAGATGGGCTCTGGTGTCATCATGGCTAAAGGTGATGATGGCATTGAGGTCAATGGACCTAAGGACGTTCCACCTGATGAGGAGGAAGATGAGGAGTTAGAGCCTGCTAGTGATGAAGATGGAGGAGAGATCTTCGACACTGACTCCGAGGATGATGCGTAGTTTAGCTTACTACTTAGCTAATAAGCAAGAGCTAGTCTTTTGTTGATCCTCATGCATGAACGAGTAGCTTTGTAATAAGTTAATCGTTGGGATGTAATGTCGAACCTTAAGTTATCTTTGGATGTAAGTTTGGAACCACTATGGCTTGGATGTAACCTATCGAACGTGTTATGCTCCACGTATGTGAGCTTTTGATGAATTTCGTCTTTGCGGTCTATAGATCTCGCTGTTGGTTAAGTTCATCGCATTTATGTGTCAATTGATGCGCTTGATGAGTTGTGTGGTTGTGATGAATGATTGTGCCTCTGTTGATTATATAATTGCATTCCCTCCAATGGACTCAGTTTGGCATAATTATACGATTCATCTACAAAAATTTCCACATCATCAGTGCTCATTGGCTATACATTTTGCAGATGGCTTATAACCTTCATCGCGGTTGTAGCATGGGAGATGAGGAACAACCACCTCCCCCACCGCCCACACCAGCTGAGCTAATGCAGATAGTTGTCAAAAGTCAGCGCATGCTAGCTGAGGCTATGCGCCAAATGGCTAACCACGAGGATCGACATGTCCGCCAGGGACCCGAGCCGAACCAGTACAGCAACTTTAAGGACTTCATGGACACAAAGCCTCCTATCTTTAGAGAGGCAGAAGAACCATTACAAGCTGATGAATGGTTGAGCACGATAGAGCAAAGGTTTGGATTGCTCCGTTTGACTGAAGGTATGAAGGCCACATATGCAGGACACTAGCTCCAAGGCCCTGCAGGCATCTGGTGGACCCATCACAGGACCACCTTCCCTGCAAATGTCAGATAGTTTGGGGCCAGTTTCAGGCAGCTTTTAGGGGACATTTTATCCCTCCTGGTCTCATGGCCATTAAGCATACCGAGTTTATGAAGCTAACCCAAGGCAACAAGAGTCTTAATGAATACCTCCAGGCATTCAACAACCTGGCGAGGTATGCTCCTGAGTTTGTTGATACTGATGCCAAAAAGATAGCTAGTTTCAAGAGGGGACTTTCCCCTAAACTGATGAAGTCTATGGGCAACTGCAAGTGTGTCACCTTCAATGAGTTTATCAGTGACACCCTGACTCAAGAGAATAATGATAAGGTATATGCGGCTTCCAAGAACCATAAAAGAAACTTTGAGGCAGGTGCTTCTTAGTCTAAGGCACCAATGGTATCCAAGACCCAGTACCATCCACCCAATGCTAATGTTTGGTACCGCCCACCTCAGAAGAAGAATCAAGCTAAAACTGGTTTCCGCAAAGGATACACAATTTCTTTGCCAAAGAATACCTCTGGGCAGGGCAGCTCCAATGTCCCACCAGCTAACAGGCCATGTTGGAACTGTAACCAGCCTGGTTATTGGGCAAATAAGTGTCCCTATCCTTCCAAGCAAAATGCTCAGGGAAACATCCGTCAGGGGCGTGTTCACTACAGTACTGTGGAGGAAATTCCTGCTGGTGAAGTGGTCACTGCTGGTAAGTTTCTTGTTAATGATCACCCTGCAGTTGTGCTCTTTGATTCGGGTGCTTCACATTCCTTTGTGAGTTCTACTTTTGCATCTAAGCATATGATGAATGTGATTACAATTGTCAAGGGTGGTTATTGTATTAGTGCTGCTGGGAATAATATCATGACTAACCAAGTAGTTAAAGATGTAAAGATTGAGATTGGGGATCGAGAGTTCCTTGCAGATCTTGTAGTTCTGCCGGGGGTAGGAATCAATGTAATCCTAGGGATGAAGTGGATGAGTGGGAATGGAGTGTTGATTGATACGTCAACCCGTGTGGTAATGTTGAGGGATCCTTTGGATAAGAACGGTTTTCTAGTGCAGTTACCTCGTGATATCGATATTCACAATACAGCCAATGCTACCCTAGCCAAAGCCATTGAGGAGATACTGGTTGTCTATGAGTTTCCAGATGTCTTCCCTAATGACTTGCCTAGATTACCTCCGGACCGTGATGTAGAATTCAAGATAGAACTCATTTCGGGTACGGCTCCTATTTCTCGAAGGCCCTATAGAATGCCGCCCAATGAGTTGGCTGAGTTGAAGAGTCAGTTAAATGAGCTACTAAAGAAAGGTTTGATTCGGCCTAGTTCTTCTCCTTGGGGTTGTCCGGCTATATTTGTGAAGAAGAAGGACGAGTCTCTACACATGTGCGTGGATTATCGCCCCCTTAATGCTGTTACCATCAAGAACAAATACCCTCTTCCTCGTATCGATATTCTGTTTGATCAGCTCTCCAAAGCTAAGGTATTCTCCAAGATCGATTTGAGGTCTGGTTACCATCAGATCAAAATTCATCCTGAAGATATACCTAAGACACCTTTCTCTACTCGTTATGGCTTGTTCGAGTACCTTGTCATGTCCTTTGGGTTGACAAATGCTCCGGCACACTTTATGTACCTGATGAATTCAGTATTCATGCCGGAATTGGACAAGTTCATCGTCGTGTTCATTGATGATATCCTTGTATACTCTCAGAATGAAGAAGAGCATGCTGAACATCTGAGAATTATTTTAACTCGGTTACGTGACAACCAGCTTTATGCTAAGTTCAGCAAGTGCGAATTCTGGTTGAACAAGATACCTTTTCTAGGTCATGTGTTATCTGGAGATGGAATTTCGGTTGACCCTACTAAGGTGCAAGAAGTCCTAGAGTGGAACGCACCTACTACGGTCACTGAAGTCTGAAGTTTCCTGAGTTTGGCTGGCTATTATCGTCGCTTTATCCCGGATTTCTCAAAAATCACCAAGCCCATGACTCGACTACTTCAAAAGGATGAGAAGTTTGTGTGGACTCCGAAGTGTGAAGAGGCTTTCCACACTTTACGGACCTTACTAACCTCTGCTCCTGTATTGGCACAACCTGACATCGAAAAGCCTTTTGATGTCTTCTGTGATGCATGTGGCACCGGTTTGGGGTGTGTTCTTATGTAGGAAGGCTGAGTCATTGCTTATGCTTCGTGCCAGCTTCGAAAGCATGAAATCAATTATCCTACCCATGACTTAGAGCTAGCCACGGTTGTTCATGCCCTAAAGATTTGGAGACATTACTTGCTGGGTAATGTGTGCAACATCTATACTGACCATAAAAGCCTCAAGTACATCTTTACTCAACCCGAGTTGAACATGCGTCAACGACGATGGTTAGAATTAATCAAAGACTACAACCTTCAAGTACACTACCATCCTGGTAAGGCAAATGTGGTTGCTGATGCCTTAAGCAGAAAGGCCCATTGTAATTCCTTAGTTAGTGAAGACTTTCATCTGGCACACCTCCTTCATCCTGTAGTACTCCACAATATCACTGTGGATTGCTCTCTTAGAAGTCGAATTATCGAACTCCAGAAGACTGATGTGGGTGTGTTTCACATCAAGCGGAAGATGAAAGAGAAAGAGACCAAGCACTTTAGGGTCGATGACAAAGGAATTCTCTGGTTTAATGATAGGCTTGTGGTACCCAAAGACAAAGAACATAGAAATCAAATCATGGCTGAAGCCCATTCTTCTAAATTGTCCATCCATCCTGGTAGCAGTAAAATGTATCAAGATCTCAAGCTGTATTATTGGTGGACCAAGATGAAGAAAGAAATCGCAGCTTACGTGGCAAAGTGTGATAACTGTTGCAGAGTCAAGGCTATTCACATGAGGCCCGGATTATTGCAGCCACTCTCTATTCCTGGCTGGAAGTGGGAAGAAATTAGCATGGATTTTATTGTTGGATTACCCACTACTAAAAAGGGTTGTGATTCCATCTGGGTTATCGTAGATCGTCTAACTAAATCCGCTCACTTTATTCCGATCAAGTCTACCTATCACCCGCACAATTATGCTGAGATTTATTTTCAACAAGTGGTACGTCTCCATGGTGTACCCAAATCCATTGTTTTAGATAGAGGACCACAATTCACGGCTCGCTTTTGGGAGTGCTTACATCAGAATCTTGGCACTCATCTAATCCGCAGTTCTGCCTATCATCCGCAAACATCAGGACATACTAAGCGTGTTAATCAAATTCTTGAAGACATGCTTAGAGCTTGTCTTATCTCTTGCAAAGGCTCTTGGGAAGATTGGTTGCCTCTCGCTGAATTCTCTTATAACAACAGTTATCAAGAGAGTATCAAAATGGCTCCTTTTGAAGCTCTTTATGGCCGCAAGTGTAGAACTCCTTTGAACTGGGTGGAACCCGGAGAAAGAAGATTCTATGGTATTGATTTTGTAAAAGAAGCCGAAGAGCAAGTCCGAACTATACAGAAGAATATGACTGCCGCTCAGGCTAGACAAAAGAGCTATGCTGACAAGAGAAGAAAACCTATTGAGTTTGAAGTAGGTGATCATGTTTATCTGAAGGTATCCCCTATGAAAGGAGTCAAGCGTTTTGGAATTAAAAGGAAGCTTGAGCCTCGATATGTTGGACCTTACCGCATTATCGAGAAAAGTGGAAGAGTAGCATATAAACTCGATCTACCACGTGAGATGGGAGCTATATTCCTGGTATTCCATGTGTCCTAGCTGAAGAAGTGTCTCCGTATTCCCGAGGAAAGAATAGCAACAAGGAAAGTCAACTTGAAATATGATCTTTCTTATGAGGAGAAGCCCGTGCAAGTTCTGGATACTCAAGAAAGAGTGACTCGTACGTGAGTAGTTAAGTTATACAAGGTAGTTTGGAGTAATCATAGTGAACGGGATGCAACCTGGGAGCGGGAAGATTATTTAAAGGAAAACTATCCGGCTTTCTATACTGATTGGTACGCTTTCCAAATCTCGGGATGAGATTTTTCTAAGGGGGGAGGGCTGTAACACCCTAGGTGTTTGGCTTCCACTAAATTGCATGTCATTTCATAAACATATGCATCATCTATGTCATCATGCCATTATCATTGAAACATACATATGCAACATTCGCATATTCTGTTTGTTTCGTACTTTATTGCTTATGAATGGTGGTAGTGCAACATATGAATGCAACAAGAATTTCTCATACCTTGAAGCATGGCAACATGGTAGTAATGTGGCAAGTATAGAATAACAACAAAGTCATGCAACATGTGAAACATTGCATTGCAACATATGAGTGAATTGCTTGTTTTAGTTGCTTTATCACATGTGATTATTAGAAATTGGTATAACAATTGTGTAAAGTGGTTGATTATGGTCTATTACACCTTAACTACACTTAGGTTACTTGTTGGGACATTGTTCATGTAGATCAAATTGACCAAAATGCCCTCAAGTGGAGGTTTGACTTGAATTGACCCTAGGAGTGTCCCTGTTTGACTAATTCAAAAGACCAACTTGGAAACTTTGCATGGCTATGCACTCTTTACCAAAGTTGTAGCTAATTTATTAAGGAACAAAAGTCTCAATATGACCATCTCATGAAAATGGCTAGAACATGTTCAAACAAGGCCCACAAGTCGATTTTTCCCTGCTGAGTCTTACTGAAAAATATTTCTAAGTCATAACTGCATTTTCAGTTGGATCAAGCCAACTTTGGCTTCATGTAACTTTGGATCCACGACGATTTAGGTGTTAGTCTTTGAAAAGAAGTTGTAGATGGATGGTAGGCCTACATTTTTCATGTATACTATTTTTGCAATAGATCGATGGATTAGCCGTGTTGACGCGTTGAATACGTGCTGTCAGGCTTGTCATTAACACTGAATCGTGATTTTTCAGAAAATGTTCAGTGAACGTCGTAGCTGACCAGTTCAGAAAGCAAGCGCCGTATGTTGCCACCCGTCGCTGGCCTTTTGCTCGCGCAGGCCATGCGCCGTGCGCATCCTGGCGCTGCTGGCCGCGACATGAGAACCCCGCGCGCCTGCCCGACCGGGTCGTCACTTCCATTTGCTTTTCCTCCGCTCGCTTGTAGCTCCGTAACAACAGAGCAGTAGCTCCGCCATTACCGACCGCGCGTCGCCGTCGTCGTGCGCACTCACCACCGCAAAAACACGTCGGCCAGCTCGTTCGTAGCCTCACCGTGGTCTTCTCTACCTTCTCCACCTCACCGTCGGTCCAATCAAGTCTTGGTAAGGATGAACGCGTCGTTTTCTTCCACCGCCGCCGTGGCTGTTCTCGCCGGAGATGGCGCTCCACACGGCCAGCTATCCTCGCACCCTTGCCATCCCTCCTCTATCTCGTGCTAGGTCATAGGAGCACTGCTGAAGCTCGTAGGGTCTCACGTTCGAGACATAGCGCCGTCATCTCGCCAGAGCCGGCCATGCCGTGGCCGTGCGCCGCCGTGCTCGTCGCCAACCCCAGTAGCCACGCCAATAGCTTCAATTGAGGGCACCAATAGATGCGTACGAGTGAGTTGATCGCCTTAGCACCGCTGACTTCGTTGGAGGAGTCACCGGCGATGAGCTTCGCCGTCGTATCCTTCTCCTCCCCTGCCTGTCTCTCTATCACGTGGGTCCTGCGTGCCAGCCGCTGAGGCTTAGGCGAGAGCCAGCTTGGGCTGCGCTGCGTTTTGGGCCGTGCCAACACATGTTTGCGGGCCGTCGGATCTGTTCGTGCCGGCCCAGCAGTAGAGTAGGATTTCTTGTTTTGTTTTGTTTTATTTATTTCACAGATTTGTGTACATATTCAAAAATATGTAGCTCTTAGATGGTAGATTCAAATGATGTGGTTCCAATTTTTCTAAGTTCATGATAATGTCTAGTATTTAATAAAAATATTATATGAGCACATGTTTTAGAAATTTTGGATGAATTAAATAGGACTTTGAGATGTGTTTTTAGATGCATGCAAACTTGTTTGAATTTTATCTTGAGTTTCTATTGTCCAAAAATTATGAAATTTTATGGGTAATCTATTTTTGCTTAGTATAAGCTCTGGTTAAAATTTCAGAGCTAATGCATGTGTAGTTTTTGAGTTATAGAATTTCCTTTTATCAATGGATGGATCTTGTGTGAATTTTCATAATTTTTCTATAGATTCAATAAAGGTAAAATTTGGTGAGTGCTATTCTTATGCTTGAATGATACTAGGAAAAATGTGAAATCTGTTTCTTGACACTTTTCATTAGGGTTTCCTAATTATGCTAAAAATAGACATGCTACCTGTTATTTTGGATACAGCAAGTTCTGCTTACCAAATGGCTTTGAAATTTTTATGGTAGTGTATGTGAAGCATGAGATAGCTATTGTAATTTTTGTAGATTTTTCTGAATAGCTTTACTATATATTGCTTTAATCACCTAATTAACTAAATAAATTAGAAAAGGATATTAAATAATTTATTTAGAAGTTGGCACTATACTTTCTGGTGTTCTTGTGATATGTGTGATAAAGTCGTAAAGTTGGCTTTTGTCTGTTTATGTGTTTACCATATAAGTTAATAATTATTTCTTTTTGCATTATGTCCTTCTTTACAGATCTGGGGACTTTATAAAGTTTCCCATGATAATTTGGTTTTCTGTGAATGTGATGAGTACCAAAGTTAGTGATAATTTATGTATCTAGCTCCTGTCAAAATTTAAGGGCATTTGGCCTGGTAGTTTAGAAACTACAGCTGTTAAAAGTCAGGATTCCAGTTTTTGCTTACTCTCTGTCTTGTGAGGATAGAGTTCTGTTGATCAAAGAATTCGACCTAGTAAAGGGTTGAATCATGCTTTGATGTTTACAAATTATTTGTAGATAATTTCATAAGCTTTCCAGAATGTCCTCTTGCTAGTCATTTGGATTTGTAGAACTCTTGTTGTGATTGAATTAAGGAACTACCCGTTTGCATATGAAGCTTTGACTGTTGTTTTAAGTATGCCTTTACTATTTCTAAGTTTGTGGTAATGTTCCTAGGTGTTAGGACTTTAACTGAAGATGAGCATCTTTATCTTAGGTTATGCAAGTTAGGTAAGTTGATCTTGTTCTTCAAGTTAAGTTAGATACCTATTTTAAAGTGATTTGAATAGAGCTATTCTTAATCGGTAAACGAGTGTCCAGTAATGTTTTCGTAAACACTTACTGTGATTCATTCATCATGAGCATCATGTCATTCCTTATACATCCATGATATTTATCTTGTGCATCGGCATGCAATAGGTGTACCAGAAGGAGTGACCCTGCTGGAATTCGAGGAACTGAGCGAGCAGCAATTGCCGACACCGGAAGTTCAGGAGGTGCAGCCTTCAGAAGAAGTGCCAGACGAGGTCGCCGTTGAGTGCCCGGATCACCGTCCATGCAACTTTGTGAAAGGCAAGCCCCGGAGCATATTAAGCCTCCTAATTTTCGAAATGCAATTACAGTATTATTGTTACATATATATTGTTGCATTAAGTTTAGGTGTTGGATGCAAACACTTGCTGCATTGGTTATCCAATCCTTGTCCAGATATTGATACCCTGAATCCTATGTAGCTCATGCTCATGTAGTGCTTAGCCCTGCTTAAACACGGTAGAAGTCAGGTGATTTCCTGTCACCTGTGAGATATAGGAAGATACATATGGCACGGTTGGCTATATTTGCTATCGTGGAAAAGAACCAGTCTTAATTTGAAATGGAGACCGGACGGAGGCTTGCCAGTTTGCAGTGACTCCGTCTGTGTCGATTAAGGACTGAATCTTGGATCCTTTCCTGTTTATGTTAAATGCATGCCTCTCTCTTAGTTGGCCATGTCCGAAGACCGACCACGAAGCCGAGTAGCTCACCTCAGGCCGGGAGTCGATAAGTATAAAGTGCGCCTCGAAAGGGAGCCGTAGGCGTGAGTCCAAGGGCAGGTGATTTAAAAGTCCTGATCGTCCTGGCAGAAGGGTAATCCCTGAGAGTGCTAGCGCTGATCGAACCCGCGAATTTGGTTCCTGAGTTGTTCCAAAGGTGACCCACGGCTACCCTTGCTAAGTATGCCAGGGTGAGAGTTAGGAATACCCCCTCAGCTGAGTTGTAATTCGATTCGGGTCGCTGCCTCTCCCGGTTAGTGAGAACTTGATGGGCTTATCTCCAATGTAGATACACTTAATAACATAATGGTTCGGAAATGATGATATGATGATGACAGCCTTATTATACCTGCTATGGTTAATATTGTTTGCTCCTAATAAGTGAGTGCTCTAGTACAGGTGCAAATCTAGTGGACAGGTAAATGATGATAAGCTTGATGCTAAGTTTAAATTGGTCACTATATTCATAAGCTCTTTTATGCAAATGTGTCAAGCTAGCCCACCTCATAAGCCTTGCATGATCCTTGGTGTCTTTTATTTCTGGTTTTGTCGGGTAAGTCTAGCTGAGTACCTTCTCGTACTCAGGGTTTATCTCCCACCTGTTGCAGATGACCAGTTCTACTTTGGTTGCTGCAAGTACTGCCTTCTCCCAGCTGGGGATGAAGACTAGACCGTTGGGCGCGGTCTCTACTAGTTCTCGTACCTGATAATGCTTTTGTGGGACATGACTCAAACTTGGCAATGTATTTGAAACTATGAAGTTATGTACTAAACTATGTTGCTTCCACACGTTTGAACCTGGTTTGTAATATTTTATTCGCACTCTGATGGATGTAATCCGAATGCTACTTATGAAATGTTGTAACGGATGATGTGTTGTGTTGAATCACTACGGTTTTGGTTTGTATGTCGAGAGTTGGTTGAAATCCTTTGTGATTTCCAGACTACCGGGATCATGGGAGCTTAAGTATAGGAATTTGATCGCTTCCGTGATTGTTTTTGTACTTACGTTCTTTTGATTTGGTCGGTTCTGTTACAGCCACTTCGTGACGTGACATGAAGCGTTGAGATGTAGTGATGTGCATATGCAATGCTTGGGTGATGGGATTAATGTGCGATTTTAATTGAGACGAAAGCGGGGGTCGTTCAAAGTTACCTCGGTGGCGTGAGCGATGAGAAGCTCTTACTGGGCATGTCCGTAAGGGGTTTGAGTCCGATGTTTGCGATGGGGCCGGTGTTACCTACACGAGCATCGCAACTTTTTGTTTCCGTCTCTCGGTGGCGATTTGAGTCGTTCGATGGACTTAGGCAACCTGACAGCTTTTCCCCGAAGGAGATTCTGTAGGATGACCCCTCCGAATCCTTCTTGAGAAGGCGAGAACTAAAGCTTGCGGTGCGGGGAACTATGAATTCGATTATGCTGGTGAACAAAAAACACCATAGCCATCGGGGTGTAGGGTCTGGCGGTTCGTCCAGTTGTATTCAAAGTTTTATACCCACACACCGTGCTTCCATTTTTAGACTTAAGGAGGGGTCAGTCAAAGAGGATGTCTAAATAGGTAGACACTCTCGGCAGCCCCCAAGTGGGGTCCGGGCCCCTACCATTGCTGGGGTTGGAAACTCGATACCGAGATTGACACGCAAAGTAAGAAAACAGAGGTGCTTATCTTTCTGCGGCCGTTCGTCCGTCGTTTCTCCTGGGCCGTCCGATCGACCCAGGAGGCCCGTTGGGCCACCCTGGACGGGGATTCCATCGTCGGGTCATTGCATGGTCCTGCCTAGGGAAGCGGAGATTTTAGGCGTGCCCTAGTTCTCGTGCTCGGTGCTTATTTGTGGCGGCCACACTCAGGCGGCGTCCTATTTGACCAGGCTACGTCTCGTCGACCAGAGCGCATCCCGTCGGTTCCGGCTCATCCTCTCAGATTCCTGTCAGCATTGATTTCCCATCTGCATTGAATAGGAGAAGGCAGAGAGTTTTCATCCCAACCTTTCGCCTTTCCTCAGCTATTGCGCCTCTTCCTTAAATAGGGAGGGGGAGGGGAGTTCTCGTCCCACTCCTTCACCAGCCTCTGAGCCGCTACCTCTTCTCCTTCCTTTCCACCGAATGCGTTCATGCGTCGCAGCGGTTCCTAAGTGAGAGAGGGTAATGCCAGGGAGAGAAAAGACTCACAGATCTGTTCGTGAATCTAGAGCGTGATGTCGAGCTGGTGGTCATCCAACGTAGATGAGATGGTGCGGGCCTCCTTTGCTAACAAGGGGCCACTACTGCCAAAGGAGGAGGAACATTGGAGGGTGCCGAGCGTCGTCAGCTTTGCCGTTGTTCATTGTGGCCTTTCTTCAGTAGGAGGCGGCTCCCGTCCAGACGCCGTTGTCAGGGTTGCGGCTGATGACGATGGCATAGTCCCTAGATGCCCCGGCGGAGGCGCCGTTGTCGGGGTTGTGGCTGACGACGATGGCGTAGTCCCTAGATGCCCCGACGGAGGCGCCGTTGTTGGGGTTGTGGCTGATCACGATGGCACAGTCCCTAGATGCCCCGGCGGAGGCGCCGTTGTTGGGGTTGTGGCTAATCACGATGGCGCAGTCCCTGGGCGCCCTGGCGGAGGTGCCACAGTCGCCGACGTGGTGCTCGATGTTGCAGATGACGGCGCCTTTGAGGACCTCACGGAGCGGTAGGACGTTGCTGATGGAGAGCGTGGCGCGGCGACCATAGTAGTACTCGTAGTAGAGCTAGTCAGGGACTGTAATCGAATAAGTTTGTAGGGGAACCCCTGAGTGAACAGTCTTATGCATTTATGAGTATATGGGTCCTTTTCATGGTGAAATCACTTTGTAAGTGGTGAATTTGTGCAAAAATGAACAAATTTTCATCTTTTGTTACGACAAACAGCTTTTTAGCTTCCTCTTTTTGTAGAAGAGGCTTTAGTGTCCTCCGACCCTTCCCATGGTTCAAGTCGCAAAAACTAGGAGTGTGGTCGAATCAATTCTGATCATGTTGGTGAGCAAAGAGGTCATAGCCGCTGGGGCGTGGGTCTCCCACGGTCCTACCAGTTGTACTCAGAATTTGTTCCTGAAATCCTAGCCCTTCGGACCTTGTTATGAGAAGATTGGAAAACTTATAGAATGGTTGCAAAGGTAACACAGGAAGTGTTTGCAAGATAAACGTAACACATGAAGTGTTTGCAAGATAAACGTACTTATAGCATTTATATCAGCCCCCGAGTGAGGTCCGAGCCTTCGCAATTTGTAGGGGTCAGATGTCACTAAAGACTAGGGATTTGTGAAGACAAAAACTGATAAGGAAAAGTATGCGTTTATTAAGGGTAAAAATGACATAGCTGTTCAATGTTCCAGGCGTTGGTGAAGACCTCGCTGTCGATGGTTTTCAACTTGTAGGCGCCTGGCCGGAGTACTTCCGTGACGACGTACGGCCCCTCCCAGGGTGGGGAGAGCTTATGGCGGTCCTTGTTGCTCTGCACGAGGCAGAGAACATGGTTCTCGACATTGAAGGCTCGGTCCCGCACCCATCAGCCGTGGTACCATCGCAACGCCTACTGGTACTTGGCTGAATGGAGGAGGGTGATGTCGTGGGCTTTGTCTAGTTGGTCCATGGCGTCTTGGTGGGATGCCTCGGCTCCCTGTTCATTGTATGCTCTAATTCTTGGTGCTCCGTAGTCGAGGTCTGTTGGGAGGACGGCCTCGGAACTGTACACCATGAAGAAAGGTGTCTAGCCGGTGGCCCGGCTGGGAGTTGTCCTTAGGCTCCAGAGCACTATGGGGAGCTTGGCGACCCAGCGTGCGCTGAATTTGTTCAACCAATTAAAGATCCTAGGCTTGAGGCCCTGTAGGAGCATGCCATTTGCGCACTCGACCTACCCGTTCGTTCAGGGGTGCGCGACGGCGGCCCAATTGACCCGGATGTGTTGTTCATCGCAGAATTGAATGAACTTCTTGCCAATGAACTGTGTGCCGTTGTCTATGATGATGGAGTTCGGTACTCCAAAGCGATGGATGATGTCGAGGAAGAACAGCACGGCTTGCTCGGATTTGATCACGGAGATCGATCGAGCTTCGATCCATTTCATAAACTTGTCTATGGTGACAAGCAAGTGGGTGTAGCCCCTGGGTGCCTTTTTGAGAGGTCCAACCAGATTGAGCCCCTAGACCATGAAGGGCCACATGATGGGGATCATCTAGAGTGCCTAGGCCAGGAGATGAGTTTGCTGAGCGTAGTACTAGCACCCTTTGCAGGTGCGTACGATTTGCTCAGCGTCGGCTACTACAGTGGGCCAGTAGAAGCCCTGTCGGAATGTGTTCCCCACCAAGGCTCTTGGCATGGCATGGTGACCATAGACCCCACCATGGATGTCACTTAGCAGAAGTCTTTCCTGTTCGATGGGGATACAGAGCTGCCGGATCCCGGTGTGGCTCCATTTGTAGAGTTCACCCTCTACAAGCACGAAGGATTTGGTGCGACGCACGAGCCGTCGAGCCTCCGTCTTGTCTGTCGGCAGCGTGTCGCGGAGGAGGTAGTCGAGGTAGAGTGTCCTCTAGTCATCCAGAGGGTCAGGCTCTATTGCTAGATCCTCTTCAAGCTCCATGACATCGGTACCGGGCGGAGTCATCGTTCAGTCAGTCCCAGGGGTTGGATCGGATGGGCCATCATTGGCCCGCTCTGACCCTTCATAGTGCATCGAGGGTTTGTGTTGGTTGCTGGTGAAAATGCCTGTCAGTGCCGGTTCTCGACCGGACACTGCCTTTGTGAGCACGTCGGCCGCCTCGTTGAGGCGCCTTGGGATGTGATTGAGTTCAAGGCCGTCGAATCTGTCCTCCAGCCGTCGGACTTCTTGGTAGTACGCAGCCATCTTGGCGTTGTGGTAGCTTGATTCCTTCATGACTTGGTTGACGACCAGCTGAGAGTCACCCCGAATGTTGAGGCACCGAAAGCCTAACTCGATGGCGATGCGTAGTGTGGCAGAACCTCCAAAATTATAGGGCCCACATGCACCTGTCACTATCCGACGACCTTTGACAACTATGCATATGTTCCCGGTAACTTAAGAAGATTGTCGGGTGTCCTCGAAGAACCCTGAATCATCCACGATTTCCGAGCAGGATCACATTACAGAGTCATTGCAGTATTACAACATTTATTCAAATATCTACACCAAAGTAAATCAGCGGAAGTCTTACAATAACATAGTTTACAAACCATTTGTTTCAAACCATACAACTAAGTTCGATAAATAATACAAACCAAAGTAGTGGAGTGGCATTATAACATATTATAGAACACACAAATAAGCTACCCTGCCCAAGGGCCACACATTTACTTATCGTCATCGCACTGAACAACAGTCATGTAGCACGATCCAAAACAGATCTGCTCATGAGCCTCACCTGCAATAAGGGTCAACGAACCCTGAGTACAAAAGTACTCAACAAGACTTAACCGAAATAAGAATTAATAGAACGCAGGAATGCAGACTCAAGGGATTCAAGGTATGGCTTTGGCAATAATCAAAGTTCTTTTGCGTAAAAGCTTTTTAACAAAATTCTTTATATCAACATTTAAAACTTCTTAAGATCATATACAAAGCTGACACGATCCGCATTGAGATCATGAAACTCCGTATCCAACACTTTCTCAAACCATCCTCAAGTTCCAGTTATTTAAACTACGATGATGAACAGAGAGTTGAGTCTCCATAACCGAGGAGCAACGACGATTCGAACCGATTAAACCTAGCTGGGGATTCTAGACCACACCACATATGTAGGTCCCCGACTTACATATATCAACCTACCCTCGGATCCTCTAAAACAAAAACGGGTCCATGCCACCCAAGAATACAGTACTCCACCAATCCAGCCCACTGCCACGTGGGTACACGCTATTCCCGCCATCTCTCCACTCCAAATGCACGAGTAGCCATTCTCGTAATATGTAACACCCAAAATTCTACTACAAATTAGCAATTGAATTCTTGCCCTATTTATACATTTTCTAGGTATTTCTAACATAGGCCAAATAATAAATATTGTATAAATAAAATAAACTATAAGTTTAGAAACTTGTTTGTTGCATTCATGCCGAATCATATGGGTTTTGATTGAGTGTAGGGCTAGATGATTTGAAATTTTGCATTCAAAACTTATTTGAATTTGGCTTAAAAATGGAAATGGAGAAAATAGAATTGGATAAAAATTTGATTTGGAAAAAAAGAAAGAAATTCACCTTCTGGCCCAATTCCAGCCAGCCCGGCCTTCTTCCTCCCCCTTCCCGGCTTGCCTTGCCTGGCGCGGCCCACTTGGCGGCTACCCCTGTGTGTGTGTTGGTTCACACTCACTGCTGCCCTGCTTACTTGCCACCCAGGCAAGACTAACTCGGCCGGTCGGCTTTCACCGCCGAGCCACCCCACCCCACCAACAAGTAGCCCACCTCGGCGCCGTGGCCCGCAACGCCCACGCCGCCGCTCTCTCCTTTCTCTCTCTCTGCCCCGCTGGCCCCAATCATCAGCGCTGCCTTCTTCCTCCACCTTCCTTCCCCGATGCTCCCTTTCCTTTCTCTGTCCGTCAATGGCGTGGCTCCGATGGAAGGCCACCGGCGCCCGTATGGAAAGCGCCGAACCCGCCTTGCTTCCCTTCCTTTCACGCCATAGCCGCCCACCTATAAAGGCCGAGCCTCCCCTCTACCCTTCTCCATCCCCTGCTCGCTGCCGTGAACCACCGCCGCCGTAGTACCCCTTGCCCGCGCCTCAAAACCCGACGCCGACGCCGCCTGGAGCTTCGCCGTGACCACCCGCGTCCAAAGGTACCTGTGCCTCGTCCTTTTGGTCACGGAAACCCGGGATTCGAACTCACCCACGTGCCTTTCTCTCTCGAGCCCTTGCCAATCAATCAAGATCACTTTTGGACTCGCCGAGCGCCGAGATCTTCCCCAACAGATTCCCGGTGAGCTCCTGACCGTCCCCGTGCCCTCAGTTCTTGTTTTGGCGCCCTGGAAAGCTGTAGCCCAAGCTCCAGTTCGCACCGGCCATGGCGCCGCCGACATCTTCTTCTTCCCCGGTGAGCCACCACCCGGCCCTCACCCCTGCGCCATCGGATTTGGAACGAACGGACGAATTGCGTACCCCTTCGGGGATTAAGTGGCCGGTCCACCGTAGACTCGTGGACCCGGCGCACCGTGCAGCGCGTCGTAGCATACGCCCATGGTGTGGTGGTGCATGCGCCAGTGAGAAGCCACCACGTGTCGCCCCGGTCAATCGTCGGGTCAAACCCCCAAGCGGCCACTGTTTTGCGAGATTAGCCCCTGCTTTTTTTTAGTAAATCAACCCGCAGTCCAGTCCAATTCAAAATAATTATTTTTCAGTCCTTTTTTTATTCGTTTAGAACCCTGACATTTCTAGAAATAGTATGCCCGGTCCAAATTTCATTTAAATTCAGATTTTTAATTGTTTTAATTCGAAAATAGGTTAGTTTATTTATAGAATTGCCATTACATCTTATTTCATGCATAACTTTCACGTTTTAAGTCCGATTTGAGTGATTCTTTCGCTCATGTGTTCGTAGCAATGCGTAGAATAGATTTGTAAGCTTTTCAACATATGTTTTCACTGTTTGGTGTACTGTTCTAATGGAGTTCTATCTTGTATGCATGTAATGATTAGAATGATGCTTGATTGATGATTGGATCACGATTAGAGGGTGAGCCATTCGAGGTGACTGAGGAACCCCAGCAGGATCAGCAGTACTCCTAGGATGATTTTGAGGAAGGCAAGTGTACCAAAGGCCCCTTGTTACCTATGAACTACTACCACTTACATTCATGCATGTGTTTAATTTGAATTGCCTTTAAGGACTTTACCTAGATGATTCCTTGTACCACATATCCTTGATACCTGGGTTTATTGGGTAGGCATTTTGGATAGATGCTGCAGCGCTTAACATGAAGTAATTGTTAAACATATTTAAAGACTATATGCAATGTGATAAAATGGAACTTTTAGCAGCAGATAGAAATTTGGAGTACGGGGTTGAGTACTCTAGTGCCTCTCCATAAGGACTTAATCCTAAAGCGGCAACCTGGGAGGGACCCGTACAACCCCGAAAGTGTCACATGGCTCTCGACTTTAACCTATTATCTAGATTGTACTAGCTCGTCAGTAGCTCTAGTAAGGGGTAAGAGGGTATCTTTCCTTTTCTCGTTAGGGGTGTGCACCGTCTTTGCGATGCCCACGTGTGCCATTCCTTTGTAGCTACGACCAGTTAGTGCAACTAGCTAAGGGTTTCATAGTGAAACTCTGCCACACTTCCTAAGAAGAGGTGTAGTGGGTCTCGTGAACCATGGCATTGGGAATCACGGCTCGGTGGGTAAAGATGTACAATTTCTGCGAAATAAATAATTAACTTTTGTTATAACAGTAGTGCTCACGGGACGAATGGTGCGGATCCTTTGAGATTAGTGGTTACTGTGGATGATGGATGGATGGATTATGAGATAAAGCTTGATGATACTTTAATACCACTTGGGAATTGGGACTGTTCATTAAATTAGAAATTTAGGTTGCTAAAATTTGATCAACTAAAATTGCGAACCGTAGTCAAACAGTGTCAAGCCTTTTTGAGCCTCATAGATCCCTTTGTTATACTTGCTAAGCATGGTGAGCTTACACTTGCTTTACATCCAATGAAAATCCCGGATGGGTAACAGATAATGGATATGAAGAGTTTCCAGAGGATGTCCAGGACTACTTGGGAGACGTTCACCAGTTGGAGTCCCTGTGGCAGTTGGGCTAGTTATTCCGCTGTGTTTGTAATAATATTGTCAATGAGCAAACTTTGTATTTACTTTATGATGAGATATGCGATGTAATAAGTACTTTACTTTGATATTATTGCAATTTGTGATATATGTGTGTGTTTGGACATCCTGGGCGCACATATATGAGTACTTGGTTTTGCTATGCAAAATTGGGTGCGACAAATTGGTATCAGAGCTATAACTGACTGTAGGACGAACAACCTAGTTAGAAATGGACGTTTCTAGGATTACATTATCTTTATTTTGCTACCTTTAATTTATTATAAAATTTTTGCTTATATTCTGTTCTTTATCGGTTGCCAAAAATTATTTTGTTCTAATACTCAACCTTTTCATTCTTGTAGATGGCCCGTACCAAGCAGACCCCGCGCAAGAGGACCATCCTGATGCCCACCAGGAGGACTAGGTTCACTTTGGGCAAGCGTGTCCCGGCACATCTGGTGGAAGCTCTGAGGAACCAGGAAGAGGAACCGCCTGTGGAGGTGCCCATGGGAGAACCTCTGGAGGACTTGCTGGAAGATCCAATGGATGAAGAAACAGAAGAGGGACCCATGTTCGAGGAGCCCATTGAGATAGAGGAGTCTGAGGAGGATCCCGAGGAAGTATAGGAACAAGGTGAGGGAGCTGGTGACCCCGATGATGGAGATGGTTCTGATGATTCTGATGCTGATGGAGGTGATGACGGTGGAGATGGTGGAGACGGTGGAGACGGTGGAGACGATGGAGACGGTGGAGACGATGGGGATGATGACAATGATGATGATCACAATGCACCGTTGGCTTAGATATGGACTGCGGAGATCCACTACGACTTGGAGGGTGATGGCTATTACCACCCTAGGCTTCTCGCACTTGTGCATCGCTACCACCCTGGAGGCACTGTACAGTACAGGACGGAGCATTGGACCCACCCCGACTACACCGGCTTCTGGGAGATAGAAGTGTACATCCGAGAGGGGACTCGGGTGCGCTACATCCACCGCGCCACCACTGCACAGCTCACATGTGCGGCCATCATCAGGGATGCAGCTCGACAGGCGTTGATGGTCAACCGCGACTGTCACTTCGACGACATCGCCTGGGAGGATGACCGCTATCTTCCCCGCCGTCGGAGCGGACAGTCTACGTGCAACATCACTGCACCGCTTGGAGAGGTGAACCTGAGGCTGAGACCTACCCTGTTGTGCTTGGCTGAGACCCACACTGACTTGGATCAGGCCCTGGATGAGCTCGATGTCATGGGGAGGGCCTACATGCAGCTGGCTCGTGAGAACGCTACACTGAAGCAGCAGCTAGGAGGTCCAGATGTGGAGGATTCAGGAGTACCCGCTCAGTCACCCCCGAGGACCAGAGGAGAGTCTGGAGACCCCAGCACCAGCACCAGCACCAACATCGACCCGTACCCATAGGAGAGTCTTAAAAATATGTAATAAGCACGCGTAGCTACGCGAGAGAGTATTTAGTTTCTTTCTTTTAATGGTTGGACAAGTGTTAGTTGCATGGTTGGATGTTTATCATTATGAATAATGTTTGATTTGGATCTTTGATATGATTTTGATGACTTGTGGGCATGTCCACGGTCATTTAGTTAAGGTTAAGGTTTAAGGATATTATGAATAAATAGTTGGGTTTCGTTTTATCATGCTGTCCATTCTGTATCATTCGGAACAGTCTGTCTTTATCAGTTCATATCTCATAACCTAGATATTCAAAGGTCATGAAATTTTTATGGAGATAAGTAGACTTCAACATATTTATTTTGGCTCTAGAATCACCTCAATAGCTATTATAAGTTATGAGACACAGCTGTTGTAAGTTGAGGTTTCTGCGCTGTCAGGATTCTGGAACAGTACTGCTTATCGTCTGTATTTGACTAAGTAAACGTCAGAATCTGAAAAAGTATTCTAAACAAAAGTTGTAGAGAATTTCATAAGCTTTCCAGAAAGGTATGCGACGCAGTCATATGATAATCAGAGAGTAAGATATGCTCGTTTTACAGTACAGCTGTTATCCAACTTGCTGGAAAAGTTCAGAACAAATATCTTCTTGTATACCCTACATATATCTCTTGTCTACACCTACTCTTGTTACACCATTATATTTTAAGAGATTTATGCTTGGACATGTGAGACTTGTATGATGCATCTACAGATAGTGAACACTAGGAGGAACAACCAGGGAGGCGAGGAACTGCCACCACCACCTCCCCCAGTCACCATGGAGCAGCTGATGATGATGCAGACACAGTTGCTTCAGCAGATGGCCCAGAACATGCAGAACATGGGGCAAGGGAATGGGAATGCACCCCCTCATGTTAGAGATAAGAGGGGAGAGTTCCTAAAAGGACACCCACCTGTATTCAAGCACTCTGCCGACCCACTTCAGGCTGACGACTGGCTACGTGCCATTGAGAGGCAACTGGAGATTGCCCAGTGTGATGATAAGGAGAAGGTTTTATATGCTTCTGGACAGTTGCAAGGAGCTGCACTAGATTGGTGGGACTCATTCCGCTTTGGCCATACCAAAGCTAATCCCATCACTTGGGTTGAGTTCTGTAGTGCCTTCCGCACTCACCACGTGCCTGCAGGACTGATGAAGTTGAAGAAGAAGGAGTTCTTGGCTCTCAAGCAAGGGAGCATGACCGTTGCTGAATATCATGACAAGTTCATACAATTGTCACGGTATGCACCGACTGAGGTAGATGAGGACGAAAAGAGGCAGGAGCTATTTATGGAGGGTCTGAATGATGGTCTCCAGTATCAGTTGCTGTCTCACACTTTTGCTAACTTCCAGCAGCTGGTGGATAAGGCTTTAGTGATTGAGAATAAGTGTCGCCAGATGGAGGACAAAAAGAGGAAGTTTCAGGGACAACAATCCGGGAGAAACTCTTGCTTCCGTACCAACCCTCAACAAGCTCAACCTCAGCAGGGCTATCAAGGTCAGATAGGTCCCAACCGCAACCAGCAGCAGCAGCGTGCACAGCAGCAGCAGCAGCAGTATAAGGCACCAACTCAGCGCCAGCAGCAACCCAACAATGTACCAGTGAGGAATAATGCCCCCAATGCTCCGCAGAGGAATGGCGCACCAAAAGCGCCAAATGCGGTTAATGACAACAAGTGCTTCAATTGTGGAGAGCCGGGACATTACTCCAACAGATGCCCCAAGAGGACGGCTAACTCACAGCAGAACTACGTTCGGGGAAAGGTGAACCATGTTCCTTGTGAAACAGCTCAGGAGGCACCGGATGTGGTGATCGGTACGTTTCGGTCAACTCAAACTCAGCTACAGTACTTTTTGATTCTGGTGCTTCACATTCCTTCATAACATATACATTCATAAAGAAGCATGGTATTCCAGTAAGTGTTATGAAGAAACACATGTTAGTAAGCTCACCTGGTGGGGTAATGAAAGCAGAGTGGATATGCTTAGCTGCTAGTCTCAGCATAAGGGGGGTAGAATTTCAAGCAAATCTTGTAGTCATAAATTCCACCGGTATCGATGTCATCTTGGGTATGGATTGGCTAAGGTTGCAGAAAGCAGTTATTAATTGTGGTAATAGTTCTGTGAATCTTATCACTTCAACTGGAGAAGAAGTGGTGTATGTGGCAACTCAGTCTGCTGCAGAAATCTACCGGGTTAATTAGTTGGAAGGCACAACCATAGAAGATATAAGGATAGTAAATGAGTACCCGGATGTCTTCCACGAGAATTTGCTGTGTATGCCACCGACCGAGACATCGAGTTTATAATTGAACTTTTACCCGAGGCGCACCCATAGCTAAGAGACCCTATAGAATGGGAGTGAATGAATTAGCAGAACTTAAGAAACAATTAAGGGAATTGTTAGACAAGGGTTATGTTCAACCTAGTTCATCACCTTGGGGTGCACCAGTACTGTTTGTAGAAAAGAAGGATGGTACACAAAGGATGTGCATAGACTACATGTCACTTAATGAGGTCACAATTAAGAACAAGTACCCATTACCTAGAATTGATGACCTATTTGACCAATTGAAAGGGGCTTGTGTGTTTTCCAAGATTGACCTTCGATCTGGATACCATCAGCTGAGGATAAGGCGTACTGACATCCCCAAGACCGCCTTTGTGACCCGTTACGGACTGTATGAGTTCATAGTCATGTCTTTTGGTCTGACAAATGCACCTGCCTACTTCATGTATCTAATGAACAAAGTGTTCATGGAGTACCTTGACAAGTTTGTCGTCGTATTCATTGATGACATATTAGTGTACTCTAAGAATGAAGAAGAACATGAAGAACATTTGAGGTTGGTGTTGTAGAAGCTTAGAGAACATCAACTTTATGCCAAGTTTAGCAAATGTGAGTTCTAGCTAAAAGAAGTATCTTTCCTTGGTCACATAATCTCTAATGGAGGAGTAGCAGTGGATCCCAAGAAGGTTAGAGATGTGTTGAGTTAGAAGCCACCTAAGGATGTTAGTGAAATTCAGAGTTTTCTGGGTATGGCCGGGTACTATAGAAGATTCATCGAGGGATTCTCTAAGTTAGCCAAGCCCATGACTGCTTTGTTAGAAAAGAATGCCAAATTTGTATGGACTAAGCAATGCCAGGACAGTTTTGAGGAGTTGAAGAAGAGACTGACTTCTGCCCCAGTGCTCATCTTACCTGATCTCACCAAAAGTTTCTCTATCTATTGTGATGCCTCACGGCAAGGTCTAGGAGGTGTTCTTATGCAAGAAGGCAGAGTTGTTGCCTACGCATCTAGACAGCTGAGAAAACATGAGTTAAATTATCCGACTCATGATCTGGAATTGGCAGCTGTGGTGCATGCTCTTAAGATATGGAGGCACTACTTGATTGGTCATAAGTGTGAGATTTATACGGACCATAAGAGTCTTAAGTATATATTCACGTAGTTAGATCTGAATCTGAGGCAACGTAGATGGCTTGAGTTAATCAAGGATTATGATTTGGATATCCACTATCACCCGGGAAAGGCTAATGTTGTAGCAGATGCCTTGAGTAGGAGTTATGTGAACATGGCCTATACAACTCAACTACCTGAAGAGTTGTGTGAGGAGTTCAAATACTTGAATTTGGGTATTGTGGCCAACACCATGGAGTTAGAGGTGGAATCCACTCTGGAACAAGAGATTCGTAAGGGATAGCTGGGTGATGAGAGGATCAAGGATATTGCAGAGCGTATAGTGATTGGTAAAGCCCCAGGATTCCATATGGATGATCAAGGGACAATATGGTTTGGTAAAAGGATTTGTGTGCCAGAAGTAAAATCTATTAGGGAGTCTATCTTGAGGGAAGCTCATGACTCAGCCTATTCCATACACCCAGGAAGTAGTAAAATGTATCTTGATCTTAAAGAGAGATACTGGTGGTATGGACTAAAGAGAGATGTAGCTGAACAT
This sequence comes from Miscanthus lutarioriparius, assembly GCA_904845875.1. Taxonomy (NCBI): domain Eukaryota; kingdom Viridiplantae; phylum Streptophyta; class Magnoliopsida; order Poales; family Poaceae; genus Miscanthus; species Miscanthus lutarioriparius. The sequence goes on along the minus strand of CAJGYO010000012.1, from coordinate 70,889,464 downwards.
GTGGCTATATGTGATACGTGCCAAAGAGTGAAAGCAGAACATCAGAGGCCAGCAGGTTTACTACAGCCTATGAAGATACCCGAGTGGAAATGGGAAGAAGTTGGAATGGACTTTATAGTTGGATTACCCCGTACACAGAGAGGATTTGACTCTATCTGGGTGATTGTTGACCGTCTGACAAAAGTGGCCCATTTCATTTCAGTCAAGGTAACTTATTCGAGTGCAAAGTTAGCAGAGTTATATATGGAAAGGATTGTTTGTTTACATGGTGTACCAAAGAAGATTGTTTCGGATAGGGGTACACAGTTCACATCACATTTTTGGCAGAAATTGCACGAGTCAATGGATACGAAGTTGAACTTTAGCTCAGCTTACCATCCTCAAACAGATGGATAGACCAAGAGAACAAATCAGATCTTAGAGGATATGCTAAGAGCTTGTGCTCTGCAGTATGGGACAAGTTGGGATAAGAGTTTACCATATGCCGAATTCTCCTATAATAATAGCTACCAAAAGAGTCTTAAGATGGCAACGTTTGAGGCATTATATGGCAGAAAGTGCAGAACACCATTGTTTTGGAATCAAACGGGGGAAAGCCAAGTCTTTGGACCAGATGTTTTGCAACTGGCAGAAAAACAAGTGCAAACAATAAGGCAAAACCTAAAGGTTGCACAGTCCCGACAGAAAAGCTATGCGGACACAAGAAGAAGAGATTTAGCATTTGAAATTGGTGACTTTGTCTATCTCAAAGTTTCACCTATGAAAGGAGTAAAGAGATTCCATACCAAGGGAAAGTTGTCACCCAGGTATGTGGGACCATTCAAGATCATCGACAGGAGAGAAGTTGCTTACCAGTTAGAGTTACCGGAGCAGCTCTTAGGGGTTCATGATGTTTTCCATGTGTCACAACTTAAGAAATATTTGAGAGTACCTGAGGAACAACTACCTTTGGAAGAACTAGATATCCGAGGGGATCTATCATATAAAGAATATATCAAGAAGAATCTCGGAAACAAATGGAGAGAATCACAAGGAGCAAAATAATAAGAATGTGCAAGGTTCAATGGAACAGACACTCAGTGGATGAGGCAACTTGGGAAAGAGAGGAAGATCTGAGAACTGACTATCCCAATCTCTTTGAAGCATCCGAATCTCGAGGACGAGATTCATCCTAAGGGGGTAGGTTTGTAACACCCAAAATTCTACTGCAAATTAGCAATTGAATTCTTGCCCTAGTTATACATTTTCTAGGTATTTCTAACATAGGCCAAATAATAAATATTGTATAAATAAAATAAACTATAAGTTTAGAAACTTATTTGTTGCATTCATGCCGAATCATATGGGTTTTGATTGAGTGTAGGGCTAGATGATTTGAAATTTTGCATTCAAAACTTATTTGAATTTGGATTAAAAATGGAAATGGAGAAAATAGAATTGGATAAAAATTTGATTTGGAAAAAAGAAAGAAATTCACCTTCTGGCCCAACTCCAGCCAGCCCGGCCTTCTTCCTCCCCCTTCCCGGCCTGCCTTGCCTGGCGCGGCCCACTCGGCGGCTGCCCTGCGCTGACGCGCTGGCCCGCACCCCGCGCGGCCCAGCTTGCCACCCGCGCGTGAGCACCAACTCAGCCGGCCTTCACCGCCGAGCCAGCCCACCAGCATAGCCCACCTCGGCACCGCGGCCCGCAACGCCCACGCCGCCGCTCTCTCCTTTCTCTCTCTCTCTCTTGCCCCCTGGCCCCAATCATCAGCGCTGCCTTCTTCCTCCACCTTCCTTCCCCGATGCTCCCTTTCCTTTCTCTGCCCCTCAATGGCGCGGCTCCGATGGAAGGCCACCGGCGCCCATATGGAAAGCGCCGAACCCGCCTTGCTTCCCTTCCTTTCACACCGCAGCCGCCCACCTATAAAGGCCAAGCCTCCCCTCTGCCCTTCTCCATCCCCTGCTCGCTGCCGTGAACCACCGCCGCAGTAGTACCCTTTGCCCGCGCCTCAAAACCCGACGCCGACGCTGCCTGGAGCTTCGCCGTGACCACCCGCGTCCAAAGGTACCGGTGCCTCATCCTTTTGGTCACAGAAACCCTGGATTCAAACTCACCCGCATGCCTTTCTCTCTCCAGAGCCCCGCCGCCGTCAACCGCACTGCTGGACTCGCTCCAAGCGCCGAGATCTTCCCCAATGGATTCCGGTGAGCTCCTTACCGTCCCTCGTGCCCTCAGTTCTTGTTTTGGCGCCCTGGAAAGCCGTAGCCCAAGCTCCAGTTCGCACCGGCCATGGCGCCGCCGGCATCTTCTTCTTCCCCGGCGAGCCACCGCCCGGCCCTCACCCCTGCGCCATCGGATTTGGAACGAACGGATGAGATTGCGTACCCCTTCGGGGATTAAGTGGCCGGTCCACCGTAGACTCGTGGACCCGGCGCACCGTGCCGCGTCAGCGCGCCCACGCCCGCGTGGTGCACCGCGCCCAGTGAGCAGCCGCCATGTGTCGCCCTGGTCAATCGTCGGGTCAAAAACCCCGATCAAGGCGCTTTGTTTTTTGATTAGCCCCTCGGTTTTTAGTAAATCAACCCACAGTCCAGTCTAGTTCAAAATAATTATTTTTCAGTCCTGTTTTTATTCGTTTAGAACCCTGACATTTCTAGAAATAGTATGCCCGGTCTAAATTTCATTTAAATTCAGATTTTTAATTGTTTTAATTTGAAAATAGGTTAGTTTATTTACAGAATTGCCATTACATCTTATTTCATGCATAACTTTCACGTTTTAAGTCCGATTTGAGTGATTCTTTCGCTCATGTGTTCGTAGCAATGCGTAGAATAGATCTGTAAGCTTTTCAACATATGTTTTCACTGTTTGGTGTACTGTTCTAATGGAGTTCTATCTTGTATGCATGTAATGATTGGAATGATGCTTGATTGATGATTGGATCACGATTAGACGGTGAGCCATTCGAGGTGACTGAGGACCCCCAGCAGGATCAGCAGTACTCCCAGGACGACTTTGAGGAAGGCAAGTGTACCAAAGGCCCCTTGTTACCTATGAACTACTACCACTTACTTTCATGCATGTGTTTAATTTGAATTGCCTTTAAGGACTTTACCTAGATGATTCCTTGTACCACATATCCTTGATACCTAGGTTTATTGGGTACTCATTTTGGATAGATGCTGCAGCGCTTTACATGAAGTAATTGTTAAACATATTTAAAGACTATATACAATGTGATAAAATGGAACTTTTTAGCAACAGATAGGGGGCTGGAGTACGGGGTTGAGTACTCTAGTGCCTCTCCATAAGGACTTAATCCTAAAGCGGCAACCCAGGAGGGACCGTACAACCCCGAGTGTCACATGGCTCTGACTTTAACCTATTATCTAGATTGTACTAGCTCGTCTGTAGCTCCAGTAAGGGGTAAGAGGGTATCTTTCCTTTTTCTGTTAGGGTGTGCACCGTGCTGCGATGCCCACGTGTGCCATTCCTTTGTAGCTATGACCTGTTAGTGCAACTAGCTAAGGGTTTCATAGTGAAACTCTGCCACACTTCCTAGGAAGAGGTGTCGTGGGTCTCACGAACCCCGGCATTCGGAATCACGGCTCGGTGGGTAAAGATGTACAATTTCTACAGAAATAATTAACCTGTTATAACAGCCGTGCTCATGGATACGAGCGGTCTGGATCCTTCGAGATTAGTGGTTACTGTGGATGATGGATGGATGGGTTATGAGATAAAGCTTGATGATACTTTAATACCACTTGGGAATTGGGACTGTTCATTAAATTAGAAATTCAGGTTGATAAAATTTGATCAACTAAAATTGCGAACCGCAGTCAAACAGTGTCAAGCCTTTTTGAGCCTCATAGATCCCTTTGTTATACTTGCTAAGCATGGTGAGCTTACACTTGCTTTACATCCAATGAAAATCCCGGATGGGTAACAGATAATGGATATGAAGAGTTTCCAGAGGATGTCCAGGACTACTAGGGAGACGTTCACCAGTTGGAGTCCCTGTGGCAGTTGGGCTAGTTATTCCGCTGTGTTTGTAATAATATTGCCAATGAGCAAACTTTGTATTTACTTTGTGATGAGATATGCGATGTAATAAGTACTTTACTTTGATATTATTACAATTTGTGATATATGTGTGTGTTTGGACATCCTGGGCGCACATATATGAGTACTTGGTTTTGCTATGCAAAATTGGGTGCGACATAATAGAATCGCCAAGTTAAGGCTTACCGGAGTATGTGGTTAGTACTACAAAATCTCATCTCACACAGTTCAACAACGGACGGGCCTTAATCGACACAGGTGGAAAGGACCCGCTCACAAGACCTCCATGTCTTGTGGCTCCCCTACACCGAGTCCGTCTGGTCTAGATTTATTCCTTCACATGCCCATATCTCATGATAACATAAGTAACCAAGCGTAACCAAAGATCCATTTAAAATTCATAGGTGACAGGTAATCACCCGACTTTCATCGTTCTAAGCATAGCTAAGCATAACTAGGCATATACGAATTAAAACCGGTAACAAGGTAGATATGGAAAAACAAGGTTGGTAATGCATCAATTAGGTTTTCACTTAACTCTTAATCACTTAATGCAGTAAAGAAAAGTAAAAGTGAAATCAATTTGTAAAACACAAGGTAGGTTTGAATGCATCCAGGGTTTGCCTTCGTTGACGGAAAAAGTCCGGTTCCGGAGTCGTTCCACCGATATCAAATCCAACCTCCTTAGACGGATCAACCTCCTCAACTACTTGATTAACTACCACGTGCTCACCTTCGTTCACTACACGTAGTACAATGCCATGTTTAACATGATGCGAGATATGAGACATGATGCTTGACGATGGATGCAAAAGTAATAACTTGAATACAACTTTCCTTCGCGGTACAGTTACAAGTCAAACTAACAAAACCTTTCCATAATACTAACATCAATTGCCAAAGATCATTACCAACTAATGACCGAAGGACATCACTCAATCAAAAATTCAATCAAAACCTAAATCATTAAAGGTTACTATTTGCTTTTATGAATTAATTATTTAATTAATAATTATGAAATAAATCAACTTGTTCCAATTGACCTCAAAATTTTTGTAAATGTTCATCACATGATAACTAAGTGGAAAAACAATTTTCATAATTTTTGGATAAATAAATAAGCCTAGAAAAATCATGAAAACTCATTTATTAATTAATTGAGCAATTTTTATCACATTCAAAAATTACTGAAAAACAATATTTCATATTTTTCCTAAATATCATACATCACATAGAAGTCACACAAAAATTTTCATAATTTTTGGAGCTCTAAATAAATCTACACAAAAATAACAAAAACAGACACTATTCATTCATACCTGAAAATAGAAAAAATCCATTTTGAACTACACAGTCACTGACACCCGGGTCCCACCTATCATCTTCAACCTCCCGCGTTGACCACGACGGCGACGGCGCTGACCGACGCTTCCTCGCCGACGGTGAGTCCAACGGCGACGGCTAAGGTACCAAAACGTTCACCATGACTAGGCGTATCGATTTGTGGCACTACGGCGATTAATTACGACACGAAACAAGTCTGACGCCGGCCATGGCGGATGAGGTGGCACGGCTGCGCTCCTATTCTGTGGACCGAGCTCCTATCGCCGGCACTGTTCATAGAATTTACATAATTGCCATTCGCCAAATTTCACAAATTACTCCCAAATTTACATAACAACTCAAAAATCTCCAAAAACAAAACTTGTTCAAAATTCAAAGTTCTACAACTTTGCTTTTATAACCATACCCAAATTCGGTCTACATTTTGAAATGCAAATTTGAATTCAAAAGGGGACACTTTAAGTACATTTCGCCTTTTCAAATTACTTCAAATTTTTCTAAACAACTTTGAAAACTCCAAAAACAAACTTTGTACAACTCAACAAACTCTAAATTTTTGCTTTAAGGCTCAATCCCAAAATGTACTTCGTTTTTGAAATAGGTTTTTCGGGTCAAAACTAATCGCTGGAAATCAGGGTTTTTGAAACTTCAAATCCAAACCAAAGTTTGAACTTAATTCAAACCATACAAGGCAACACTCATAACATAAATGTAAACTTGTTTTAGTGAATGCATATCAAAGTTTGCAATATGACCAAATGCCTTGCAATGCATATGATGACATGACAGTTTTAGTATTTAAACACCCGAGGTGTTACAAATCCTTCCCCCTAAAAGAAATCTCGTCCCGAGATTCAAAGTCATAGGATAAGTAATGGAAAAGGAAATGTGTCAATCCAAAAATATCCAAAATCTTTTCATAAAACAACTAAGGTTCCTTTACAAACATGGTTTGCCACAATAGAGCAAACTAACATTAATCTATATCGACGCAAGAAACTCTGGAAATTTTTCTAACAAGTAATCTTCGGATTCCCAAGTAGCTTCTTCTTCTGAATGTTGATTCTATTGTATCTTGTAGAACTTGATGGTCCTCCTTGAGTAACACGATCTTTCTGATCCAAAACTCTGATATGATACTTAGAATAGGTCAAATCAGATTCAAGTTTCACTCCTTCAACCTCAACATTCTGCTCAGGCACTCGAAGACACTTCTTCAATTGAGAAACATGGAACACATCATGCATAGCTGCGAGATGTTCTGGTAATTTCAAACGATATGCCACCTTTCCTTCCATACCTCTCTAAAATTTGAAATGGTCCAATATATCGAGGTGCCAACTTGCCTTTAACACCAAAACGGTTAACTCCCTTCATTGGTGATACCTTTAGATATACAAAATCCCCCTTGTTAAACACCAATGGTCTACGTTGTCTATCCGCATAACTCTTTTGTCGGGACTGAGCTATCTTCAAATTACTTTGTATTTGCCTAACCTTATCTTCTGTTTCTTTCATAAGGTCAACTCCAAAGAACCTTCTCTCTTCGGGTTCAGACCAACTTAGCGATGTTCTGCATCTACGACCATAGAGTGCTTCAAATGGAGCCATCCTAATACTCTCTTGATAACTGTTATTGTATGAGAATTCGGCCAAAGGTAAGCATTCATCCCACTTGTTGGAATAGTTAAGGACACAACACCTTAACATATCTTCAATCACTTGATTGACTCTTTCCGTCTGTCCATCAGTCTGTGGATGATAAGCTGTACTATATAGGAGCTTGGTTCCCAACGAAGAATGCAATTGTTTCCAAAAACTGGAGACAAACTGTGTACCCCTATCTGACACAATGGTCTTTGGTACTCCATGCAAACTCATAATTCCCTCTAAATACATCTTGGCATACCGTATAGTGGGATATGTATTCTAGACTAGAAGAAAATGTGCTGACTTAGTTAGTCAATTTATAATAACCCATATTGAGTCAAATCCCTTTGATGTCTTGGGTAGACCAACAATAAAGTCCATACTAATGTCCTCCCACTTCCAAGCTAGAATAGGTAATGGTTGTAACTCACCAGCAGACCTCAAATGTATAGCTTTCACCTTTTGACAAGTATCACACTTTGCTATATATCTAGCAATCTCTATCTTCATTTTAGTCCACCAAAACTTTTGTTTCAAGTCATGGTACATCTTGTTACTCCCCGGATGGATAGATAATCTAGTAGCATGTGCCTCTTCAAGAATTGACTGCCGCAACTTAGGAACTTTTGGTACCACCAGGCGATCCTTGAACCAAAGAACACCTTCATCATCTATGGTGAAGGATTCCACTTTTCCATTCCTGACTCTTTCCTTGATATGGGCTACACCCTTGTTTTCCTTCTGAGCAACAACAATCTGGTCTCGAATATTGTCTTCAACAATTATGTTGGTCAAACTACCTTATTGAATTACCTCTACATTCAACTTCTCCATCTCTTGACATAAAGTCAGACCCATTGTTCTCACTGTCAGGCAATTGCAATAACTTTTGCGACTGAGGGCATCTGCAACCACATTTGCTTTACCCGGGTGATAATGTACTTCCAAGTCATAATCTTTAATCAGTTCTAACCATCTTGTTTGTCGCATATTCAATTCTGACTGAGTAAAGATATACTTTAAACTCTTGTGTTCTGTATAAATATGGCACGTATTACCAAGCAGGTAATGCCGCCAAATCTTTAGAGCAAGGACAACAGCTGCCAACTCCAGATCATGAGTCGAAAAGTGTTCTTTAGAGCATGCGCAAGAAGGAGACAGAGCTAGAACTGGCTTGGCTATGAGGGTGGAGCACTACGACGACGATGCGGGCTCGCCGGAGTAGCGGCGGTGGCGTCGGGAAAACAGAGAAAAAGGAAGGAAGAACGGCGACGTCGTTTGAGCTTTATAGGGCGGCCAAGGAAGCAAGAGGAAGACACGTCATGGCCGTCTCCATGCTAGCACGAAGCCAAGGGCGGCCACAGGCGCGCCTGGAACGCTGAAGAAGGAACGCCGGTGGTGTAGCTTAAGCGGCGAACACTGTTCACAGAATTTACATAATTGCCATTCGCCAAATTTCACAAATTACTCCCAAATTTACATAACAACTCAAAAATCTCCAAAAACAAAACTTGTTCAAAATTCAAAGTTCTACAACTTTGCTTTTATAACCATACCCAAATTCGGTTTACATTTTGAAATGCAAATTTGAATTCAAAAGGGGACACTTTAAGTACATTTCGCCTTTTCACATTACTTCAAATTTTTCTAAACAACTTTGAAAACTCCAAAAACAAACTTTGTACAACTCAACAAACTCTAAATTTTTGCTTTAAGGCTCAACCCCAAAATGTACTTTGTTTGAAATAGGTTTTTCGGGTGAAAACTAATCGCTGGAAATCAGGGTTTTCGAAACTTCAAATCCAAACCAAAGTTTGAACTTAATTCAAACCATACAAGGCAACACTCATAACATAAATGTAAACTTGTTTTAGTGAATGCATATCAAAGTTTGCAATATGACAAAATGCCTTGCAATGCATATGATGACATGGCAGTTTTATTATTTAAACACCCGAGGTGTTACACGTAGGCCGTTGACGAGCACCTCATATTCGGCCACATTATTTGATGCGGGGAAGTGGAGCCAAACCATGTACCTCATGCGGACCTTGAGGGGTGATACGAAGACAAGCCCCGCACCGGTGCCCTTTTTCATCAACGATCCGTCGAAGTACATTGTCTAGTACTCTTGATCGACGACCGTCGGTGGTGTCTGGATTTCGGTCCATTCGGCGATGAAGTCAGCCAATACCTGGGATTTGATCACCGTTCGAGAGGCATATGTGATGCCTTGATCCATCAGTTTGAGTGCCCACTTTGCAGTTCTTCCCATGGCATCCTGGCTCTGGACGACCTCGCCGAGGGAGAATGATGTCACAACCGTCACGGGATGTGACTCGAAGTAGTGGCATAGCTTCCTCTTGGTGATGAGAATGGCATAAAGGAGTTTCTGGATTTGGGAGTAGTAGGTTTTAGAGTCGGACAGTACCTCACTGATGAAGTACACATGGTGCTGCAGCCTGAGGGCGTGTCCCTCTTCCTCTCGTTCCACTACCAGGGCGGTGCTGACCACTTGCGTGGTGGCCGCTATGTATAGCAGGAGGGATTCTCCGTCGCTTGGAGGGACTAGGATTGGGGGCCTCGTCAGAAGTAGTTTTACCATGTCAAGCGCCTCCTGGGCCTCGGATGTCCACTCAAAGCGGTCGGCTTTCTTCAGGAGCCGATAAAGGGGGAGCCCTCGTTCACCGAGGCACGAGATGAATCGGCTGAGGGTGGCGAGGCACCCTGTGATTCACTGAACCCCCTTTACATTCTAAATTGGGCCCATCCTTGTGATGTCTAAGATTTTCTCCGAGTTGGCCTCAATGCCACGCTCGGAGACGATGAAGCCAAGCAGCATACCCCTTGGGACCTCGAAAACACATTTCTCGGGATTGAGTTTGATGCCGTTCGCTCGAAGTTTCACAAAGGTTTGCTCAAGATCAGCAACGAGGTGGTCTGCCTGTTTGGACTTAACTACGATGTCATCAACGTAGGCCTCAACGGTCCGCCCGATGAGGTTCCCAAAGCATCTGAGCATACATCGCTGATACGTTGCCCCAACGTTCTTTAGATCGAATGGCATTGAGACATAGCAGTACGATCCGAAGGGGTGATGAAAGATGTCGTGAGCTGGTTGGACTCTTTCATCGTGATTTGATGGTAGCTAGAGTATGCATCAAGGAAGTAGAGGGTTTCGCACCCTGAGGTGGAGTCGACTATTTGGTCTATGCGTGGTAAAGGAAACAGATCCTTTGGGCACACCTTGTTGAGACTCATATAGTCAACACACATCCTCCATTTCCCACTCTTCTTTCATACAAGAACGGGATTTGCTAACCACTCTGGGTGGTGTACTTCCCTGATGAATCCGGCGGCCGACATTTTTGCTATCTCTTCGCCGATGGCCCTGCGCTTTTCCTCATCGAAGCGACGCATGTGTTACTTCACCGGCTTGGAGCCTGGATGGATTTTCATGGTATGCTCGGCAACCTCCCTCAGAATGCCTAGCATATCCGAGGGTTTCCATGCAAAGATGTCTTTGTTGTCGCGGAGGAAGTCGACAAGCGCACCTTCCTATTCGGAGGAGAGCGTGGTACCAATGCGTACCACTTTACCCTCGGAGCTGCTGGGATTTATGAGGATCTCCTTAGAGCCCTCTGCTTATTCGAACGACCGATTGATTTCTTTGCGTTGGGCGTTCCATCGGTGACCTCCTCCTTGAGGGCGGTGAGTTCCCCAGAGGCGACGATTGCTGTGGTGTGGTCGCAGCACTCGACCTCGCACTCATAGGCCCGCTAGAAGGAGGTGCCGATGGTGATGACCCTGTGGGGGCCTGGCATCTTCAGCTTGAGGTATGTGTAGTTGGGGACGGCCATGAACTTCGTGTAGCATGGTTGTCCCGGGATGGCATGGAAAGTTCCAGGGAACCCAACCACCTCGAAGGTGAGGGTCTCAGTGCTGTAATTGAACTGATCCCTAAAGGTGATGGGTAGATCGATCTGTCCCAGTGGCATGGCCTGTTTCCCGGGCACGATCCCGTGAAAAGGCGCTCAGGTTGGGCGAAGGTTCGTCCGGTCGACGCCCATCTTGTCGAGTGTCTTTGCGTACATGATGTTGAGGCCGCTGCCTCCGTCCATTAGTACTTTGGTGAGTCACTTTGGGCCGACGATTGGGTCAGCAACAAGTGGATACCTCCTTGGGTGTGGGATGGTATTCAGATGGTCGGTCCGGTCGAAGGTTATGGTGGACTCTGACCACCGGAGCAAGGAGGTGTGGCCAGTTGGGACGTGTAGACCTCATAGCATGCGACCTTCTAAAAGCATTTGGAGTCGTAGGCCACCGATCCTCCGAAGATCATAAGGCAGCCATCCGGCGTTGGAAAGCCGCCATCCTTCTCCTTGGCATCGTCCATAGTGGGGGCGGGTTCCTTCCCCAGCTCTCCTTTGCTAGAGTTTCCAGACATGAACTTCCACATGAGGCCACAGTCCTTGAGCAGATGCTTTACGGGGAAGGCGTGGTTCGGGCATGGCCCCTCGAGCATTTTTTTGAACTGGTTCAGAATGCCCTCCATGGGCTTCTAACCACCCTTGTAGTCGGCAGCAGCAACGAGCGAGTCCTCACGTCGTTGCTTCTTTTTTTTCTCTTGGCAGAACGATTGGAGGTGCCTTCACCGGTACCCTCATCTCGCCTTGCCCTGCCCTCGATGCAATCGAAGATCGCTCGACCACCTCCTCTCCTGAGGCGTGGCTAGTGGCGATGTCCTAGAGTTCCTCGGTGGTTCACGAGCCCTTGCATCCCAGCTTATGAACCAAGGACTCACAGGTTGTCCTGGACAGGAAGGCTCCTATCACATCGGCGTCGGCGACGTTAGGGAGCTCGTTGCACTACCGGGAGAAGCACTGGATGTACCCGCGGAGGGTCTCACTAGCCTTCTGGCAATAGTTCTTAAGGTCCCATGGGTTCCTAGGGTGTTTGTACATGCCCTGGAAGTTTCCCACTAAGATCTCCTTTAGATCCACCCAACTCTAGATTGCGTTGGATGGCAGGTGTTCCAACCATGCCCGGGCCAAATCGGCCAAGAATAGTGGGAGGTTGCGGATAACGAAGTCATCATTATACGCGCCACCGGCTTGGTAGGCAAGCCGATAGTCTTCAAGCCAAAGTCCAGGGTTTGTCTCCCCAGAGTATTTAGGAATATTGGTAGGTGGTCGGTACCTTGGTGGGAATGCTGCGTTGAGGATGTGCCGACTGAAGGCCTGAGGCCCTGGCAAGTCGGGGCTCGAGCTCTTGTCCTTGCCACTGTCGTAGCGTCCGCTGCGTCAAGGATGATAGCCATGGCGGGCTCCTTCCCTCGGGTCGCTGTAGGTGCGTCTACGGGCGTCGAGGGTGCTGCGTGCGTCGCGGTTGTGGATGAGATGTAGATGTACTGGGGTCACAGCATGCTGCCCGCCGCCTTACGGTGCTTGGTGGACTGATGCATCCCTGGCGGGGCTCACCGAGGGCGTACGCTGGCTGGTGTCGAGCTCGTGTCGCTGAGACAACGAGCTCTCCAGCTGCTGCGCCGCCGCATGCTCAAGTAGCGCGCAAATTTTGCGGTGGGCCCGATGATCCTCGGGTGTTGCGGCCTCTAGAAGGCCATGAAGCAAAGCCGTGGTGGTGGTGATGTTCTGGCTTGCCCGAGCAAAGTGAGGAAGGGTTTCACCATCGGCGATGATTCTTCGGTTCACGTCATGGGCCACAGCACGTGCGTGCCCACCATCTCCGCGGCGTCTGATCTCCTCGTCGACCTTCTTGTACTCTCGAACAAGCTGTTGTCTGGCTTCATCTATTTCCTACTTCTGGGCTCTCAGCTGCTCCACCCCTACGTGAGGCGGGGCCGCTATCCTCCTTTTGGTTGCGCCGCTGAGGTTGCCCGCTGGGGTAGTCTCCTATGCGGAGATGCTTTCGACGTGTCCCTCAGAGGTTTCCACCATGAAACATTCCTAGGAGGGATGATGGCTTCCCCGGCCAGAGTCAGAGCCAGAGTCCAACCCTAGGCCTTCCGTGAGGAGGCTATGGAGGGATTCTGTGATGCTTTCAATCATCCCCATGAACTCATTGTTCATGGGGGATGGGATCACGCGCTGTGCCACCAGGTGGCTAGCGGTCGCCGCAGCATTGCAGACACCGAACAGGAACACCATCGGGGCGCTCCGTGTGGAGTGTTCTAGAGAGAGGGTGAGGCGGCGTGGGTCCTCCCTAGATGGCTGGGGTCCAAGGGAGACACCAGGCCGGCGCTCAAGCCTCCTGTGGCCGAAACCGATGGAGGGGGGAGACTGGATGGTGAGATGGGCCAACGCCAACTCTCCCCCCATCGTGATGATGAAGTCTAGGTCACCGAAATGCACGTGTGCACCGGGGACCCAACTGATTGCGTGGTTAGCCATCCGAGGCCTAATTTGGAACACGCAAAGGCCCCTACCTGGCGCGCCAACTGTCGGTGTTTCAAACAAACACCGGCTAGTAAATTTGTAATTATTGCGCGTTAGGACCGGATGGTGCACTAAAGGACACAAGGTTTATACTGGTTCGTGCTAAATGTCCCTACGTTCAGTCTATTGCTGCTCGTGCTATTAGTACCGAAGAAGGTTCATAGTAGGGGGTACAAACTATCGAGAGAGGGAAGGGTCCCAAGTATCTGAAGGAATGGTCAAAGGGATGCCAAGAGCTTGGTTGCTGCTTGGCCGTATGTGTGATGTGCTATGTGTTGAACTAATCTGTCAGTAGTTCATTCCCTCAATGGGGGCCCTGCCCTCCCCTTTTATAGACTAAGGGGGAGCAGGGTTTACAGATGGGAGAAAGAGGAAAATACTAAAGGTATAGAAGGTCCTTCAAGGGAGCCGAGTCTTCCTTTTTCCCTATGCCTGCCTTGCTTTATCATGGTAGACCATGTCAGATGTGGTGTGTTTGCTGATCCTCGTAGGCCATACCCTGGCCCCATTTTAGCAAGTGGGTGTGTCCCATCCTACGCCTGCAGATGGTGTGGCGTGCTAGAGAGCCGAGCTATGACTCCTCGGGGAGTAATCGGGAAGTGACCACACGCCCATCACTGTAGATGATGCGAGTTCTATCTTGGACCGTAGGGGCTGTCGTATGCCTGTGTTAGTATCCACACCTGAGGACTGAAGGCGGCGCCTACTACACTGTGGGACAAAAGTTGGTGCCCACAACACTATTCGGGCACTGTTATGATGGAAAGGGCGGAAAGCACCCGTCCCATCGTAGTCTGACGGTACCTTCCTGCAGGCGCATAGGGCATGGCCCTCGATATCATGGTTGACTCGAATGTCCTGTCAAACCCTGTGCTCGTCTTTATGAAGGAATAGGGTGCGGTCATGGGTCATGGTGCAGCTAGCCCTCAGTCGCTGGGCGAGGTCGAGCCCGCCCTTGGGCATCGGGCGAGGCGGAGCCCGCCTTAAGCCATCGGGCAAGACAGAGTCTAGCCCTCGGTGGTCGTGCGAGGCGGAGCCCGCCCTCGGACGTCGGGTGAGGCGGAGCCCGCCTTTAGCCATCGGGCGAGACAAAGTCTAACCCTCGGTGGTCGGGCGAGGTGGAACCAGTCTTCCATCGTTCGGGCAAGAAGCGCAGTAGTGCTCTTGTCTGACCGGAAGTGTCAACGTTCGATGGTCATTAGTTCCACCACATTGGGTACCCCGGTATTAGGTCCCTAACACTCCCCAAGGAGGTTCTCCCACCCGAAAGGACTGAAGCGTGATGGATCGCTCGATGCACCAAGACGTTTGTCACGTTCTGTAAGGAACTATAGAAACAAAGTTCGTCTGGAGTACTCATGAAGTGCGTCCCTACCGACCAAGGCAAGCAGCTCCTCCTCAAGGTCCATGCCGGAATCTGCGGACATGACGTGGCCCTGAGGTCACTGGTCAGAAAAGCCTTTTGCCAATGTTTTTACTGGCCCACCACGCTACGAGATGCAGAGGAGGTCATCCGTAGGTGTGAAGGATGCTAGTTCTACTCGTAGCGGTCGACAAATTCACCAAGTGGATAGAGGCCAAGCCCATCACCAACATTCGCTCGGAAGAGGCGGTCAAATTCTTCCTCAACATCATCTACTAGTTCAGCGTTCCTAACTGTATCATCACTAACCATGGAACTAACTTCATCAGGAAGAAGTTCCTAGACTTCAATGATGGATACGACATCAGGATCGACTGGGCCTCGGTCGGACTTCCATGTACTAACGGTCCGATCGAGAGAGCCAATGGCATGGTCCTCCAAGGACTCAAGCCACGCATCTTGGACTGACTCAACAAGTACACTGGGTGATGGGTTGAAGAGGTCCCAACGATCCTCTAGATCCTGAGAACGACCTCAAACCGATCCACAGGGTTCACACCCTTCTTCCTGGCCTATGGAGCTGATGCAGTGCTGCCCTCCAACCTTGACCATGGCGCCCCAAGAGTGAAGGACTTTGACCGCAACCGAGCAACGGAGGCTCAACAAGATGTAGTCGACTTGCTTGAGGAGGCCTGCGAGACGACCGTCATCCACTCTGCTCGGTACCAACAAACTCTCCATAGGTACCATGAAAGAAAGATGAGATGGAGGATCCTCGAGGTCGGAGACCTCGTGCTCCGAAGAACCCAATCAACCAAGGAGAAGTAGAAACTATCTCTACCTTGGGAAGGACCCTATATGGTGACCAAAGTGATCCAACCAGGCACCTACCGACTGGAGGACGACAACGACAACGTTCTCACCAACACTTG
Source organism: Miscanthus lutarioriparius (assembly GCA_904845875.1). Lineage (NCBI taxonomy): Eukaryota > Viridiplantae > Streptophyta > Magnoliopsida > Poales > Poaceae > Miscanthus > Miscanthus lutarioriparius. The sequence continues at coordinate 70,873,673 of CAJGYO010000012.1, read as the reverse complement.
GAACATCGAACAGTTATGTTGTTTCTTCCCTTAAAAATTTGGTCTTACCACTTTCTTTCATTCAACATTCGCTCCTACAAAGCACTCTGGCCTGAACACTTTCGGCCCGGGTCGCTCGGGGGCTCCACGAGGGTGCGATACCACCTGTCTTTTTTACTATCTTATGGTAAATACTTTTCTACCCAAATGAAAGGGTAGTCCGTTCCTTTAATTACCTTATGTAACTTTGCTTTAAACATTCTGACCGATCACATCCCACCATGACCTATGGTTATGAGCAGCTGAGCCTCGCGGGCCACGCCCGGGTTCTTAAGGTTGCAACCTATGGTTCAAATGGGCAGGTGCAAAAAAGAAAGAATGAAAAAACAAAGCTATGCTAGGGTAAAAACAAGCTTCCCCTTACGAAGTGATTCATCACAAAACGAAATTGTTGTATTCATGAATACACAAAAATGTTCACACAAGGGGCTCCCCCACGAACTTATCCTTTACATGTGCTAATTACTTCTACTCTAAATACTACTATGGCCGCCCAGCAGCATCGGCTGACGGCGTGACCAGCGAAGGTAGGGGCTGCTCACTCTCCGGCTGGACAACGTTTGGCTCGGTCGAAGGCAGGACGACGTTCAGCTCGATCGGAGGCAGGACAACCCAGACTCCACTCCATCCGCAGGCTAGACGACATCTTCTTGACGTGTGCCTTCAGCCATGCTCGTGCGGCGAGCATCCATCACCCACTACGTGGAGACTTGCTCGGCCATCATTTGTGCGCACGGCAACAAGCTCTCCCTGAGCGCATGGATGGCCTATGGGCTCCAGCCATCGGCATACCCACTGCAGATGGCGGTGAAGTCCAGGTCTAGGTGGTGCGTCGCCACCGAAGTCAGCACCCCCGACGTCCCGTAAAACATTCCGTCGGAGATAAGCACCCGAACTTCATCCGGGACCTCCGCTAGTCGGATGGCGTGCGTGTTGGTGCTTGGCGCTGACCCAAACACTTCTGAGATGATGACCTGGGTGACATTGTGGATCTGGTCAAGCTCCCCCTCAAGAGCATGTCACTCTTCAAGGGACTTGGCTAGTGCCTCTGTGCTCCAACCGATCGTCACCTTGGCAGTCTCTAGGTCCTGCTCTAGAGAACCAACCCTTCTGCCTAGCTCTAGAAGAAGGATGACAAGCTCAGAAGCAAGCTAAAGGAAAAAACCAAGACATCAAAAGCAGAACAGGTACATACCAAGATGAGTGTTCTCAAGGATGGAGAATCCTTCCTCCTGCCGAGTCACCTGCTCACGTAGCCGAGCGTTCGACTCCTCCGTCCCAAGCATCTGGCCTCGGAGCGCGAGCACTTCCTGGTCGACCTCCGATCTGGCCTTTCGCTCTGACTCTAGAGCCTGTAGGGAACTTTGGAGCACCGCCTCAGTCTCCACCAGGGACTTCTAGAGCACCGCCTCGGTCTCCACCTGGCGCACCTTCACCGCATCAAGTCCCCGCTCAACGGCGGTCGCCCGCACCACCACGAGCAATTCTACCCCCCGCGCCTCCATCGCCTTGACTGCCTGGTCTTGAGACTCACAACAAGTGGACTCCAGCTGGTGCTCGAGCTTAGTGACCCGCTGCGACGCCATGGCCTCCCGCTCCATCCGAGCATGCTCCTCCTGGAGGAAACGCGACTTGCCGCTCGACATCTCCTCCGATCCCTACAAAGCAAGAAGCAGGCATGCTGAGACAACTAGTGAAAGACCAAGGAGCCAAGGATGAATGCATAAAACTTACATCTGCGATGCAGGGCAGGACGACCCTCACCACCTGATGGACGACCTTGACCCGCTCCAAGGCCTCCTCAAGCCTTGCCCTGGTTTGGGCGAGATTGGACTCCATCGTGAGTCCTCTCCCCCCAAGTACATCCTAGAGCTGCACCTCCTCCTCATCCCAAATGATGAACCGCACCTTCCTTGGGTCGCCGAGGTAGGGCCACACTAGGTCGGTGGTCGCCCCAACCCGTCGGAAGGCCCAGCCGACGACCGGACCACCGCCAGCTCTTGCGATGGCGGGATGGCCGGCAGCTCCACCCTGGTCCCAACCTCATTGGGGCAGGGGATCTCCACCTCCTTGACCTCATGGACCACCGGCGGTTGTTCTTCCTTCGGTCTGGCCATGTCTTCTCCTGACCCCGACAGCTCCGACCAGGCGGGCGAGCCATGTGTCCCTCCACCAGGCGAGGCAGGGAGACCTGGTCTCCCCCTCTCTTCTGGCGCTGCTAGTGTGGGAGGGGTCACGAGGGTCACCTCCAACCTAGCCACCATCGTTGCCACTGGGACTGCCGCCGGGCCCATGACTGCTCGGGAAGGCGCAGCCCCCAGAGGGGAAGGCCGCACCACCCACAGCCTGCTCTCCCCGCTACTCATCGTGACCCACTATAGGCTGGGCCTCCACTCCTCCCGCATAGGAGGTGGGGCAACGCTCAGTCCTATTAGTATCTAGCCACTGTCAGAAAGTATAGGTCAGTCACGCTCAAAAAACTCAAACTATTAGATCAAAAAGAAACAATGAAAGCATACCAAGACATAAGCGGTAGGGCTTTGAAGCCCTGACCTACTGGCAACGGGCCCGCTGGATGATGGCCGCTCACAGGTCGTGAGCCACGCCCCCTCACTTCGACCGGGGGGAGTCGACCTAGCCGGCTCCCGATCGGCCCGCGACTCGCCACGACCACTGGCTTGAGGCGCCCCAAACGGAGCAGCTGGCGGGGAATCCCCCCATTGTGGGTCGTGGTCCGGCACTGGCCCCAATGATGCGGGGGTGCAAGCCCGCTCCTCCAACCGCCTGGGCAGCCTCGCCATGCTCAGAGCAGGTGGGGACAAGGCCGGTGACGCCTCCGACGGATGTGGCGACCGCGTCCACTTGGCCTCCCGCTCGCCGATGGCATCTGAGCTCGCGGCGCTCTTCCTTGGCATGGGAACATTGCCTCGCCTCTCTGCCTCCCGCCCAGCATCAGTAGACGTGGCCATAGGCTCGTGATGCTCCACTAAGGTCACGACGACCTCTTGGCCTCCCTCATCCTCAGAGGAGATCACGTCGTCACCCATCTCTGTGGGTTCGTTCGACTCAAGCTCCACCTCTACATCGCTCCTATTTTCGCCAGCCCGCACTCGCCGGGCGATCTCCTTCTCCTTTTGGTGCCGATGCCGAGCCTTCTTAGCTTTCTTCTTCTTCTTACCATCTACCACCTCCTTTAGGGCCACCAACTGGGCCATGCCCTCTGGCCCCTTTAGAAGGTGCGGCCGAGATTTATGACTGGTGAGTCCCTGCGAAATGGATGACTTAAAGTCAAATTATAGGAGAGTGAGATCGAAAGGAACATGGAATAAGGAAAGGAGAGGTCTGGGCTTAAAGTCAAATTCCTAGCATGGAGAGGTCTGGGCTTTCCTTCAAGGGTCTCCTGGGCCTTCATTTGTAGCACCCGGTCGAGTCGGCTCTAGACTTCGTCCTTTGCCAACTCCACCAGCGATGCGCGGTCGGGGTCCATCGGACCGGAGTACAGCCACATCGGCCATGTCCTTTTCGCCAGTAGGGTGACCCAATGGTGGAAGAAGGTGTGGAACACCCACACCCCATCGAGGCCATGCTACAACAGCTTCTCGAGCTCTGCCCCGATGATCTCTAGCTTGTTCTACCGGCTATAAGGGCCCCATGACCAGCTCTCCCACCTCTCTGGTCTCCTTCTGGTGAACGGTGGGAATGGCGCCTCCACCAAGTTCCTTATGTAGAACCACTCCTCGTGCCACCCCCAATTGGAGTCACAAGGGGTGTATGTGGGGTAGGAGCCTGACGAACTCAGCTTCTTCTATAGGGCGAAGCCACCAACCGATGTGGTCCTAGCCGACTTCCCCTCTGATAAGGCTCGCCTGGTGAAGATCCACCAAAAGAAGTCCACGTGCGGCTCCATCCCGAGGAAGGCCTCATAGACGGTGACAAAGCCGGTGACATGCAGCACCCCAGTCAGATTGAGATGCTGTAGCTCTAGGCCCCACTCATTGAGGAGCCTGTGCAGGAACCAGTGCGTGGGGTATCCTAGCCCGCGCTCAAGAAAGGCAAGGAAGGAGAGGACCTCGCTGGCCCAAGGTTGCGGGAAAGCCTCCCCCGCAGGAGCCATCCAGGGTGCCACCTCCATTGGTGGAAGCAGCCCCTTCTTGGTGAAGGCGGCCAGCACCATCTCATCGGTGGATGCTTTCGACGTGTCCCTCGGGGGTACTGTCATGAAGCATTAACGAGAGGGGTGATGGCTCCCCCTGTTAGAGCCAGAGCTAGAGGGTGACTCTGGCCCCTCTACGAGGAGGTCATGGAAGAACTCCACGACATGTTCGATCACCCCCACGAACTCGTCGTTCGCAGAAGATGGAATCATGTGTTGCACCACAAGGTGGCCTACGGTCTCTACGGCGTTGCGGAGACCGAACATGAGCACTGTCGGGGCGTTCTGGATGAGGTATTCCAGGGAGAGTGGCTCTCCCCTGGTAAGCTACGCCATGACATTGGCAAACAAGAGGGTGAGGGTGGTGCAGGCCCTCCTAGAATGATTGAGGTCCTAGGAAGACACCGAGCTGACGCTCCAACCTCCCGTAGTCAAAGTCAAGGAGCTGGACGCTCTTGGGGGCATGGGCCTCCAGCATATGCAGCTATGGCTCCTCGAGCACCTCGGTGATCGCGTCGAGGCTGGCAGACTGGAGGGGTTGAATGACGATGGGCACCTGCGTCATGTCTCCCTCTGCCGTGATAATGAAGTCTAGGTCCCTGAAGTGCACGTGTGCGCCCGGGACCTAGCTGATGTCGTGACTAGACATCCGAGGCCTAGTGTTGATGTCGAGACGCGCAAAGGCCCCTACCTGGCGCACCAACTATTGGTGTTTCGAGTAAACACCAACAAGTAAATTTGTATTATTGCGCGTCTGGCTCGGATGGTGTGCTAAGAAGACACAAGGTTTATACTGGTTTATGCAGAATGTCCCTACATCCAGTTCATGGCTGCTGCTTGTGTTACTAGCACTGAAAGTTCGTAGTAGGGGTTACAAACTATCGAGAGAGGGATAGGTCCCAAGTTTCCGGTGGTGTGTTGTGATGAGTTCCGATCGGTTCAGATGAGTTTGGATCGAGTGTCCATTGTTTGATGCCCCTTAATGGGATGCTCTACTTTCCCTTTTTTAGGCAAGGGAAAGCACGGGTTACAATGGGAGAAAAGAGGAGAACAAGAGGCAGAGGAAGTCCTTCAGGGTCGTCGGGCCTTTCTTTTCCCCTGTGTGGGCCCCGCTGACACTACAGGTGGTGACAGGGATAGCTCCACACAGGGCTCTTATCCACTGAAAAGGCCATGCCCTAGCATTGTCAGCGTGTTGTCATGTCCCACTCTGCCTCAACGGGTGGCACAGCGAACCAGCGTGCTGATCAGTGGCCATACAGGGAGTAGGCAGCATAGTGACCACGCGTCCATCACTATGGGCGATGTGAGTCCCCTAGAATGACATGTCGTGGGGACATGTCATGTTGAGATGTGACCGCTCTCTGCACAATGCCTGAAGTTTGACCCTAGGTTGTACTTTCTGGCCCGTAGTGGTTGGCGATGATGTGAGCTCTCATTAGGAACTGTGTCCGAGGGATCAAGCAAAGCGGAGCTGGCCTTCAGACATCGGTCAAGGCAGAGCCAGCACTCAGACGTTGGGCGACATAGAGCCAGCCCTCAAAAATCGGCCGAGGCGGAGCCAACCCTCGGGGGTTGGCAGAGGCGGAGCCTACCCGGGTTAGCTGATGCGGAGCCAGCCCTCAGATGTTTGTGAAGCAGAGCTAGCCCTTAGACATCGGGTGAGGTGGAGCCATCCCTTACATGTCGAGCTAGGCAGAGCCAGCCCTTAGACATCGGGTGAGGTGAAGCTAGCCCTCAGACTTTGGGCGAGGTGGAGCCAACCCTCGGGGGTCGGACGAGACGGAGCCCAACCCTCGGGGGTCAGGCAAGGTGGAGCCTGTGGCTTTAGTGTCAATGGAGGTGGGTCCCACCCTCGGGGGTCGGACAAGGCGGAGCCCATGGCCTCGATGGTCGGATGAGGCGGAGCTCAGCAAGAGGTGTAGTCGCTCTCTTGACCGCTCAGATGAATCAACGTTTATGGTTATTAGCTCCTCCTCTTCGGGTACCCTAGTATTGGTCCTCGATAGTGATCAACATATGTAAACACCTCAGCACATTTGAGTCATCACACTACCATGGGTATAGAAAGTAGGAATGACCAAAAGGGTCCATCCCAAGGGACTTCAGGCTTTCAACACTTTGTAGAGGTGTACAACTATATCCACACAGAAGAACGGAACTAACCACCATACCCATGGACAGGGGTAAGGGTTGCTTTACGTCTTCCAACCTTTCCCTAATCTAGCCTGAAAGTCACATGGAAGGTTCGACTGGTACTCGGCTAATGCTACCACCATCTAACCGGCACCACCTTCTTGCCAGTCTCATGGATTGACCAGTCACGATTGGTTACTAGGCTTGCCGCCCCATATGCGACATGTGATCTGTACGGGCGGTTACTCGGACTCACGTATCCCAATGCATGGTCCTTAACTACTCCACGAGCTATGTCACTTGAGATCTCACACTCACAGTGACCTACCCCTCGCTTGAGCAAGAGTTACCAAATTGACCATCATGTTCATATCCCAAAATTAAGTTGGGTCCTTAGTCAAGATTGGGAAAGTAGATAAGTTGTAACCTTCATTCATTTTAATAGTTAATTATCCCGGTGTTACATCCTACACGTGCAAGCATGAGTTCCCTTCACATACTTGATTTCTACCGTACTAAGTAAGTAAGCATTTTAAGCTTTACTAGGCCCATTGTTCTGGTATAGGCTCTAATTAAAAGGTGAGTAGTTCTAACTTAGTGAAACATCATTAAGTTGAGTAACCAATCTATATGAAATGCATAACTCATAATAAAACACAATAAGTATCTAAAATAGGGTTTATAGTAGTGGGGTGCCCGCCTGGTTTTGCCGCTCAAACGAATCCTCATGCTACTCGGTTCCTGAAAGAAGGCGAAGAACGAGGCTGAAGATAACCGATGGGGACTTAGGGATAAGGACTTGACTTGGAACTTGGGAAGAGACACCTAACTGTGGCTCTACTATTGCCCTATTTGCAACGAAGCCTAACCTAGTATTGTTGACCTCTTGGGTAAGTTTTCTAAACAAACTAACATCTCTCTGTTAACTTGACGGACACTCCGACCTAGGTGGTGGACTCTCTGTCGGGTTGGGCTTTGAGGTAACGTTGGTCTGGTTTGACTCTGTTTGGGGTTGACGGACGCTCTGTCAGAGGTGGCAGACACTCCAATGGTTCAGGACTTAGGCATTTCTAGGGTTTACATCATCCATCAGGTAATCCGAGCCATGTTCTGGACACTCCGGTAGAACTAGGAGGTGTCAGTTTTTATGGGTTATTGAGTTTATAAATCAGCGGATGCTTTGTGAGAAGTCTCGGACTCTCCGCTGATACTCGATGCTCTCGGGTTTCTAAGGTAATCACTCTTATAAATCAACGGACACTCGATAAAGCCATGGACGCTCCGTTGACTCATGTTGACAGTAGATAAGGCTCTGATGGATGGTTTTCTAGAGTTGGCGAACACTCTGTCAGATTGACGGACACTCCATCATGCTATCGATAGAACCTATGTTCTTGAGTAATCTTGGGTTTCAAACTTAGATGTGATCAGTTGTGATCTATGCATGTGCAAGATATATTTAGGGTGGCTTAGGTAGCATACTAGGCTTAAGATAGATAGGTTTGGAGCTTGGTTTGCTAAGTGTGGCTATAGGTTTAGGATCAAACTTAGAGATATGAGAACATGGAGATAGAACCTTGAGATTGAGATGAATTCATTAGCTTTGAGATTTGAGAGCTTCCGTAACCAAAAACTTGAAGATCCAAGTCTTCTTTACTCTTGTTCCTTCATCCAAGAGATGGGTTGTTCATGAACTTACTCTTGAAACATACCAAAAAGATGAATCAAAGGTTATTCCACGAGATGCTTGAAGGATTGAACTAGATAAAGATCCTTAGAACTTACTCTACACATGATGGAACCACCACCAACAATAAATACTTCAATCCTTCATCAAAACCACAATTTAAGCATTTGGTGGGAAATCCAAGAAATGAGAGCTAATCATCTTGAGCTCACCATGAACAAGATTGAAGATGTTGAAGGTGTCCATGGGGTGGTCGGGTGCTTCCTGTAACACCCCAGGTGTTTGGCTTCCACATTTGCACCTGCATTTCATGAACATGAGCATCATGCATCCATTCGTGAACTTATATCACATGAAACATGATTTCAAAACATTGCAACATGTTGTATATTTCATGTGTATTGTTTCTTTTATGAAATGTAAAGTGTGCAACACTTAAGTGCAACATGTGCCACTCACTTAGTGAAACAAGGTTAGTTAGTACTATGCAACAAGATCATGAAACATGACTATGAAACAATTGTAATATTTCATGTGTTTTTCATTGTTTCAGTACATACCTTGCTTGATTCTTGTGTGACCAATGTATGGTGTGGCTAATTATTCTTCTAAGAACCTTAGTCATACTTAGAATGTCATTAGGAGTAATGTTCATGTTGATCATTTTGCCTAATTAGGTTTCCAAGTCATGGTTGACCAATTTGGACCCCTAGAGCTCCTGTGTTTGACTGTTTAAAAAGTGTAGCTTAGGATGTTTGCATGTCTGAGCAACCTAAAGCAAAGTTGTAGAGAATTATATATGGAACAAAAGTTCTTTTATGACCATCTCATGAAAATGTGCAGAACATACTCAAAAAGGGCCCACAAGTCAGTTTTGAGATCTAATTTGAAACTCTGAAAATTTTCTAAGTATTGATTGCAATTACAGTTTGAAGGAGCTGACTTTGGCTTGATTTTTCTCTGTATCTGTGGAGAATTAGTCTTGGTACTTAAATAGAAGTTGAAGATGGAAGTACGGGCTACAACTTTCATCTTGACTGTTTTCGCTAATGACCAACGGATTAGGAGAATAAGGGCCATCAATTAACGCTGTCAGGCGGTGTTTGGATCACTGAATGGCGAGCTACAGTGTTCGACACATTCAGAGGTCGACGGCCGCGTGTACGCCCGAGTCGCCGGTCGTCTAACCGCACGGCCACGCGCCGCGGACGCCCTGGCAAGGCCAGCCACGATGGACACACTCACACGCGCCTAACCGACCAGTGCACAAGCTCAATTTTTCTTTTCGTCACCCCACAGCGCGCAGCAAGCGAGCTCAGCCGCTCCGCCATTGTTGCCGCGAAGCTTCGCCATCGCCGAGCTCGCGAACCACCGCAAAAACGCAAACTCCGTCTTCACCATAGCTCCGCCGTGTCCTCCTCTACCTTCTCCACCTCCTAGCTATGCCGTTCGTGCTTTGGTAAGGTCTCAGTGACCATTTCGCCGTCACCACCATGGGCGTGACCTCGCTGGAGATGAGGCCGCCGTGGCTAGGGTAGCTAGGAATCGTCCCGTCCCCGTTTCTTTGCCGTGTTAGCACCGTGGCGACCTCAGGTAGCTCACACCGTGCTCGGTTGAGCCAGCCATGGGTTGCTGTCGCCGGCAGCTCGCACTGGAGCTCTGCCGTGCCGCCATCACCGGCGACGAGCCACCTCCGTTAGGTCATAGCTCGAGCTAGTAGCACCAATCGATTCACCGCATCACGTAGATCGCGTAGGTGTCCTCGGTGTCGCCGGAGGAGTCACCGTCAGCGAGTTCCACCGTTGCCGCACCGTCAAAGCCGCCTCCTCTGTTTTCGCGGTCACTGACCGGTGGGGTCAGCTGACACCCGGGTCCCGCTTGTCAGTGGCTATAGTTCATTGGGCTAGTTCAAAAATGCAGTTTTGAATGCTGATTTGATATTTTTGTATCTCCTATTTTGTAGATCCAAATTGGGTGGTTCCAATTTTGTTAGATTCATAGTTAGGTCTAGTATTTAAGAAAAATATGTCTTGAGCACATTATGTAGAAATTTTGGATGAATTAAATAGGAACTTGAAAAGTGTTTTTGAATGCATGCAAACTTGTTTAAATCATATCTTGAGTTTATGTGATCCAAAAATTATGAAATTTTGTGGGTAAGCTAGTCTTGTATAGTAGAATGTCTAGTTAAAATTTTAGAGTCATTGCATGTGTAGTTTTTGAGTTATAGATTTTCCTTTTATCCCTGGTAGATACTTGGGTGAATTTTTGTAAATTATCTATGAATCCAATGACCATGAAATTTGTTGGAGAGTGTCCTAGTACCTTAAGGATGCTAGGAAAAATATGAAATCTATTGCTTGACACTTTTCACTAAGGTTTCCTAATTATGCCATTTTAATCCATTCTGCCTTACCATTTTTGTGTAGGTTGTTATACTTACTCAAATGGTGTGAAATTTTTATGATAGTCTACTTAGGGCATGTAGTGTCTACTGTAATTTTTGTAGAATTAATGGGGTAGTTTTCATATATGTTTACTATTTCCACTAATTAAATAAATTAATTAAGAAAGGTATTAAAAGAAATGTTTTGGTGATGGACACCCTACTTTCTGGTGTTCTTGTGATATGTGTGATATGTCAGTAAAGTTGGTTTTATCCAATTAAGTGTTTATATCATAAGTTAATAATTATTTGTTTGCATTATGTCCCTCTAGACAGATCTGGGGACTTTGGAAAGTTCCCCATGATAATTTTGTGTTCTGTGATTGTGATGAATACAAAAGTTGTAGATAATTTATGTATCTAGCTCCTGTCAAAATTTGAGGGCATTTGGCCCAATAGTTTAGAAACTACAGTTGTTTAAAGTTAGGTTCCAGTTTGCTTACTCTCTGCCTTGTGAGGACAGAGTTCTGTTCATTTATGAAATCGACTTGGTAAAGTGTTGAATCATGCTTTGAGGTCTAAAAATGAATTGTAGAAAATTTCATAAGCTTTCCAGATTGTCTTGTTGCATGTCATTTAGAATTATAAATCTCCAGTTATGGCTGGTTTACTGCACCGCTACATAGTACTCATTTTTCTGAAATACAAATGTTTGAGTGTATGTTGTTGCAAGGTTATCGTTGATTGTTTATGGGTTAGCCTAACTTGAGGATATGCTTAGGTGCAGGTGCTAGGTCATTAACTGAATATGAGCAATTATACATTAGGTTGTATAAACGTGGTAAGTAAAGTGATTTGAATAGGGCTTAAGTTGGAATATGCAAACTACAGCGAACATGTGCATTCCCCGAGCATCCCTGACATTCGTTCATATGCATCCATGATATTTATCTTGCGCACTCATGCAATAGGTGTGCCGGAGGGAGTGATGTTGCTGGAGTTCGAGGGAGCCAACCAGGAGGAGGAAATCGAGGTGCAGGAAGCCGACGAAGCAGTCGCCGTGGAGGATTTGCCCGAGTGCCCCGACCACCAGCCTTCCTCGTTCGTGAAAGGCAAGCCTCGGAGCATATTAAGCCTCCCATGTTTTTACAAATACTTTGAGTACCTTTTATTGTTGATGATGCATTAAGTATAGGAATTGGTTTGTACCAATTGCTGCATTATACATCCTTCCTTGTCCAGATATCGCACAGGAATCCTATTTAAGTTCAGGAACGGGTTAAATGCTTAGCCATGCGTAGTGCGGTAGAAGTCAGGTGATTTCCTGTCACCTGTGAGCTTTAGGATGAGGTGGATCACGGTTGGCTATATTTGCTATCGTGGAAAAGAACCATGTGAATAATGAATTAAGACCGGGCGGGGTCTTGTGTAGGTTTGAACATAGTGACTCCATCTGAGTCGTTTAAGGACCGATATGCTGTATGTCCTCATGTCATGTTGAACGCAGCGTAACACTTAGCTGGCCGGATAAGTCGTTCCGACCGCGAAGCCTAGTAGCTCAACTCAGGCCAGGGACGCGAGCAGTGGCAGCATTCTGGAGGTAGTAAGGATGTGCGGAGAGCCATTGGCATAAGTCCAAGGCGGGTTAGAGTCCCGAACAACCTTGGTAGAGTGGTTCTCTGAGAATGTCGATCTGATCGGACTCGCGACTCCTGAATCGTACCAAAGGTGACTTGTTTGTGACTCCGATAGGAGAAGCAGGGTTTGTGTTTAGGAATACCCCTCTAGCTGGATAGGAATCGATTCAAATCGCCGTCTCTCCCGGATAGTTAGAACTTGACTGAGCAGCGGCAACATAGATTCAATTAATTTAACGATATGGTTAAATGGATGATGATGATAAGGTTGCCACAATGAATATCTGATATGGTTATTAATGTTTGCACCCTAATAAAATGATTGCTTAGTACAGGTGCTAATATAGTTGATAGGTTAATGGCTAAAAAGTCACTGCTAGTTCAGGCTAAGAGTTAATCATTATTACTTATGCTTTTCTGCAAAAAGAAAGTGTCAGCCAGATCCACTACATTAAGCTATGCATAATCCTTGGTGTCATTTATTTTGGTTTCTGGCGGGTAAGTCTAGCTGAGTACATTCCCGTACTCAGGGGTTATTCTCTCTTGTTGTAGATGACTTTCTATATCAAGGATTCTGTAAGTATTGTCTCCACCCGGCGGGTGATGAAGACTAGATCATGGGCATGATCTCTGTTCTCTTATCTGAATGCTTTTGCGGGCTTTGATCAGCGAACCAGTATGTGTATTTGAACTCGAGTGTGTGAGTTAAACTATTTGCTTCTGCATGTTTTATAAGACTTGTTTTGTAATAACGATGACTCTGTGATGATGTAATCTATTTGCGAACGTCTGCGAAATGTTGTAACGTACGATATGTTATGTTGAATTACTGTGATCTTGGTTGTATGCAAGTTGGTTTGAAATCCTTCGAAATTTCAGTTGACTACCGGGTTTATATGGGCTCAAGTTCGAGAATTTGATCGTTTCGGCGATTGTTTTTGTACTTGTGCTCTTATAAATTGGTCGGTTCTGTGACAGCTGGTATCAGAGCTAGATTCAACATTAAACATGTCTTACGGCTATTTAAAACAAAAGCTTTTGTTGTAAAAACGGTTTGCCAACTTATAGTTATATATAAGTGTTCAAAAATCAAAATTTTTATGGTATACTGGTGATCACAACCTTTATAGCCCACTTAAGGACTTCGAGGTGGCTTATATTTAATTACTAACTTGGGGGAATTGATTGTTTCTATTTCGTCGTCCATACAGCGTGATATTGTATGGATGCCATTCGTTTGAATGGTAATGTATGGATCAATTGCCTCTACGCTAAGGTAAGTGTGAGTGGTGAGAGCATGACCGTCCAACCGTCGGTCTAGGGGAGAGCTAGTTGTGGTTACTGGAGTATTTACATGTTGTATACATGTATATATGAAGGTACTTAATTGTGGGTACATTTGTCGGGTAGTTTGGATATCGAAGTATATATATCGGGGGATGTATATATGGAGAGTATCTTAGTTACTGCTTGTGTAATTAGCATTATATCTTGTTGGGTTGGGCTACAATGAGGTTTCTGTAGGTACGCTAACAACGCACCGTGTAGATCGACTAGTTACCGCTAATTGAGAGAACGTATGTATGCCACCGTATATTCCGCTAAAGCTTAAATTTTAATAGGTTTGTGAGGACGTACGGAACGCGCATGCATCATATTCACTCATGTCATTCATATTGCATTACCCCTCCCTTATAATTGCTTATCCCAAGTGTAAAGTGCAATCTCTCAGCAAAATAATCCTCTCACATGAATTGCATCCCTTTTTGATACAGATGGCCGCGCCCGTGTTTCCTACTGGTAGCAGCACCTTTCTGGACCAGTTCGGTACTCCCACTTTGCTCTAGAGGGTGCTCAGTTCAGTTGGGTACTCGGAGGCACCCAGCTACACGTGGAGGCAGGTGGTACCATTGGGAGATGTACCATGGTACGTCGTGACCTTCATCGTGCCGCAAAACCCCACAAGACCGTTGTGGCATGGGTGGAGCATTGAGACTGATGGGCAAAGCCCATGGGAAGCCGCTCAGGTTGCTGCCCTAGATGTGCTGATGGATATAGCACAGAGCTTCGGGGATGATTTAGTGGGTGGACCTGCTTCATCCATTCCCCGAGTGTCTCCTACTGAGGCTGAGTGGACTCAGGACGTTGGTCAGGCCTTGGTTCGAGGCCATGGCGAACGGGTGCAGAGCGACAACGCTAGAATGAGTGCTATGATGGCAGTCCTGAAGCTTTGTCGAGTCATGCAAAACACCCTTTCGAGTGTGCTTGATGAAGCCGGCAAGGCAATGGAAGCTCAGCATAAGTTCAGGTTGCGTGCCCGTAAGTATTGTCATAAGGCGAATGCATGTGGGAGAGCTCAGCGAGAAGTTGATGAGATTCGAGGGATTGCAAATTATCATCTGCAATAGTGGGGTCAAACCACACGTGAGAGAGATGAGCTTCATGACCAGCTGATGAACCTCACTATTGAGAGAGATGAGGCTGCACAAGAGTTGGATCGTGTGACACGTCACCGGGATGCAGCTTTAGAGTTAGCAGAAGAAAGACGTCGGGGTTGGATTTTGGCCAACCACAACGCCTTTCAAAGGGAGCAAGCACTACAAGGACAGCTTGAAGAGCTTTAGGTTGAGCACCATCAACTGCACAACCGTCTGTTTCCTATTCCTCACCCCATACCAAGGTATCCAAATGTGGGTGGACCTCAAGTGATTGAGGCCGATGAGGAAGAAGAGGACGTGTAGATGGTTGACAATGCAGCTGAGCTGACAGAAGAAGAAGAAGAAGAGGAAGACCCAGAAGAAGTCCAAGGTGTCTCTGATGTGGACAGCGATCACTTCGACGCGTAGTTCGTTAGCAAGTCTCGCTAGTTTAAGCTTTTGCAGTCATTGATGTAATGGACTTAAGTATGATGACTGATGTGGGATGTACTCTTTTAATTCGAACTCGGCATGTAATGTACTTTAATTAGCTCCCTTCAGGACATGTATCGTAATGGTTAAGTTTAAAACTTGTCATGTTGGAATGCACTACGTATGGTGCTAGTAATCTACTTGATGATGTGGTGATTGGAGAATGAATTATTGCCTCTGTTATTGTATGAAGTTTTCATTCTCGTCAGTAAATTCAGTTTGGCACAATTACATTGTTCCTCTCCAATGTGCTGACATCATCAATAATTACTGGTTGCGCATTGTGCAGATGCCTCATACTCGTTCCGCCGGTGCAGGTGATGATGATGATGATCTTCCACCGCCACCACCACCACCCACACCAACGGAATTGATAGCAATGCTTGCGGAAGGACAGCGGACTATGGTTGAGGCCCTCCATACGATTGCGAATCGGGATGGTCGTGGTCCACGCCAAGGACCGGAACCAAATCAATACAGTGATTTCAAGGATTTCCTTGACACAAAACCCCCGATCCTCAAGGAGGCTGAGGAGCCTCTACAAGCTGATGAGTGGTTGAATACTCTCGAGCAGAAGTTCCATCTGCTCTGCTTGACTGAGGTGCTAAAGACTGAGTACGCATCTCACTAACTGCATGGGCCAGCTGTCATTTGGTGGAGTCATCATCGATCCACTATGCCCGCTAATGCCCAAATCACCTGGGATCAGTTCAAGTCTGCTTTCAGGGGAAATTATATTCCTCCCTGGTCTCATGGCGATCAAGCATACAGAGTTCATGAAGTGACTCGGGGGAACAAGAGCTTGAATGAATACCTGCGGGCTTTCAATAACCTTGCAAGGTATGCTATTGAGTTTGTTGACACCGATGCCAAAAAGATCGCAAGTTTCAAGCGAGGACTTAGCCCCAAACTTATGAAGACCATGGGAAATTGCAAGTGTGCTCATTTTAATGAGTTTGTGAGTGATGCTTTATCGCAAGAGAACAACAATGCTGTGTATCTTTGCTTCAAAAGGTCGTAAGAGAGCCTATGAGGTGGGTGCCTCACAATCCAAGGCTCCCGTCACGTGAGGGCTCCATTCCGTCCTCCAACGTCAGCCGCTAAGTTTTGCCCACCGCAGAAGAAGAATCCTGCCAAGACTGGGTTTTGCAAGGCATTTACAGTTGCTCTTCCCAAGGGCACTACCAGTCAGGGCAGTTCTAGGGCTCCTCCAAGCAACATGCCATGCTGGAACTGCAACAAGATAGGCCACTGGGCAAGGGAATGCCCTTACCCTAAGAAGAATAACTACCAAGGTGGTCGTCAGGGGCAGGTGAACCACACTAATATTACTGAGATTCCTTCAGGAGAGGTAGTGACTGCTGGTAAGTTTCTGATTGATCAACACCCCGCAGTTGTACTATTTGATTCAGGTGCTTCGCATTCCTTTATTAGTCCAGCATTTGCATCCAAGTTTATGCAGAAAACATATACTGTTGAGGGTGAGGGTTATTGTATTAGGGCTGCCAGTGGCGTTATCCCAACCAAGCTGGTAGTTGGGGACGTACAATTTGAGATAGAGGGGCGAAGTTATCAGGTTGATCTGGTAGTTTTACCGGGGCTGGGTATCGATGTGATATTGGGAATGAATTAGATGAGCAGGCACGGGGTGCTTATTGATACATCGACTAGAGTAGTCATGCTCAGAGATCCTTGTAATCAGGAAGGTTTTCTAGTGCAACTACCCAGGGACATCAATCTTTCTTGTGCGGCTAATGCGGTGCAAGCAAAGGCTATTGCAGATATCCCTGTAGTGTGTGACTTTCCGGATGTTTTTCCCGATGATTTGCCTGGATTACCCCCGGATCGGGAAGTGGAGTTCAAGATAGAGTTGCTTCCTGGCACCGCTCTTATCTCTAGAAGGCCATATAGAATGCCTCCCAACGAACTAGCCAAACTTAAGACCCAGTTGAATGAACTTCTAAAGAAAGGCCTTATCCGTCCTAGTTCATCTCCGTGGGGGTGCCCAGCTATCTTTGTGAAGAAGAAGGATCAATCCCTACGCATGTGTGTAGATTATAGACCCTTGAATGCAGTTACAATCAAGAATAAGTACCCTCTACCACGCATAGATATCTTATTTGATCAGTTATCCAAAGCAAAAGTCTTTTCTAAGATTGATTTGAGATCTGGGTATCATCAAATCAAGATTCGGCCCGAGGATGTTCCAAAAACCGCATTCTCTACAAGATACGGTCTGTATGAGTATCTTGTTATGTCTTTTGGATTGACTAATGCCCCCACACATTTTATGTATCTGATGAATTTAGTGTTTATGCCCGAGTTGGACAAATTTGTGGTGGTATTTATAGATGATATCCTGGTCTATTCTGAGAATGAAGAAGATCACGTTGAACATTTGCGGGTGGTTCTCACTAGATTGCGAGAACACCAGCTGTATGCAAAGTTCAGCAAATGTGAATTTTGGCTTCGTGAGGTACCTTTTCTTGGACACGTGTTGTCTGATGGTGGAATTATGGTTGATCCCACCAAGGTCCAAGAGGTGTTGAACTGGAAGGCTCCAATCTCGGTGCATGAGGTTCGGAGTTTTCTGGGGTTGGCTGACTATTATCGTCACTTCATCCCGGATTTCTCTAAAATAGCCAAGCCTATGACTCGATTGCTACAAAAAGACATGAAGTTTGTCTGGACTCCTGAGTGTGATGCGGCTTTCCATACCCTGCGAACTCTTCTAACTTTGGCTCTAGTTTTGGCACAACCGGATATCGAGAAACCTTTTGATGTGTTCTACGATGCATCAGGTATTGGGCTAGGAGGTGTTCTTATGCAAGAGGGTAGAGTCATTGCTTATACCTCTCGCCAACTTCGGAAGCATGAAGTGAATTATCCAACGCATGGCTTAGAACTCGCTGTAGTTGTTCATGCCTTGAAGGCCTGGAGACATTATTTACTTGGCAATGTGTGCAACATCTACACTGATCATAAAAGTCTCAAGTACATCTTCACTCAACCCGAGTTGAATATGTGTCAGAGAAGATGGCTCAAGTTGATCAAGGATTATAACCTCCAAGTGCACTATCACCCTGGCAAGGCAAATGTCGTAGCGGATGCCTTAAGCAGGAAGTCTCATTGCCACTCTTTGATTGAGAGTGATGTCTATTTGTCGAAGCTCCTTCATCCTGTAGTCCTTCACAACATCACTGTCAGTTGTACTCTACAGAGTCAAATTATCGAGCTACAGAAGACGGATGCAGGTGTGTTTCACATCAAGTGCAAGATGAAAGAGCAAGAAACCAAACATTTTCGAGTTGATGAGGAAGGCGTGTTATGGTTCAAGGATAGGTTGGTAGTTCTGAAGGATAGAGAGCTTAGAAATCAAATCATATCCGAAGCTCATTCCTCTAAATTATCTATTCATCCTAGTAGTAGCAAAATGTATCATGATTTGAAGCCTCGATTTTGGTGGACCAAAATGAAGAAAGAGATCGCTGCTTATGTGGCTAGGTGTGACACTTGTTGTCAAGACAAGGCTGTGCACATGAAAGCTGGATTACTTCAGCCACTCTCGATTCCAGGTTGGAAATGGGAGGAGATAAGTATGGATTTTATTATTGGACTCCCTACTACTCAGAGGAACTTTAACTCTATTTGGGTGATTGTAGACCGTCTGACCAATCAGCACACTTCATTCCTATCCGTATAGACTTTCGTCCAACCGACTATGCAGAGTTGTAGTTTAACCAGATAGTCCGACTTCATGGGATCCCTCGTACTATTGTCTCGGATAGAGGACCACAGTTCACTGCTCGCTTTTGGGAGCACTTACACGGATTATTAGGAACTAAGCTAGTTAGAAGTTCTGCCTATCATCCGCAAACCAATGGGCAAACTGAACGAGTGAATCAAATCTTAGAAGATATGTTGAGAGCATGTGTCATCTCAGCTAAGGGCTCATGGGAAAAATGGTTACCCCTAGCTGAATTCTCGTACAATAATAGAGAGTATCAAGATGGCACCGTTTGAAGCTTTGTATGGCCGGAAGTGTAGAACCCCATTGAACTGGGTAGAAGCCGGTGAAAGGAGATATTATGGAATTGATTTTGTTCAAGAAGCCGAAGAACAAGTCTGTACTATCCAAACTCACATGGCCGCAGCTCAAGCTAGGCAGAAAAGTTATGCGGATCGACGTAAAAAACCTATTGAGTTCGAAGTTGGAGACTTCGTTTATCTGAAGGTCTCACCTATGAAAAGTGTCCAACGCTTCGGTGTGAAGCGAAAGCTTGCGCCGAGATATGTTGGTCCGTTTGAAATCATTGGACAAAGTGGTAAGGTGGCGTACAAGATTCAATTACCTCCAGAGATGAGTGCTATCTTCAATGTCTTTCATGTATCCCAATTGAAGAAATGTCTTCGCATCCCTGAAGAGAGAGTTCCCTTGGGGGATATCGAGTTAAAATCTGATTTGACCTTTGAAGAAAAGCCGGTTCGAATGATTGACACTCGTGAGCGAGTGACTCGGAGTCGGGTGGTCAAGTTCTACAAAGTCATGTGGAGTAATCAGGGTAGTGAACACGATGCAACGTGGGAAAGGGAAGATTATTTGAGGGATGGTTATAAGGAATTCTATCAACAATGGTACGCTTTTCAAATCTCGGGACGAGATTTTTATAAGGGGGGAGGGCTGTAGCACCCCAGGTGTTTGGCCACATGAGCATCATGCATCCATTCGTGAACTTATATCACATGAAACATGATTTCGAAACATTGCAACATGTTGTATATTTCATGTGTATTGTTTCTTTTATGAAATGTAAAGTGTGCAACACTTAAGTGCAACATGTGCCACTCACTTAGTGAAACAAGGTTAGTTAGTACTATGCAACAAGATCATGAAACATGACTATGAAACAATTGTAACATTTCATGTGTTTTTCATTGTTTCAGTACATACCTTGCTTGATTCTTGTGTGACCAATGGATGGTGTGGCTAATTATTCTTCTAAGAACCTTAGTCATACTTAGAATGTCATTAGGAGCAATGTTCATGTTGATCATTTTGCCTAATTAGGTTTCCAAGTCATGGTTGACCAATTTGGACCCCTAGAGCTCCTATGTTTGACTGTTTAAAAAGTGTAGCTTAGGTTGTTTGCATGTCTGAGCAACCTAAAGCAAAGTTGTAGAGAATTATATATGGAACAAAAGTTCTTTTATGACCATCTCATGAAAATGTGCAGAACATACTCAAAAAGGGCCCACAAGTCAGTTTTGAGATCTAATTTGAAACTCTAAAAATTTTCTAAGTATTGATTGTAATTACAGTTTGAAGGAGCTAACTTTGGCTTGATTTTTCTCTATATCTGTGGAGAATTAGTCCTTGGTACTTAAATAGAAGTTGAAGATGGAAGTACAGGCTACAACTTTCATCTTGACTGTTTTCGCTAATGACCAACGGATTAGGAGAATAAGGGCCATCAATTAACGCTGTCAGTCGGTGTTTGGATCACTGAATGGCGAGCTACAGTGTTGGACACGTTCAGAGGTCGACGGCCGCGTGTACGCCGCGCGTCGCCGGTCGTCTGACCGCACGGCCACGTGTCGCGGACGCCCTGGCAAGGCCAGCCACGACGGACACACTCACACACGCCTAACCGACCAGTGCACAAGCTCAATTTTTCATTTCGTCGCCCCACAGCGCGCAGCAAGCGAGCTCAGCCGCTCCGCCATTGTTGCCGTGAAGCTTCGCCGTCGCCGAGCTCGCGAACCACCGCAAAAACGCAAACTCCATCTTCACCACAGCTCCGCCGTGTCCTCCTCTAACTTCTCCACCTCCTAGCTGTGCCGTTCGTGCTTTGGTAAGGTCTTAGTGACCATTTTCGCCATCACCGCCATGGGCGTGACCTCGCCGGAGATGAGGCCGCCGTGGCCGGGGTAGCTAGGAATCATCCCATCCCCGTTTCTTTGCCGTGTTTGCACCGTGGCGACCTCAGGTAGCTCACACGTGCTCGGTTGAGCCAGCCATGGGTTGCCATCGCCGACAGCTCGCACCAGAGCTCTGCCGTGCCGCCATCACCGGCGACGAGCCACCTCCGTTAGGTCGTAGCTCGAGCTAGTAGCACCAATCGATTCACCGCATCACGTAGATCGCGTAGGTGTCCTCGGTGTTGCCGGAGGAGTCACCGTCGGCGAGTTCCACCATCGCCGCGCCGTGGAAGCCGCCTCCTCTGTTTTCGCGGTCACTGACCGGTGGGGTCAGCTGACACCCGGGTCCCGCTTGTCAGTGGCTGTAGTTCATAGGGCTAGTTCAAAAATGCAGTTTTGAATGATGATTTGATATTTTTGTATCTCCTGTTTTATAGATCCAAATTGGGTGGTTCCAATTTTGTTAGATTCACAGTTAGGTCTAGTATTTAAGAAAAATATGTCTTGAGCACATTATGTAGAAATTTTGGATGAATTAAATAGGAACTTGAAAAGTATTTTTGAATGCATGCAAACTTGTTTAAATCATATCTTGAGTTTTTGTGATCCAAAAATTATGAAATTTTGTGGGTAAGCTAGTCTTGTATAGTAGAAGATTTGGTTAAAATTTGAGACTCATTGCATGTGTAGGTTTTGAGTTATAGATTTTCCTTTTATCCCTGATAGATACTTGGGTGAATTTTTGTAAATTATCTATGAATCCAATGACCATGAAATTTGTTGGAGAGTGTCCTAGTACTTTAAGGATGCTAGGAAAAATATGAAATCTGTTGCTTGACACTTTTTACTAAGGGTTCCTAATTATGCCATTTTAAGCCATTCTGGCTTACCATTTTTGTGTAGGTTGTTATACTTACTCAAATGGTGTGAAATTTTTATGGTAGTCTACTTAGGGCATGTAGTGTCTACTGTAATTTTTGTAGAATTAATGGGGTAGTTTTCATATATGTTTACTATTTCCACTAATTAATTAAATAAATTGAGAAAGGTATTAAAAGAAATGTTTTGGTGATGGACACCCTACTTTCTGGTGTTCTTGTGATATGTGTGATATGTCAGTAAAGTTGGTTTTGTCCAATTAAGTGTTTATATCATAAGTTAATAATTATTTATTTGCATTATGTCCCTCTGGACAGATCTGGGGACTTTGGAAAGTTCCCCATGATAATTTGGTTTTCTGTGATTGTGATGAATACAAAAGTTGTATATAATTTATGTATCTAGCTCTTGTCAAAATTTGAGGGCATTGGGCCAAATAGTTTAGAAACTACAGTTGTTTAAAGTTAGGTTCCAGTTTGCTTACTCTCTGCCTTGTGAGGATAGAGTTCTGTTGATTTATGAATTCTACTTGGTAAAGTGTTGAATCATGCTTTGAGGTCTAAAAATGAATTGTAGACAATTTCATAATCTTTCCAGATTGTCTTGTTTCATGTCATTTAGAATTATAAATCTCCAGTTATGGCTGGTTTACTGCACCGCTACATAGTACTCATTTTCTAAAATACAAATGTTTGAGTGTATGTTGTTGCAAGGTTATCGTTGATTGTTTAGGGGTTAGCCTAACTTGAGGATATGCTTAGGTGCAGGTGCTAGGTCATTAACTGAAGATGAGCAATTATACATTAGGTTGTATAAACGTGGTAAGTAAAGTGATTTGAATAGGGCTTAAGTTGGAATATGCAAACTACAGCGAACATGTGCATTCCCCGAGCATCCCTGACATTCGTTCATATGCATCCATGATATTTATCTTGCACACTCATGCAATAGGTGTGCCGGAGGGAGTGACGTTGCTGGAGTTCGAGGGAGCCAACCAGGAGGAGGAACCCGAGGTGCAGGAAGCCGACGAAGCAGTCGCCACGGAGGATTTGCCCGAGTGCCCCGACCACCAGCCTTCCTCATTCCTGAAAGGCAAGCCCGGAGCATACTAAGCCTCCCATGTTTTTACAAATACTTTGAGTACCTTTTATTGTTGATGATGCATTAAGTATAGGAATTGGTTGGTACCAATTGCTGCATTATACATCCTTCCTTGTCCAGATATCGCACATGAATCCTATTTAAGTTCAGGAACAGGTTAAATGCTTAGCCATGCGTAGTGCGGTAGAAGTCAGGTGATTTCCTGTCACCTGCGAGCTTTAGGATGAGGTGGATCACGGTTGGCTATATTTGCTATCGTGGAAAAGAACCATGTGAATAATGAATTAAGACCGGGCGTGGTCTTGTGTAGGTTTGAACATAGTGACTCCCGTCGAAGTCGTTTAAGGACCCCGTCTGTCATGACGTCCTCATGTCATGTTGAACGCAGACCTAACACTTAGTCTGGCGAATAAGTCGTTCCGACCCATGAAGCCTAGTAGCTCGACTCGGGCCGGGACGCGAGCGATGGTGGCATTACGGAGATAGTAAGGATGTGCGGAGAGCCATTAGCATAAGTCCAAGGCGGGTTAGAGTCCCGAACAACCTTGGTAGAGTGGTTCTCGAGAATGTCGATATGATCGGACTCGCGACTCTGAATCGTACCAAAGGTGACTTGTTTGCGACTCGAGCGGAGAAGCAGGGTTTGTGTTTAGGACTACCTCTCCAAATTTGGATAGGAATCGATTGAATCACCGTCTCTCCCGGATAGTGAGAACTTGACTGAGCAGCGGCAACGTAGATTCAATTAATTTAACGATATGGTTAAATGGATGATGATGATAAGGTTGCCACAATGAATACCTGATATGGTTATTAATGTTTGCACCCTAATAAAATGATTGCTTAGTACAGGTGCTAATATAGTTGACAAGTTAATGGCTAAAAAGTCACTGCTAGTTCAGGCTAAGAGTTAATCATTATTACTTATGCTTTTCTGCAAAAAGAAAGTGTCAGCCAGATCCACTACATTAAGCTATGCATAATCCTTGGTGTCATTTATTTTGGTTTCTGGCGGGTAAGTCTAGCTGAGTACATTCCCGTACTCAGGGTTTATTCCCTCTTGTTGCAGATGACCTTCTATATCAGGGATTCTATAAGTATTGTCTCCACCCGGTGGGTGATGAAGACTAGATCATGGGCATGATCTCTGTTCTCTTATCTGAATGCTTTTGCGGGCTGTGATCAGCGAACCAGTATGTGTATTTGAACTCGAGTGTGTGAGTTAAACTATTTGCTTCCGCATGTTTTACAAGACTTGTTTTGTAATAACGATGACTCTGTGATGATGTAATCTATTTGCGAACGTCTGCGAAATATTGTAACGTACGATATGTTATGTTGAATTACTGTGATCTTGGTTGTATGCAAGTTGGTTTGAAATCTTTCGAGATTTCAGTTGACTACCGGGTTTATATGGGCTCAAGTTCGAGAATTTGATCGTTTCGGTGATTGTTTTTGTACTTGTGCTCTTATAAATTGATCGGTTCTGTGACACTTCCTTCTCCCTTCTTGTTTTCCTCTCCAATCTCTTCTCCAATCCTTTCTCTCTCTAGTTCTAGGGTTCATCCTTGTTCTTGGAGAGTAGAGAGAGTGGCAAATGAATGGATGAGTGATAGAGTGGGTGAGGGGGTGTGGCTTCAGCTGATGAAATGTCCCAACTCGACCTGACATGCGGGTCCCACTCCATTAGTGGAAAACAACTCATTTCCCACTTACTGTTGTTGTCCTGTGATCCATCGAATAGTCCGATAACGCTCTCGGACTGTCCGGTGTCTCACTGTTTTTGCTGGAATGATCCAACCATTGGGTGGCTGGGTATTAGGGACCAAGTTATCTTGTCTTAGGGTACTCTCCGAGGTTGAACTGGTGTTGATGATGTCAAAAGAATGCCTCTTAATCCTATTGAGAGATTCCACACTACTCCGGGTGTGAGCCTGACCATAGCTATTCGAGGATGCTTGCAGAGTGAAATGGTAGATTCTTAGCGGTCAATCATTAATTAAGGCATCAGGGATCTATACAGGAGCTCAGGTGATCGCTTCCTTCGATGGTAAAAAATGATTGCCTATGTTGTAACAAATTCGGGTCGTTACAAAACCTCCCCTCCTTAAAATAGAACTCGTCCTCAAGCTCGCCCGAGGGTACATAGGGGGCTTTCTGATAACTAGACATCTTGTGATGACTTCTCTAGTATTACCAGAACATGGTGACTTTTCCTCTCCAGGATTCCAGGTTTCATCTCTTGTTTCATCCAGGTGCTTCAATTGGTGTAGCTTAGGTTCGCTTCATTAGCATTCAGTCGTACTCCTTATAATCATTCGAGGTTGACGCTCTGGATCCAAGGGAACAACGTTTCTAGGCATCTCCTGCCTATTGGCGGGTGGTCCAGTCCACTTGTCGGATGGTCCGGTGGCTTCGGAGGACTGACAGTTAACTTAAGTTTTAGTTATCCAATCTGGCGAATGGTCCGCCGCAGTTGTCAGACTCTCTGGTGAGTCATGAACTATAAATAGGTTGACAATGACTGAGTAGGTAATCTCATTTCCATTTTTAGCAACATCCATCGTTGTCGCCCTCTACGCCGCCACCATCGCCGTGCTCATGCTCCGGGCGATTCCTCCCGTGGTCCAGGGCTTCCACGTGCTCCTTCATCATGCCTAGAGGGCACTTTTGATTCATTTCTCCCCTCCATACTTTATTTCCCTCTCCTTTGCTCCACCTAGGGTTACTTTGATCTGTAGTTTGGTTAAGGTTGGGAGTAAACCATCTTGGGGATCTGGTAGGGTATCTTTGGTAATACACTTGTGCACGATTTGCTGAAGTAGAATGGCTTGATTGCAAAGATTTGAGGATTCTCAATGGTCTGTGGTTACTGTTCTCATTGTGCTACCTCCGATAATGACGGATAGTCCTAGACTATTGCGGACGCTCCGCAAAACCGATTTGCATGTCCAGTATTGTTGTTGTACAACTGTTTGTGTTGGCAGAACATTCTGATGCCTCTAGCGGAATGTTCCGGTAGGCTAGTGTCGCTCTCTGTCTGTCTGTATACTGTCGATTTATAATTGATTGGACGGTTCGCAGACTTGGCGGATATTCCGTCAATGCCTGTCACTTGCTGTTTTGTCCCAATCTGATCCAGTCATTATCCAAGCCTTACGGGTTTTACTTGAGTTGTTTATATACCTTACATATCCATTGTAGCTCACTATTTCTCATCACAAAATCTGTACTGCTTGGGCTACGCTTGTAATTCCATATGTCGCTGATCCTTAATCATCCTCATGGTGTTGCAGGTCTGGTGCAGGTCCTAGCCGCTAGCCAGAGAAGGCTGTGCTAGCATCTTCTTCAGATGAGGATGACGGTGAAGAGGTCTTTCCAATGGACATGCTTGCTATTCCCAAGGAGCGCTTTCGCTGGGTTCTAGCTGAGTTTAGCAAGATGGCTCTGTCCAGGCAGTTTGGACAAGCTAGGGGTTCTCTGACTCCCTTCTTCCTCACTAAAAGTCAGTACATGCTGTACCGAGGGGGTATTGACGTTAGGCCGATGTATGCAGAATAGCGGTGGCTGAGTTGGTCTCAAATGGAATCTTTCATGTATATGAGCAACTTGGTCGACTTTCTTTGAGTCATGGGCTGGAGGAGGATCCTTGAGTTCAAGCAAGATTGGAATGAGGCTGTGATCCGGCAGTTCTATGCCACGTTGGAGGTTCGTGCTTAAAAGGAAAAGCTGATCTGGATGACCGGCGCACGCAGGTTCGTGGTTTTGAAGGACAGGAAAGATGGATGGTGATTTAGAGTCTATTGGAGATTGTTTTTTTATTTTCTAAATTTTGTGATAAAGAACCAGGTAGGGAGTCTCTTCGAGATGCTCTAATCCCAAACCTTTAATATCAGGGAGACACTAGCGCCCGGACATTTGGCCCCAGCAGCGCATCCAGACGCAGCTCCCCACTTGTACGATACGATGCACACGAGCTCATCTGATATGAGCAATTCGCACCAGCCCTCCCACAACGCGCCCGTCCACAAGCGTGGCGCATGCCGTCCCCTAGCCTACCCCGTCTGTAGCCCCCAACGCTCCGCGCGCCCCTTCCGTAGGCCCTCGGCTTGTCATGCCCCATCCCCTTACGCCCAGGTTGTGCCCCCATGACTCTTTGAACGTATCTCTGAAACATAAAACACTTGCGACATGAAAACAATTGAATTCAATATACGTCTGAAGGAGATGAAACATTTGGAACATACACATGCAACATATGTGTGAAACATATGCAACGTCTAGATTCACTCGCAACTTGCAACATGAAAACACTTGCTGCAACATAAGACTGAAACAACTGAAATATTTGAAACATACTATTGTAGCATATGTGTGAAACATTTGCAAAATTCAGATTAGAACGCTTGCAACATACGTTGCAACAGATGACACATTTTGAACAAACGCTTGCAACATGTGCAAACATCCCCGATTTACTTTTAGAACATCCATATGAAACAATTACAACATACCTCTACAACGTTTGAAACACTTGGAACATGCATTTGCAACATGGGGAGGGGAGACCTGGGCCGGTCGATTTCGGTCGTCAGGGTTGCAGCCGACGGCGAGCAGCAGCTCGTGGGTGCCCTAGGCTTGGCCAGGGACGACCCGAGGCACCACGGCATGTGCGCCCCAGCAGCCATTAGCAGGGGCAGCGGTGGCGAGGCACCCCGACGATGTTGGGAGTTGGAGAAGAGGCCGGGGAGGCACTTTGTTGTCAATGGACGTGAGATAGAGAGCGAGAGATGGGGAGAGAAGAGACAGTGCACGGGATGGGTGCAGTGAGGGATGGGAGTGAGCAGCACGGGCAGATGTGCGCAAGGCGAAGTGTGGCACGTGCTGTCCAGATGGACGGACACCGGGGTGGGAGCATTATCATTAAAATTAAGTATTGTGCGCACTAAACTTGCAAAAACTAGACAAAGAACCCCCTATGGTGGTTTGGGTAGCTCGTTTTGCTTATGTGGTTCTCCACATAGGATGGCTTTGACAATGCAACACCGGGTCTGTATGCCAGTTCCATTGGTTCACCTTAGTCTGAGTGGGCTTAGCCACACTGAACTATTAATAGTTGTCGTTAGACGCCCTCTTCTCCTTGCTCTCGCTGTGGCGCTCGTCTTCCTCTCCTCTTTCCCTGGCGATTCAGATGGCAATTCCATGATAGGTAGAAAGATTAGCTGAAGTGACTAGAGCAAGAAGTTGAGGTTAGTCCATAATACTTGATGTGCCTAATTTTCCTTCCATCCTGCTTTGTGATTTCACTGTAGTTGGGGCTGAATTGAGGTTTTCTTCTTTTTTTGTCTCGAACGATGCAGGAAAGTTGCGTGTGTTTTCATTAATATAGAAAAAAGGATACAAGGATTAGAAAAAAAACCCCACCAGGAAACACAACACACACCGGCTAGAGACAACTGCCAAAGCCCTCTCAAACTAGGAAAACACATGACTAGGGCGTAGCAGCCTACCAACCGGATCCTGGAGATGTGGGGAGGGCGACCCAATGAGTAGCTCTTGAAGATTAGAGGCATCTGCCATACACCAAATACTGCATTCATCAACCACAATATCATATACAAAACATAATGTTGAAAATTCATAATGTATTTTTCTAAAACAAAATATGATGTCCTTTATCACATCACAAAATTTGAAACCAAAACAAACTTTGTACATAGAGAAATAAAAAAGGAAATTATTTTTAAGGTGTAAATTGAACCAACATGAAATAGCTGAAGGTAGTAAATTTAACCTATTGAAATAGTTGGAGGGAGTAATGAACCAAATATCAGTTTAGGTTGTCGTGCGCACGGCCGTGCTTTCTCGCCGCTGGAGCCCCATTTGGCGCGCTGCTCCACTCGTCCTCGTCGACACCTACCTCCTCCCGGCTGGCGACGACGAGATACCCATCGACCTCGACCACGCCCACTCTGACGCCATGACTGCCACAATATCCCACATCCTGGTCGCGCACCCAGGCCCGTTCCGCTGCATCCGCCTCACCTGCTGCTACATGGAGGAGACCGCGCCCGGGTTGAACGCTGGCTCAACCTGCTTGCTTCCAAGGGCGTGCATGAGCTCTTCCTCATCAACCGTCCGTTTCTGCTCACCATCGACAAGCATCTCCCCGCCACCTTCTTCAGCATGACCACACTCACACACCTGTACCTTGGCTTCTAGAGGTTCCTAGACATGACCCGCCTACCACGCGGTGCCGCTTTCTCCTGCCTCCACGAGCTCGGCCTCTGTAGCACCGTCATGGACAGCGGCAAAATGGACTTCATCCTTGCCAGGAGCCTCGTGCTGGAGATCCTCAACATCGAGGGCCACCTGCTACCCCCGCTACGTCTCCGCATCATGTCAGACCCCGTGGCCACTAGCGAGGCCGGGACGTGAGGAGAGACGCCGAAGTCGTAGAGGATAACGAGGCGAGGAAAGATTCCCTGGAGCTCGAGTTCTATTTTCATATTAACAATAGTGTTCCCGTTCGGACACCACTCACGCTTAATACATCACAGTTTGGCCCTTGGCCCACATGTCATACTCAAAATTTAAATGATAAAATAGAAATGCGTTTTCCAGCTCGGTTGGTGGCCTTCTCTGATGTGCCTTCTTCAACTTGACATCTCCTCCCGCTAGAGATTCTGCTTGTCCCTAAGCAGGTGCTTCTGGAAAACATTGACGAAGAACATGGTAGTCCTCCCAAGTCGTTGATGCATCTTGAAGGCCACTCCACTTGATCAGTACTTGAGGGATGGCGGCATTGCCTTTCTTCACCAGGCGTCGACTGAGCATGGCTTCTGGAACAACATTTGTAGCTTCAATGTCTATTGTTTGCGGTAGCTCAGAGAAGACAGGTGTGAAGTTTGGAATGAAAGGTTTAAGTTGGGAGACATGGAAAACGTCATGTATCTTACTGTCAGTCGGTAGATTCAGATGGTAAGTGTTGGGAACCTAATACCGGGGTACCCAAGGAGGTGGAACTAATAACCATCGAATGTTAAAAACTCCCAAACGGACAAGAGCACCGCTGCGCTTCTTGCCCGAATGATGGGAGTTTGGTTCCGCCTTGCCCGATGCCCGTCGGCCAGCTCCGCCTCCCCCGACGGCTGGAGGATGGCTCCGCCTCGCCTGAGGGCTGAGGGCTAGACTCCGCCTCGCCCGACCCCCGAGGGCTAGGCTCCGCCTCGCCCAACCCCCGAGGTATAGACTCCGCCTCGCCCGACCCCCGAGGTATAGACTCCGCCTCGCCCGACCCCCGAGGACTAGGCTCCGCCTCGCCCAACCCTCGAGGTATAGACTCCGCCTCGCCTGACCTCTGAAGGCTAGGCTCCGCCTCGCCCGACCTTCGAAGGCTAGGCTCCGCCTCGCCTGACGGACCTCGCCTCGGCCGATGTCCAAGGACTGGCTCTGCCTCGCCTGACAACCGCACCCCGCTCCCTCATGATGATAGGCACAGGGTAAGACAAGACGTTCGGGTCAACCACGACATCAAAGGACCATGTCCTGCGCCCCTGCAGGAAAGTACCGTCAGGACATGTTGGGACGGGTGCTTAGACCCTTCCAGGCGTGGTAGAACTTGAATAGTGTTGCAGGCGCGTGCTCTTTGCCCTACGTTGTTGTAGGCGCCGCCTTCAAACCACCGGGCGAAGAACCCGACACAGACATACAACAACCACTATGTTCCAAGGAGAGACTCCTGTCCTCTACAGTGGCAAAACAAGCAGTCACCACGCTATCCGCTCCCCATAGGGTCGGAGATCAACAACCCTGTCCGACATGCCACCCATGGGGGCGGGATGGGACACACCCACTTGCTAAAAGAGGCCAGGGCATGGCCTACGAATATCAACGAACACGCCACTTCAGACACTGTCTGCCATGTTATACAGGGCAGGCGCAGGCAAAAAGGAAGACCCAAATCCTCGAAGGACCTTCTATACCCTTGGTGTTTTCCCTTTCTCCCATCTGTAACCCCTGCTCCCCCTTGGTCTGTAAAAGGGAGGGCAGGGCTCCCCACTAGAGGGACCGACTTTTGACGAACAACTCACATACAGACGAGCTCATAGAGAGTTCGGTTCCACATCACGCACACAGCCAAGCCACCACCAGGCTCTTGGCACCCTTTTGACCCTTCCATCAGAGACCTGGGACTAGTCCCTCTCTCGACCATTTGTACCCCCTACTACGAACCTCTTTCGGCGCTAATAACACGAGCAGCAACAGACTAGACGTGGGGACATTTAGCCCAAACCAGTATAAACCCTATGTCCTTTAGCGCACCATCCGGGCCTAACGCGCATTAATTATAAATTTACTTGCCGGTGCTTGTTCAAAACACCGATAGTTTGGGCGCCAGGTAGGGGCCTTTGCGCGTTCCAAACCAGGCCACGGATGGCTAACCACAACGTCAGCTGGGTCCTAGGCGCACACGTGCGCTTCGAGAGCCTAGATTTCGTCATCATGATGGGAGGAGAGTTGGTACGGGCACAAACCACCATCCAATCTCTCC
Source organism: Miscanthus lutarioriparius (assembly GCA_904845875.1). Lineage (NCBI taxonomy): Eukaryota > Viridiplantae > Streptophyta > Magnoliopsida > Poales > Poaceae > Miscanthus > Miscanthus lutarioriparius. The sequence goes on along the minus strand of CAJGYO010000012.1, from coordinate 70,842,273 downwards.
CCTCCATCGTCCTCGACCACAAGAAGCTTGGGCACTGGCTCAGCATCTCCCTTGGACCCCAACAGTCCAGGGAGAACCAGCATCACCTCGCCCTTTCCAACGATGATGACGTGGCATGACCTTTCGAAAAGGGGCACCTCTCTCCGGAGCACCACGTGCGGAGCGCCCCGATAGCGTTTCCGTTCGGTCTCCGCAACACTGCGGTGACCACTTGCCACCTCGTGGCACTACACATGGTTCAACTGCTCGTGGACAGTGAGTTCGTGGGGGTAATTGAACACAACACGGGGTCCCTCCACAAACTCCTCACCGAGGAGCCAGAATCATCCTCTAGCTCTGACTCCAGCAGGGGGAGCCATCACCCTTCCCGGGAATGCTTCATGGCAGAAACCTCTGAGGGGCACGTTGAAAGCGTCTCCTAGGGGGAGGCTACTCCAACAGGCAACCCCAACACCAGGACTAGAGGGGAGGCGGTGGCCCCATCTCACATAAGGATGGAGCAGCTAAGAGCATGGAAGCTGGAGATCGATGACGCCGGACAACAGCTCGTTCAGGAGTACCAGAAGATCGATGAGGACATCAAGTGTCGCAGAGACGGTGGGCATGCACACGCCATGGCCCGTGATGTACACCAGAGGATCCTCACTAATGACGGGACCCTCCCTCACTTCACTCGGGCAAGCCAAAACATCACCGCTGCGATGGCCTTGCTTCACGGCCTTCCAGAGGCCACGACATTCGAGGATCACCGGGCCCACCAAGAAATTCGCACGTTGCTCGAGCGTGCGGCGGCATAGTAGGCGGAAAGCTTGTTGTCTCAGCGACGCGACCTCAACACCAGCCAGCGCACGCCCTCAGTGCGTCTCGCCAAGGACACATCAGTTCACCAGACACTGCCAGGCGGCAGGCAGCACACCCCTGTTCTGGTGCATCAACGTCTCGGCCACAACCGCGACACACGCAGCACCATCGACGCTCGCAGACGCGCCTACAATGACTCAAGAGAAGGAGCCAAACATGGTTACCACCCTCAGCGCGGAGGACGCTATGACAACGGCGAGGACCGGAGCCCGAGCCCCGGCCTGCCAGGCCCTCAGGCCTTCAGCCGGCACATCCTCAACGCTGCTTTCCCACCAAGGTACCGACCGCCTACCAACATGCCTAAATATTCTAGAGAAACACACCCCGAGCTTTGGCTCGAAGACTATCGGCTTGCTTGTCAAGCTGGTGGCGCGAGTGATGACGATTTCATTATTCACAACCTCCCACTGTTCTTGGCCGATTCGGCACGAGCGTGGTTGGAGCACTTACCGTCCAACGCCATTCAGAGTTGGGCAGAACTGAGGGAAATCTTTGTGGGGAACTTTTAGGGCACATACAAGCACCCTAGGAACCCATGGGACCTCAAGAACTGCCGCCAGAAGGCTGATGAAACCCTCCATGGGTACATCCGGCACTTCTCCCAGTAGTGCAACGAGCTCCCCAACGTCGCCAATGCCAATGTGATAGGAGCCTTCCTGTCCAAAACCACCTACGAGTCCTTGGTCCATAAGCTAGGACGCAAGGGCCCATGGACCACTAAGGAACTCCTGGACATCACCACCAGCCACACCTCAGGAGAGGAGGCGGTCGGAGCAATCTTCGACTATTCTGACGGCAAGGCAAGGCGGGACGAGGGCGCCGTTGAAGGCGCCTCCAACCATTCCGCCAAAAGAAAGAATAAGAAGCAATGGTGCGACGACTCGCTCATGGCCGCTACCGACCGCAAGGGTGGCCGGAAGCTCGTGGAGGGCACTCCAAACCACTTCGAAAAAAATACTCGAGGGTCCGTGCCCAAACCATGCTTTCCCGACCAAGCATCTATACCAGGATTGTGGCCTCATGCGCAAATACTTGTCCGGAGGCCTCAACAAAGGGGAGCAGGGGAAGGAACCTGCCCCCACCACAGATGACGCCGAGGAGAAGGACGACGCCTTTCCAACACCAAACGGTGCCCTCATGATCTTCGGAGGATCAATGGCCTACGACTCCAAGCGCCGCCAGAAGGTCCCGCGCCGTGAGGTCTATACAGCCGGACCGGCCACGCCTGCCTTCCTCCGGTGGTCTAAATCCGCCATAACCTTCGACCGGGCCGACCATCCAGATGTCGTCCCACACCCAGGAAGGTACCCGCTTGTTGTCGACCCGATCGTTGGCCCAAAGTGACTCACGAAAGTACTGATGGACGGAGGCAGCAGCCTCAACATCATGTACGCCAAGACGCTCGATGAGATGGGTGTCGACCGGTCGAACCTCCGCCCAATCCGAGTGCCTTTCCATGGTGTTGTGCCTGGCAAATAGGCCGTGCCGCTGGGGCAGATCGATCTGCCCGTCACTTTTGGGGATCAGTCCAACTACAGGACTAAGACCCTCACCATTGACATGGTGGGATTCTTGGGAACCTTCCACGCCATCCTAGGACAACCATGTTACGCGAAGTTCATGGCTGTCCCCATCTATACATACCTCAAGCGGAAGATGCTGGGCCCCTATGGGGTTATCACCGTCGGCACCTCCTTCCAACGCGCTTACGAGTGTGAAGTCGAATGCTGCGGCCACACCACCGTGGTCGTCGCCTCCAGGGAACTCGCCGCCCTTAGGGGGGAGGTTGCCGAAAAAACACCCGACGCAAAAAAAATCAACCGGGTCATTTGAATCGGTAGAGGGCTCCAAGGAGGTCCTCATAGACCCCAGCAGCTCTGAGGGTAAAACGGTATGCATTGGTACCATGCTCTCCTCCGAATAGGAAAGCGCGCTCGTTGACTTCCTCCGCGACAACAAAGACATCTTTGTGTGGAGACCCTCGGATATGCCGGGCATCCCGAGGGAGGTCGCCAAGCATACTTTAAAAATCCACCCAAGCTCCAAGCTAGTGAAACAATGCCTGCGCCGCTTTGACGAGGAAAAGCGCAGGGCCATCGGTGAAGAAATAGCAAAACTATTGGCCGCCGGATTCATCAGGGAAGTACACCACCCAGAGTGGTTAGCAAATCCCGTTCTTGTGCGAAAGAAGAGCGAGAAATGGAGGATGTGTGTTGACTACATAGGTCTCAACAAGGCGTGCCCAAAGGACCCGATTCCTTTGCCACGCATAGACCAAATACTCGATTCTACCTTAGGGTGCGAAACCCTCTGCTTGCTTGACGTGTACTCCGGCTACCACCAAATCGTGATGAGAGAGTCTGACTAGCTCGCGACGTCTTTTATCACCCCCTTCGGATCGTTCTGCTACATCTCAATGCCATTCGCTCTGAAGAACGCTGGGGCAACTTACCAGCGTTGTATGCTAAACTACTTCAGGGACCTCATCGGGCGGACCGTTGAGGCCTACGTCGACGACATCATAGTTAAGTCCAAACGGGCTGATCACCTAGTCACCGATCTTGAAAAAACATTTGCTAAACTCCAGGCAAATGGCATCAAACTCAATCCTGAGAAATGTGTTTTTTGGGTCCCGAGGGGCATGCTGCTCGGCTTCATCATCTCCGAGCGCAGCATCAAAGCCAACCCGGAGAAAATTTTAGCCATCATGAAGATGGGCCCGATCCAGAACATAAAGGGGGTTCAACGGATCATAGGGTGCCTCGCCGCCCTCAGCCACTTCATCTCACGCCTCGGAACGAGGACTCCCCCTTTATCAACTCCTAAAGAAAGCCGACCGCTTCGAGTGGACAACCGAGGCCCAGCAGGTGCTCGACATGGTCAAGCTACTACTAACAAAACCCCCGGTCCTGGTCCCTCCAAGCGATGGAGAATCCCTCCTACTATACATAGCGGCCACCATGCAAGTGGTTAGCGCCGCCCTGGTAGTAGAGCGGGAAGAAGAGGGGCACGCCTTCAAGGTACAGCGCCCTATGTACTTCATCAGTGAGGTACTGTCCGACTCCAAAACTCGCTACTCCCAAATCCAGAAACTCCTATACGCTATACTCATCACCAAGAGGAAGTTGCACCACTACTTCGAGTCACACACCGTGATAGTCATGACATCGTTCCCCCTCAGTGAGGTCATCCATAGCCAGGATGCCACGGGGAGAACCGCGAAATGGGCACTCGAGCTGATGGATCAAGGCATCGCGTATGCGCCCCGAATGGCAATCAAGTCCTAGGTGTTGGCTGATTTCATCGTGGAATGGACCGAGGTCCAGATGCCACCAGCGGTCGTCGATAAAGAGTACTGGACGATGTACTTCGATGGGTCGCTGATGAAAAGGGGGGCCAACGTGGGGCTGGTCTTCATATCACCCCTTGGGGTCCGCATGAGGTACATGGTTCGGCTCCATTTCCCCTCATCAAATAATGTCGCCGAATACGAAGCGCTCATCAACGGCCTATGAATTGCCATCGAGTTGGGCATCCGACGCCTCAACATCAGGGGCAACTCCCAGCTGGTCATCAACCAAGTCATGAAGGAGTCGAGCTGCCATGACACCAAGATGGCGGCGTACTGCCAAGAAGTCCAACGGCTAGAGGACAGATTCGACGGCCTCAAACTCAATCACATCCCAAGGCGCCTCAATGAGGCGGCCAATGCACTCATGAAAGCAGCGTCCGGCCGAGAGCCAGTGCCGACTAGAGTCTTCGCCAGTGATCAACACAAGCCCTTAGTGCGCTATGAGGGGTCAGAACGGGCCGACGATGGCCCATCTGATCCACCCCCGAGGGCCGACCCGCCGACTGCTCCATTCAATCTCGAGGTCATGGAGCTTGAAGAGGATCTAGCAGCAGAGCCCAACCTTCTGAACAATTGGAGAACGCTTTATCTCGACTACCTCCTCCACGACACACTACCAACGGACAAGACGGAAGCTCGACGGCTCGCACGTCGAGCCAAGTCCTTCATTCTTGTAGAAAGCGAACTCTACAAACGGAGCCACACCGGGATCCTGCAGCTCTGTATCCCTAGCAAATAGGGAAAACTTTGGCTGAACGACATCCACGGTGGGGTCTACGGTCACCATGGCGCACCAAGGACCTTGGTTGGAAACGCATTCCAATAGGGCTTCTACCTGCCCACTATAGTAGCCGACGCCGAGCAAATCGTACGCACCAGCGAAGGGTGTCAGTACTATACTCGGCAAACTCACCTCCTGGCCCAGGCACTCCAGATGATTCCCATCATGTGGCCCTTCGCGGTTTGGGGGCTTGACCTGGTTGGGCCATTCAAAAAGGCACCTAGGGGCTTCACCCACCTACTTGTCACCATAGCCAAGTTTACGAAATGGATCGAAGCTCGGACGATCCCCACGATCAAATCCGAGCAGGCCGTGCTGTTCTTCCTCAACATCATCCATCATTTTGGAGTACCAAACTCCATCATCACAGACAATGACACGCAGTTCACCGGCAGGAAATTCATTCGATTCTACGATGAACAACACATCCGGATTGATTGGGCGGCCGTCGCGCACCCCCGGATGAACGGGCAGGTCAAGCACACAAATGGCATGCTCCTACAGGGCCTCAAGCCCAGGATCTTCAACCGGTTGAACAAGTTCAGCACACGCTGGGTCGCCGAGCTCTCCACAGTACTCTAGAGCCTGAGAACAACTCCCAGCCGGGCCATCGGCTACACGCCTTTCTTCATGGTCTACGGTGCCGAGGCCGTCCTCCCAACGGACCTTGACTACAGAGCGCCAAGAGTCAGAGCATACGACGAATAGGGAGCTGAGGCATCCTGTCACGGAACCGACCAATTTATAAGAGCACAAGTACAAAAACAATCGCCAAAACGATCAAATTCTCGTACTTGAGCCCATATAAACTCGGTAGTCAACTGAAACCACGAAGGATTTCAAACCAACTTGCATACAACCAAGATCACAGTAATTCAACATAACATCTCATACGTTACAACATTTCAGGTTCAGTTTGCAGATAGATTACAACACATCAGAGTCATAGTTATTACAAACCAAGTCTTGTAAAGTAGCGGAAGCAAATAGTTTAACTCACACACCCGAGTTCAAATACAAGTACCAGCTTGCTGATCACATCCAACAAAAGCATTTAGATGAGATAACAAGAGATCATGCCCATGATCTAGTCTTCGTCACCCGCCGGGTGGAGACAATACTTACAGAAGCCCTGATATAGAAGGTCATCTGCAACAAGAGGGAATAAACCCTGAGTATAGGAATGTACTCAGCTAGACTTACCCATCATAAACCAAAAATAAATGACACCAAGGAGTATGCAAGGCTTTATCAGTGGATCTTGCTGGATAACCTTTTTGCATAAAAGCTTGAGTAACCATTAGCATTATTCACCTGTACTAGCATTGACTTTAGCACTTACCTACCATCTATATTAGCACCTGTACTAATCAACCAATTGATTTAGTTGCAAACAATAATAACCATATCAGGTATTTCATGGCTCATCATCATTATCATCATCATTTCATCATCATTTAACCATATCTTTATATTTAGTGAATCTACGTTGCCGCTGCTCAAGTCAAGTTTTCACTATCCGGGAGAGACGGCGATTCGAATCGATTCCTATCCAGCTGGAGGGGTATTCCTAACACAAACCCTGCTTCCCCCGTCAGGGTTGCAAACAAGTCACCTTTAGCACAACTCAGGAGAAAAATAAAAGAAAAGATGCAGGTCCGGGCCGCCTGGCATTCTCAGAGAACCACTCTGCCAAGGGTGATCGGGCCTTTAACTCGCCTTTGGGCTTACACCAATGGCTCTCCGCACATCCTTACTACCTCCAGAATGCCCCAACCCCCACGGTTCCCGGCCTGAGTTGAGCTACTCGGCTTCACGGTCGGAACGACTTATCCGGCCAACTAAGTGTTAGGCTGCGTTCAACATGACCTGAGGACGTACAGCAAATCGGTCCTTAAATGACATAGACGGGGATAGATTCACACCCAAGACCTCCATGCCTTGTTGCTGCACAACCGTCATCCCGTCCGGTCTCCATTCATTATTAACACATGGTTCTTTTCCCACGATAGCAAATATAGCCAACCATGACCAGAGCTCATCCTATATCTCACAGGTGACAGGAAATCACCCGACTTCTACCGGTCTATGCATAGCTAAGCATCATTCGATCCTACACTTAATTAGGATTCACAGGATTTTATCTAGACAAGGTAGGGATATAATGCAACAATTGGTTCCAACCAATTCCTATACTTAATGCATCATCAACAATAAGAGATACTCAATATATTTGTAAAAACATGGGAGGCTTATAATGCTCCGGGGCTTGCCTTTCAGGAAAGAGGATGGACGGTGGTTAGGGCACTCAGCAACTCCTCCTTGGCGGTTGCTTCACCGGTTGCCTGCACCTCGGGCTCCTCCTCCTGGCTCGCTCCCTTGAACTCCAGAAGCGTCACTCCCTCCGGCACACCTATTGCATGAATGCGTAAGATAAATATCATGTATGCACATGAACGAAGTTAGGGATGCTCGGGGAATGCACATGCTTACTGCAGTCCGCATATCCAACTTAAGCTCTATTCAAAGCACTTTAGCTTACCAAGTTTATACAACCTAATGTATAATTTCTCATCTTCAGTTAAAGACCTAGCACCTGCACCTAAGCATGTTCTCAAGTTAGGCTAACCCCTAAACAATCAACGAGAACATTGCACAAGCATACACTCAAGCATTTGTATTTCAGCAAAATGAAGACTATGTAGATGTACAGTAAACTAGCCATAACTGGAGATTTATAAATCCAAATGACATGAAACAAGACAATCTGAAAAGCCTATGAAATTGTCTACAATTCATTTTTAGACCTCAAAGCATGATTCAACACTTTACCAAGTCGAAATCTTTGATCAACAGAACTCTGTCCTCACAAGACAGAGAGTAAGCAAAACAGGAACCTAACTTTAAACAGCTGTAGTTTCTAAACTACTAGGCCAAATGCTATCCAATTTTGACAGGAGCTAGATACATAAATTATCTACAACTCTTGTATTCACCACATTCACAGAAAACCAAAATATCATGGGGAACTTTCTAAAGTCCCCAGATCTGTCCAGAGGGACATAATGCAAACGAAATAATTAATAACTTATGATGTAAACACATAATTGGACAAAACTAACTCTACTCACATATCACACATATCACAAGAACCCCAGAAAGTAGGGTGTTTATCACCCAAACCTTTCTTTGCATACCTTTCTTAATTTATTTAATTAATTAGAGGAAATGGTAAACATATATGAAAACTACACCATTAAATCTACAAAATTTACAGTAGATACTACATGCACCAAGTAGGCTACTATAAAAATTTTACATCATTTGAAGAAGTATAACAGCCTACACAAAAATAACAAGGCAGAAAGGCTGAAAATAGCATAAACAGGAAACCCTATTGAAAAGTGTCAAGCAACAGATTTTATATTTTTCTTAGCATCCTGAAGGTACTAGGACATTCTCCAACAAATTTCATGGTCATTGGATTCATAGATAAATTACTAAAATTCACACAAGGATCATTCAATGATAAAAGGAAAATCTATAACTCAAAAACCATACATGCAATGACTCTCAAATTTTAACCAGAGCTTCTACTAAGCAAGACTATCTTACCCACAAAATTTCATATTTTTTGGATCACAGAAACTCAAGATATGATTTAAACAAGTTTGCATGCATTCAAAAACACATTTCAAGTTTCAATTTCAATCTTCCAGAATTTCTACTACAAGTGTTCATGTTATATTTTTCCTAAATACTAAACTTCACCATGATACTAACAAAATTGGAAGTACTCAATTTGGATCTACCAATTTGGAGATATAAATTTCACAAAACAGCACTAAAACTTGAATTATTTGAAGTAGCTACTGCTCAACGGTCACTGACGCGTGGGACCCGCGGATCAGACGACCCCATCGGTCAGCGAAAGAAAACAGGGGACGGCGCTTGCGACGGCGCAGCAGCAGCGTAGCTCGCCGACGGCGAGGATTCTAGTGAGATGGTCGGCACCTACATGATCTACGTGATGAGCCGCGTCGAATGATGCTACCGGCAAGACCTAGAGCTAACCGGAGATAGCTCGTCGCCGACCAAGGCGGCACGGCGGAGCTCCGGTGTGGTGTACTAATGACGGTGAGCCCCAAATGCCTCTTCCGAGCTCGGTATGAGTTTCACGAGGTCACCACGGAGCTAACAAAGAAGAAAAAGGAGGACGAGAGGACCCCGGTGGTGGTTGGCTACAGTGAGCTCCACTCGGCGAGGTATGGCCATGGCGATGGCTTCGGAAAAATGGCCAATGGCCCTCACCTACGGCACGTCTGGCTCAGCTAGAAGAGCGACGAGGTAGAGGAGAACACGGCGAAGCTATTGATGAGCTGGCCAACGTGTTTTTGCAGTGGCGAGCGAGCTAGGCGATGGCGAAGCTTGGTCGGCAATGGCAGAGCTGTTGCGGCTCTGTTGCTGCTCGCGGTTGAGCTAGCGAACTGGTCGGGTAGGCACGTGGGAGGGTTCATGTCGAGGCCGACCCCGTGCCAGGGCATCCACGGCACGTGGCAGCGTGCTCAGGCGACCGGCGACGCGCGGCGTACACGCGGCCGTCGAGTTCTGAATTCGGTCAGGCACTGTAGCATCGTTTCAGTGAACCCGAATGAGCCTGACAGCGTTAGTTGATGGCCCTCTTTCTCCTAATCCATTGGTCATTAGCGAAAACAGTCAAGATGAAAGTTGTAGCCCATACTTCCATCTTCAATTTATATTTAAGTACCAAGGACTAATTCTCAACAGATACAGAGTAAAATCAAGCCAAAGTCATCTCAATCAAACTGGAATGGCATTTAGGACTTAGAAATATTTTTAGTGTTGAATCAGCTTTCACTTCTTACTTGTGGGCCCTTTTTGAGCATGCTCTGCACATTTTCATGAGATGGTCATAAAATAACTTTTGTTCCTCATTAAATTTGCTACAACTTTGTTTTAGGTTGCTCAGACATGCAAACATCCTAAGCTGTACTTTTTAAACAGTCAAACACAAGAGCTCTAGGGGTCAACAGTAGTCAAACCATCACTTGAAAGCATAATTAGACAATATGGTCAACATGAACATTGTTCCTAATGACATTCTAAGTATAACTAAGTTGCTTAAGAGGATAATTAGCCACACCACACATTGATCACACCAAAATCAAGCATCACATGGGTTGAAACGAGGAAGAACAAATGAATTGCTACTTTTGTTTCAAAGCCATGTTTCATATGTTTCATGAGTGTGTTGCATAGTACTACTAACCATGTTTCACTAAAGTGTGTTGCATATGTTGCACTTGAGTGTTGCACACTATTCATTTCATAAAACAAACACACATGAAATATGACAATATGTTGCAATGTTTCACAAGCATGTTTCATGCAATATAAGCTCATGAATGGATGAATGATGCTCAAGTTTATGAAATGCAAGTGCAAATGTGGAAGCCAAACACCTGGGGTGTTACAGCCCTCCCCCCTTATAAAAATCTCGTCCCGAGATTTGAAAAGCGTACGATTTTGAATAAAGGTAGGGTATACATCCTTTAAATAATCTTCTCGTTTCCACGTTGCATCGCTCTCACTACCCTGATTACTCCACATAACCTTGTCAAACTTGACCACATGGTTCTGGGTTACTCTCTTTGGTATCAATAACCCACACCGGTCTTTCTTCATAGGATAGATCTGATGTCAACTTGGTATTTCTAAGTGAAACTCTTTCTTTGGGAATGCGGAGACATTTCTTCAATTGAGAGACATGAAAAACATTGAAGATGGCACTCATCTCAGGAGGTAATTGAATCTTGTATGCCACCTTACCACTTTGTCCAATGATTTCAAACGGACCAACATATCTCGGTGCAAGCTTTCGCTTCACACCAAAGCGTTGGACACTCTTCATAGGTGAGACTTTCAGATAAACGAAGTCTCCAACTTTGAACTCAATAGGTTTTCTACGTCGATCGGCATAACTTTTCTACCTAGCTTTGAGCTACGGCCATGTGGGTTTGGATAGTACGGACTTGTTCTTCGACTTCTTGAACAAAAATCAATTCCATAATATCTCCTTTCACCGGCTTCTACCTAGTTCAAAGGAGTCCTACACTTGCGACCATACCACACTTCGAACAGAGCCACCTTGATACTTTCTTGATAACTATTATTATAGGAAAAATTTCACCAAGGGTAACTATTTATCCCATGATCTTTTGGAAGATATAACACAAGCTCTTAACATGTCTTCCAATATTTGATTCCCCCGCTCTGTCTGTCTAGAGGTTTGTGGATGATAAGCAGAACTTTTGACTAAGTTGGTGCCTAACATCTTTTGTAAATGTTCCCAAAATGAGCAGTGAAATGAGGTCCTCTGTCAGATACAATGGTTCTAGGAACACCATGGAGACGTACTATTTGATTAAAATATAACTCAGCATAGTCATTTGGTCCATAGTCAGTTCTAACTTGTATGAAATGAGCAGACTTCGTTAAACGATCCACTATTACCTTGTAGAATTAGAATTTCTTTTGGGTAGGGGAAAGTCCAACAATGAAATCCATACTAATCTCTTCCCATTTCCACACTAGTATAGACAATAGTTGAAGAAGTCCAGCAGGTTTCAAGTAAATTGCTTTGACTCTACAACAATTGTCACACCTTGCAACATAAGCTCCGATTCCTTTCTTAATCGTGGTCCACCAAAAGCGAGGTTTCATGCCTTGATACACTTTTCTATTTCCTGGGTGGATAGATAACTTGGATGAGTGGGCTTCCTCTAAAATTTGGCTTCTAAGCTCTTTGTCCTTTGGTACTACAAGTCTATCCTTAAACCATAGGACACCCTTTTCATCTATACGAAAGTGTTTCATTGCTTGCTCTTTCATCTTTCGCTTGATGTGGGACAAACCTAGATCTATCTTCTATAGCTCAATAATTCAACCCTATAGAGTACAATTGACAGTGATGTTGTGAAGGACTGCAGGATGTAGGAGATGTGACAAATGGAAGTCACTTTCACTCCAAGAGTGGCAATGAGATTTTTCTGCCTAAGGCATCCACGATGAAGTTTGCCTTTGTAACACCCTAGGTGTTTGGCCTCCACATTTGCACTGCATTTCATGAACATGAGCATCATGCATCCATTCGTGAACTTATATCACATGAAACATGATTTCAAAACATTGCAACATGTTGTATATTTCATGTGTATTGTTTCTTTTATGAAATGTAAAGTGTGCAACACTTAAGTGCAACATGTGCCACTCACTTAGTGAAACAAGGTTAGTTAATAACATGCAACAAGATCATGAAACATATGAAACAAGGCCTTGAAACAAAAGTAACCCTTCACTTGTTCTTCCTTGTTTCAATGCCTGTGATGCTTGATTTTGGTGTGACCAATGTGTGGTGTGGCTAATAATGCTCTTAAGAAACTTAGTTATACTTAGAATGTCATTAGGAACAAGGTTCATGTTGATCATTTTGCCTAATTAGGTTTCCATGTCATGGTTTGACCAAATTGGACCCCTAGAGCTCCTGTGTTTGACTGTTTAAAAAGTGTAGCTTAGGATGTTTGCATGTCTGAGCAACCTAAAGAAAAGTTGTAGCAAATTTTATAACGAACAAACTTGGTTTAGAAGTCAATTCATGAAAATGTGCACAACATGCTCAAAAAGGGTCCACAAGTCAGCTTTGAAGGCTGATTCAACACTTGAAATTATTTCTAAGTCCTAAAATGCAATTTCAGTTTGATTGAGCCAACTTTGGCTTGATATAACTCATGATCCATTGAGAGTTAGCTGTTGATTTCTAAATCAAAGTTGTAGCCCTACTATAGCTCTACAACTTTCATGTTCATTGTTTCCTCTAACTCGTCACGGTTTAGGAGCTAATCGGTGTTAAAATTCGACTGTCAGTCGGTTCTATTGAGCACTGAAACGAAAAGTTCAGACAACTACAGTGATCACCATTTCAGAAAACATCCGACGCGTGGGTGACACCCGTCACCGGCCATCTGACCGCACGGCCACGCGCCATGGACGCCCTGGCGCTACTGGCCACGATGTGCACACCCCCGCGCGCCTGCCCGACCTGCTCGTCACTCCAATTTTCATTTCTTTGCCTCCACCGCGTGCAACAAGCGAGCACAGCCGCTCCGCCATCGTTGCCGTGGAGCTTCGCCATTGCCAAGCTCACGCCCCGCTGCAAAAACACGCACTACACCTTCACCGTAGCTCCACCGTGTTCGCCTCAACATCCTCCACCACTTAGCCGATCCATTCGAGCTTTGGTAAGGTCGCTGTGACCATTCCACCACCGCCCGCCATGGCTAAGCCTCGCCGGAGTTGGCGCTCAACGTGGCCAGCGCACCCCCGCACCCTTCTTCTATCCCTAGCCCTTGTCTCGTCTTCCCCAGCTCGCGTAGTCGCTCCTGTGAAGACGCTACCGCCCAAGCCAGTCCAGTCATGCCGGAATGCGGCCACGCACCGCCGTGCGCCACGGCAGAGCCGCCGTGCGCCATGGCCGGTGTGCTTAGGGGCCGCTAGGGTCTAGGCTTAGGGGGTCAATCGATGCGGGGGACCTTGGGGAGCACGCCGGTGTTGTCCATTTCGCCGGAGGAGTCGCCGTCGGCGAACTTCGCCGTGTGCCGCGCCGTCGCATGCGCCTCCCCTATTTCGTCTCACTGACCAGTGGGTCTGGCTGACAACCGGGTCCCACACGTTAGTGACTGCCTGTTACATAGGATAGTTCAAATTTCCAGTTTTGAATGTTGTTTTGTAAATTTCGTATCTCCAAATTGGTAGATCCAAATTGAGTACTTCCAATTTTGTTAGGATCATAGTGAGGTCTAGTATTTAGGAAAAATATAATATGAGCACTTGTAGTAGATTTTATGGAAGAATTAAATTGAATCTTTAAATGTGTTTTTGAATGCATGCAAACTTGTTGAAATCATATCTTGAGTTTTTGTGATCCAAAAATTATGAAATTTTGTGGGTAAGCTAGTATTGTATAGTAGAAGCTCTGGTTAAAATTTGAGTCATTGCATGTGTAGTTTTTGAGTTATAGATTTTCCATTTATCATTGGTAGATACTTGTGTGAATTTTTGTAAATTATCTAGGAATCCTATGGCCATGAAACTTGGTAGGTAGTATCTTAGTACCTTCAGGATGCTAGAAAAATATGAAATCTGTTGCTTGACACTTTTCACTAAGGTTTCCTAATTATGCCATTTTAAGCCATTCTGCCTTACCATTTTTGTGTAGGCTGTTATACTTACTCAAATGGTGTGAAATTTTTATGGTAGTCTACTTAGGGCATGTAGTATCTACTGTAATTTTTGTAGATTTAATGGTGTAGTTTTCATATATGTTTACTATTTCCTCTAATTAATTAATTAAATTAAGAAAGGTATTAAAAGAAATGTTTTGGGGATGAACACCCTACTTTCTGGTGTTCTTGTGATATGTGTGATATGTCAGTAAGGTTGGTTTTGTCCAATCATGTGTTTATATCATAAGTAATAATTATTCGTTTGCATTATGTCCTTCTAGATAGATCTGGGGACTTTGGAAAGTTCCCCATGATATTTTGATTTTATGTGAATGTGATCAATACAAAAGTTGTAGATAATTTATGTATCTAGCTCCTGTAAAAATTTGAGAGCATTTGGCCCAGTAGTTTAGAAACTACAGCTGTTTAAAGTTAGGTTCTAGTTTTGCTTACTCTCTGCCTTGTGAGGACAGAGTTCTGTTGATTTATGAATTCGACTTGGTAAAGTGTTGAATCATGCTTTGAGGTCTAAAAATGAATTGTAGAAAATTTCATAAGCTTTCCAGATTGTCTTGTTGCATGTCATTTGGAATTATAAATCTCCAGTTATGGCTAGTTTACTGCACCGCTACATAGTCTTCATTTTGCTGAAATACAAATGCTTGAGTGTATGTTGTTGCAATGTTCTCGTTGATTGTTTAGGGGTTAGCCTAACTTGAGAATATGCTTAGGTGCAGGTGCTAGGTCATTAACTAAAGATGAGCAATTATACATTAGGTTGTATAAACTTGGTAAGTAAAGTGATTTGAATAGGGCTTAAGTTGGAATATGCAAACTACAGCGAACATGTGCATTCCCCGAGCATCCCTGACATTCGTTCATGTGCATCCATGATATTTATCTTGCGCATTCATGCAATAGGTGTGCCGGAGGGAGTGACGTTGCTGGAGTTCGAGGGAGCCAACCAGGAGGAGGAACCCGAGGTGAAGGAAGCCGACGAAGCAGTCGCCGCGGAGAAATTGCCCGAGTGCCCTGACCACCAGCCTTCCTCGTTCCTGAAAGGCAAGCCCCGGAGCATATTAAGCCTCCCATGTTTTTACAAATACTTTGAGTACCTTTTATTGTTGATGATTTATTAAGTATAGGAATTGGTTGAAACCAATTGCTGCATTATATATCCTTCCTTGTCCAGATATCGCACTGGAATCCTATTTAAGTGGAACGGGTTAAATGCTTAGCCATGCTTAGTGCGGTAGAAGTCAGGTGATTTCCTATCACTTGCAAGCTTTAGGATGAGGTGGATCACGGTTGGCTATATTTTCTATCGTGGAAAAGAACCATGTGAATAATGAATTAAGACCGGGCGGGGTCTTGTGTAGGTTTGAACATTGTGACTCCATCTGAGTCATTGAAGGACCGATACGCTGTACGTCCTCATGTCATGTTGAACGCAGCCTAACACTTAGCTGGCCGGATAAGTCGTTCCGACCGTGAAGCCTAGTAGCTCGACTCAGGCCGGGGACACGAGCAGTGGCGGCATTCTAGAGGTAGTAAGGATGTGCGGAGAGCCATTGGCATAAGTCCAAGGCAGGTTAGAGTCCTGAACAACCTTGGCAGAGTGGTTCTCTGAGAATGTCGATCTGATCGGACTCGCGACTCCTAAATCATACCAAAGGTGACTTGTTTGCGACTTCAACGGGGGAAGTAGGGTTTGTGTTTAGGAATACCCCTCCAGCTGGATAGGAATCGATTCGAATCGCCGTCTCTCCCGGATAGTGAGAACTTGACTGAGCAGCGGCAACGTAGATTCAATTAATTTAACGATATGGTTAAATGGATGATGATGATACGGTTGCCACAATGAATACCTGATATGGTTATTAATGTTTGCACCCTAATAAAATGATTGCTTAGTATAGGTGCTAATATAGATGACAGGTTAATGGCTAAAAAGTCACTGCTAGTTCAGGCTAAGAGTTGATCATTATTACTTATGCTTTTCTGCAAAAAGAAAGTGTCCGCCAGATCCACTACATTAAGCTATGCATAATCCTTGGTTTCATTTATTTTGGTTTTCGATGGGTAAGTCTAGCTGAGTATGTTGCCATACTTAGGGTTTATTCCCTCTTGTTGGAGATGAGCTTCTATATCAGGGATTCTGTAAGTATTGTCTCCACCCGGTGGGTGATGAAGACTAGATCATGGGCATGATCTCTGTTCTCTTATCTGAATGCTTTTGCGGGCTGTGATCAGCGAACCAGTATGTGTATTTGAACTCGGGTGTGTAAGTTAAACTATTTGCTTCCGCATGTTTTACAAGACTTGTTTTGTAATAACGATGACTCTGTGATGATGTAATCTATTTGCGAACGTCTGTGAAATGTTGTAACGTACGAGATGTTATGTTGAATTACTATGATCTTGGTTGTATGCAAGTTGGTTTGAAATCCTTTGATATTTCAGTTGACTACCGGGTTTATATGGGCTCAAGTTCGAAAATTTTATCGTTTCGGTGATTGTTTTTGTACTTGTGCTCTTATAAATTGGTCGGTTCTGTGACAGCTGGCATCAGAGCTAGATTCAACATTAAACATGTCTTACGGCTATTTAAAACAAAAGCTTTTGTTGTGAAAATGGTTTTCCAACTTATAGTTATATATAAGTGTTCAAAAATCAAAAATTTTATGGTATACTGGTGATCACATCCTTTATAGCCCACTTAAGGACTTCTAGGTGGCTTATATATAATTACTAACTTGGGGGAATTGATTGTTTCTATTTCATCGTCCATGCGGCGTGATATTGCATGGGTGCTATTCGTTTGAATGGTAATGTATGGATCAATTGCCTCTACGCTAAGGTAAGTGTGAGTTGTGAGAGCATGACCGTCCAACCATCGGTCTAGGGGAGAGCTAGTTGTGGTTACTGGAGTATTTACATGTTGCATACATGTATATATGAAGGTACTTAATTGTGGGTACATTTGTCGGGTAGTTTGGATATCGAAGTATATATATCGGGGGATGTATATATGGAGAGTCTCTTAGTTACTGCTTGTGTAATTAGCATTATATCTTGTTGGGTTGGGCTGCAATGAAGTTTTCTGTAGGTACGCTAACAATACACCATATAGATCGACTAGTTACCGCTAATTGAGAGAACATATGTATGCCACCGTATATCCCGCTAAAGCTTAAATTTTCATACGTTTGTGAGGACGTACGGAACGTGCATGCATCATATTCACTCATGTCATTCATATTGCATTATCCCCTCCCTTATAATTGCTTATCCCAAGTGTAAAGTGCAACCTCTCAGCAAAATAATCCTCTCACGTGAATTGCATCCCTTTTTGATATAGATGGCCGCGCCCGTGTTTCCTACTGGTAGTAGCACCTTTTTGGACCAGTTCGGTACTCCCACTTTGCTCTGGAGGGTGCTCAGTTCAGTTGGGTACCCAGAGGCACCCAGCTACACGTGGAGGTAGGCGGTACCATTGGGAGATGTACCATGGTACGTCGTGACCTTCATCGTGCCGCAAAACCCCACAAGACCATTGTGGCATGGGTGGAGCATTGAGACTGATGGACAAAGCCCATGGGAAGCCGCGCCAGTTGTTGCCCTTGATGTCTTTGATGGATATAGCATGAGCTTCACGGGATGAGTTAGTGGGTGGACCTGCTTCATCCATCCCCCGAGTGTCTCCTATCGAGGTGAGTGGACTCGGGGACGTTGGTCGAGCCTTGGTTCGAGGCCGTGGCGAACGGGTGCAGAGCGACTCTATTTGGAATGAGTGCTATGATGGCGGTCTTGAAGCTTTGTCGAGTCAGGCAAAACACCCTTTTCAAAGTGTGCTTGATGAAGCCGACAAGGCAATGGAAGCTCATCACAAGTTCAAGTTGCGTGCTCGCAAATATCGCCGTAAGGCGAATGCATGTGGGAGAGCTCAGCAAGAAGTTGATGAGATTCGTGGTATTGCAAATTATCGCTTGCAACAGTGGGGTCAAGCCGCACGCGGGAGAGACAAACTTCATAACCAGCTGATGAACCTCACTATTGAGAGAGATGAGGCTGCACAAGAGTTGGATCGTGTGACACGTCACCGGGATGCAGCTTTAGAGTTAGCAGAAGAAAGACGTCGGGGTTGGATTTTGGCCAACCACAACGCCTTTCAAAGGGAGCAAGCACTACAAGAACAGCTTGAAGAGCTTTAGGTTGAGCACCATCAACTGCACAACCGTCTGTTTCCTATTCCTCACCCCATACCAAGGTATCCAAATGTGGGTGGACCTCAAGTGATTGAGGCCGATGAGGAAGAAGAGGACGTGCAGATGGTTGACAATGCAGCTGAGTCGACAGATGAAGAAGAAGAGGAAGACCCAGAAGAAGTCCAAGGTGTCTCCGATGTGGACATCGATCACTTTGACGAGTAGTTCGTTAGCAAGTCTCGCTAGTTTAAGCTTTTGCAGTCATTAATGTAATGGACTTAAGTACGATGACTGATGTTGGATGTACTCTTTTAATTTGAACTCGGCATGTAATGTACTTTAATTCGCTCCCTTCGGGATGCATATCGTAATGGTTAAGTTTAAAACTTGTCATGTTGGAATGCACTGCGTATGGCGCTAGTAATCTACTTGATGATGTGGTGATTGGAGAATGAATTATTGCCTCTGTTTATTGTATGAAGTTTTCATTCTCGTCAGTAAATTCAGTTTGGCACAATTATATTGTTCCTCTCCAATGTGCTGACATCATCAATAATTACTAGTTGTGCATTGTTGCAGATGCCTCGCACTCGTTCCAATGGTGCGGCTGGTGATGATGATGATCTTCCACCACCACCACCACCACCCACACCAACATAATTGATAGCAATGATTGCGGAAGGACAGCGCACTATGGCCGAGGCCCTCCGTACGATTGCGAATCGGGATGGTCGTGGTCCACGCCAAGGACCGGAACTAAATCAATACAGTGATTTCAAGGATTTCCTTGACACGAAACCCCCGATCTTCAAGGAGGCTGAGGAGCCTCTACAAGCTGATGAGTGGTTGAATACTCTCGAGCAGAAGTTTTGTCTGCTCCGCTTGACTGAGGTGCTGAAGACTGAGTATGCATCTCACCAACTGCATGGGCCAGCTGGCATCTGGTGGAGTCATCATCGGTCCACTATGCCCGCTAATGCCCAAATCACCTGGGATCAGTTCAAGTCTGCTTTCAGGGGAAATTATATTCCTCATGGTCTCATGGCGATCAAGCATATAGAGTTCATGAAGTTAACCTAGGGGAACAAGAGCCTGAATGAATACCTGCAAGCTTTCAACAACCTTACAAGGTATGCTACCGAGTTTGTGGACACCGATGCCAAGAAGATTGCTAGCTTCAAGCGGGGACTTAGCCCCAAACTTATGAAGACCATGGGAAATTGCAAGTGTGCTCATTTTAATGAGTTTGTGAGTGATGCTTTATCGCAAGAGAACAACAATGTTGTGTATGCTGCTTCAAAAAGTCATAAGAGAGCCTATGAGGCGGGTGCCTCACAATCCAAGGCTCCCGTCACACAGAGGGCTCCATTCCGTCCTCCAGCGTCAGCCGCTAAGTTTCGCCCAGCGTAGAAGAAGAATCCCGCCAAGACTGGGTTTCGCAAGGCATTTACAGTTGCTCTTCCCAAGGGCACTACCAGTCAGGGCAGTTCTAGAGCTCCTCCAAGCAACATGCCATGCTGGAACTACAACAAGACAGGCCACTGGGCAAGGGAATGCCCTTACCCTAAGAAGAATAACTACCAAGGTGGTCGTCAGGGGTAGGTGAACCATACTAATATTACTGAGATTCCTTCAGGAGAGGTAGTGACTGCTGGTAAGTTTTTGATTGATCAACACCCCATAGTTGTACTATTTGATTCGGGTGCTTCGCATTCCTTTATTAGTCCAGCATTTGCATCCAAGTTTATGCAGAAAACATATACTGTTGAGGGTGAGGGTTATTGTATTAGGGCTGCCAGTGTTATTATCCCAACCAAGCTGGTAGTTGGGGATGTACAATTTGAGATAGAGGGGCGAAGTTATCAGGTTGATCTGGTAGTTTTATCGGGGCTAGGTATCGATGTGATATTGGGAATGAATTGGATGAGTAGGCACGGGGTGCTTATTGATACATCGACTAGAGTAGTCATGCTCAGAGATCCTAGTAATCAGGAAGGTTTTCTGGTGCAACTACCCAGGGACATCAATCTTTCTTGTGCGGCTAATGCGGTGCAAGCAAAGGCTATTGCAGATATCCCTGTAGTGTGTGACTTTCCGGATGTTTTTCCTGATGATTTGCCTAGATTACCCCCGGATCGGGAAGTGGAGTTCAAGATAGAGTTGCTTCCTGGCACAGCTCCTATCTCTAGAAGGCCATATAGAATGCCTCCCAATGAACTAGCTGAACTTAAGACCCAGTTGAACAAACTTCTAAAGAAAGGCCTTATCCATCCTAGTTCATCTCCGTGGGGGTGCCCAGCTATCTTTATGAAGAAGAAGGATCAATCCCTACGCATGTGTGTAGATTATAGACCCTTGAATGCAGTTACAATCAAGAATAAGTACCCTCTGCCACGCATAGATATCTTATTTGATCAGTTGTCCAAAGCAAAAGTCTTTTCCAAGATTGATTTGAGATCTGGGTATCATCAAATCAAGATTCGGCCTAAGGATGTCCCAAAAACCGCATTCTCTATGAGATATGGTCTGTATGAGTACCTGGTTATGTCTTTTGGATTGACCAATGCCCCCGCACATTTTATGTATCTGATGAATTCAGTGTTTATGCCCGAGTTGGACAAATTTATGGTGGTATTTATAGATGATATCCTGGTCTATTCTGAGAATGAAGAAGATCATGTTGAACATTTGCGGGTGGTTCTCACTAGATTGCGAGAACACCAGCTGTATGCAAAGTTCAACAAATGTGAATTTTAGCTTCGCGAGGTACCTTTTCTTGGACACGTATTGTCGGATGGTGAAATTATGGTTGATCCCACCAAGGTGCAAGAAGTGTTGATCTAGAAGGCTCCAATCTCGGTGCATGAGGTTCGGAGTTTTCTGGGGTTGGCTGGCTATTATCGTTGCTTCATCCCGGATTTCTCTAAAATAGCCAAGCCTATGACTCGATTGCTGCAAAAAGACATGAAGTTTGTCTGGACTCCTGAGTGTGATGCGGCTTTCCATACCCTGCGAACTCTTCTAACTTCAGCTCCGGTTTTGGCACAACCGAATATCAAGAAACCTTTTGATGTGTTCTACGATGCATTAGGTATTGGTCTAGGAGGTGTTCTTATGCAAGAGGGTAGAGTCATTGCTTATACCTCTCGCCAACTTTGAAAGCATGAAGTGAATTATCCAACGCATGACTTGGAACTCGCTGCTGTTGTTCATGCTTTGAAGGCCTGGAGACATTATTTACTTGGCAATGTGTGCAACATCTACACTGTTCATAAAAGTCTCAAGTACATCTTCACTCAACCTGAGTTGAATATGCGTCAGAGAAGATGGCTCGAGTTGATCAAGGATTATAACCTCCAAGTGCACTATCACCCTGGCAAGGCAAACGTCGTAGCGGATGCCTTAAGCAGGAAGTCTCACTGCCACTCTTTGATTGAGAATGATGTCCATTTATCGAAGCTCCTTCATCCTGCAGTCCTTCACAACATCACTGTCAGTTGTACTCTACAGAGTCGAATTATCGAGCTACGAAAGACAGATGCAGGTGTGTTTCACATCAAGCACAAGATGAAAGAGCAAGAAACCAAACATTTTTGAGTGGATGAGAATGACGTGTTATGGTTCAAGGATAGGTTGGTAGTTCCGAAGGATAGAGAGCTTAGAAATCAAATCATATCCGAAGCTCATTCCTCTAAATTATCTATTCATCCTGGTAGTAGCAAAATGTATCATGATTTGAAGCCTCAATTTTGGTGGACCAAAATGAAGAAAGAGATAGCCGCTTATGTGGCTAGGTGTGACACTTGTTGTTGGGTCAAGGCTGTGCACATGAAAGCTGGATTACTTCAGCCACTCTCTATTCCAGGTTGGAAATGGGAGGAGATAAGTATGGATTTTATTGTTGGACTCCCTACTACTCAGAGGAACTTTAACTCTATTTGGGTGATTGTAGACCATTTGACCAAGTCAGCACACTTCATTCCTATCCGCATAGACTTTCTTCCAACCGACTATGCGGAGTTGTACTTCAACCAGATAGTCTGACTTCATGGGATCCCTCGTACTATTGTCTTGGATAGAGGACCACAGTTCACTGCTCGCTTTTGGGAGCACTTACACGGATTATTAGGAACTAAGCTAGTGAGAAGTTCTGCTTATCATCCGCAAACCAATGGGCAAACTGAGCGAGTGAATCAAATCTTAGAAGATATGTTGAGAGCATGTGTCATCTCAGCTAAGGGCTCATGGGAAAAATGGTTGCCACTAGCTGAATTCTCATACAATAACAATTATCAAGAGAGTATAAAGATGGCACCGTTTGAAGGTTTGTATGGCCGGAAGTGTAGAACTCCGTTGAACTGGGTAGAAGTGGTGAAAGGAGATATTATGGAATTGATTTTGTTCAAGAAGCCAAAGAACAAGTCCGTACTATTGTGGCAGAACCTCCTAAATTATAGGGCCCACATGCACCTGTCACTGTCCAACGACCTTTGACATTTATGCATATGTTACCGATAACTTAAGAAGGCATCGGGTGTCCATGGGAACCCCGAATCATCCACGATTTCCGAAAGGATCACATTCTGAGTCATTGCGGTATTACAACATTTATTCAAATATCTACACGAGTAAATCAATGAAGTCTTACAATAACTTAGTTTACAAAACATTTATTTCAAACCTTACAAACTAAGTTTGATTATTAATACAAACCAAAGTAGGGGAGTGGCATTATAATATATACAAAACACACAAATATACTGCTACGCCTTAAGGGCCACACATTACTTATCATCATGACTTTGAACAACGGTCATGCAAAGACGATCCAAAAGCAGATTCGCTCATGAGCCTCTCCTGCAACAAGGGTCAACAAACCACGAGTAACGAAAGTACTCAACAAGACTTAACGAAATAAAAAGCTGATCAAACTCGGGAATGCGAGGCTCGAGGATTCAAGGTATGGCTTTAGCAATAATCAAAGTTCTTTTTGCGTAAAAGCACTTTAACAAAATTCTTTGTATCAATATTTAAAATCTCATAAGATCATATACAAAGTGACACGATCCGTATTAAGATCATGAAACTTCATATCCAACACTTTCTCGAACCATTCTCGAATTCCAGTTATTAATACTACGATGATGAACAGAGAAGTGAGTCTCCATAACCGAGGAGCAACGACGATTCGAACCGATTATAAACCCAGCTGGGAATTCCAGACCACACGACATATGTAGGTCCCCGACCTACATATACCAACCTACCCTCGGATCCTCTAAAACAAGAACGGGTCCGCGCCACCCGAGAATACTGATACTCCACCAATCCAGCCCATTGCCACGTGGGTACACGCTATTCCGCCATCTCTCCACTCCCGGTCTTGCGAGTAGCCATTCTCGTAATAGAATCGTCAAGTTAAGGCTTACGGAGTATGTGGTTAGTACTACAAAGTCTCACACTGCAACGAGTTCACTGTGATACGGACCTTAATCGACACACAGTAAAGGAAGAACCGCTCACAAGACATTACAGGTCTTGTGGCTCACACACACCGAGTCCGCCCGGTCTAGATTTATTACTCCACATTACCATATCACATGATAACATAAGTAACCAAAGTTCCATTTAAAACTCGCAGGTGATAGGTAATCACCCAACTTTGATCGGTCTAAGCAGAGCTAAGCATAACTAGGCATATACGATTTTAAACGGGTAACAAGGTAGATATGGAACAACAAGGTTGATAATGCAACAATTAGGTTTCCACTTGACTTCCAATCACTTAATGCAGTATTGAAAAGCAAAAGCGAAATCAATTTGTAAAATACAAGGTAGGGTTATATGCATCAAGGGCTTGCCTTCGTTGACGGAAAAAGTCGGCTCTGCGACGTTTCACAAGTCTTCGATCCGACCTCAGCAGACAGATCAACCTCCTCCGCAACTTGATTAACTACCACGTTTTCACCTTTGTTTACTGCGTAGCAACAATGCCATGTTCAACATGATGTGGAATATGAAACATGATGCTCGATGATGGATGCAAAAATTAATAAATTGTTTACAATTTTTCTTGCAATCTGATTACAAACCAAACTAACCAAACCATATCCGGCCAGTGATGTGACCACGCTAGCACCGATCACTTTGGTGAACTCTCCGACCACTATGGTGAACTCTCCGACCACTCGGTGAACTCTCCGACCACTACGGTGAGCTATCCGACCACTACGGTGAACTCTCCGACCACTACGGTGAACTCTCCGACCACTACGGTGAACTCTCCGACCACTACGGTGAGCTATCCGACCACTATGGTGAACTCTCTGACCACTACGGTGAGCTATCCGACCACTACGGTGAGCTATCCGACCACTACTATGAGCTATGCGGAGCAAAGATCGTCGGTGAGGGAGAACCGGCGATGCGATGATCAAAATGAGTAAACAACAATGACTAAAGACTACTGACATCGAAAACGAAACCGTAGTAGTACTGCGATTCTGAGACAACGGCTCACCGAAAAGCTCAGCCACGATGACACGCCCGCAGCGGTGAAGTTGCTGACCTCGAGGAAGAAAAACGTAGACAGCGAGTTCTCGGCAATTTCAGGCGACCAAGGCTAGCTGGCTGGATTCGCAAGGAAAAGATGGAACTAGGATGGCCTTTACCGAGATGGCAACAGCGGTGGTGAAAACAAAGGAAGAAAAAGCAGCGATGACGACGTCTTGGTACTTATATAATGGCGCAAAAGCTCAAGGAAGCCACAGCCAATGAGCGGCGCGTGGATCGAAAAGCGAGAGAGGAAAGGAGGCGGGGCAAGCGGCGGCGACTCACGGTTAAAAAGGATGGCAGGAAACTCAAGGAAGCCACGACGAAACCATTTCCCTCGCATGGTATGACGCCAGAGACTGGCCACACGCAGCTTGTTGGAAGCAAGCCAAGCTTCGGCCGTGGTGTAAGCATAAGCGGTGAATCTTGTTCATCGAAATTACAAGTTTGCCATACGCCAAAATTCACAAATTACTCTCAAATTTTCATAACAACTCAAAAATCTCCAAAAACAAAAGTTGTTCAAAATTGAAAGTTCTACAACTTTGCTTCTATAACCAGCTCCTAATTCTGTCTAGATTTTGAAATGGATTTTCAGGGTAGGATTTAAATGCTGAAAAGCGGGGTTTTCGGAATTTCAAACCAAAACAAGTATTTCAAACTTGATTCAACCAATACAATTTACTCATACAACATAAAGTAAACTTGTTTTAGTAAATGCATATCCAAGTTTTCAATATGCCCAGATGCTTTGCAATGCATTTGATGTCATGGCAAGTTTTAGTATTAAAAACACCCGGGGTGTTACAATCCTTCCCCCTAAAAGAAATCTCGCCCCGAGATTCAAAGCCATAGAGTAAGTAATGGAAAAGGAAATGTGCTAATCCAAAAACATCCAGAACTTTTCCATAAAACAACTGAGGTTTCTTTACAAAACACTATTTGTAGTAACCGAGCTCAACTAACATTATTCTATTCTATAACGACGCAAGAAACTCTGGAAACTTTTCTAGCAAGAAATCTTCCGATTCCCAAGTAGCTTCCTCTTCGGAATATTGATTCCATTGTATCTTGTAGAACTTTATTGTCCTCCTTCGAGTAACACGATCTTTCTGATCCAACACTCGGATAGGATATTACGAATAAGTCAAATCTGATTCAAGTCCTACCCTTCAACCTCAACATTACGCTTCAGGGCACTCGGAGACACTTCTTCAATTGAGAAACATGGAATACATCATGCCTTTCACGATAGATGTTCGGTAATTTCAAGCGATAGGCCACTTTTCCATATCTTTTCAAAATTTGAAATGGTCCAATATATCGAGGTGCTAACTTGCCTTTAACACCAAAACGAGTAACTCCTTCATTGGTGATACTTTAAGATACACAAAGTCCCCTTTGTTAAGCGTCAATGGTCGACGCCGTTTATCTCGCATAACTCTTTTTTGTCGGGACTGAGCTATCTTCAAATTACTTTGTATTTGCCTAACCTTGTCTTACATTTCTTTCACAAGATCAACTCCAAAGAATCTTCTTTCTCTCGGGCTCAAACCAACTCAACGATGTTCTGCATCTCGACCATAGAGTGCTTCAAATGGAGCCATTCTAATGCTTTCACGATAACTATTGTTATATGAGAACTCAGCCAAAGGTAAGCATTTCGTCCCTTTGGTTGGAATAATTAAGGACACAACACCTTAACATATCTTCAAGTACTTGATTGACTCTTTCGGTTTGTCCATCGATACATGGATGATAAGCGATTACTATCTGAGGAGCTTGGTACCCAATGAAGAATGCAATTGTTTCAAAAAGCGGAGACAAAGCTGTGTACCCCTATCGACACTATGGTCTTTGGTACTCCATGTAGGCTCATAATTCTTGCTAAATATATATCGGCATATTGGACGGTAGAATATGTATTCGGACGGAATAAAATGTCTTGACTTGGTTAGTCGATCCACAATCACCCATATTGAGTCAAATCCCTTTGATGTCTTGGGTAGACCAACAATAAAGTCCATACTTATATCCTCCCACTTCCAATTTGGAATAGGTAATGGTTGTAATTCTCAACAGGACCTCAAATGTATAGCTTTCACTTTCACGACAAGTATCACACTTTGCTATATACCTTGCAATTTCTATCTTCATTTTGGTCCACCAAAACCTTTGTTTTAAGTCATGGTACAGACTTGTTGCTTCCGGATGAATAGATAACCTAGAAGCATGTGCTTCTTCAAGAATTGATTGCCATAATTCGAGAACCTTTGGTACTACGGACGATTCTTGAACCATAGCACACCTTCATCATCTATGCTAAAGCATTCCGCTTTTCCATTTATAACTCGTTCCTTGATATGGGCTATACCCTTATTTTCCTTCTGAGCAGCAATAACTTGATCTCAAATAGCGGCTTCAACAATTATGTTGGTCAAACTTCCTTGTTGAATTACCTCCACCTTCAACTTCTCCATCTCTTGACATACGGTCAAACCCATTGTTCTTACTTTCAGGCAATTGCAATAACTTTTGCGACTTAGAGCATCTGCAACCACATTTGCTTTTCCAGGATGATAATGCACTTCTAAGTTATAATCTTTAATCAGCTCTAACCATCTTCTTTGTCGCATATTCAATTCTGACTGAGTAAAGATATACTTTAAGCTCTTATGGTCTGTATATATATGGCATGTATTACCAAGTAGGTAATGCCGCCAAATCTTCAAAGAATGGACCACAACTTGCTAACCCCAAATCATGAGTCGGATAGTGTTCTTCATGTTGCTTAAGTTGCCTGGATGCATAAGCAATGACTCGGCCTTCTTGCATCAACACACATCCAATACCAATACCCGACGCATCACAATAAACGTCAAATGACTCCTCGATGTCAGGTTGGGCTATCTTGGTGCGATGGTCAACAATCTCTTCAAAGTCCGAAAAGCCTCTTCACGATCGGAGACGACCAAACAAACTTGACTTGGTTCTTTAACAACTCAATAATGGACTTTGACACTTTAGAAATCTGGAATAAACCGAAGCGGTAATACCCGCCAATCCCAGAAAACTCCTAACTTCATGAACTGTGGTTGGCGGTTTCCAATCAAGAACATCCTTCACTTTGCTTGGATCAACAGCAACTCCTTCCGCTGACAAGACATGTCCAAGAAATTGTACTTCCTTAAGCCAAAACTCACACTTGCTTTGAACTTTGCATATAGTTGATGTTCTCTCAAGCGAGTCGAACAATTACGAGATGTTCCGCATGTTCTTCCTTGCTCTTGGAATATACTAGAATGTCATCAATAAACACCACTACGAATTTGTCTAGCTCAAGGCATGAATACTGAGTTCATCAAATAATGAAATGAGCTGGAGCATTGGTCAAACCAAAAGACATGACCAAATATTCATATAATCCATATCTTGTGGTAAATGCCGTTTTGGGAATATCTTGAGCTTTATCTTGATTTGGTGATATCGACCTCAAATCTATCTTTGAGAAAACTTTGGCTCGGCCGATTGATCAAAAAGCAAATCTATCCGAGGTAATGGATACTTATTCTTGACGGTCACTTCATTCAGCAGACGGTAGTCGACACATAACCTCAAGGTCTCATCTTTCTTTTTCACAAAATTGCGGACATCCCCAAGGTGATGAACTAGGTTGGATAAATCCCTTATCAATCAATTCTTGCAATGAGTCTTCAACTCGGCTAACTCCTTAGGTGGCATCCTATGAGCTCTCCGAGAAATCGGAGCTGTTCGAGTTTCAATTCTATGTTAAAGCTGGATATCCCTATCTCAGTGGTAGACCGGGTAATTCTTTGAAACACATCGGAAATTCACATACTACCGGGATATCTCTAATCTCTTTGTGGCGGTTGCACAAACTTTGCCCACCGATCTTCTTAAGGTTGGAAGTTGGATAAGAAGTTGAGAAGCACTAGGTGGCAAACTTACCCTTATAGTTCTATTCAAAGCATTTATAATGACCTTATCTTTGATACATCCAATTCATTCCCAAAATCACATCTATATCCACGGTCCTTTAGGATAATCATGGTAGTGGGAAAAATATGCCCACCAGGTTTATGGGTACTGGTATACCATTTCCTTAGTACACGACGCGTCCCAGGCATTGATAAAGAAATTTTCCTTTGTTGATCCAATTGAAATTTCATACTTCACAACAAATGCTCTATTGATGAATGAATGCGATGCTTGAATCAAAAAGTATAAGCTGCAGGATGATTGGCAGCGAAACATACCCATCATCATTTGGCTCTCCTTGAGAATCTCCCCACTTGCATATAGAACACCCGCGAATCTGTCTTCCTTTCATCTTTGCTCTTCCGAGCATTACGATTGTTGCCCTTATTACGGCCCTGACCTTGTTGATTGCCGGGCTCTCTTCGAAAATCGAGATTGTACTGTTTTGGATACGGACACTCCCTCGAGAAATGACCGGGCTTGCCACAATTGAAAAACAGGATACTTATGACCACGAGATGTTGGAGTATTGACACCGAAGTATTACGAGGTGGATCTTGATAAGTTGTAGCGGGACGGACATTTGATTCTTCGACCGGCTTGAAGCTGCGGTGGGCGATAAGGAGGGACGATTATGATTAAGCTGGATGATAAATCACCCTCCGCCTCTTTGGATTTCCCCCAAAAGATCCGAATGACGGCATACTCTTTTCTTCTTGAACTCCCTATGTTGCCGATACTTTGCCTCTGAAGCAATTGCAATATCCACGGCCTCATGATAAGTGACATTGGTACAAAATTTGTCATCATAGTACGCAATTTGGTATTCATACCTCTCATGAACCATTTCTTTTTCTTTGCATCGGTGTTGACATGTTACGGTGCATATTGTGACAGTGATTGAATCTTCCTACATCTTTGCATCACAGTTTGATCCCCTTGCCTCAAAGCAAGGAACTCTTCTAACTTCATAGCCATCACTCCTTGAGGATATAATGGGCTCTAAAAGCGATCGAAACTCTATCCAAGTTAATGGAACACTGCGGTTTGCATGGCCATAAGGTTTGCATACCAAGCACCAATTTTGCACCTCTAAGTTCTTTGGGCGGCAAACAACGGCTTCGAAACTCCGTGCAATGAATAAGATCAAATTTACATTCCATGGTCCTAAGCGGTCCATCAGCCTCAATGGTTCATCGGCCTTAGTGAACACTGGGGGTTTTGTATCTGTGAAGTCAACATATGTAGCCTCATGCCCGTTATGATTGCGTCCGCGATTTCTATGCATCTGATTTTGATTACTTTGAGCCATCTCATGAAGCAAACGAGAATTTTCCACAGTCACATTGACTAATGCGGCAATAGCATCAGCCAGATTTATTGGCATTGGTGGCGGGTTAGGGATATCATCATCATCTTGTGAAGTACCAGGAATATGCGATCCCCGCGTACGACGCATCTGCTCATAACAAACCAAACTTTATTCACAAGCCTTTATTCAAAGATCCTAAAGCTTACTACAACGCATTACATCGGTGCCACTTATTTAAACACAAGACCACATCTAAACAAGACTACTTAACTTAACTAGAAGTAATTATTTCACAACTCTACTCCTTTTCGCGATTACATCAAACTTCAGGCTCGGTATCCATTCCGGAAATATTACCGCCTTCATTATCACTTTCATCAATCATTACTAATTCTTCGGGATCTTCTTCTTCTCCCTCTTCTGATTCACTCCCATCGGCAATGATAACACCGGGATCCAATGCATCAACTTGGGGTTTATGATTTGGATCTAGGAGATTGCTTAGCCTATGAACTTCCTCATGCAGATATGTATTATGCTCTTCTAAGTCTTCTACATAAAATTCTAACTCATGAGTTCTAACTCTAGCTACATTTTCCCTATGCCAAGCTTCATTCCTTCCTTCCACTGTACGAACTAACATACGTTCGCAGTTCCTGTGAGCTGTGGTAAGACGCCTTAATTGTTCCTGTAATCTGCCCACCTGAATGGCGTCCATAGCCCTATCTCTAGTAGCTTGGGCTAACTCTGCAGAAATCCTCTGTATCTCCGCCTGAGGATCAGGCCTAGCGCTGCTACTGCTAGCACCATCATTCCTAGGGGCAAGTTGGTGACGAGGAACTCCTTTGGGTCCAGTGGACTTACGGGGCGTCATCTTGGCACGAGCCATACTGTAGGAAACCAATTTAATCCAAGTAAGACCACTTGATCAAAGTCTAAAGAGCAGCTATGATGGATTACAGTCCTCAAACCAAACTCACTACTCAACTCCAGACTAAGAGGTGAAGGAAGTAACGAGTGAATTATTCATGATGCATGAATCGTTCTTACGAACAAAAACATCAAAGTTTATAATGCACAAAAACAACATTTATTTTTTTTTATATAGGGCATAGTAAGATTACTACTCCACCACACAAGACCCTTTTAATCAAATAAGGAATGGTGAGAAAGAAATAAGACAAGTCAGAAGCAATTTGGACCAAATTAATCAAGTTAAATTTAGTCATCTCAAATCATTTTGAAGTTTTCGTAAACCAATACCACAAAAACTTTGTAACGATTGCTCGATACCATTCTGGCGAGAACCTCCTAAATTATAGGGCCCACATGCACTGCCACCGTCCAACGACCTTTGACATTTATGCATATGTTACCGATAACTTAAGAAGACTGTCGGGTGTCCATGGGGAACCCCGAATCATCCACGATTTCCGAGCAGGATCACATTACAGAGTCATTGCAGTATTACAACATTTATTCAAATATCTACACCAGAGTAAATCAGCGGAAGTCTTACAATAACTTAGTTTACAAAACATTTATTTCAAACCTTACAAACTAAGTTTGATTATTAATACAAACCAAAGTAGGGGAGTGGCATTATAATATATACAAAACACACAAATATCATTTACTCGCCTTAAGGGCCACACATTACTTATCATCATCATGATGAACAACGGTCATGCAAAGACGATCCAAAAGCAGATCCGCTCATGAGCCTCTCCTGCAACAAGGGTCAACAAACCCTGAGTACGAAAGTACTCAACAAGACTTAACCGAAATAAAAACTGATCAAACTCAGGAATGCAGGCTCAGGGATTCAAGGTATGGCTTTAGCAATAATCAAAGTTCTTTTGCGTAAAAGCACTTTAACAAAATTCTTTGTATCAATATTTAAAATCTCATAAGATCATATACAAAGTCGACACGATCCGTATTAAGATCATGAAACTTCATATCAACACTTTCTCGAACCATTCTCGAATTCGATTATTAATACTACGATGATGAGCAGAGAAGTGAGTCTCCATAACCGAGGAGCAACGACGATTGAACCGATTATAAACCCATTTGGGAATTCCAGACCACCACGACATATGTAGGTCCCGACCTACATATACCAACCTACCCTCGGATCCTCTAAAACAAGAACGGGTCCGCGCCACCCGAGAATACGATACTCCACCAATCCAGCCCATTGCCACGTGGGTACGCGCTATTCCGCCATCTCTCCACTCCCGGTCTTGTGAGTAGCCATTCTCGTAATAGAATCGTCAAGTTAAGGCTTACGGAGTATGTGGTTAGTACTACAAAGTCTCACCTGCAACAGTTCACCTGTGATACGGACCTTAATCGACCATTAAAGGAAAGAACCGCTCACAAGACATTACCAGGTCTTGTGGCTCACACACACACCGAGTCCGCCGCCGGTCTAGATTTATTACTCCACATTACCATATCACATGATAACATAAGTAACCAAAGTTCCATTTAAAACTCGCAGGTGACAGGTAATCACCCAACTTTGATCGGTCTAAGCAGAGCTAAGCATAACTAGGCATATACGATTTTAAACGGGTAACAAGGTAGATATGGAACAACAAGGTTGATAATGCAACAATTAGGTTTCCACTTGACTTCCAATCACTTAATGCAGTATTGAAAAGCAAAAGCGAAATCAATTTGTAAAATACAAGGTAGGGTTATATGCATCCGGGGCTTGCCTTCGTTGACGGAAAAGTCTGGCTCCTGCGACGTTTCACAAGTCTTCGATCCGACCTCAACAGACAGATCAACCTCCTCCGCAACTTGATTAACTACCACGTTTTCACCTTTGTTTACTACACGTAGCAACAATGCCATGTTCAACATGATGTGGAATATGAAACATGATGCTCGATGATGGATGCA
Source organism: Miscanthus lutarioriparius (assembly GCA_904845875.1). Classification (NCBI taxonomy): domain Eukaryota; kingdom Viridiplantae; phylum Streptophyta; class Magnoliopsida; order Poales; family Poaceae; genus Miscanthus; species Miscanthus lutarioriparius. Next base: position 70,808,990 of record CAJGYO010000012.1, on the reverse strand, counting down.
AAAATTAATAAATTGTTTACAATTTTTCTTCGCAGTACAGTTACAAACCAAACTAACCAAACCATATCCGAAACTGATGTGACCACGCTAGCACCGATCACTTTGGTGAACTCTCCGACCACTATGGTGAACTCTCCGACCACTACGGTGAACTCTCCGACCACTACGGTGAGCTATCCGACCACTACGGTGAACTCTCCGACCACTACGGTGAACTCTCCGACCACTACGGTGAACTCTCCGACCACTACGGTGAGCTATCCGACCACTACGGTGAACTCTCCGACCACTACGGTGAGCTATCCAACCACTACGGTGAGCTATCCGACCACTACTGTGAGCTATGCGGAGCAAAGATCGTCGGTGAGGGAGAACCGGCGACTGCAGTGATCAAAATGAGTAAACAACAACTGACTAAAGACTACAGCATCGAAACGAAACCGTAAGTACACTGATTACAGACAACGGCTCACCGAAAAGCTCGCCACGATGACACGCCCGCTAGCGGTGAAGTTCTTGACTCGAGAAGAAAAAAAACGTAGGCAATGAGTTCTCGGCAATTTCAAAGCGACCAAGGCTAGCATTTGGATTCGCAAGGAAAAGATGGAACTAGGACGGCCTTTACCGAGATGGCAACAGCGGTGGTGAAAACAAAGGAAGAAAAACGACGATGACGACGTCTTGGTACTTATAAGCGCGCGCAAAAGCTCAAGGAAGCCACAATGAACTGCGGCGGCGATGGATCGGAAAGCAGAGGAAAGGAGCGGGGCAAGCATGACGGCTCGGTTAAAAAGGATGGCCAGAAACTCAAGGAAGCCACGACGAAACCATTTCCCTCACCAGCGCGACGCCCAGACGGCCACGCGCGCGACTGGAAGCAAGCCGAAGCTCGCCGGCGGTGTAGCGCAAGCGGTGAATACTGTTCATCGAAATTACAAGTTTGCCATACGCCAAAATTCACAAATTACTCTCAAATTTTCATAACAACTCAAAAATCTCCAAAAACAAAAGTTGTTCAAAATTGAAAGTTCTACAACTTTGCTTCTATAACCAGCTCCTAATTCTGTCTAGATTTTGAAATGGATTTTCAGGGTAGGATTTAAATGCTGAAAAGCGGGGTTTTCGGAATTTCAAACCAAAACAAGTATTTCAAACTTGATTCAACCAATACAATTTACTCATACAACATAAAGTAAACTTGTTTTAGTAAATGTATATCCAAGTTTTCAATATGCCCAGATGCTTTGCAATGCATATGATGTCATGGCAAGTTTTAGTATTTAAAACACCCGGGGTGTTACAACTATCCAAACTCACAGGCCGCAGCTGAAGCTAGGCAGAAAAGTTATGCTGATCGACGTAGAAAACCTATTGAGTTCGAAGTTGGAGACTTCGTTTATCTGAAAGTCTCACCTATGAAGAGTGTCCAACGCTTTGGTGTGAAGCGAAAGCTTGCGCCGAGATATGTTGGTCCGTTTGAAATCATTGGACAAAGTGGTAAGGTGGTGTACAAGATTCAATTACCTCCAGAGATGAGTGCTATCTTCAATGTCTTTCATGTATCCCAATTGAAGAAATGTCTTCACGTCCTTGAAGAGAGAGTTCCATTGGGGGATATCGAGTTAAAATTTGATTTGACCTTTGAAGAAAAGCCGGTTCGAGTGATTGACACTCGTGAGTGAGTGACTCAGAGTCGTGTGGTCAAGTTTTACAAAGTCATGTGGAGTAATCAGGGTAGTGAACACGATGCAACGTGGAAAAGGGAAGATTATTTGAGGGATGGTTATAAGGAATTCTATCAACAATGGTACGCTTTTCAAATCTCGGGACGAGATTTTTATAAGTGGGGAGGGTTGTAACACCCCAGGTGTTTGGCCTCCACATTTGCACTGCATTTCATGAACATGAGCATCATGCATCCATTCGTGAACTTATATCACATGAAACATGATTTTGAAACATTGCAACAGGTTGTATATTTCATGTGTATTGTTTCTTTTATGAAATGTAAAGTGTGCAACACTTAAGTGCAACATGTGCCACTCACTTAGTGAAACAAGGTTAGTTAATACCATGCAACAAGATCATGAAACATATGAAACATGGCCTTGAAACAAAAGTAACCCTTCACTTGTTCTTCCTTGTTTCAATGCCTGTGATGCTTGATTTTGGTGTGACCAATGTGTGGTGTGGCTAATAATGCTCTTAAGCAACATAGTTATACTTAGAATGTCATTAGGAACAAGGTTCATGTTGATCATTTTGCCTAATTAGGTTTCCAAGTCATGGTTTGACCAAATTGGACCCCTAGAGCTCCTGTGTTTGACTATTTAAAAAGTGTAGCTTAGGATGTTTGCATGTCTGAGAAACCTAAAGCAAAGTTGTAGCAAATTTTATAAGGAACAAACTTGGTTTAGAAGTCAATTCATGAAAATGTGCACAACATGCTCAAAAAGGGTCCACAAGTCAGCTTTGAAGGCTGATTCAACACTTGAAATTATTTCTAAGTCCTAAAATGCAATTTCAGTTTGATTGAGCCAACGTTGGCTTGATATAACTCGTGATCTGTTGAGAGTTAGCTGTTGATTTCTAAATCAAAGTTGTAGCCCTACTATAGCTCTACAACTTTCATGTTCATTGTTTCTTCTAACTCGTCACGGTTTAGGAGCTAATCGGTGTTAAAATTCGACTGTCAGTCGGTTCTATTGAGCACTGAAACGAAAAGTTCAGACAACTACAGTGATCACTATTTCAGAAAACATCCGACGCGTGGGTGACACCCATCGCCGGCCGTCTGACCGCACGGCCACGCGCCGCGGACGCCCTGGCGCTGCTGACCACGATGTGCACACCCCCGCGGGCCTGCCCGACCTGCTCGTCACTCCAATTTTCATTTCTTCACCTCCACCGCGCGTAGCAAGCGAGCTCAGCTGCTCCGCCATCGTTGCAGCGGAGCTTCGCCGTCGCCGAGCTCACGCCCCGCTGCAAAAACATGCACTACACCTTCACCGTAGCTCCGCCGTGTTCGCCTCTACGTCCTCCACCACTTAGCTGATCCATTCGAGCTTTGGTAAGGTCGCTGTGACCATTCCACCACCGCCCGCCATGGCTGAGCCTCGCCGGAGTTGGCCCTCACCGTGGCCAGCGCACCACCGCACCCTTCTTCTATCCCTAGCCCTTGTCTTGTCTTCCCCAGCTCGCGTAGTCGCATCTGTGAAGACACTACCACCCAAGCCGGTCTAGTCATGCCGGAACGCGGCCGTGCACCGCCGTGCGCCATGGCAGAGCCGCCGTGCACCATGGCCGGCGTGCTTAGGGGCCGCTAGGGTCTAGACTTAGGGGGTCAATCGACGCGGGGGACCTTCGGGAGCACGCCGATGCTATCCATTTCGCCGGAGGAGTCGCCGTTGGCGAACTTTGCCGTGTGCCGCGCCATCGCATGCGCCTCCCCTATTTCGTCTCACTGACCAGTGGGTCCGGCTGACAACCGGGTCCCACACGTCAGTGACTGCCTGTTACATAGGATAGTTCAAATTTCCAGTTTTGAATGTTGTTTTGTAAATTTCGTATCTCCAAATTGGTAGATCCAAATTGAGTACTTCCAATTTTGTTAGGATCATAGTGAGGTCTAGTATTTAGGAAAAATATAATATGAGCACTTGTAGTAGAGTTTATGGAAGAATTAAATTGAATCTTTAAATGTGTTTTTGAATGCTTGCAAACTTGTTGAAATCATATCTTGAGTTTCTGTGATCCAAAAATTATGAAATTTTGTGGGTAAGCTAGTATTGTATAGTAGAAGCTCTGGTTAAAATTTGAGAGTCATTGCATGTGTAGTTTTTGAGTTATATATTTTCCTTTTATCATTGGTAGATACTTGTGTGAATTTTTGTAAATTATCTAGGAATCCTATGGCCATGAAACTTGGTAGGTAGTATCTTAGTACCTTCAGGATGCTAGGAAAAATATAAAATCTGTTGCTTGCCACTTTTCACTAAGGTTTCCTAATTATGCCATTTTAAGCCATTCTGCCTTACCATTTTTGTGTAGGCTGTTATACTTACTCAAATGGTGTGAAATTTTTATGGTAGTCTACTTAGGGCATGTAGTATCTACTGTAAGTTTTGTAGATTTAATGGTGTAGTTTTCATATATGTTTACTATTTCCTCTAATTAATTAATTAAATTAAGAAAGGTATTAAAAGAAATGTTTTGGGGATGAACACCCTACTTTCTGGTGTTCTTGTGATATGTGTGATATGTCAGTAAGGTTGGTTTTGTCCAATCATGTGTTTATATCATAAGTAATAATTATTCGTTTGCATTATGTCCTTCTGGACAGATCTGGGGACTTTGGAAAGTTCCCCATGATATTTTGATTTTATGTGAATGTGATCAATACAAAAGTTGTAGATAATTTATGTATCTAGCTCCTGTAAAAATTTGAGGGCATTTGGCCCAGTAGTTTAGAAACTACAGCTGTTTAAAGTTAGGTTCTAGTTTTGCTTACTCTCTGCCTTGTGAGGACAGAGTTCTGTTGATTTATGAATTCGACTTGGTAAAGTGTTGAATCATGCTTTGAGGTCTAAAAATGAATTGTAGACAATTTCATAAGCTTTTCATATTGTCTTGTTGCATGTCATTTGGAATTATAAATCTCCAGTTATTGCTAGTTTACTGCACCGCTACATAGTCTTTATTTTGCTGAAATACAAATGCTTGAGTGTATGTTGTTGCAATGTTCTCGTTGATTGTTTAGGGGTTAGCCTAACTTGAGAATATGCTTAGGTGCAGGTGCTAGGTCATTAACTGAAGATGAGCAATTATACATTAGGTTCTATAAACTTGGTAAGTAAAGTGATTTGAATAGGGCTTAAGTTGGAATATGCAAACTACAGCGAACATGTGCATTCCCCGAGCATCCCTGACATTCGTTCATGTGCATCCATGATATTTATCTTGCGCATTCATGCAATAGGTGTGCCGGAGGGAGTGACGTTGCTGGAGTTCGAGGGAGCCAACCAGGAGGAGGAACCCGAGGTGCAGGAAGCCGACAAAGCAGTCGCCGCGGAGAAATGGCCCGAGTGCCCTGACCACCAGCCTTCCTCGTTCCTGAAAGGCAAGCCCCGGAGCATATTAAGCCTCCCATGTTTTTACAAATACTTTGAGTACCTTTTATTGTTGATGGTGCATTAAGTATAGGAATTGGTTGGAACCAATTGTTGCATTATATATCCTTCCTTGTCCAGATATCGCACTGGAATCCTATTTAAGTTCAAAAATGGGTTAAATGCTTTGCCATGCTTAGTGCGGTAGAAGTCAGGTGATTTCCTGTCACCTGCGAGCTTTAGGATGAGGTGGATCATGGTTGGCTATATTTGCTATCATGGAAAAGAACCATGTGAATAATGAATTAAGACCGGGCGGGGTCTTGTGTAGGTTTGAACATAGTGACTCCGTCTGAGTCGTTTACGGACTTATACGCTGTACGTCCTCATGTCATGTTGAACGCAGCCTAACACTTAGTTGGCCGGATAAGTCGTTCCGACCGCGAAGCCTAGTAGCTCGACTCAGGCCGGGGACGCGAGCAGTGGCGGCATTCTGGAGGTAGTAAGGATGTGCGGAGAGCCATTGGCATAAGTCCAAGGTGGGTTATAGTCCCGAACAACCTTGGCAGAGTGGTTCTTTGAGAATATCAATCTGATCGGACTCATGACTCCTGAATCGTACCAAAGGTGACTTGTTTGCGACTCCGACGGGGGAAGGAGGGTTTGTGTTTAGGAATACCCCTCCAGCTGGATAGGAATCGATTCGAATCGCCGTCTCTCCCGGATAGTGAAAACTTGACTTAGCAGCGACAACGTAGATTAGGTTAACGATATGGTTAAATGGATGATGATGATAAGGTTGCCACAATGAATACCTGATATGGTTATTAATGTTTGCACCCTAATAAAATGATTGCTTAGTATAGGTGCTAATATAGATGATAGGTTAATGGCTAAAAAGTCACTGCTAGTTCAGGCTAAGAGTTGATCATTATTCCTTATGCTTTTCTACAAAAAGAAAGTGTCAGCCAGATCCACTACATTAAGCTATGCATAATCCTTGGTGTCATTAATTTTGGTTTTCGACGGGTAAGTCTAGCTGAGTACATTGCCATACTCAGGGTTTATTCCCTCTTGTTGTAGATGACCTTCTATATCAGGGATTCTATAAGTATTGTCTCCACCCGGCGGGTGATGAAGACTAGATCATGGGCATGATCTCTGTTCTCTTATCTGAATGCTTTTGTGGGCTATGATCAGCGAACCAGTATGTGTATTTGAACTCGGGTGTGTAAGTTAAACTATTTGCTTCCGCATGTTTTACAAGACTTGTTTTGTAATAACGATGACTCTATGATGATGTAATCTATTTGCGAATGTCTGTGAAATGTTGTAACATATGATATGTTATGTTGAATTACTGTGATCTTGGTTGTATGCAAGTTGGTTTGAAATCCTTCGAGATTTCAGTTGACTACCGGGTTTATATGGGCTCAAGTTCGAGAATTTGATCGTTTCGGCGATTGTTTTTGTACTTGTGCTCTTATAAATTGGTCGGTTTTGTGACAGCCTTGCCTAGATGAAACAACTGGCAGATGCTTGACATGTTCTTCTACTGTCTTAGAATTAATCAAGATATCATCGATGAACACAACCACAAACTTTTCGAGTTCGGGCATGAACACCGATTCATCAAGTACATGAAGTAGGCAGGAGCATCGGTCAATCCAAAGGGACATGACTAACTACTCTCAAAGGCCATACCTAGTGGAAAAGGTTGTCTTAGGTATGCCTCCTGGCCAAATCTTGATTTGATGGTAACCAACCCTCAAACCAATCTTGGATAACACATTTGCTTTAGACAACAGATCAAACAAAATGTCAATGCGGGGCAATGGGTACTTGTTCTTGATTGTCATGGCATTGAGTGGACGATAATCCACAAACATGCACAATGACATGTCCTTCCTTTTCACGAATATGGCTGGACAACCCCACAGTGATGAACTAGGGCGAATGAGGCCCTTCTCTAAAAGTTCATATGCACCAGGTGACCCATCGTAGGACATAATATCCTGGTCCATTTACTGTCCGAGTGATAACTTGTCTAACTTTTAAATATTGTGTAGCCTTCTGATCCCACGGGGACGACATAAGTTGCTCACTAGGTGATCGATGTCATTACAGGGATAGACACGTAAAGTCACTTGTCTACCATCTCTTGTAGTCTGTTAAGTTCATGTTAGTGACCTGTTCTTCAAAGGTTATCCTCTTTGCAACCTCCGAAGGAAACTCTACCATGTTAGGTCAGATATAAGTATCCTTAGAGTAGAGATGGAGAGATAATCAAGGAAAAGTTCATGTGAAGATAACACATCGGTGTAGTTCGGTAAGGGATCATAACTAGAAACCTCGATACCAGCGCGTGCTGAGCAGCACAACCTTGTGTCGCGCGCCACAGGAGGCTCTCGGTTTCGTCGCGGCACCGTAGTTGCTACTCATAACACCATTACTAATCACACACCCAAAGTGAAATTTCAAGTGCAAAGATTGGGTCGTAAGAACAAGCACTATACAAAGGAGGAATAGCAAGTAAAGGTAGTCAGCAGGTTAGGAGTCATAAGTAGATGATCTGAAGATCAAAACACAGCGCAAGAGAATATAGACTAATTGCCGAAGATAACTGAGCAGTGTACTCTTGCTTAATTTCCATACACGCCTTGTGTCCACCAAGGTGATTACCAGGTAAATATTAACATGAGATTTGGCCTTGCCAAGTGCAGCATGGAATTAAGATTGATAAACACCCAGAGACTTGAAAGAGTTGGAGACAAAATACACGAGATTCGAGGAATAGGGCCAAAGCACTCAATAGGGATTAACGACCTCATCTGTGAGGAAAAAGGTTCCAAAGCCAGAGTGGATAGCGACTAGCATTGCACCGGGCTACTAGCTTCGTTGGGATATCGCCATTGGCAGTCCTAATACAATAACCCTCACCCTTGATAGTGTACGTTTTCTGCTTAAGCTTGGATGCAAATGCGGGACTCATAAAATAATGTGAAGCACCCGAATCAAATAGTAAAACTGTAGGGTTTTGATCAACCCAAAACTTACCAGCAGTGACTACCATACCTGAAGGAATATCAGCAATATTAGTGTAGTTCACCTTCCCCTGACGGCCACCTTGGTTGTTATTCTTCTTAGGGTAAGGACACTCCCTTGACTAGTGACCCGGCCGGTTGCAGTTCTAGTAAGGCATGTTGCTTGGAGGAACATTGGAGCTGTCTTGACTAGTAGTGCCTTTTGGAAGAGCAACTGTAAAAGCCTTGTGAAACCCAGTCTTGTCTAGATTCTTCTTCAACAGTGGGCGGAACTTAGTAGCTGATGCCGAAGGACGGAATGAACCCTGGAATGGAGCCTTAGATTTGACTAGAGCTTCGGACTATGAGGCACCCGCCTCGTAGGCTCTCTTATGATTCTTTGAAACAACATAAATTGCATCGTTGTTAGCCATGATCCATCCCTGACGCATAATCTTAGCTGCCTCACAAGCATCATCTACTCATGAGTCAACTGCACTATTTGTGCCTGAAGCGCCTCCTTCTCGCGAGCCAGCTGTATCATCTGCTCATGCTTATGTTCCCCCTCATGAACAGCCCACACGAACTGTTGCTTGAGAGTGTTCAAAGCCTCCATCAATTGACCCACTTCATGCCGAGCTTCTTGCAACTCCTTGCCCTTCTTGCGAGCACGTTTCTTGGCCTTGCGTTGAGCATCTAAAGCCTCTCTAAGTGTGGCCATGATAGTAGAGTTGCTCCCATCTCTCGACTGGTAGATCTTTAGAACAACCATCATTGCACTCATGGCTGCACTAGAGCTTTCGGCACGCTCCCCATGGCCCCCAACCAAAATGCTTCCCTGAGCCTGACTCCATTGAGCTTCCTCGGGTTGGACATGAGGGAATACCGCAGCAGGTCCACCTGCCAACTCATCTCCATGCTTCAGACAAATGTCAATCAGCGCGGTAAGAGCAGCACACTGTGCACCTTCCCATGGGCTTTGCCCATCGAACTCAATCACCCAACCACACCATACTGTCCTTCCTTCATGCCTGGGTATCTCCATGTCCACATAGTACCACTGCACGGTACCTACGGGCTCAACTTCCTGCCAGTAGTAGCGAGGTGGCTCCTTGTACCCCACTGAATTCAACACCCTCCACAGGATAGTGGGAGTGCCAAAGTGGTTTAGAAAGTCACTGCTGCCAGCAGGGAACGCAGGTTCGGCCATCTGTATCACAATTTGATGATTGACAAGAGGCATTATCTTTCAAGGTAAGCATAAATAACCGGATAAGCAATTTATAAGGGAGGGAGTAATGCAATATGAATGACATGGGTGAATATGATGCATGCTCGTTCCGTACGTTCTCTCACCCTAGTAGAATTTGAGAATTCTAACGGCTAGACGATGGCATACATACATTCTCTCATATACGTATCTAGTCGAGCTACACGTGGCGTTGTTAGTGTACCTGCAAACAAATTCATTGCAGCCCATCCCAACAAAAGAGAATTAAGCACACAATGAAAGCAGTAAACTAAGGTACTCTCCATATATACATCCCCGGATATATATACTTCGGTACCCACAACTGCCCGACAGATAGACCCACAATTAAGTACCTTCATATGTACATATATGCAACATGTAAATATTCTAGTAACCACAACTAACTCTCCCCTAGACCGACAGTTGGACAGTCATGCTCTCACAACTCACACTTACCTGGGCGTAGAGGCAATTGATCCATACATTACCATTCAAGCGAATGGCACCCATGCAATAGCACGCCGCATGGACGACGAAAATAGAAACAATCATTTCCCCCAAGTCAGTAATTATATAAGCCACCTAAAAGTCCTTAGGTGGGCTACAAGGGATGTGATCACCGGCACACTATAATATGAAACTTTAGATTTTTGAACACCTATATATAACTATAAGTTGGAAAAACCCATTTTCGCAACAAAAGCTTTTGTTTTTAAATACCCGTATGACATGTTTAGTGTTGAATCTAGCTCTGATGCTAGCTGTCATGGAACCGACCAATTTATAAGAGCACAAGTACAAAAACAATCGCCGAAACGATCAAATTCTCGCACTTGAGCCCATATAAACCCAGTAGTCAATTGAAACCACGAAGGATTTCAAACCAACTTGCATACAACCAAGATCACAGTAATTCAACATAACATCTCATACGTTACAACATTTCAGGTTCAGTTTGCAGATAGATTACAACACATCAGAGTCATAGTTATTACAAACCAAGTCTTGTAAAGTAGCGGAAGCAAATAGTTTAACTCACACACCCGAGTTCAAATACAAGTACCAGCTTGCTGATCACATCCAACAAAAGCATTCAGATGAGATAACAAGAGATCATGCCCATGATCTAGTCTTCGTCACCCGTCGGGTGGAGACAATACTTACAGAAGCCCTGATATAGAAGGTCATCTGCAACAAGAGGGAATAAACCCTGAGTACGGGAATGTACTCAGCTAGACTTACCCGTCATAAACCAAAAATAAATGACACCAAGAAGTATGCAAGGCTTTATTAGTGGATCTTGCTGGACAACCTTTTTGCATAAAAGCTTGAGTAACCATTAGCATTATTCACCTGTACTAGCATTGACTTTAGCACTTACCTACCATCTATATTAGCACCTGTACTAATCAACCAATTGATTTAGTTGCAAACAATAATAACCATATCAGGTATTTCATGGCTCACCATCATTATCATCATCATTTAACCATATCTTTATATTTAGTGAATCTACGTTGCCGCTGCTCAAGTCAAGTTTTCACTATCCGGGAGAGACGGCGATTCGAATCGATTCCTATCCAGCTGGAGGGGTATTCCTAACACAAACCCTACTTCCCCCATCAGGGTTGCAAACAAGTCACCTTTAGCACAACTCAGGAGAAAAATAAAAGAAAAGATGCGGGTCCGGGCCGCCTGGCATTCTCAGAGAACCACTCTGCCAAGGGTGATCGGGCCTTTAACCCGCCTTTGGGCCAATGGCTCTCTGCACATCCTTACTACCTCCAGAATGCCCCAACCCCCACGGTTCCCGGCCTGAGTTGAGCTACTCGGCTTCACGGTCGGAACGACTTATCCAGCCAGCTAAGTGTTAGGCTGCATTCAACATGACCTGAGGACGTACAGCAAATCGGTCCTTAAATGACATAGACGGGGATAGATTCACACCCAAGACCTCCATGCCTTGTTGCTGCACAACCGTCATCCCGTCCGGTCTCCATTCATTATTAACACATGGTTCTTTTCCCATGATATCAAATATAGCCAACCATGACCAGAGCTCATCCTATATCTCACAGGTGACAGGAAATCACCCGACTTCTACCGGTCTATGCATAGCTAAGCATCATTTGATCCTACACTTAATTAGGATTCACAGGATTTTATCTAGACAAGGTAGGGATATAATGCAACAATTGGTTCCAACCAATTCCTATACTTAATGCATCATCAACAATAAGAGATACTCAATATATTTGTAAAAACATGGGAGGCTTATAATGCTCCGGGGCTTGCCTTTCAGGAAAGAGGATGGACGGTGGTCAGGGCACTCGGCAACTCCTCCTCGGTGGCTGCTTTGTCGGTTGTCTGCACCTCGGGCTCCTCCTCCTGGCTCGCTCCCTTGAACTCCAGAAGTGTCACTCCCTCCGGCACACCTATTGCATGAATGCGCAAGATAAATATCATGTATGCACATGAACGAAGTTAGGGATGCTCGGGGAATGCACATGCTTACTGCAGTCCGCATATCCAACTTAAGCTCTATTCAAAGCACTTTAGCTTACCAAGTTTATACAACCTAATGTATAATTTCTCATCTTCAGTTAAAGACCTAGCACCTGCACCTAAGCATGTTCTCAAGTTAGGCTAACCCCTAAACAATCAACGAGAACATTGCACAAGCATACACTCAAGCATTTGTATTTCAGCAAAATGAAGACTATGTAGCGGTACAGTAAACTAGCCATAACTTGAGATTTATAAATCCAAATGACATGCAACAAGACAATCTGAAAAGCTTATGAAATTGTCTACAATTCATTTTTAGACCTAAAAGCATGATTCAACAATTTACCAAGTCGAATGCTTTGATCAACAGAACTTTGTCCTCACAAGACAGAGAGTAAGAAAAACAGGAACCTAACTTTAAACAGCTGTAGTTTCTAAACTACTGGGCCAAATGCCATCAAATTTTGACAGGAGCTAGATACATAAATTATCTACAACTCTTGTATTCACCACATTCACAGAAAACCAAAATATCATGGGGAACTTTCTAAAGTCCCCAGATCTGTCCAGAGGGACATAATGCAAACAAAATAATTAATAACATATGATGTAAACACATAATTAGACAAAACTAACTCTACTCACATATCACACATATCACAAGAACCCCAGAAAGTAGGGTGTTCATCACCCAAACCTTTCTTTGCATACCTTTCTTAATTTATTTAATTAATTAGAGGAAATGGTAAACATATATGAAAACTAAACCATTAAATCTACAAAATTTACAGTAGATACTACATGCACCAAGTAGGCTACTATAAAAATTTTACATCATTTGAAGAAGTATAACAGCCTACACAAAAATAACAAGGCAGAAAGGCTGAAAATAGCATAAATAGGAAACCCTAGTGAAAAGTGTCAAGCAACAGATTTTATATTTTTCTTAGCATCCTGAAGGTACTAGGACATTCTCCAACAAATTTCATGGTCATTGGATTCATAGATAAATTACTAAAATTCACACAAGGATCATTCAATGATAAAAGGAAAATCTATAACTCAAAAACCATACATGCAATGACTCTCAAATTTTAACCAGAGCTTCTACTAAGTAAGACTATCTTACCCACAAAATTTCATAATTTTTGGATCACAGAAACTCAAGATATGATTTAAACAAGTTTGCATGCATTCAAAAACACATTTCAAGTTTCAATTTCAATCTTCCAGAATTTCTACTACAAGTGTTCATGTTATATTTTTCCTAAATACTAAACTTCACCATGATACTAACAAAATTGGAAGTACTCAATTTGGATCTACCAATTTGGAGATATAAATTTCACAAAACAGCACTAAAACTTGAATTATTTGAAGTAGCTACTGCTCATCATCCATCGACGCGTGGGACCCATGGATCGCGACCCCATCGGTCGTGAAAGAAAAGCAGGGGACGGCGCTTGCGGCAACAGCGTAGCAGCAGCGTAGCTCGCCGACAGCAAGGATTCCAGTGAGATGGTCGGCACCTACATGATCTACGTGATGAGCCGCGTCGAATGATGCTACCGGCAAGACCTAGAGCTAACCGGAGATAGCTCATCGCCGACCAAGGCGGCACGGCGGAGCTCCGGTGCGGTGTACTAATGACGGTGAGCCCCCAATGCCTCTTCCGATCTCGGTATGACTTTCACGAGGTCACCACGGAGCTAACAAAGAAGAAACAGGAGGACGAGAGGACCCCGGTGGTGGTTGGACGCGGTGAGCTCCACTCCGGCGAGGTACGGCCTCGACGACGGCTTCGGAAAAATGGCCAATGGCCCTCACCTACGGCACGTCTGGCTCAGCTAGAAGGGCGACGAGGTAGAGGAGAACACGGCGAAGCTATTGACGAGCTGGCCGACGTGTTTTTGCAGCGGCGAGCGAGCTAGGCGATGGTGAAGCTTGGTCGACAATGGCGGAGCTGCTGCGGCTCTGTTGCTGCTCGTAATGGAGGTGATGGAAATGGAAATTGAGCTGGCGAACTGATCGGGTAGGCACGTGGGAGGGTTCATGTCATGGCCGACCATGCTAGGGCGTCCGCGGCGCGTGGTAGCGCACTCAGGCGACCGGCGACGCGTGGCGTACACGTGGCCGTCGAGTTCTGAATTCGGTCAGGCACTGTATCATCGTTTCAGTGAACCCGAACGAGCCTGACAGCGTTACTTGATGGCCCTCTTTCTCCTAATTCGTTGGTCATTAGCGAAAACAGACAAGATGAAAGTTGTAGCTTGTACTTCCATCTTCAATTTCTATTTAAGTACCAAGGACTAATTCTCAACAGATACAGAATAAAATCAAGCCAAAGTCAGCTCAATCAAACTAGAATGGCATTTAGGACTTAGAAATATTTTCAGTGTTGAATCAGCTTTCACTTCTGACTTGTGTGCCATTTTTGAGCATGCTCTACACATTTTCATGAAATGGTCATAAAATAACTTTTGTTCCTTATCAAATTTGCTACAACTTTGTTTTAGGTTGCTCAGACATGCAAATATCCTAAGCTGTACTTTTTAAACAGTCAAACACAAGAGCTCTAGGGGTCAACAGTAGTCAAACCATCACTTGAAAGCATAATTAGACAATATGGTCAACATGAACATTGTTCCTAATGACATTCTAAGTATAACTAAGTTGCTTAAGAGGATAATTAGCCACACCACACATTGATCACACCAAAATCAAGCATCACATGGGTTGAAACGAGGAAGAACAAATGAATTGCTACTTTTGTTTCAAAGCCATATTTCATATGTTTCATGAGTGTTTTGCATAGTACTACTAACCATGTTTCACTAAAGTGTGTTGCATATGTTGCACTTGAATGTTGCACACTATTCATTTCATAAAACAAACACACATGAAATATGACAATATGTTGCAATGTTTCACAAGCATGTTTCATGCAATATAAGCTCATGAATGGATGAATGATGCTCATGTTTATGAAATGCAAGTGCAAATGTGGAAGCCAAACACCTGGGGTGTTACACATCCCACCAAGATGTCATGGACCAACTAGAAGGAGCCCGCGACATCGCCCTCCTCCGTTCGGCCAAGTACCAGCAGGCGCTACGGCGGTACCACAGCCAATAGGTGCAGGACTGAGCCTTCAACGTCGAGGACCTTGTTCTCCGCCTTGTACAGAGCAACAAGGACCGCCACAAGCTCTTCCCACCCTAGGAAGGGCCGTACATCGTCGTGGAAGTACTCCGTCCAGGTGCCTACAAGTTGAAAACCATCAATGGCAAGGTCTTCACCAATGCCTGGAACATCGAACAGCTACGTCGTTTTTACCCTTAAATAAATGCATACTCTTCAGTTTTTGTCTTTACAAAACCCCGATCTTTAGTGACATCCGACCCTTGCAAATTGCGAGGGGTCAGACCTCACTCGGGGGCTGATACGGATGATACAAGTACGTTTATCTTACTTCTTGTGTTATATTTGCAAACATTCTCAAAGTTCTCCATTCTTCTCATAACAAGTCCTAAGGACTAAGATTTTGGGAACAAATTCTGAGTACAACTGGTAGGACTGTCAGGAGACCCACGCCCTAGTGGCTATGACCTCTTTGCTCACCAGCGTGATCAGAATTAATTCACCTGCACTCCTAGTTTCTTATGACTTGAACCATGGGAAGGGTCGGAGGGCACCGAAACCTCTTCTACAAAAGGAGGAAGCTAAAAAGCTGTTTGCCGTAACAAAAGATGAAAATTCATTCATTCTTCGCACAAATTCACCACTTACAAAGTGATTTCATCACAAAAAGGACTAATGTACTCGTAAATTTAGAAGACTATTTACTCGGGGGCTCCCCTACAAACTTATTCAATTAAAGTCTCTGCCTAGCTTTACTACAAGTACTACTGCACCCGCCGTGCCACGCTCTCCATCGGCGACATCCCACCGCTCCACAGGATCCTCGAAGGCGCCATCATCTGCAATGTCGAGCACCATGGCGGCGACTGTGGTGCCCCGCCGCTGGGGCATCCGGGGACTATGCCATCATCATCAGCCGCAACCCTGACAACGGCACCTCCACCAGGGCATCCAGGGACTATGCCATCATCATCAGCTGCGACCCCGACCACGGTGTCTGAACAAGGGGCGCCTGCCGCCAAAGGAAGGCCGCAATAGATGACGGCGAGGCCAACGACGCTCGGCACCTTCCAGTGCCCTTTCTCCTTCGACGATAGCGACACTTCCATGGCAAAGGTGACCCACACCATCTCATCTACATTGGATGACCTCTAGCTCGACATCACACTCCGGATTCACGAGCGGATCAGTGAGTTTCTCTCTCTTTGGCATTACCCTCCCTCACTCAGGAACTGCCGCGACACACGGACGCATTCGGTGGAAAGAAGAAGAAGAGGTAGCGGCTCAGAGGCAGGCCAAGAAGTGGGACAAGAACTCCCCTCCCCTCCCTATTTAAGGAAGAGGCGCAGCGGCTAAGGGAAGGTGAAAGGTGGGGACGAAAAACTCTCTGCCTTCCCTTATTCAATGCAGGTGGGAAATTAATGCCGATGGGAATCCGAGGGGATGCGCCAGAACCAATGGTACGCGCTCCAGTCAAACAAGACATTGCCAGGGCATGGCCCACAACTACCACACACCGGGCGCGGGAATCAAGGCGCACACGCGTGCTGGCGACCCTCCGCTTCCCCAGGCAGAACCGGGGAACGATCCGACGATGGAACCCCTGCCCAGGGGGGCCCAATGGGCCACCCGGACCGATCGGACGGCCCGGGCAAAAAAGATGAACCAACGACCGCTGAAAGATAAGCACCCCTATTTACTTACTTTGCACGTCATTTTCATTACCAAGCTTCCGACCCTAGCAACGACAGGGGCACGGACATCGCTCGGGGGCTGCCGAGGGTGTCTACCTGGTTAGACACCCTCTTCGCCCGACCCCTCCGTATGTTTAAAAACCAGAGGGGCGGTACGCGAGTGTAAAACTTTGAGTAAAACTGGATGAACCGCCAGACCCTACGCCCCGGGAGCTACAGTGTTTTTCGGTTCACCAGAATAAATCGAACTCACAGTCCCCCGCATCCCTAGCTTCGGCATCCACCTTCTCAAGAAGGGCTCGGAGGGGTCCGTGATGAGGACATCGCCACGCTGGACACACCGACGCCATGGTCTTCCCCAAGTTGCAATTTGTTCCCAACTCAGCTGCCACGTCGCCCTCGGATTCAGCAGACACGTCATCACTGTTTCGGTCATAACTTTCTCATACGACATCGAAACGGGCCGTTCTTGGATGCGTTGGAAAGGGGACGACGACGCCGTCGTTTTGGATCTGGTCCCAGCTCCAGAAGGTCCGTGGATCATTCTGTGTGACCACGGCAAGGTGCTGCGTCACCTATTTGGGCCAACTTGGCCATGTATCGTGTCGGGCCTTAAGCCCAAGTTGTGGGCGCCCAACCCCTGGCCGTCCCCAACCCTAGGTCGAGTCTTAGACTATAAACACAGCCGCCGCCGCTGCTACACAATTGGGTTTTGTAGAGTTTAGTTTTCCATCGAGAAACTGAATCGTTCATTGTAACTGTGGTGACAAATCCTTTTACAGTGATCTAGGGCCCCCGTTCTTGATCTCCTCCACTGTGTCAATTAGTCCTTTGGAACCGAGTTCTTGAACCCTCTATTGATATTCGCGTCATTCATATTTGCAATTTTAGATTGCGTGTTTTACCTTCTTGCTTGTGCTCTTCGATTCGCTTGCAGGAAAAGCCTTCTTGGCGAGGTCAATCAAGTTGTGCTTGGTTGATAACCAACGGAGCGGTGGTGTAACGATTGCAGGGTTCGAATCGTGTCTGATTTGAAGCCGGATCGCCAACGTCGAGATCTCCACAAATCGAACTTACCGGCTACCTCTCGGAAGATCGGGCCTGTACTTATCAGTCCGCTTACAGAATCTCCCCTAAGGAGAAGCTGTCAGGTTGCCCAAATCAATCGAACGGCTTGGATCACCACCGAGATATAGAATCGAAAAATACTCATGCAGGTCGCACCGACCCCACCACAAGACGTCGGGCTCGAACCCCGCACAAACACGTTCGGTAGGAGCTTTCCATCGCTCGTACCACCAAGGTAACATTACCGACCCGCCTTCATTTCGATTAAAATTACACATTCAAACATTGCATATGCAAATCACTGCATCCCAATGCTTCGTGTCGCGTCACAAAATGGCAGTCGCCTCATTCGATATGAGCCGCAATAGGCCGAGGTTCGAAGGCCAGCCCGCAAAGGGCTCGAGGCCGCCTTGTGTCAAACAGAGCCAGGGAGAAATAACTGAGATGAGCCCCAGTGGCCCTTCCCAACTCCGCAAAGAAGCGGACTGGGACATCTCAACCTTTTCTCGTTCGATTCTAACCCCGAGCCAAACCCACAGAATCTCCACCGAGGAGAGGCCAGCAGGCCACCTGAGCCTATCGAACGGCTCGGGCATCTGCCGGGAGACGGGTTAAGAAGTTGTGGAGTGCCACCTGAGGGCTCTATTGACCCCGTCAGCAAATGATGGACCCGGATTCCACACGAACGTACCCGTTAGCGAGCTCATTGAGCGCAATACTCGAGCCGTCGAGGCAAGTGTCGTCTACTCAGCCCCTCCGATTGCGAAAATCGAGGACGGAGTAACGCGCGAAATACGGTCAACCCCTGTCAGACCCTAACAGGGATCGGGGGCTCGAGCCGCTCGATCCAAAGACAGAGATTCAAAGGCTGACCTGCCAAAGGTTCGAGGCCACCTCGCGTCAAACAAGAACCAGGGGGAAAACGGAGATGAGCCTCAGAGGCCTTTGCCCAACCCGCATTAAGGCGGGTAGGGTCATCTCAACCTTCTAAGTTCAATCCACCCTCTTGCCGAGCCCATAGAGTCCCCATTAAGGGGAAATCTGTTGGAAGGCAGGACAAGGAGTGGCGAACTTATCTGGCACGTCATTCAAGCCACCGAGGTAGGTGACACCGCCCCAATCCCTCCAAATTACGAAGAATTGCAGACGGGATGAAACATCACGAAATAGGCTAGCCCACGACCAAATCCTCACCACGCGGGGGCTCGGGGAAGGCCAAGCCAGCGGTAAAGACCAAACGCACGGTCACATAGCGATCGCCAAAATCCTAAGTAAGGGGTACGATCAAATACAAACATAAGCTCGCTTCTCTCGCTCCGGTCTCCAGTAACATCCGACCCCAGCAACCACAAGGGGTCGGATCTCACTCGGGGGCTGATAAAGGTACTGGCACTTCCTCTCCTTTTTCGAAAAAAAGTCATTACATCAGACCTCTTCCTCGCATCAAGATTGGCGGCAAGGTTTGGGGGAACAGATTGGTATAATCACAAAAGACCATGCCTAGACGACTACGGTAATTTTTGATCACCAGTACAATCAAGATTTCCCCTAGACACCTCGGGCCCTATGGTCTTAACAAACAGAACGGTCGATCGCGTAAAACTTTTTCATCGCAAAAAGGGAAGAAGGTAAGATCAAACAAACAAAACAAAATTACAAAACAAAATCATGAAACTGGTCCTAGGACACGAAAGTACCGACACTTGTTCACATATTACAGATAAGTATTTATCAAACTAACTACTTCCGCGAAGGGAGAACCTCTTCTTTCAGCCGGTTCGCCAGGTTCCGAGCGAGGAGAGCCATCGCCTTCTCCATCTCGTCCAGCTCAGCATCTTCATAGACATGCGCGAAGCCTTGGCTCATTACCTCTAGGTTTATCTCCCGATCATAATGAGAACGGGCAGCGGTGAAGACTTGGGTGATCCCGGCGTCAAAGGCGCTCTCCTCAAGCTGGCCGACCCGCGCCATGATACCAGCAGCACGAGTCATGAGGGAACCAACCCCCTCCTCTTGCGCCACTTGCAGGCCATCACAGACCGCCAGGACAGCGAAGGACAGGTGATCATACTCATCACTTTCGACCTGAAGAAGCCCCCGCGCATCGTCAAGATCGGTGCACAGACCGGCAGAAGCTTCCTTGGCTTCCAGCCTTCGGGCCACCTCGACTCCAAGATCCGACTGGCGTGCCTCGGCCTCCCAACATGCTTCGTCGCGCTCTCGAATGGCTTGGTTGCACTCCTCATGGGCCGTGCTGTGCTCCAAGTGAAGTATATCTTCAGTTCGGCACAGCTCGTCCTGCTCCCTGCATAGCTGGTCGATCACCGTGGCATCCTAGGCCACCGTCTGCTAAAGGTCCGTGGACTTATCCTCGGCCTTCCGTCGGAGATCCCGCTCTGTCTCCAGCTCATCCAGGACCTCGACAGCCCGCTTACTGGCCTCGGCATCCTTCCGGAGCAGCTCATCATGCTCCTTTGGGATCCTGGCGGCCTCCTCCTCATCCAGCTTAATCCTCACCGACAAGTCCGTGAACATCTAATGGACCTCCTCCGCGTCCCGACGTGCCTCGGGCTCCCACTGCTGGGCCTCCTCGGCGAGGCGGTCCCACTCTGCCTTTTGGTCATGGAGAAACCGGGATTTGTTCTGGCTACGGGCAACAAGACTCTGAAAAGAAGACCAGTATCAAAAATATGAAAACACAAAGATACGAAAAGAAAGAGGAGAACGAGGTAGATACACGGCTAGAAGGAACGATGATTTCGCGCAGGGCTCCACTGGCCTGGTTCAAGGCATTCATCACAGCCGAGAACCCGATGTCAAGGTTCTCCCGCTCCATACACTCAGCAACATCGTCAAGCGAGAACAGAGCCGACGATGGGTCCTGAGCATCCATCCACTGGAGCGGCGGCTCACCCCGTGTGGGGGAACGGCTGCCCCCCAACAACAGGGCTGGGGGCGACCTCCTATGGGTCCTCTCCACCACCACCAAGACGCCCAGAGACCCACTAGCCCTATCCTCCCCCGTCCAGCCCGCCTCGGACGCCACCACGGCCGCATCCAACCCTGCCGGGCTTGACGCGGTCGTGGCCTCCTCCATCTGGACCCCCGGTGGCACGGACTATGCTACTCCCTCGGATGCCACCATGGCCGCATCCGACTCCACCCGGTCCCACGGCGGCGCCATCATGGGTTACTCAAGGCGCGGATCGCGCGCCACCCCTGGACACCACCACGATTCACGTCCCTGTTGCTCCTGGCCTGAAATAGGGGCGACGAACTAGGCTTGACCACCATCCCTTTGAAGGGCAAGGCTCTTCTTGGGCGCCGGCCCCAGAGCGACCCATCCACAAGAATCTACACAAAGGCAAGAGGCATAAAATCAAAACAGGGAGATAAAAAAGAAAGAAAAATAGGGGAATCAGTGGCTTACTCTCACGCCTTTGGGCGGCGGGAACATTTTGGGGATGAACCCCGGACCCCTGCCCTGACTCATCTAGGCGGGAACACTTCGAGCCTGCCCCCTGCTCCTAGGTAGGGGGGCTCATCTCCCTTGTCTCTGAAGGCGCGGCGATGGAGCCACCCCTCTCGGTCGATGTCTTGGGCAGGGCAGCAGATCCACCCGCCCCCGTCATCTCATGGGGCACAGCAACAAGGCCGCCCTCCTCCATCAGCACCTTGGGGGTGATAGCAGACCCATCTCCTCCCATCCACTGGTCCTCTGCCGGCACCCCGGGTGGAGTGGTGGATTGCCTGGCTCCCACCGGCCCCGAGGATGGGTCAGCGGGTCGGTCCACCTCCGCAGACCTCGTGGACTCGCTTCCCTGCATGGACGGATGGGCACTTGTCAGTGTGCCCTCATCCTCCAGGACACCCCAATCCATGTCGCCAGCTACCTCGTCGTCATCATCATCGTCGTCGTCGTCATCACTTCTTACATCCTCTCCTTGATCCCACGCTTCCTGCTTCCGTCGCATCACCTGCTTGAGCTCCTTTGTCCTCTTGTCCCACTCGGCTGCGATACGATTCGATGCCGCCAGCACCCGATCCTTTGGCATCAGGGCCGAACTATCCTTGAAGATTAGCCTCCTCGGCTGATCCACAGACACCCCAAAATTAGCATCAAAGGGTCGAAAAAATCAAGTAAAAAGAGGAGCGCGGGGAAAGAAAGCTTACAAAGTCAAAAAACCCTGGTTCTGGCCGCATTGGGGGATGCCCTAGCACCGGATACATATGGTCAAGGGTGGCGCCAGTGGTGTCCTTCGAAGGCTCCATCACCTCCTTGATGCGCTGTGCCACATCGGAGGGAGGAAGCGCTTCATCGACAAGCACCATCCCCTCGAACGACACTCCAGGCGCCATCCCGTGCAGGGGAAGCGCACGCGCCATCAGTGGCGCCACCCTCCCCGCATGGTAGGCACCAATAATCCCTGACCCCTTCAAGCCCGCTCCGAAGGTCGGTGATGTGCTTCTTCTCTTTAGTCGTAACGCCCCATGCACGATCGCGGAGCCTCTTGATGAGGAGTGGTGTACTTCGGTGAGGAGGCACTCACATCATCTGACGTAAAACCATGCGAATGCCACGCCTTGTTGGAGGTTGGCGGGCGCATCAATGAGTAGTCCTCGACGGGTATGGCACAAATGAATGCTGGCACATCCCATCGGCACATTCACCTCCTTCTCCCCAACCCGCCTCTTCGACAGACTCACGGTGAAGAAGTGCCACCATAGATCGAAGTGGGGATCGTTCCCCAAGAAACCCTTGCACTGGGCAACAAACGCCGCCATATGTTGAACCCCGTTGGGAGTAAGATGCTGCAACTCCACCTGGTAATAATCTAGCAGCCCCCGAAGGAATCTATGCGCAGGTACAGCAAATCCCCGCTCATGGAAGATAGCAAAGGACACGACATACCCTTTGGGCGGTGCCAGCTCATCCTCCTCACCAGGTAGCAGCCACTCCTCGACGACGAACTGTGGGTGAAGAAGGCCGCGGCAGACAAGGCCCTCCAAACGCCGAGAGGTAATATCGGATCTGCCCCATAGCTCCATTAAAGCATCGGGAAGAAAGGTGGGCGTGAGCTCAACGACAACTACGATGTGGGCACGAGCTTAACAGTGGCTGCGATGCGGAGGCAAACCTAACGACGGTAGCAGTGTGGGCGTAGGAGGCTAGCGTGATTGGCGGCGGAGGTTTTGGACGCGAAGGAAAGGGGGCAAAATACAGAACCCTGGGGGCGAACCCCGTGGTTTTATAGGGGCGATGGATGCGAGAAGAGCAACCGTCCGCCTTGATCTCCGGGCCTGCCACGTGCACCGTCGCGTCGTGTCGCGGGACACGCGCCCGCGATCCCTGTCCTCTCCCGCTGAAATCGTGCTGGACGTTTTGCCTTCCCGAAGCGATCGGACTCTTTTCCCACAGAGGGGACATGGGCTAGAAAAATCTCTTCTCTGATCCGTCTAGGCCCATAACGACCAGGGGTTGGCCCGAACCATCTCGATGGCGGCCCCAACGAAGGATGGGCCCATGAGAAACCAGGACTCCGGTGCACAAGCATTAGTAGGGCCTCAACTTGCAATTGAAACCCTGGCCAAGTTAACCCTAGATGTTTTCCCCGCAAATGGGGTACCGGGGCTCCCTCAAAAATATCCAGTTGATGAAAAACCAAGTCTTATGGCCTTACCCGCAGAGGGCCCGATACTACACCTGGGCGATTCTACTCAAAACACCCGGGGGCTCGGGGGCTACACC
The DNA here is from genome assembly GCA_904845875.1 of Miscanthus lutarioriparius. Lineage (NCBI taxonomy): Eukaryota > Viridiplantae > Streptophyta > Magnoliopsida > Poales > Poaceae > Miscanthus > Miscanthus lutarioriparius. The sequence goes on along the minus strand of CAJGYO010000012.1, from coordinate 70,785,447 downwards.
CATCAGGGTGCGCTCACACGCACCCTCTGGCGAACTAACTCCGACGAAATCAAAACACCCCCCGAGCAATTCTACTCAAATCACCCGGGGTCTCGGGGGCTACACCCATCGGGTGTGCTCGCGCGCACCCTCTGGCGAACTAACTCCGATGAAATTGAAACACCCCCAGGCGATTCTACTCAAAACACCCGGGGGCTCGGGGGCTACACCCATCGGGTGCGCTCGTGCGCACCCTATGGCAAACTAACTTCGATGAAATCGAAACACCCCAGACGATTCTACTCAAATCACCCGGGGGCTACACCCATCGGGTGCGCTCACGTGCACCCTCTGGTGAACTAACTCTCGACGAAATCGAAACACCCCTTGGGCGATTCTGTCCGAACCACCCAGGGGGTTGGGGGCTACTATTGGGAACCTAATACCGGGGTACCCGAGGAGGTGGAACTAATAACCATCGAACGTTAAAAACTCCCAAACGGACAAGAGCACCGCTATGCTTCTTGCCCGAATGATGGGAGTTTGGTTCCGCCTCGCCCGATGCCCGTCGGCCAGCTCTGCCTCCCCTGATTGCTGGAGGATGGCTCCGCCTTGCCCGAGGGCTGAGGGCTAGATTCCGCCTCGCCCGACCCCCAAGGGCTAGGTTCCACCTCGCCCAACCCCCGAGGTATAGACTCTGCCTCGCCCGACCTCCGAAGGCTGGGCTCCGCCTCGCCGACCTCCATAGGCTAGGCTCCGCCTTGCCTGACGGACCTCGCCTCGCCCGATGTCAAAGTACTGGCTCCACCTCGCCTAACAACCGCACCCCGCTCCCTCATGATGATAGGCATAGGGTAAGACAAGACATTCGGGTCAACCACGGCATCGAAGGACCATGTCCTGTGCCCCTGCAGGAAAGTACCGTCAGGACATGATGGGATGGGCGCTTAGACCCTTCTAGGCGTGGTAGAGCCTGAATAGTGTTGCAGGCGCGTGCTCTTCGCCCTACAGTGTTGTAGGCGCCGCCTTCAAACCACCGGGCGAAGAACCCGACATGGACATACGACAACCACTACGTTCCAAGGAGAGACTCCCGTCCTCTACAGTGGCAAAATGAGCAGTCACCACGCCATCCGCTCCCCATGGGGTCGGAGATCAAAAACCCTGTCCGACACGCCGCCCGTGGGGGTGGGACAGGATGCACCCACTTGCTAAAAGAGGCCAAGGCATGGCCTACGAAGATCAATGAACACACCACTTCTAACACTGTCTGCCATGTTATACAGGGCAGGCACAGGCAAAAAGGAAGACCCGGATCCTTGAAGGACCTTCTATACCCTTGGTATTTTCCTCTTTCTTCCATCTATAACCCCTGCTCCCCCCTTGGTCTATAAAAGGGAGGGTAGGGCTCCCCACTAGAGGGACCGACTTTTGATGAACAACTCACATACAGACGAGCTCATAGAGAGTTCGGTTCCACATCACGCACACAGCCAAGCCGCCACTAGGCTCTTGGCACCCTTTCGACCCTTCCATCAGAGACCTAGGACCAGTCCCTCTCTCGACCGTTTGTACCCCCTACTACGAACCTCTTTTGGCGCTAATAACACGAGCAACAACAGACTGGACGTAGGGACATTCAGCCCGAACTAGTATAAACCCTATGTCCTTTAGCGCACCATCCGGGCCTAACATGCATCAATTATAAATTTACTTGCCGGTGCTTGTTGAAACACCGACAGTAAGCAACTTTCCCAATCCGAGCACTGATAGTATAGGGAATTTGAAAGCCAACTTAGGATAGGGTCTGTTAGCCACTAAAGATTGTGTGAATGGTTGTAGTTTCAAGAGGACCTGATCACCGACTTGGAACTTCAAGTCACTCCTTTTCTTGTCAGCCATCACCTTCATGCGGTTTTGAGCACCAGCCGAATGTTGTTTCAAGGACTGCAAGTGGAGCTCTCTGTTGGATATAACTTTAGCTACTGATGGAGATGTGGACTATGTAGTTGCTAGTGTAGCACCCACCTTTGGCTCAAACCCATAGAGTGCTTTAAATGGAGAACATCCAATAGCTGAATGGTAGGAAGAGTTGTACCAAAGTTTAGCTAAGGATAGCCATGGTTTCTAGGTAGTTGGAGAGTCTTGCACAGCACACCTAAGGTACATCTCCAAACAATGATTAACCCTCTTGGTTTGACCATCTGTTTGGGGTGGTAAGCTGTACTGAGCTTCAAATTCACTTTGTATAGCTTGAAGAGCTCCTTCCAAAAGGCACTAACATAGATAGTATCTCTGTCACCGATAATAGATTGAGGAAGGCCATGCAACTTAACCATAGTATCCATGAAAATCTATGCTATAGTGGTAGTTGTGTAGGGGTGTTTGACCGGCATAAAGTGTGCATATTTGGTTAATCTATCCACCACCATAAGATAACACTACAACCCTAAGATTTTGGAAGCCCTTCAATAAAATCCATGGACAAATCCATCCACACCCCTTCTAGAATTGGGATTGGTTGCAATAAACCAGCTGGCAAACTATTGGTATGCTTCGCCTGTTGGCACCCAGAGCACTGTTTGACAAAGTTCTCCACTCCTTGTTTCATCCCTTTCCATGCAAAGTGATTTTTGAGTCTTTGATAAGTGACCTTAGTGCCTGAGTGACCCCCAATGGCACTTGAATGAAATGTGGCAATGAGTTTTGTCTGCAATGCTGAATTACTACCAATCTAGAGTTGAGCTTTGTATCTGATAAGGCCATTGTCAAGGCTATACCCTGCTGGGTTGGGACTATTGATAGCTAGCTCCTTCAATAGTTGTTCTGCCCTAGAATCAGTAGTGTAAGAATTGACAACCTCCTAAATCCAATCTGGTTTCACCATGGACATAGCTTGAAGTACATTGAGATGAGCCACTCTTGACAGTGCATTTGAAGCTACATTCTCCTTGCCTTTTCTATATATGATCTTAAACTGTAAGCCCATTAGTCTAGTCATAGCTTTCCTTTGCATGTCAGAATGCAAATTCTGCTCAGACAAGTATGCCAAGGATTTGTGATCTGTCAGAATCTGAAATTCCTGTCTCTGCAGGTAATGCTTCCATTTCTCCACTGCCATGATCAGTGCAAGAAACTCCTTTTCATAAATTGATAGGTTTCTGTGTTTGTCCCCTAGAGCCTTGCTTAAAAATGCCATAGGTTTGCCTTCTTACATCAATACTGCCCCTATGCCATCACCATAGGCATCTGTCTCCACTATAAAAGGAGTGTTGAAATTGGGTAGAGTGAGCACTGGTGTAGATGTCATTGCCACTTTGAGGGCATCAAAGGTCTCTTGAGCTTGCTCAGTCCATTCAAATGTCTTGTGTCTAAGCAAGTTGGTCAGTGGTTTGGCAATTATCCCATATCTCTTGACAAATTTTCTGTAATACCCAGTGAGGCCTAAAATTCTCTAACTTCAGTCACATTGGTAGGTTGAGGCCAGTGCAACATGGCAACTATCTTCTGTGGATCTGTAGCCACCCCTTCTGATGATATAATATGTCCTAATTATTCCAACTTATGCTGGGCAAAAGAGAACTTTGAGTGTTTGAGGAATAGTTTGTTGTCTCTCAAAGTTTGGAGAACTAGCTGGATATGTTCTGTATGTTGTTCTAGTGATGTGCTATAGATAAGGATATCATTCAGAAACACCAAAACAAACTTCCTGAGAAATGGTTGAAGGATTTGATTCATGACATATTGAAAGGTTGTCGGAGCATTTGTCAGGACAAATGGCATCACTTTGAATTGGTAGTGTCCATGATGTGTCTTGAAGGCTATTTTATGTTAATCTTCAGGGCGAGCATCCTAATTTGGTGGTAGCTAGGTTTCATGTCTAGCTTTGTGAAGTATGTAGAGCCCGCTAACTCATCAAGAATTTCATCAATAATGGGCATAGGGAATCTATTTTTAATCATCAAATCATTCAATTTTCTATAGTCTATACAAAATCTCCACGTACCATCCTTTTTCTTGACAAGGAGGACAGGGGAAGCAAAGGGGTTGTGGCTATGTGTAATGAATCCAGACTACAAAAGCTGTTTGACCTGTGCTTCAATTTCAGTTTTATGTTGGGCCAAATAGTGATATGGCCTTTCATTGACAGGTACTACCCTAGGTATAAGAGGGATGGCATGATCATAGATTCTAGGTGGAGGTAAGGTCTGAGGGTCTTGGAATACATATTGATATGTATCTAGTATTTGTTGGATGGGTGGTGGGTGCTCATTGGGTTCTGTATGTGGGGTTGGTGGTGGTGTGGGTTGAGCAGAAACAATGACATAAGCCCAAGTGTCATTACCTTTCACTAAATTGAAGAGCTTGGTTGCTGAAATGGGAGTAGCTTCCATAGGTGGGGTAGTGAGGCCTCGAAGCTTGATATGTTTCCCATCCATACTAAACTATATAGTATTTTTGTTCCAGTCAAATTGCATTGGGCTATTTTGCTTCAGCCAATCATAACCAAGGATAGCATCATATGGGCCCATATCCAGTACTATCATATCACTGGTGAGAGTATGACCCTAAATGTACCACTATAATTGGTGTACCTTAGCTGTAGCTGTTAACCATTCCCCATTAGGTAACTTGACCTTCCTTGCTGGCATTGGAACTGTTGGCAGTTTTGCCAATTCTGCAAAGGTAGAGCTGATGAAACTATGAGAGCTCCCTAAGTCTAAGAGGATCAACATGACTTTATCCTTCACTAGACTTTTCAATTTCATAGAATTATCGTTGTCAGCACCAGAGAGGGCATTGAGTGAGAGCTGACAGAAGTCATTTGCTAAAGCATCCTCTATAGCCAATTGATTCATCATGTCTTCTATAATTTATTCTTTGTCTTTGTCCCAGTCATTGACCACTATAGCGTGGAGCTAGGGCTTCTGTCGTTTGGAATAGACTTCCTGATGACCAGGCTCAAATTTCGCCCCACAAGCAAAACATAGATTGTTTGCATTTTTGTAGTCCCTCAACTGCCTAATCCTTTGAAGATTTGGGTTAGTAGTTGGGATACTATTATCACCTCTCTGAGGTTGTGGCCTGATAGTGTTGTTCTGCTAGTTGAATTTACTCTCCTATCTTTCCAGAGTGCACCGTTGGATCTTAGCAATCAAAGCTGCCCTGTCCACAGTCATAGGTACATGAGGTTCAATAGTTTCTCTTATCTCATCCTTGAGGCCTGCCACATATTTGGAAGCAAAGAACAATTCATCAGGTTTGAACCCCGCGTGACCCTGGCTGACCCTTTCAAACAGCACACGGCGCTCGTCTGCAACACAAGGCAAGGCAACCAACCAAGAATTTGGCTAAGTCACAAGGTGATGGCTGACCGTGGACAGAGCCATGCCAAGTCGTAGGCTGCCAACCACTGGGTTGGGCGCTGGCGTGACTGCGTAGTTGGGGGATCAGTTGTCGCCATCAACGTCTGGCACCGTCAATGTCCGGTCTGAGCACCCACAGCATTAGCACGCACCCAAACCCTAACCCTCTCACTGCTCCTGGCCGCCACGATCTCCACTGCTGCTGCCACGGATCCTCACTATGCTGCGGCGCAGCCTCCACCACAAGGCGCCGAGTGCCGGCCACGGAGATGGAGCTACTGGGCCCAATGCCAAGAGGAGGAGATCCAAGGACCTAGCAGCTAGTGAGCCTCGCTGCGGACAATGGAAGCCACGGAGGCCGGGAATCCTATACCTATAACCCATAGCAAGGAACCGCCACCGCTGCCGCTGCCGCCTAATGCTGCTGGTGGTGGCGGCAATGATGAAGACGACGTTGACCGCATTAGTGGCCTCCCCAACACCGTCCTTGGTGAGATACTTTTGCTTCTCTCCACCAAGGAAGCCGGTCGCACCAATGTAACACCTCGGGTGTTTTAAGTACTAAAACCTGCCATGCCATCATATGCATTGCAAAGCATTTGGTCTTAGTGAAAACTTGGATATGCATTCACTAAAACAAGTTTACTTTTATGTTATATGTCTTGACTTGGATGGTTGAAGCAATTTCAAAACAATTGTGTTGGATTGGATTTCCGAAAACCCTAATTTCAACATTTAATTTTACCCTGGAAAACCCCATTTCAAAATCTAAGCACATTTTGGGGTTGAGACTAAAAGAAAAAGTGTAGAGCTTGTCGAGTTGTACAAAGTTGGTTTTGGAGTTTTCAAAGTTGTTTTATAAAATTTGAAGTAATTTGAAAAGGCGTAAATTCTTGAAATGTCCCCTTTTTGAATTTAAACTTGCATTTCAAAATGTAGACTGAATTTGGGTATGGTTATAAAAGAAAAGTTGTGCAATTTTGAATTTTGAACAACTTTTATTTTTGGAGATTTTTGAGTTGCCACATAAAATTGGGAGTAATTTGGGATTTAAATCGAGTGGCAATTCTGTAATTTTGGTGAACAGTAACCACATAAGACACCTCACCGCCGGTGACCTTCTTCTGGTTTCCAGGCGCACTCATGGCCATCTTTGGCTTCGCGCTGGCACGGATAAGGCTATAAGGCCTTCACCATCGCCGTTTTTCACCGTCCGTCTTCTCTGTTTTCCCGACGCCACCGCCATTGCTCCGTCGAGCCTGTGTCGTCACCGTAGTGTCTTTCCAGTCGCTGCAAAGCCGTTGTAGCTCTGCTTGTTCCTTGCGCATCCAGCCAACCAGCTCTGGTCGCTTGACTTCCGCAGGAAACGCCGCTCGTCGCCTTTCTTCCTCGCGGCCGGCAGCACCACCGTCAAGTGAGCGCCGTCGTGGCCAACGCTCTGCGGTGAGCCTTTGTCATTGCGAAGTATTGTTCTAGCTTCACCTTGTTCCCGTGATGCTCTATGACTAGTTGATTGATCCTTTTGTCCACCGTAGTCACCGGAACATCGTCGTCGACGTTGCTCGCGTCGCCGTGGCTGCTGTGACCGACGACCCACCTCTCCGCTGCTCCTCTGGTCCCGCTTTTTGCTCAATAGCGTTCGGGGTGAGCTGCTAAACCTTCCCATGCAGTTTGTTTAAGCTCTACTGGTCTTGTTTCACCGGCGTAGCATAGCCGCTTCACCATGTCCGCCATGCCGGCGTTGAGCTCGTATTGAGCTGTAATCGATGCAATTAGTGCTACCCCTAGGTGTGCCTTGTCTTGGTGATCATGTTGGTACCCTCGCCGTCGCTGTTGATCTCACCGACGGCGAGGAATCACCGGTCAGCACGCGTCGTCACCGTGGTCAACACGGGGATCGATGCTGACAGGTGGGGTCGCTCTATCAGTGGCGGTTTGATTTGAAAATGGAAATTTTTCTTTTTCAGAAATGAATGAATAGTATGAGTTTTTGTTATTTTTGTGTAGAATTATGTAGAGCTCCAAAAATTATGAAAATTTTTATGTGACCTCTCTGTGATGTATACTATTTAGGAAAAATATGAATTGTTGCTTTTCAGTAATTTTGAATGTGATAAAATTGCTCAATTAATTAATAAATGAGTTTCCATGATTTTCTAGGCTTAAATAATTATCCAAAAAATTATGAAAATTGTTTTGTCACTTAGTTATCACGTGATGAACCTTTACAAAAAATTTGAGCTCAATTGGAACAAGTTGATTTATTTCATAATTTTGAATTAAATAATTAATTCATAAAAGCAAATAGTAACCTTTAATGATTTAGGTTTTGTTTTAATTTTTGGATTGAGTGATGACCTTGGGTCATTAGTTGGTAATAATCCTTGGCAATTAAAGTAAGTGTTTTGAAAAAGGTTTAGTTAGTTTTCACTTGTAACTGTACCACGAAGGAAAGTTGTATTGAAGTTATTACTTTTTGCATCCATCATCGAGCATCATGTTTTATATCTCGCATCATGTTAAACATGGCATTGTTACTATGTGTAGTGAACAAAAGCAAGAACATGGTAGTTAATCAAGTTGTGGAGGAAGTTAATCCGTCTGTTGAGGTCGGATTTGATATCTGTGGAACGTCTTCGGAACCTGACTTTTCCGTAAACCAAGGCAAGCCCCGGATGCATTTAAACCTACCTTGTGTTTTACAAATTTATATCGCTTTTGCTTTTCAGTACTGCATTAAGTGATTAGGAGTTGAGTGAGAACCTAATTGGTGCATTACCAACCTTGTTCTTCCATATCAACCTTGTTACCAGTTTTAAAATCTGAGAATGCTTAGTTATGCTTAGATATGCTTAGACTAATAAACGTCGGGTGATTACCTGTCACCTCTGAGAATTACATAGGATTTTGATATGAATGGTTACTTATGTTACCATGTGATATGAGCATGTGGAGTAATAAATATAGACCGGTGAAAGGTCCTAATATGGCTAGAGGGGGGTGAATAGCCTATTTAAAAATCTACAAATCAACTAGAGCAATTTGATTAGTATGACAAATAGCGTAATGCAAACTTGCTCTAGCTCTACAAGGGTTGCAAGCCACCTATCCAACAATTCTAGTTGCAATGAATACTTAGGCACACAAACTACTTGACTACTACTCACTAAGAGCTCTCACAAATGCTACACTAAAGAGCTCCACTAGATATGATTAAAGCATGAGGCAAGCTCTCAATTCTAGTTACACTAAAGAGCTTGCTATATCTAGTTTGCGGAAATGTAAATGAGTAAGTGATACGATTATACCATCGGATCGTGGAGTGAACCAATCACAAGATGATGATTGAGCCAATCACCGAGAGAATGCAAATGACAAGAGACAACCGATTTTTCTCCCGAGGTTCACGTGCTTGCCAACACGCTAATCCCCATTGTGTCGACCAACACTTGGTGGTTCGGCGGCTAAGAGGTGTTTCACAAACCTCGTCCACACGATAGGACACCGCAAGAACCGACCCACAAGTGAGGTAACTCAATGACATGAGCAATTTACTAGAGTTACCTTTCGGCACTCCGCCGGAGAAGGTACAACTCCCCTCACAATCACCGAAGGCGGCCACGAACAATCACCAACTCATGCCGATCCTTCACCGCTACTCCAACCATCTAGGTGGTGGCAACCACCAAGAGAAACAAGCGAAATCCGCAGCGCAACATGAATACCAAGTGCCTCTAGATGCAATCACTCAAGCAATGCACTTGGATTCTCTCCCAATCTCACAATGATGATGGATCAATGATGGAGATGAGTGGGAGGGCTTTGGCTAAGCTCACAAGGTTGCTATGTCAATGAAAATGTGCAAGAGTTTTCCCTTGAGCCGGCCATGGGGCTATAAATAGAGCCCCCATCAAATAGAGCCATTGTACCCCTTCACTGGGCAAAACACGCTCTGACCGGACGCTCCGGTCATACCGACCGGACGCTGGCCCTCGGCGTCCGGTCGCCCGATGGACATCCCGCGTCACCGGCTTCAAACGCTGTTTCGTCCGATTTCAACGGCTCTGAAGCCGACCGGATGCTCGGTCAAAAACTCGACCGGGACTGAAGCCCCAGCGTCCGGTCGTTTCCAGTAAGCTCCCCGAGGCATGTTTTTTCGACCGGACGCATCCGGTCCACCTTGACCGGACGCAGACCAGCGTCCGGTGCTCAATCCTACCCACTGTGCCATCTGACAGCTCGACCGGACGCAGCCTTTTAGCGTCCGTCCGGTCATTGAGTGATTCTAAGCGTCCGGTCGATGAGACCGATGCCTTGACATCATTTCGACCAACTCCATTTCAACTCTAACTTCTTCACCCTTGCTCAAATGTGCCAACCACCAAGAATTTTGCATCCGGCGCAATAGAAAATAGACATTTCATTTTTCCAAAAGTGCCGATCTCAACCCTACAAACACCTTGTGCACATGTGTTAGCATATTTTCACAAATATTTTCAAGGGTGTTAGCACTCCACTAGATCCTAAATGCATGTGCAATGAGTTAGAGCATCTAGTGGCACTTTGATAACCGCATTTCGATATGAGTTACACTCCTCTTAATAGTACGGCTATCTATCCTAAATGTGATCACACTCACTAAGTGTCTTGATCACTAAAACAAAATGGCTCCTACATTTTATACCTTTGCCTTGAGCCTTTTGTTTTTCTCTTTCTTCTTTTCCAAGTTCAAGCATTTGATCATCACCATGCTATCACCATTGTCATGATCTTCGTCATTGCTTCATCACTTGGAGTAGTGCTACCTATCTCATAATCATCTTGATAAACTAGGTTAGCACTTAGGGTTTCATCAATTAACCAAAACCAAACTAGAGCTTTCAACCAGGCGGACTCGGTGTGTGAGAGCCACAAGACATGGATGTCTTGTGAGCGGGTTCTTTCCGCCTGTGTCGATTAAGAACCGTCCATTGTTGAACTGTGTGAGATGAGACTTTGTAGTACTAACCACATACTCCGGTAAGCCTTAACTTGGTGATTCTATTACGAGGATGGCTACTCGTGCACTGGGAGTGGAGAGATGGCGGGAATAGCATGTACCCACGTGGCAATGGGCTGGATTGGTGGAGTACTGTATTCTTGGGTGGCGTGGACCCGTTCTTGTTTTAGAGGACCTGAGGGTAGGTTGGTATATGTAGGTCAGGGACCTGCATATGTCGTGTGGTCTGGAATTCCCAGCTGGGTTTTGATCGGTTCAAATCGTTGTTGCTCCTCGGTTATGGAGACTCAACTCTCTATTCATCATCGTAGTTAATAAATGAAACTTGAGCTAGTTTTGAGAAAGAGTTTGATATGAAGTTCATGATCTCATTACGGATCATGGTAGATTCATATACGGTTCTTATGAAGTTTTAAATGTTGAAATAAATAATTTTATTAAAGAGCTTTTATGCAAAAGAACTTTGATTATTGCTAAAGCCCTACCTTGAATCCCTGAGCCTGCATTCCTGTGTTCTATCAGTTTTTATTTCGGTTAAGTCTTGTTGAGTACTTTTGTACTCAGGGTTCGTTGACCCTTGTTGCAGGTGAGCCTCATGAGCAGGTCTATTTTGGACCATGCTGCATGACTGTTGTTCAAGTAGATGATGACAAGTAAATTGCGTGGCCCTTGGGCAGGGCACTTTTGTTCTATGTTTGTATTATGTTATAATGCCACTCCACTACTATGGTTTGTAATAATTATTGAACTTAGTTGTAAGGTTTGAAACTACTGTTTTGTAAACTAAATTATTGTAAGACTTCCGCTATTTTACTCTAATGTAGATATTTGAATAAATGTTGTAGTACTATAATGACTCTGTAATGGTATCCTGCTCGGAAATCGTGGATGATTCGGGGTTCCCCGAGGACACCCGATAGTCTTTTTAAGTTACCGAGAACATATGCATGGTCATCAAAGGTTATTGGACAGTGATAGGTGCATGTGGGCCCTATAATTTAGGAGGTTGTGCCACAGAATGGTATCAGAGCGATCATTACAAAGTCTTTGTTGTATTGTTTTACAAAAACTTCAAAATGATTTGGGACAAATAAATATAACTTGTTAATTTGGTCCAAATTGCTTTCGACTTATCTTATTTCATTATCTCCATTCCTTATTTGATTAAAAAGGCTTTGTGTGGTAGAGTAGTAATCTTATTATGCCCTATATAATAACAACTGTTGTTTATGTACCTTATAAGCTTTGATGTTTTTGTTCGTAAGAACGATTCATGCATCATGATTAATTCACTTGTTACTTCCTTCATCTCTGAGTCTGGGTTGGGTAGTGAGTCTAGGTTGAGTTGTGTAATCCACCCTTGCTGCTCTTGAGACTATTATCAGATGGTCTTACTTGGATTAATCTTGCTTCCTACAGTATGGCTCGTACCAAGGTAATGCCCGTAAGTCTGTCGGACCCAAAGGAGTTCCTCGTCACCAGCTTGCCCCTAGGAATGACGGTGCTAGCAGTAGCAGCTCTAGGCCTGATCCCCAGGCAGAGATACAGAGGCTTTCAGCAGAGTTAGCACATGCCACTAAAGATAGGGCTTTGGACACCGTCTAGGTGGGCCAAATTGAAGGATCAATTGAGGTGTCTCACCACCACTCATAAGAATTGTGAGTATATGTTAGTTCGTATGGTGGAAGGAAGAAATGAAGCTTGGCATAGAGAAGATGTAGCTAGAGCTAGAATTCTATGTAGAAGACTTAGAAGAACATAATACCAATCTACATGAAGAAGTCCATAGGCTGAGCAATCTCCTGGATCCAAATCATGAACCTCAAGCAGATGCAATGGACCCAGGCGTCATCATTGCCGATGATAGTGAATCAAAAGAGGAAGAAGAAGAAGATCCGGAAGAATTAGTGATGGTCGATGAAAGTGATAATAAAGGCAGAAATGTTTCCAAAATGGATACCGATCATGAGGTTTGATGTGATCGAGGAGGAGAGTAGGGTGTAAAATAGTGAGTTCTAGTTAAGTTAGGTAGACTTGCTTAAGTTCGAACTTGTGTTTAAATAAGTGAAACCAGTGTAATGTGTTTGTTGTTAGCTCTCTTAAGAATTCAATAAAAGCTTGTGAGTAAAGTTTGGTTTGTCATGAACAGATGCGTCGTACTCGTGGTTTGACTAATCCTGGTACTTCACAAGATGAGGATGGTATTCCTGATCTACCACCAGTTCCACCCAATTTGGTTGATGCTATCGCCGCACTAGTCAATGTGACTGTTGAGAATGCTCGGTTGCTTTGAGAGATAGCTCAAAGCAATCAGAATATGATGCAAGGGAATTGTGGTCGCAATCATCCCAAGCATGAAGCTACATATGTTGATTTCACAGATACAAGACCTCGGTGTTTACCAAGGCCGATGAACCACTAGAAGCTGATGATTGGCTTCATACAATGGAGCAAAAGTTTGATCTCATTCCATGCATGGAGTATCAGAAGCCTATGTTTGCAGCCCAACAGCTTAGAGGTGCAGCAAGTGCTTGGTGGGCAAACCTTGTGGCTATGCAACCAGCAGGTGTTCAGTTGACTTGGGTAGAGTTTCGTACTACTTTCCATGCCCATTATATCCCCAAGGGAGTTATGGCTATGAAGTTGTATGAGTTCCTTGCTTTCAAGCAAGGGGATCAAACGGTTATGCAGTATGTGGGTAAATTCAATCACCTATCATAGTATGCATCTGAGCATGTGAACACAGATGCCAAGAAGAAGAAGTGGTTCATGCGGGGACTTAATACCAAACTGCAGACCATGATGACTACATGTACCAATATCACTTATCATGAGGCAATGAACATTGCTATTGCTTTAGAGGAAAAATATCGGTAGCATAAGGAGATCAAGAAGAAAAAGAGTGTGCCATCTGGATCTTTTGGTGGAAATCAAAAGAGGCAAAAGATAATTTATCACCCAGTCAATCATTATCGTCCTCCTTATCGTCCTCCGCTGAGTTCTAAGCCGGGCAACAATCAAATGTCTGCCCTGCCACAACTTACCAGAATCCACAACAGACAAATACTCCTGGTGTTCATGCTTCAACACCCCAGGGCCACAAGTACCCATGTTTCAATTGTGGGAAGTCCGGTCATTTCTCTAGGGAATGTCCGTATCCTAAATAGTATAATCAAAATTTTCAGAAGACTCCTGGAAATCAACAACAGGGTCAAGGTCAGGATAAGAACAACCACCAAAGTGCTCAGAAGGGCAAAGATGAAAAGAAGACGGGGAGGGTTTTCTATATTCAAGCCAAGGAGATTCCAGAAGGGGAACCCGTGATGATGGGTATGTTTCCTGTCGCTAATCATCCTGCAGTTATGCTTTTTGATTCTGGTGCATCTCATTCATTCATCAATAGAACCTTTGTCGTAAAGCATGAAATTCCAATTGGGGCAACAAAGGAAAATTTCTTTATACAGTCACCCGGGGGACGTCTGTGTACTAAGGAAATAGTATACCAGGTACCCATAAACCTGGGTGGGCATATTTTTCCTACTACCATGATTATTCTCAAGGATCAGGATATAGATGTGGTCTTGAGAATGAATTGGATGTCTCAGCATAAGGCTGTTATAGATGCTTTGAATAGGACAATAATGGTGAGTTTGCCAGATTGTAATTCTCAGCTTCTTATCCAACTTCCAACCCTAAGGAGATTAGTGGAAAAAGTTTGTGCAACTTCTGTTAAGGAGATTAGAGATATCCTGGTAGTTTGTGAATTTCTAGATGTTTTTCCTAAAGATTTACCCGGTCTACCACCAGATAGGGATGTTCAGTTTAACATAGAGTTAAAACCTGGAACAGCTCTGATCTCTCAGAGAGCTTATAGGATGCCTCCCAAGGAATTAGCTGAGTTGAAGACGCAGTTGCAAGAGTTGATTGATAAGGGGTTTATCCAACCTAGTTCATCACCTTGGGGATGTCCTGCAATTTTTGTGAAAAAGAAAGATGAGACCCTGAGGTTATGTGTGGATTATTGTCCGTTGAATGAAGTAACCATTAAGAATAAGTATCCCTTACCTCGGATCGACTTACTTTTTGATCAACTAGCTGGAGCCAAAGGTTTCTCCAAGATTGATTTGAGGTCAGGTTACCACCAAATCAAAATTAAGCCTGAAGATATTCCCAAAACGGCATTTACCACAAGATATGGATTATATGAATACCTGGTAATGTCTTTTGGTTTGACGAATGCCCCAACTCATTTCATGTATCTGATGAATTTAGTATTCATGCCTGAGCTAGATAAGTTTGTAGTGGTGTTTATTGATGACATCTTAGTATATTCCAAGAACAAGAAAGAACATGCGGAACATCTCAAAATTGTTCTGACCCGCTTGAGAGAATATTAGCTTTATGCCAAGTTCAGTAAGTGTGACTTCTGGCTTAAGGAAGTATAGTTTTTAGGACATGTCTTGTCAGCTGAAGGAGTTGTAGTAGATCCAAGCAAAGTTAAGGATGTACTAGATTGGAAACCACCAACCACTGTTCATTAGGTTCGGAGTTTTCTTCGAATGGCGGGTTATTACCGTCGTTTTATTCTAGATTTCTCTAGAGTATCCAAGTCCATCATTGGGTTGTTGAAGAACCAAGCTAAGTTTGTCTGGTCATCTGATTGTGAAGAAGCCTTCCAGACTTTGAAGAGATTGTTAACCACTGCACCAGTATTAGCACAACCAGATATCGAGAAGCCGTTTGACGTTTATTGTGATGCTTCTGGTATTGGCATTGGATGTGTATTCATACAAGAAGGCCGAGTCATTGCCTATGCTTCCAGACAACTTAAGCAACATGAAGAACATTATCCAACTCATGATCTGGAGTTAGCAGCAGTTGTCCATGCTTTGAAGATTTGGCGGCATTACCTGCTTGGTAATGTTTGCCATATTTATACAGATCACAAGAGTTTAAAGTATATCTTTACTCAATCAGAATTGAACATGAGACAAAGAAGATGGTTAGAATTTATTAAAGATTATGACTTGGAGGTACATTACCATCCTAGTAAGGAAAATGTGGTTGCAGATGCCCTCAGTCGTAAGAGTCATTGCAATTGTCTGGCCGTAAAAACAATGGATCTGACTTTATGTCAAGAGATGGAGAAGTTGAATGTAGAGGTAATTCAACAAGGTAGTTTGACCAATATAACTGTTGAATCAACTATTCGAGACCAGATTGTTCCCACTCAAAAAGAAAACAAGGGTATAGCCCATATCAAAGAAAGAGTTAGGAAGGGAAAAGCGGAATGCTTTGGAATAGATAATGAAGGTGTGCTATGGTTCAAGAATCGTCTTGTGGTACCAAAGGTTTCTGAGTTGCGATAGTCAATTCTTGAAGAGGCACATGCTATGAGGTTATCTATTCATCCGGGAAGTAATAAGATGTACCATGACTTGAAACAGAGATTTTGGTGGACCAAAATGAAGATAGAGATTGCTCGATATATAGCAAAGTGTGATACTTGTCAAAAGGTAAAAGCTATACATTTGAGGTCCGCTGGAGAATTACAGCCATTACCTATTCTAGCTTGGAAGTGGGAGGATATTAGTATGGACTTTATCGTTGGTCTACCCAAGACATCAAAAGGTTTTGATTCAATATGGGTTATTGTAGATCGACTAACTAAGTCAGCACATTTTCTTCCAGTCACGAGTACATACCCCACTATCCGATATGCCAAGATGTATTTAGCCCGAATTGTGAGTTTACATGGGGTACCAAAGACCATAGTGTCAGATAGGGGTACACAGTTTGTCTCCAGCTTTTAGAAACAATTGCATGCTTTGTTTGGTACCAAACTTCTGTATAGTACAACTTATCATCCACAAACTGATGGTCAGACTGAAAGGGTCAATCAAGTACTTGAAGATATGTTAAGGTGTCCTGTCCTTAACTATTCCAGTAAGTGGGATGAATGCTTGCCTTTGGCTGAGTTCTCATACAACAATAGTTATCAAGAGAGTATCAGGATGGCTCCATTTGAAGCACTCTATGGTCGTAGATGCAGAACATTGCTGAATTGGTCTGAACCCGGAGAAAGATGGTTCTTTGGAGTTGACCTTGTAAAAGAAACATAAGAGAAGGTTAGGAAGATACAAAGTAATTTGAAGATAGCTTAGTCCCGACAAAAGAGTTATGCGGATAAACGACGTAGACCTTTGGTGTTTAACAAGGGAGATTTGGTATATCTGAAGGTATCACCAATGAAGGGGGTTACCCATTTTGGTGTTAAAGGCAAGTTGGCACCTCATTATATTGGACCATTTCAAATTTTGGAAAGGTGTGGAAAGGTGGCATATCGCTTGAAATTACCAGAACATCTCTCAGTTGTGCATGATGTGTTCCATGTTTCTCAATTAAAGAAGTGTCTCCGAGTGCCTAAGCAGAATGTTGAGGTTGAAGGAGTGGAACTTGAACCTGATTTGACCTATTCTGAATATCCTATCCGAGTTCTGGATCAGAAAGATCATGTCACTCGAAGGAGGACAATCAAGTTCTACAAGATACAATGGAATCAACATTCCAAAAAGAAGCTATTTGGGAATCTGAAGAGTACTTGCTAGAACAATTTCTAGAATTTCCAAAGTCATTGCAAAGTATTGTTCTAGCTTCACCTTGTTCCCGTGATGCTCTATGACTGGTTGATTGATCCTTTTGTCCACCGCAGTCACTAGAACACCGTCATCGACGTTGCTCGCGTCGCCGTGGCTGCTGTGACCGTCTACCCACCTCTCCACTGCTCCTCTGGTCCCGCTTTTTGCTCAATAGCGTTCGGGGTGAGCTGCTAAACCTTCCCATGCAGTTTGTTTAAGCTCTATCGATCTTGTTTCACCGGCGTAGCATAGCCGCTCTGCCGTGTCCGCCATGGCCGGCGTTGAGCTCGTATTGAGCTGTAATCGATGCAATTAGTGCTACCCCTAGGTGCGCCTTGTCTTGGTGATCATGTTGGTACCCTCGCCGTCGCCGTTGAACTCACCGGCAGCGAGGAATTGCCGGTCAGCGTGCGTTGTCGCCGTGGTCAACACGAGGATCGGTGCTGACAGGTGGGGTCGCTCTGTCAGTGGCGGTTTGATTTGAAAATGGAAATTTTTCTTTTTCAGAAATGAATGAATAGTATGAGTTTTTGTTATTTTTGTGTAGAATTATGTAGAGCTCCAAAAATTATGAAAATTTTTGTGTGACCTCTCTGTGATGTATACTATTTAGGAAAAATATGAATTGTTGCTGTTTAGAACTTTTTAAATGTGATAAAATTGCTCAATTAATTAATAAATGAGTTTCCATGATTTTTCTAGGCTTAAATAATTATCCAAAAAATTATGAAAATTGTTTTGTCACTTAGTTATCATGTGATGAAGCTTTAAAAAAATTTGAGCTCAATTGGAACAAGTTGATTTATTTCATAATTTTGAATTAAATAATTAATTCATACAAGCAAATAGTAACCTTTAATGATTTAGGTTTTCTTTGAATTTTTTGATTGAGTGATGACCTTGGGTCATTAGTTGGTAATGATCCTTGGCAATTGAAGTAAGTGTTTTGAAAAAGGTTTAGTTAGTTTTCACTTGTAACTGTACTGCGAAGGAAAGTTGTATTCAAGTTATTACTTTTTGCATCCATCATCGAGCATCACATTTTATATCTCGCATCATGTTAAACATGGCATTGTTACTACGTGTAGTGAACGAAAGCGAGAACGTGGTAGTTAATCAAGTTGTGGAGGAAGTTAATCCGTTTGTTGAGGTCAGATTTGATATCGGTGGAACGTCTCCGGAACCTGACTTTTCCGTCAACCAAGGCAAGCCCCGGATGCATTTAAACCTACCTTGTGTTTTACAAATTTATATCGCTTTTGCTTTTCAGTACTGCATTAAGTGATTAGGAGTTGAGTGAGAACCTAATTGGTGCATTACCAACCTTGTTCTTCCATATCAACCTTGTTACCAGTTTTAAAATCCGAGAATGCTTAGTTATGCTTAGATATGCTTAGACTAATAAATGTCGGGTGATTACCTGTCACCTCTGAGAATTACATGGGATTTTGATATGATTGGTTACTTATGTTATCATGAGATATGAGCATGTGGAGTAATAAATATAGATCGGGCGGACTCGGTGTGTGAGAGCCACAAGACATGGATGTCTTGTGAGCGGGTTCTTTCCGCCTGTGTCGATTAAGAACCGTCCGTTGTTGAACTGTGTGAGATGAGACTTTGTAGTACTAACCACATACTCCTGTAAGCCTTAACTTGGTGATTCTATTACGAGGATGGCTACTCGCGCACTGGGAGTGGAGAGATGGCAGGAATAGCGTGTACCCACGTGGCAATGAGCTGGATTGGTGGAGTACTATATTCTCAGGTGGCGCGGACCCGTTCTTATTTTAGAGGACCTGAGGGTAGGTTGGTATATGTAGGTCAGGGACCTGCATATGTCGTGTGGTCTAGAATTCCTAGCTGGGTTTTAATCGGTTCGAATCGTCGTCGCTCCTCGGTTATGGAGACTCAACTCTCTGTTCATCATCGTAGTTAATAAATGAAACTTGAGCTGGTTTTGAGAAAGAGTTTGATATGAAGTTCATGATCTCATTACGGATCATGGCAGATTCATATATGGTTCTTATGAAGTTTTAAATGTTGAAATAAAGAATTTTCTTAAAGAGCTTTGACGCAAAAGAACTTTGTTTATTGCCAAAGCCCTACCTTGAATCCTTGAGCCTGCATTCTTGTGTTCTATCAATTTTTATTTCGGTTAAGTCTTGTTGAGTACTTTTGTACTCAGGGTTCGTTGACCCTTGTTGCAGGTGAGCCTCATGAGCAAGTCTATTTTGGACCGTGCTGCATGACTGTTGTTCAAGTAGATGATGACAAGTAAATTGTGTGGCCCTTGGGCAGGGCACTTTTGTTGTGTGTTTGTATTATGTTATAATGCCAATCCACTACTTTGGTTTGTAATAATTATCGAACTTAGTTGTAAGGTTTGAAACTACTATTTTGTAAACTAAATTATTGTAAGACTTCCGCTATTTTACCATGATGTAGATATTTAAATAAATGTTGTAATACTGCAATGACTCTATAATGGGATCATGCTCGGAAATCGTGTATCATTCGGGGTTCCCCGAGGACACCCGATAGTCTTCTTAAGTTACCGGGAACATATGCATGGTCGTCAAAGGTCATTGGACAGTGATAGGTGCATGTGGGTCCCATAATTTAGGAGGTTCTGCCACAACCAACCTGGGGGACCCACCTCTGGGCTCCCACATGAGGAGTCCATGGTTTGATCGATATGTGAGAAAACACGACTCCCCAAGACGTTGGTGAAAATGACCAGGTCGGTCTAAGTCGAGGGCACAGAAAAAACGAGGTGGAAACATGCGAAAACGGGTCGTGAACGGGCCAAAATAGGCCACGAACTGGTCACGAGCCCTGGTCCCACTGGGGTAGCCCGTGGGACCTAGGGGACCATGTCGATGTTTTACCACCGATAGCTTGCCACGGGGTTACCCACGGCAGTATTTTCGGGCCTTGTTTTGTCACTTAGTTATCATGTGATGAACCTTTAAAAAAAATTTGAGCTCAATTGGAACAAGTTGATTTATTTCATAATTTTGAATTAAATAATTAATTCATACAAGCAAATAGTAACCTTTAATGATTTAGGTTTTCTTTGAATTTTTTGATTGAGTGATGACCTTGGGTCATTAGTTGGTAATGATCCTTGGCAATTGAAGTAAGTGTTTTGAAAAAGGTTTAGTTAGTTTTCACTTGTAACTGTACCGCGAAGGAAAGTTGTATTCAAGTTATTACTTTTTGCATCCATCATCGAGCATCACATTTTATATCTCGCATCATGTTAAACATGGCATTGTTACTACGTGTAGTGAACGAAAGCGAGAACGTGGTAGTTAATCAAGTTGTGGAGGAAGTTAATCCGTCTGTTGAGGTCAGATTTGATATCGGTGGAACGTCTCCGGAACCTAACTTTTCCGTCAACCAAGGCAAGCCCCGGATGCATTTAAACCTACCTTATGTTTTATAAATTTATATCGCTTTTGCTTTTCAGTACTGCATTAAGTGATTAGGAGTTGAGTGAGAACCTAATTGGTGCATTACCAACCTTGTTCTTCCATATCAACCTTGTTACCAGTTTTAAAATCCGAGAATGCTTAGTTATGCTTAGATATGCTTAGACTAATAAATGTCGGGTGATTACCTGTCACCTCTGAGAATTACATGGGATTTTGATATGATTGGTTACTTATGTTATCATGAGATATGAGCATGTGGAGTAATAAATATAGATCGGGCGGACTCGGTGTGTGAGAGCCACAAGACATGGATGTCTTGTGAGCGGGTTCTTTCCGCCTGTGTCGATTAAGAACCGTCCGTTGTTGAACTGTGTGAGATGAGACTTTATAGTACTAACCACATACTCCTGTAAGCCTTAACTTGGCGATTCTATTACGAGGATGGCTACTCGCGCACTGGGAGTGGAGAGATGGCAGGAATAGCGTGTACCCACGTGGCAATGGGCTAGATTGGTGGAGTACTATATTCTCAGGTGGCGCGGACCCATTCTTATTTTAGAGGACCTGAGGGTAGGTTGGTATATGTAGGTCAGGGACCTGCATATGTCGTGTGGTCTGGAATTCCTAGCTGGGTTTTAATCGGTTCGAATCGTCGTCGCTCCTCGGTTATGGAGACTCAACTCTTTGTTCATCATCGTAGTTAATAAATGAAACTTGAGCTGGTTTTGAGAAAGAGTTTGATATGAAGTTCATGATCTCTTTACGGATCCTGGCAGATTCATATATGGTTCTTATGAAGTTTTATATGTTGAAATAAAGAATTTTCTTAAAGAGCTTTTACGCAAAAGAACTTTGATTATTGCTAAAGCTCTACCTTGAATCCCTGAGCCTGCATTCTTGTGTTCTATCAGTTTTTATTTCAGTTAAGTCTTGTTGAGTACTTTTGTACTCAGGGTTCGTTGACCCTTGTTGCAGGTGAGCATCATGAGCAGGTCTATTTTGGACCGTGCTGCATGACTGTTGTTCAAGTAGATGATGACAAGTAAATTGTGTGGCCCTTGGGCAGGGCACTTTTGTTGTGTGTTTGTATTATGTTATAATGCCACTCCACTACTTTGGTTTGTAATAATTATCGAACTTAGTTGTAAGGTTTGAAACTACTATTTTGTAAACTAAATTATTGTAAGACTTCCGCTATTTTACCATGATGTAGATATTTAAATAAATGTTGTAATACTGCAATGACTCTGTAATGGGATCATGCTCGGAAATCGTGTATGATTCGGGGTTCCCCGAGGACACCCGATAGTCTTCTTAAGTTACCGGGAACATATGCATGGTCGTCAAAGGTCAATGGACAGTGATAGGTGCATGTGGGTCCTATAATTTAGGAGGTTCTACCACAACCAACCTGGGGGACCCACCCCTGGGCTCCCACATGAGGAGTCCATGGTTCGATCGATATGTGAGAAAACACGACTCCCCAAGACGTTGGTGAAAATGACCAGGTCGGTCTAAGTCGAGGGCACAGAAAAAACGAGGTGGAAACATGCGAAAACGGGTCGTGAACGGGCCAAAATAGGCCACGAACTGGTCACGAGCCCTGGTCCCACTGGGGTAGCCCGTGGGACCTAGGGGACCATGTCGATGTTTTACCACCGATAGCTTGCCACGGGGTTACCCACGGCAGTATTTTCGGGCCTTGTTTTGTCACTTAGTTATCATGTGATGAACCTTTAAAAAAAATTTGAGCTCAATTGGAACAAGTTGATTTATTTCATAATTTTGAATTAAATAATTAATTCATACATGCAAATAGTAACCTTTAATGATTTAGGTTTTGTTTGAATTTTTGGATTGAGTGATGACCTTGGGTCATTAGTTGGTAATGATCCTTGGCAATTGAAGTAAGTGTTTTGAAAAAGGTTTAGTTAGTTTTCACTTGTAACTGTACCGCGAAGGAAAGTTGTATTGAAGTTATTACTTTTTGCATCCATCATCGAGCATCATATTTTATATCTCGCATCATGTTAAACATGGCATTGTTACTACGTGTAGTGAACGAAAGCGAGAACGTGGTAGTTAATCAAGTTGTGGAGGAAGTTAATCCGTCTGTTGAGGTCAGATTTGATATCGGTGGAACGTCTCCGGAACCTAACTTTTCCGTCAACCAAGGCAAGCCCCGGATGCATTTAAACCTACCTTATGTTTTATAAATTTATATCGCTTTTGCTTTTCAGTACTGCATTAAGTGATTAGGAGTTGAGTGAGAACCTAATTGGTGCATTACCAACCTTGTTCTTCCATATCAACCTTGTTACCAGTTTTAAAATCCGAGAATGCTTAGTTATGCTTAGATATGCTTAGACTAATAAATGTCGTGTGATTACCTGTCACCTCTGAGAATTACATGGGATTTTGATATGATTGGTTACTTATGTTATCATGAGATATGAGCATGTGGAGTAATAAATATAGATCGGGCGGACTCGGTGTGTGAGAGCCACAAGACATGGATGTCTTGTGAGCGGGTTCTTTCCGCCTGTGTCGATTAAGAACCATTCGTTTTTGAACTGTGTGAGATGAGACTTTGTAGTACTAACCACATACTACTGTAAGCCTTAACTTGGCTATTCTATTACGAGGATGGCTACTCGCGCACTGGGAGTGGAGAGATGGCGGGAATAGCGTGTACCCACGTGGCAATGGGCTAGATTGGTGGAGTACTATATTCTCAGGTGGCGCGGACCCATTCTTATTTTAGAGGACCTGAGGGTAGGTTGGTATATGTAGGTCAGGGACCTGCATATGTCGTGTGGTCTGGAATTCCTAGCTGGGTTTTAATCGGTTCGAATCGTCGTCGCTCCTCGGTTATGGAGACTCAACTCTTTGTTCATCATCGTAGTTAATAAATGAAACTTGAGCTGGTTTTGAGAAAGAGTTTGATATGAAGTTCATGATCTCTTTACGGATCCTGGCAGATTCATATATGGTTCTTATGAAGTTTTATATGTTGAAATAAAGAATTTTCTTAAAGAGCTTTTACGCAAAAGAACTTTGATTATTGCTAAAGCTCTACCTTGAATCCCTGAGCCTGCATTCTTGTGTTCTATCAGTTTTTATTTCAGTTAAGTCTTGTTGAGTACTTTTGTACTCAGGGTTCGTTGACCCTTGTTGCAGGTGAGCATCATGAGCAGGTCTATTTTGGACCGTGCTGCATGACTGTTGTTCAAGTAGATGATGACAAGTAAATTGTGTGGCCCTTGGGCAGGGCACTTTTGTTGTGTGTTTGTATTATGTTATAATGCCACTCCACTACTTTGGTTTGTAATAATTATCGAACTTAGTTGTAAGGTTTGAAACTACTATTTTGTAAACTAAATTATTGTAAGACTTCCGCTATTTTACCATGATGTAGATATTTAAATAAATGTTGTAATACTGCAATGACTCTGTAATGGGATCATGCTCGGAAATCGTGTATGATTCGGGGTTCCCCGAGGACACCCGATAGTCTTCTTAAGTTACCGGGAACATATGCATGGTCGTCAAAGGTCAATGGACAGTGATAGGTGCATGTGGGTCCTATAATTTAGGAGGTTCTACCACAACCAACCTGGGGGACCCACCCCTGGGCTCCCACATGAGGAGTCCATGGTTCGATCGATATGTGAGAAAACACGACTCCCCAAGACGTTGGTGAAAATGACCAGGTCGGTCTAAGTCGAGGGCACAGAAAAAACGAGGTGGAAACATGCGAAAACGGGTCGTGAACGGGCCAAAACAGGCCACGAACTGGTCACGAGCCCTGGTCCCACTGGGGTAGCCTGTGGGACCTAGGGGACCATGTCGATGTTTTACCACCGATAGCTTGCCACAGGGTTACCCACGACAGTATTTTCGGGCCTTGTTTTGTCACTTAGTTATCATGTGATGAACCTTTAAAAAAAATTTGAGCTCAATTGGAACAAGTTGATTTATTTCATAATTTTGAATTAAATAATTAATTCATACATGCAAATAGTAACCTTTAATGATTTAGGTTTTGTTTGAATTTTTGGATTGAGTGATGACCTTGGGTCATTAGTTGGTAATGATCCTTGGCAATTGAAGTAAGTGTTTTGAAAAAGGTTTAGTTAGTTTTCACTTGTAACTGTACCGCGAAGGAAAGTTGTATTGAAGTTATTACTTTTTGCATCCATCATCGAGCATCATATTTTATATCTCGCATCATGTTAAACATGGCATTGTTACTACGTGTAGTGAACAAAAGCGAGAACGTGGTAGTTAATCAAGCTGTGGAGGAAGTTAATCCGTCTGTTGAGGTCGGATTTTATATCTGTGGACCGTCTCCGGAACCTGACTTTTCCGTCAACAAAGGCAAGCCTCGGATGCATTTAAACCTACCTTGTGTTTTACAAATTTATATCGCTTTTGCTTTTCAGTACTGCATTAAGTGATTAGGAGTTGAGTGAGAACCTAATTGGTGCATTACCAACCTTGTTCTTCCATATCAACCTTGTTACCAGTTTTAAAATCTGAGAATGCTTAGTTATGCTTAGATATGCTTAGACTAATAAATGTCGGGTGATTACCTGTCACCTCTGAGAATTACATGGGATTTTGATATGATTGGTTACTTATGTTATCATGAGATATGAGCATGTGGAGTAATAAATATAGATCGGGCGGACTCGGTGTGTGAGAGCCACAAGACATGGATGTCTTGTGAGCGGGTTCTTTCCGCCTGTGTCGATTAAGAACCATTCGTTTTTGAACTGTGTGAGATGAGACTTTGTAGTACTAACCACATACTATTGTAAGCCTTAACTTGGCGATTCTATTACGAGGATGGCTACTCACGCACTGGGAGTGGAGAGATGGCGGGAATAGCGTGTACCCACGTGGCAATGGGCTGGATTGGTGGAATACTGTATTCTCAGGTGGCGCGGACCCGTTCTTATTTTAGAGGACCTGAGGGTAGGTTGGTATATGTAGGTCAGGGACCTGCATATGTCGTGTGGTCTGGAATTCCTAGCTGGGTTTTAATTGGTTCGAATCGTCGTCGCTCCTCGGTTATGGAGACTCAACTCTCTGTTCATCATCGTAGTTAATAAATGAAACTTGAGCTGGTTTTGAGAAAGAGTTTGATATGAAGTTCATGATCTCTTTACGGATCATGGCAGATTCATATATGGTTCTTATGAAGTTTTATATGTTGAAATAAAGAATTTTCTTAAAGAGCTTTTACGCAAAAGAACTTTGATTATTGCAAAAGCTCTACCTTGAATCCCTGAGCCTGCATTCTTGTGTTCTATCAGTTTTTATTTCAGTTAAGTCTTGTTGAGTACTTTTGTACTCAGGGTTCGTTGACCCTTGTTGCAGGTGAGCCTCATGAGCAGGTCTATTTTGGACCGTGCTGCATGACTGTTGTTCAAGTAGATGATGACAAGTAAATTGTGTGGCCCTTGGGCAGGGCACTTTTGTTGTGTGTTTGTATTATGTTATAATGCCACTCCACTACTTTGGTTTGTAATAATTATCGAACTTAGTTGTAAGGTTTGAAACTACTATTTTGTAAACTAAATTATTGTAAGACTTCCGCTATTTTACCATGATGTAGATATTTAAATAAATGTTGTAATACTGCAATGACTCTGTAATGGGATCATGCTCGGAAATCGTGTATGATTCGGGGTTCCCCGAGGACACCCGATAGTCTTCTTAAGTTACCGGGAACATATGCATGGTCGTCAAAGGTCATTGGACAGTGATAGGTGCATGTGGGCCCTATAATTTAGGAGGTTCTGCCACAACCAACCTGGGGGACCCACCCCTGGGCTCCCACATGAGGAGTCCATGGTTCGATCGATATGTGAGAAAACACGACTCCCCAAGACGTTGGTGAAAATGACCAGGTCGGTCTAAGTCGAGGGCACAGAAAAAACGAGGTGGAAACATGCGAAAACGGGTCATGAACGGGCCAAAACAGGCCACGAACTGGTCACGAGCCCTGGTCCCACTGGGGCAGCCCGTGGGACCTAGGGGACCATGTCGATGTTTTACCACCGATAGCTTGCCACGGGGTTACCCACGGCAGTATTTTCGGGCCTTGTTTTGTCACTTAGTTATCATGTGATGAACCTTTAAAAAAAATTTGAGCTCAATTGGAACAAGTTGATTTATTTCATAATTTTGAATTAAATAATTAATTCATACATGCAAATAGTAACCTTTAATGATTTAGGTTTTGTTTGAATTTTTGGATTGAGTGATGACCTTGGGTCATTAGTTGGTAATGATCCTTGGCAATTGAAGTAAGTGTTTTGAAAAAGGTTTAGTTAGTTTTCACTTGTAACTGTACCGCGAAGGAAAGTTGTATTGAAGTTATTACTTTTTGCATCCATCATCGAGCATCATATTTTATATCTCGCATCATGTTAAACATGGCATTGTTACTACGTGTAGTGAACAAAAGCGAGAACGTGGTAGTTAATCAAGTTGTGGAGGGAAGTTAATCCGTCTGTTGAGGTCGGATTTTATATCTGTGGACCGTCTCCGGAACCTGACTTTTCCGTCAACAAAGGCAAGCCTCGGATGCATTTAAACCTACCTTGTGTTTTACAAATTTATATCGCTTTTGCTTTTCAGTACTGCATTAAGTGATTAGGAGTTGAGTGAGAACCTAATTGGTGCATTACCAACCTTGTTCTTCCATATCAACCTTGTTACCAGTTTTAAAATCCGAGAATGCTTAGTTATGCTTAGATATGCTTAGACTAATAAATGTCGGGTGATTACCTGTCACCTCTGAGAATTACATGGGATTTTGATATGATTGGTTACTTATGTTATCATGAGATATGAGCATGTGGAGTAATAAATATAGATCAGGCGGACTCGGTGTGTAAGAGCCACAAGACATGGATGTCTTGTGAGCGGGTTCTTTCCGCCTGTGTCGATTAAGAACCATTCGTTTTTGAACTATGTGAGATGAGACTTTGTAGTACTAACCACATACTATTGTAAGCCTTAACTTGGCGATTCTATTACGAGGATGGCTACTCACGCACTGGGAGTGGAGAGATGGCGGGAATAGCGTGTACCCACGTGGCAATGGGCTGGATTGGTGGAATACTGTATTCTCAGGTGGCGCGGACCCGTTCTTATTTTAGAGGACCTGAGGGTAGGTTGGTATATGTAGGTCAGGGACCTGCATATGTCGTGTGGTCTGGAATTCCTAGCTGGGTTTTAATTGGTTCGAATCGTCGTCGCTCCTCGGTTATGGAGACTCAACTCTCTGTTCATCATCGTAGTTAATAAATGAAACTTGAGCTGGTTTTGAGAAAGAGTTTGATATGAAGTTCATGATCTCATTACGGATCATGGCAGATTCATATATGGTTCTTATGAAGTTTTATATGTTGAAATAAAGAATTTTCTTAAAGAGCTTTTACGCAAAAGAGCTTTGATTATTGCTAAAGCCCTACCTTGAATCCCTGAGCCTGCATTCTTGTGTTCTATCAGTTTTTATTTCAGTTAAGTCTTGTTGAGTACTTTTGTACTCAGGGTTCGTTGACCCTTGTTGCAGGTGAGCCTCATGAGCAGGTCTATTTTGGACCGTGCTGCATGACTGTTGTTCAAGTAGATGATGACAAGTAAATTGTGTGGCCCTTGGGCAGGGCACTTTTGTTGTGTGTTTGTATTATGTTATAATGCCACTCCACTACTTTGGTTTGTAATAATTATCGAACTTAGTTGTAAGGTTTGAAACTACTATTTTGTAAACTAAATTATTGTAAGACTTCCGCTATTTTACCATGATGTAGATATTTAAATAAATGTTGTAATACTGCAATGACTCTGTAATGGGATCATGCTCGGAAATCGTGTATGATTCGGGGTTCCCCGAGGACACCCGATAGTCTTCTTAAGTTACCGGGAACATATGCATGGTCGTCAAAGGTCATTGGACAGTGATAGGTGCATGTGGGCCCTATAATTTAGGAGGTTCTGCCACAACCAACCTGGGGGACCCACCCCTGGGCTCCCACATGAGGAGTCCATGGTTCGATCGATATGTGAGAAAACACGACTCCCCAAGACGTTGGTGAAAATGACCAGGTCGGTCTAAGTCGAGGGCACAGAAAAAACGAGGTGGAAACATGCGAAAACGGGTCATGAACGGGCCAAAACAGGCCATGAACTGGTCACGAGCCCTGGTCCCACTGGGGTAGCCCATGGGACCTAGGGGACCATGTCGATGTTTTACCACCGATAGCTTGCCACGGGGTTACCCACGGCAGTATTTTCGGGCCTTGTTTTGTCACTTAGTTATCATGTGATGAACCTTTAAAAAAAATTTGAGCTCAATTGGAACAAGTTGATTTATTTCATAATTTTGAATTAAATAATTAATTCATACATGCAAATAGTAACCTTTAATGATTTAGGTTTTGTTTGAATTTTTGGATTGAGTGATGACCTTGGGTCATTAGTTGGTAATGATCCTTGGCAATTGAAGTAAGTGTTTTGAAAAAGGTTTAGTTAGTTTTCACTTGTAACTGTACCGCGAAGGAAAGTTGTATTGAAGTTATTACTTTTTGCATCCATCATCGAGCATCATATTTTATATCTCGCATCATGTTAAACATGGCATTGTTACTACGTGTAGTGAACAAAAGCGAGAACGTGGTAGTTAATCAAGTTGTGGAGGAAGTTAATCCGTCTGTTGAGGTCGGATTTTATATCTGTGGACCGTCTCCGGAACCTGACTTTTCCGTCAACAAAGGCAAGCCTCGGATGCATTTAAACCTACCTTGTGTTTTACAAATTTATATCGCTTTTGCTTTTCAGTACTGCATTAAGTGATTAGGAGTTGAGTGAGAACCTAATTGGTGCATTACCAACCTTGTTCTTCCATATCAACCTTGTTACCAGTTTTAAAATCTGAGAATGCTTAGTTATGCTTAGATATGCTTAGACTAATAAATGTCGGGTGATTACCTGTCACCTCTGAGAATTACATGGGATTTTGATATGATTGGTTACTTATGTTATCATGAGATATGAGCATGTGGAGTAATAAATATAGATCAGGCGGACTCGGTGTGTAAGAGCCACAAGACATGGATGTCTTGTGAGCGGGTTCTTTCCGCCTGTGTCGATTAAGAACCATTCGTTTTTGAACTATGTGAGATGAGACTTTGTAGTACTAACCACATACTATTGTAAGCCTTAACTTGGCGATTCTATTACGAGGATGGCTACTCACGCACTGGGAGTGGAGAGATGGCGGGAATAGCGTGTACCCACGTGGCAATGGGCTGGATTGGTGGAATACTGTATTCTCAGGTGGTGCGGACCCGTTCTTATTTTAGAGGACCTGAGGGTAGGTTGGTATATGTAGGTCAGGGACCTGCATATGTCGTGTGGTCTGGAATTCCTAGCTGGGTTTTAATTGGTTCGAATCGTCGTCGCTCCTCGGTTATGGAGACTCAACTCTCTGTTCATCATCGTAGTTAATAAATGAAACTTGAGCTGGTTTTGAGAAAGAGTTTGATATGAAGTTCATGATCTCATTACGGATCATGGCAGATTCATATATGGTTCTTATGAAGTTTTAAATGTTGAAATAAAGAATTTTTTCTTAAAGAGCTTTTACGCAAAAGAACTTTGATTATTGCTAAAGCCCTACCTTGAATCCCTGAGCCTGCATTCTTGTGTTCTATCAATTTTTATTTCGGTTAAGTCTTGTTGAGTACTTTTGTACTCAGGGTTCGTTGACCCTTGTTGCAGGTGAGCCTCATGAGCAGGTCTATTTTGGACCATGCTGCATGACTGTTGTTCAAGTAGATGATGACAAGTAAATTGTGTGGCCCTTGGGCAGGGCACTTTTGTTGTGTGTTTGTATTATGTTATAATGCCACTCCACTACTTTGGTTTGTAATAATTATTGAACTTAGTTGTAAGGTTTGAAACTACTATTTTGTAAACTAAATTATTGTAAGACTTCCGCTATTTTACCATGATGTAGATATTTAAATAAATGTTGTAATACTGCAATGACTCTGTAATGGGATCATGCTCGGAAATCGTGTATGATTCGGGGTTCCCCGAGGACACCCGATAGTCTTCTTAAGTTACCGGGAACATATGCATGGTCGTCAAAGGTCATTGGACAGTGATAGGTGCATGTGGGCCCTATAATTTAGGAGGTTCTGCCACAACCAACCTGGGGGACCCACCCCTGGGCTCCCACATGAGGAGTCCATGGTTCGATCGATATGTGAGAAAACACGACTCCCCAAGACGTTGGTGAAAATGACCAGGTCGGTCTAAGTCGAGGGCACAGAAAAAACGAGGTGGAAACATGCGAAAACGGGTCATGAACGGGCCAAAACAGGCCACGAACTGGTCACGAGCCCTGGTCCCACTGGGGCAGCCCGTGGGACCTAGGGGACCATGTCGATGTTTTACCACCGATAGCTTGTGACAGGGTTACCCACGGTAGTATTTTCGGGCCTTGTTTTGTCACTTAGTTATCATGTGATGAACCTTTAAAAAAAATTTGAGCTCAATTGGAACAAGTTGATTTATTTCATAATTTTGCATTAAATAATTAATCCATACATGCAAATAGTAACCTTTAATGATTTAGGTTTTGTTTGAATTTTTGGATTGAGTGATGACCTTGGGTCATTAGTTGGTAATGATCCTTGGCAATTGAAGTAAGTGTTTTGAAAAAGGTTTAGTTAGTTTTCACTTGTAACTGTACCACGAAGGAAAGTTGTATTCAAGTTATTACTTTTTGCATCCATCATCGAGCATCATATTTTATATCTCGCATCATGTTAAACATGGCATTGTTACTACGTGTAGTGAACAAAAGCGAGAACGTGGTAGTTAATCAAGTTGTGGAGGAAGTTAATCCATCTGTTGAGGTCGGATTTTATATCTGTGGACCGTCTCCGGAACCTGACTTTTCCGTCAACAAAGGCAAGCCCCGGATGCATTTAAACCTACCTTGTGTTTTACAAATTTATATCGCTTTTGCTTTTTAGTACTGCATTAAGTGATTAGGAGTTGAGTGAGAACCTAATTGGTGCATTACCAACCTTGTTCTTCCATATCAACCTTGTTACCAGTTTTAAAATCCGAGAATGCTTAGTTATGCTTAGATATGCTTAGACTAATAAATGTCGGGTGATTACCTGTCACCTCTGAGAATTACATG
Organism: Miscanthus lutarioriparius; assembly: GCA_904845875.1. Classification (NCBI taxonomy): domain Eukaryota; kingdom Viridiplantae; phylum Streptophyta; class Magnoliopsida; order Poales; family Poaceae; genus Miscanthus; species Miscanthus lutarioriparius. The sequence goes on along the minus strand of CAJGYO010000012.1, from coordinate 70,753,789 downwards.
GGATTTTGATATGATTGGTTACTTATGTTATCATGAGATATGAGCATGTGGAGTAATAAATATAGATCGGGCGGACTCGGTGTGTGAGAGCCACAAGACATGGATGTCTTGTGAGCGGGTTCTTTCCGCCTGTGTCGATTAAGAACCATCCGTTTTTGAACTGTGTGAGATGAGACTTTGTAGTACTAACCACATACTACTGTAAGCCTTAACTTGGCGATTCTATTACGAGGATGGCTACTCGCGCACTGGGAGTGGAGAGATGGCGGGAATAGCGTGTACCCACGTGGCAATGGGCTGGATTGGTGGAATACTGTATTCTCAGGTGGCGCGGACCCGTTCTTATTTTAGAGGACCTGAGGGTAGGTTGGTATATGTAGGTCAGGGACCTACATATGTCGTGTGGTCTGGAATTCCTAGCTGGGTTTTAATCGGTTCGAATCGTCGTCGCTCCTCGGTTATGGAGACTCAACTCTCTGTTCATCATCGTAGTTAATAAATGAAACTTGAGCTGGTTTTGAGAAAGAGTTTGATATGAAGTTCATGATCTCATTACGGATCATGGCAGATTCATATATGGTTCTTATGAAGTTTTATATGTTGAAATAAAGAATTTTCTTAAAGAGCTTTTACGCAAAAGAACTTTGATTATTGCTAAAGCCCTACCTTGAATCCCTGAGCCTGCATTCTTGTGTTCTATCAGTTTTTATTTCAGTTAAGTCTTGTTGAGTACTTTTGTACTCAGGGTTCGTTGACCCTTGTTGCAGGTGAGCCTCATGAGCAGGTCTATTTTGGACCATGCTGCATGACTGTTGTTCAAGTAGATGATGACAAGTAAATTGTGTGGCCCTTGGGCATGGTACTTTTGTTTTGTGTTTGTATTATGTTATAATGCCACTCCACTACTATGGTTTGTAATAATTATCGAACTTAGTTGTAAGGTTTGAAACTACTATTTTGTAAACTAAATTATTGTAAGACTTCCGCTATTTTACCATGATGTAGATATTTAAATAAATGTTGTAATACTGCAATGACTCTATAATGGGATCGTGCTCGGAAATCGTGTATGATTCGGGGTTCCCCGAGGACACCCGATAGTCTTCTTAAGTTACCGGGAACATATGCATGGTCGTCAAAGGTCATTGGACAGTGACAGGTGCATGTGGGCCCTATAATTTAGGAGGTTCTACCACAACCAACCTGGGGGACCCACCCCTAGGCTCCCACATGAGGAGTCCATGGTTCGGTCGATATGTGAAAAAACACGACTCCCCAAGACGTCGGTGAAAATGACCAGGTCGGTCTAAGTCGAGGGCACAGAAAAAACGAGGTGGAAACATGCGAAAACGGGTCGTGAACGGGCCAAAATAGGCCACGAACTGGTCACAAGCCCTGGTCCCACTGGGGCAGCCCGTGGGACCTAGGGGACCATGTCGATGTTTTACTACCGATAGCTTGCCACGGGGTTACCCACGGCAGTATGTTCGGGCCTCAGTGTATGCGGAACTCGACGGTGAACACAAGAGACAGTCGATTTTCCTAGTTCGGGCCCTCGATCGTGATCGAGTAATAGCCCTACGTCCAGTCGGCGTTAGCCTTGCGTTGGATTGATTGTGTGTTGTTGTGTTGTATGGTCTTCTCTCTAGGAACCCCGCCCTCCTTTATATAGTCAGGAGATCAGAGTCCTAGTCGGTTTACAATGAGAGTTCCTAGTAGGATTACAGAATAATACTACTACTAGGATTACATGGGAAGAATCCTAGTTGGACTAGATCTTCTCCCTTCCTGGTGGGGTATCCTGTGGGTCCCGCATCGACAAGCCCCGAGCACTTCATGGTTGAGTTCTAGAAGCCTCGTCTTGTTCCTTCAGGTCTTGCCAAGTAGAAACAAGCGTCGTCCGAGTGCTTTCTTGAGCGAAACCGTGTAGCGCTTTGTGAGATCTTTGGTTGGTGTGTACCTTTTTGAAGAAAAAAGTACTCCCATTTGGGTGTAGTCCCCGAGCCTCTTGCTTTTTGGCACAAGGAGCTGGAGGGTCTTCTCTTGAAATCACTCTGAATCTTCGTCGAAGGGTTCCTGAGCATATACCCGGGTTTTTTTATCAAAAAAGAGCTCGGGTATAGCTAGGTCTGGGTTCTTTTTGTCTTGATGTCTTGAAGTGATCTATCTTGAAGATGTCTTCTTGGTGATGTGCGCTTTTTTGGAGAAAAAGTGCACTCACTGAGTGTAGCCCCCGAGCCTCTTGCTATTTGGAATAAAAAGTTGGAGGGTCTTGAATCTTATGTTGTTTTGTAACTCTTGTCTTGAAGAAGTCTTTTTAGTGATGTGCGCTTTTTGAAGAAAAAGTGCACTCACTGAGTGTAGCACCGAGCCTCTTGCTATTTGGAACAAAGAGTTGGAGGGTCTTGAATCTAAGTTGTTTAAAGAACTGAAAACTTCCCCTGATGCAGCCCCCGAGCATTCTTCAAAAAGAACTCAGATACAGAATCTTGGCATATCCTCTGGTAGTCTGCTGTTGTCAGATATAGAGTCTGCTGCTTTCAGATGTAGAGTCTGCTACTTTTAGAGATAGAGTCTGCTATTGTCAGGTGTAGTTGTATGGTGGTTGTTGAGTGTAAATGTCTTTTGTTCACGGGTTGTACAGTGTTGGTATATTCTCCCGAATATGCTTTTTGTTGAGTACTGTTCCTTCACGCATGAGTTCTCTTTCATTGAATTCTGTCTTTTCACCGTGTCCTTTGTTAGGTTTGTTCCGCTGGTGCTCCCGGTCTAGGTGCACTGCTTCTTTCGTCTATAAATATCCTCCTTGTGTGCTGCTTTGATTCCTCAAGCACTTTGTTGTGTGGTTTGAAATCCCCGTAGCCATGAATATGATAGTTTGTGAAGTAGAGCAGCCACCGGGTGTATTTTGTAGTTCTTGTACATCTTGTCATAGCTGGAGGAAGTCTTGTGATAGGGATTAGAGGTAGACTAATCCCACAGTGGCATTGCTTTGGGAAGTATGTGGCAGTAGTTGGAGGAAGTCTTGTGATGTGGGATGCGTTCCTTCATCCAGCAATTCTGGGTTGATCTTCGCCGCCTATCTTGAAACTGTTCGGTGCAGATCAACACCATATTCGGTATCACATCGGACTTGGGTAGACAGATGCTAGCTGACTTCCCCTGGTCTATGTTGTCCTGCCGTGCTGCTAATTTCCGCCTTGGATGCACTGCGTCCGTCCTTTGAAGAAAATAGTGTAGCCAAGTGCGGTTTGTTCTACCGAGTAGCAATTTGGAACACGTAGTCGTTCCAGAGCCTAGTTGTTTCCAGGTTCCTTTTTGCTACCTTGCCTGTCGTAGTTTCGAGCGAGTTCATTGGGTCTTATAAGATGTGTAATCTTGTATCTTTTGAAGTCATTTTTAATGGAAAGAATATTGTCTTCTAAGTTGTCATTCTTTATTCTGATGATGTCCCGGTTGTTTTTGAGATTCCCAAGTTCTTTCTATAAGGACCGGGTTGTTATGCTCCTTGTGAGATAACCTTTCGTTGCTTCATGGCTGATGAGTTCTTTTTGTAGCAATATGATAGCTCTGCCGTTCTGCTGGATGGATAAGTATGAAATCTGCCCATTGAACTATACCGTTATGTGGATTTGTGCCTTCCGTTATTTCAGCTGTGTTAGTAAATGGACCGTTGCGTTCTCACACCGTGTTTTAACGGGCCCGGTGGGCCGTGTTTTACTGCTGTAAAATCTATTTAAAGGCCTTTTCGTCTTCTTCTTCTTTACTGCTCCGCTTTTGCCTTGAAAACCCTAGCTTTAAGAAATCCACCGCCACCATTGTCGCCGTCACCTGAGTGCCGCCGTCTTAGTCTCGTCTTTCCCTAGTGCCTTTTTGCTTCCGCTAGTACATGGGTAGGAAGAAAGCCACGAGCAAGTCCTAGGAAGCCTTCGTGGACAAGGAGTCATCCATTTCCGTGATCGAGAACCAAGAGTTCATGGCCATGAGGGCTGCCTAGAAGGTTTGGCCGGCTCCTACAACGACTGAAGACCAGCTTCGCGAGCTTGTCAGCGATGGCTTGATCCAGAGCAAGGACATTGCTGATTGGAGAGCTCCAGGTGAGCATCGGGTCCCTGCTCTAGGTCCTGGTGAGATCATTCTTTTCATCTCCTTTATCTGTGCTGGACTTTGCCTTCCTGCTTCCGCCTTCCTTCATCGATTTCTCGGTTATTTTGGGGTTAGCTTGAACCATCTTGCTCCCAATGCCGTCCTCCATCTTTCTATTTTTGTACATCTTTGTGAAACTTTCCTTGGAATTCCTCCTTCTCTTTCTCTCTTCCATCACTTCTTTCGTCTGAAGCCTCAACCCCGCCGTGAAGACACCAATGTTCTTGGCGGCTGTGGGATTCAGTTTCGCCAGGGTCTTAAAAGCAAATTCTTTGACTATGACCTGGTTGATTCTGTGAGGGATTGGCGCGTTGACTAGTTCTATGCCGCCAATTTCATTCCTTCTCTCGCCGTTCGTTCTGGATCTGGTCCCTCAGTTAACGACCGGTGGGAAAAGAACTCTCTGACGTCGGACGAGCTCTAGGTGATCTAGCCGTTCCTTGAGCGGATAAGCACTCTGAAGCAGGAGGGCTTGACCAGCTTCAGAATTGTCTTGAGTTTTCTTCGCCATCATGTTCAGTCTCTGAAGGAGCCAGAGAACTTTGGCTTTGAGTACTCTGGGGCTAAGGATCCTTCACGCATGGTCCCTGCCCTTGAGTTGACCGATGAGGAGGTACTCAAGCATCTTCAGAAGATGCTGAAAGGAGCAAGCGTTGTCCCGCTTACCGTCTCTGAGTACTGTGCAAAGAATCTGCCTCCAGCTGTAAGTTGTTTTCTCTTTGTGCGGGTACTTTTTGTATTTCTTTTGCTGTATCTATTTTCGCTTAATCTTCCTTGTCTTGTTGTCTTATTCTTTTCATAGGAATTGGGGCGTAACTTCATTGACCTGATTCCCCTTGACGTCCTTCTTGCCATTGTGGGGGTTGGGGGTAGTCTTGCTGGGGCTTCTTTAACCAGTAAGTCGCAAACTGCCGTAATGCTTCCTGGTGTTTCTTCCGCAAACCCTGATGTATATGTAGAGTATGTTCCTCGTTCAGTTCCTCGAGCTGCTCGTAGCGTTGGCAAGAGGGGACGAGTGGCTGGTTCTTCTTCTGGTGTGCCTACTGCCAAGAAAGCTCGCCAGTCAAGTACTTGTCCAAGTACTCAAGTTATAGCTAGCATGCTCTTAGGTGAGCACATTAATACGCTATGTCCTTCTGTTGTTTGTTTTCGTCTTTAACCGAGTACTTTTGTCCTTTTTCAGCTGGTGTTATGGTGGCCTTGGTCGAGAGTGAGGAAGAAGAGGATGATGATGCACCCCTTGTCATGCGGCGGTGAGTTATTTTTTTATTTTCCTGTTGTTGAATCCCTCCTTTTTGTTTTGACTTTGGTCTTGATCCTTTTATAGTAAGCGGTCATCGGGTACGAGTTCTTCTGGGGCTCTGGTACCGAGTTCCTTTGTGGCTCAAGTACCAGCTGCGCCCCTCCTAGCGCAGGTTGGCGGCGATGTTTTTGCCGCCATAGTTCCTCCTACAAGGTCTCTTTCGGTTTTTTGAAGAAGAAGATAGCTGAGTAAGTGACTCTTTGTTGTGCTTCTTTGCTTTTTGCCTTTCTTTTTCCTGACTTGTATTTTAATCGATGAGTTTCTCTATCATCTTGTAGTCCCTCGCCCTCTCTTACTCCTCCGCCGCCTTTTAGTTAGCCTTCTGGTGCGCCCCCGCGTACTGAGTCAAAGGACTCGGAGAGTACAGTCGGTGAGGTGGCTGTGAGGAAAGTTGGGCCCCCTGCTGCTATTGACCCTGTGGCTCTAGAGGTGACTATGGTCACGGTGGTGGGTACTTCTGAGGAGGTAGCCGGGGCTTCCCAGGATACAGCCCTAGCCTTGCCTTCTTTGCCTGCGCCGTCTTCTCCCTCAGCTCCCCTTGGTACCGGTGCTTCGCGCTTGGATGACGATGTGTTGCATCAATTTGATGCTACTCATCGGTTGTCAGAGCTAACTGCAGCCTGGGGGAACTTGGCGTCCTCTGTGACTTCTTTTGGGGAAAAGCTCCAGGTTAGTTTTTCTGAAGTTCTTTCTTTGGTTGTTCATCTTTCTCTTGTCCTTACGCCTTGTCTTTCTCTCTCTCTATTTTCTTAGTCTTTTTCTCATGATCATAACGGCTTCTTTTTCTTGTCTGAAAACAAGAAAAAGTTGTCTTCTGAGCTAAGCACTCTAAAAGCAGAGCTTGGTCTCTGCCAAGCCGATATGGAGATTGAGCGCCAAACGCACCAAGAGGAGGAGAAAGCTCTCCACGCCCGGGTTGTTGAGGTAGAAAAGCAGAGGGATGCTGCGGTGGAGTCCCTGAAGAATGAGTGCAAAGGTATTGCTTGTTCTTTTTGTTTCCTTTTGTATTCTGACTTTCTCTTCCACTGACTTGTTTTTGTTGCCTCGTTTAGCTCTCTGAGTTGAAAAGCAGAAGCTCTCGGAGGGTCTTGAGGAGATAAAAACAAGCTGTCATAATAGTCACAAAAATTTGAGGAGGTAATCACTTGTGCTGAAGAAGAACTCATGCTCGCTAAGTTGATTAGGCGTGGAGCTGACAGAGATCTTGTGTAGGCCCAAAAGACTATTGAAGTCTTGACTGGCAAGTTGGCGACGGCCACTGAGAACTAGAATACTTTGTGGAAATCCTTCCGGTCAATAGCCGATCTTCTCCGGACTCTAGTAGACGACGGTCAACCTTAGGCTCAGTTCATTCCCCGAGTTTCGACCTGTTTCTAGGAGTTTGTGAAAAGGTGCGCCCGCTTATGCACTAGGAATGTTCTTGCCCAGTCCAGTCTAGGTTCTTGCTCTGGAGTTCCCTTTGTCCAAGATTGCAGAGGAAACCGAGAGCCAAGAGTACGTGGACGCCGTTGAAAGGGCGAAACCTGAGGTCGAGGACTTAGCCAATAGGATCGTTGATAATCTTAACATTGATGTTTCTTCTCCTAGCGACAACGCTTGATGTACTTGACCTCTCGTACTCCAGTTCCCATAATAACAAACTATACTTCTTTTTGAATAGAGATTGAATGAAGATCCTTTATTTTAGTTGATGTCTTCTCTGCCTAAATGTCCTTGTATTGTAAACAACTTGGTATATGTGGGTCGTTGTCTTGACAGACTTTCTTGATCTGTCGAGCGCTTTGTCTGGCTTTTCATTTGTGATTTATAAACAACTCGGTATAGATCATTGTTTCGGCAGACTTTGTGTTCTTGTTAAGACTTAGGACCGGCGATCTTGAGATTGATAAGTCCCCGAGCACTTCATGGTGGAGTTCTGGAAACTTTTTCTTGTTCCTTCAGGTCTTGCCGAGCAGGAACAAGCGTTGCCCGAGTACTTTCCTATGCGAAAACCATGTAGCGCTTCTTGGATCTATCTGAGTGTAGCCCCCGAGCCTCTTGCTATTTGGAGCAAGTAGCTGGAGGGTCTTGTCTTGAAATCGCTCTGATTTATGCTCAGGCTTAGTTTTAGTCGTTTTTCTTTTTTGGTTTGGGTGTTAGCTTATTAGCTACCCTCATTGGCGGGCTCAAGCATATTTTCAACTCTTTTGCTCTCGGCCGGTATGCTTAGGCATGTTTCAGCTATTTTGCCTTTTGTTTTGGGTGTTAGCTTATTAGCCACCCTCATCGGCGGGCTCAAGCATCTTTTTAGCTCTTTTGCTCTTGGCCGGTATGCTCAGGCGTATTTTCAGCCATTTTGCTTTTTGTTTCGGGTGTTAGCTTATTAGCTACCCTCATCGGTGGGCTCAAGCATCTTTTCACCTCTTTTGCTCTCGACCGGCATGCTCAGGCATATTTTCAGCCATTTTGCTTTTTGGTTCGGGTGTTAGCTTGTTAGCTACCCTCATCGGCAGGCTCAAGCATCTTTTTGGCTCTTTTGCTCTCGGCCGGTATGCTTAGGCTTATTTTCATCCATTTTTGTGGCAGAACCTCCTAAATTATAGGGCCCACATGCACCTGTCACTGTCCAACGACCTTTGACACCCATGCATACGTTCCCGGTAACTTAAGAAGACTGTCGTGTGTCCTCAGGGAACCCCGAATCATCCACGATTTTCGAGCAGGATCACATTACAGAGTTAATGCAGTATTACAACAGTTTATTCAAATAGATACACCAGAGTAAAATAGCGGAAGTCTTACAATAACTTAGTTTACAAAACTATTTGTTTCAAACCATACAACTAAGTTCAGTTAATAATACAAAACAAAGTAGTGGAGTGGCATTATAACATATTACAGAACACACAAATAAGGTGCCCCGCCCAAGGGCCACACATTTACTTATCGTCATCGCACTGAACAATAGTCATGTAGCACGATCCAAAACAGATCTGCTCATGAGCCTCACCTACAACAAGGGTCAATGAACCCTAAGTACAAAAGTACTCAACAAGACTTAACCAAAAATAAAAACTGATAGAACTTATGAATGCAGGCTCAGAGATTCAAGGTATGGCTTTAGCAATAATTAAAGTTCTTTTGCGTAAAAGCTTTTTAACAAAAATTCTTTATATCAATATTTAAAACTTCATAAGATCATATACAAAGCTGACACGATCCATATTGAGATCATGAAACTTCGTATCCAACACTTTCACATACCATCCTCAAGTTCTAGTTATTTATTACTACGATGATGAACAGTGAGTTGAGTCTCCATAACCGAGGAGCAACGACGATTCGAACCGATTAAACCCAGCTGGGAATTCCAGACCACACGACATATGCAGGTCCCCAACTTACATATATCAACCTACCCTCGGATCCTCTAAAACAAGAACGGGTCCGCGCCACCCGAGAATACAGTACACCACCAATCTAGCCCATTGCCACGTGGGTACACTCTATTCCCGCCATCTCTCCACTCCTAGTGCGCGAGTAGCCATTCTTGTAATAGAATAGCCAAGTTAAGGCTTACCGGAGTATGTGGTTAGTACTACAAAGTCTCACCTCATGCAATTCAACAATGGACAGACCTTAATCGACACAGGCGGAAAGAACCCGCTCACAAGACCTCTATATCTTGTGGCTCCCATACACCGAGTTCGCCCGGTCTAGATTTATTACTCCACATTCCCATATCACATGATAACATAAGTAACCAAAGTTCCATTTAAAACTTGCAGATGACAGGTAATCACCCGACTTTCATCGTTCTAAGCATAGCTAAGCAAAACTAGGCATATACGAATTTGAAACTGGTAATATGGTAAATATGGAATAACATGGTTGGTAATGTACCAATTTGGTTTTCACTTGACTCCTAATCACTTAATGCGGTAAAAAGAAGCAAAAGCGAAATCAATTTGTAAAATACAAGGTAGGGTTGTATGCAGGCTTGCCTTTGTTGACGGAAAAGTCCGGGTCCGGAGTCGTTCCACCGATATCAACGCCAACCTCCACAGACGGATCAACCTCCTCAACTACTTGATTAACTACCATGTGTTCACCTTCGTTCACTACACGCAGTAACAATGCCATGTTTAACATGATGCGGAATACGAAACATGATGCTCGATGATGGATGCAAAATTAACAACTTGCATACAACTTTCCTTCGCGGTACAGTTACAAGTTAAACTAACTAAATCCTTTTCGCAACACTCACATCACTTGCCAAGGATCATCATCAACTAATGACCCAAGGACATCACTCAATCAAAAATTCAAACAAAACCTAAATCACTAAAGGTTACTATTTGCTTTTATGAATTAATTAATTAATATAAGAATTATGAAATAAATCAACTTGTTCCAATTGTCCTCAAATTTTTTGTAAATGTTCATCACATGATAACTAAGTGACAACATAATTTTCAAAATTTTTGGATACATAAATAAGCCTAGAAAAATCCTGGAAACTCATTTATTAATTAATTGAGCAATTTTTATCACATTCAAAAAGTACTGAAAAACAACATTTCATATTTTCCTAAATAATATACATCATAGAGAGGTCACACAAAAATTTTCATAATTTTTGGAGCTCCAAATAAATCTACACAAAAATAACAAAAATAGACACTATTCATTCATTCTAGAAAATAGAAAAATCCATTTTTGAACTACACAGTCACTAACATCCCGACCCCACATATCATCTTCAACCTCAGGCTTTGACTCCGGCGACACGCGCGCTGACCGGCGATATCTTACCGACGGCGAGACCAACGGTGACGACCAAGGTACCAAAACACTACCCTCGACTAGGCGCATCGATTTGGGGCACAAGCTGGACCAGCTACGGACCGGACCGAGCACTACGTCGGCCATGGCGGCCGCGACGGTGCAGCTACGCTACGCTGGTGACGTGAGACTTGTAAAGGTTAAATAGATGGCCCAGGAAGCATCAGCAGCTCACCCCAAATGCGGCTGAGTAGAGCACAAGGTCGGAGGAGCACTAGAGTCACCGTTCGACGGACACAGCGGTCACGGCAGAGCAAGCAACGGTGACGGTGACGCTTCGGTGGCTACGGTGGACAATTTGATCAAGCATCAAGGTACAAAGCACCATGGCATCGTGGCAAAACTGAATCACGGCTCGGCAAGGACAGAGACTCACCGCAACGCCCTGACCACGATGAAACGGGATCGCGGGTGAGGTTGCCGGCCGCGAGAAAGAAGAGCGCGCACCGTGAGTTTCTAGGGAAGACAAGCGACAAAAGCAGTTTGGTTGGGTGCGCAAGGAGTAGTCGGAGCTGTGACAAGCTTTGCAGCGGCTGGAGTGCGCTAAAGTGACGGTGAGAGCTCACCGGAGTTATGGCCGTGGCGTCGGGAAAACAGAGCAAGAGAGCGGGGGCAAATGGCGACAGCCAAGGCTAAATAGAGCGGCTCAGAAGCTCAAGGAAGCTATGCAGTGGCCTTCACCGCGCCAGCACGACACCAAAGATGGCCACGACTGCGCCTGGAAGCAAACCAAAGGTCGCCGGCGGTGTAGCAAGAGCGGTGAACACTATTCATCGAAATTACAGAATTGCCATCTAGTTTAAAATCCAAATTACTCCCAAATTTGTATAACAACTCAAAAATCTCCAAAAACAAAAGTTGTTCAAAATCAAAAGTTCTACAAGTTTCCTTTTATAACCAACCCCTAATTCGGTCTACATTTTGAAATGAACTTTTGAATTCAAATAGGGGACATTTAAGGAATTTCGCCTTTTCAAAAAACTTCAAATTTTACTAAACAACTTGAAAAACTCCAAAAACAAACTTTGTATAACTCGACAAGATCTACACTTTTTCTTTTAAGCTCAACCCCAAAATATTCTTAGATTTTGAAATGAGTTTTTAGGGTAGGATTTAAATATTAAAAATCAGGGTTTTCGGAATTTCAAATCAATACAAAGATTTCAAACTTGATTCAAACAATACCAAGCAATACTTATAACATAAATGTAAACTGGTTTTAGTGAATGCATATCAAAGTTTGCAATATGACCAATGCCTTGTAATTCATATGATGATATGTCCAGTTTTTAATAATTAAACACCCGTGGTGTTACAATTTTGCTTTTTGGTTCGGGTGTTAGCTTGTTAGCTACCCTCATCGGCGGGCCCAAGCATCTTTTCAGCTCTTTTGCTCTCGGCCGGTATGCTCGGGCATATTTCAGCCATTTTGCTTAGTGAAGACAACTTCGGAGAAAGTCGTAACAAGACATATGTTGTGTAGAAAGACCATCTTTATTGATCGTGAATCGTTGATAAGCCATAATAATACATATGTTGTCGATGAGCATTATCTATATTGATCTTGAACGTTGATCCCTTGCTTCTTGAATATATATTCTTCCTTGAGTTGTTTTCACGCGTAGAATCTTCTTAGTTGGCTGAAGTGCCATGTGTTGCTGACTTCTTTTCCATCCTCGGTTGTCAACTTGTATGTGCCTGGTCCGGTGACTATTGTGACAATAAAAGGACCTTCCCATGGACTGAGTAGTTTATGGTGTCCTTCAGTTTTTTGTAATCTTCTTAGTACTAGATCTCCGATTTGGAATGATCGAGGTTGGGTACTCTTGTTGTAGTGGCGTCTTAAACCTTGTAGGTATCTGGCTGATTGGAGGGTAGCGTTTACTCTGACTTCTTCTAAGCTGTCGAGTTCTAATCTTCTGGTGTGTTCTGCCTCTCCTTTGTCACACTATTCTATCCTTGGTGATGTCCAGATCAAGTTGGCAGGTAGTACGGCTTCTGACCCATAAACTAGGAAGAAGGGTGAGTAACCAGTGGCTCTGCTTATTTGAGTTCGTAGCCCCCATACTACTTTGGGTAGTTCTTCAATCCATTTGGACCCATAGTCTTCTAGTTCTTCATACAGTCTTGGCTTTAATCCAGCTAGTATGAGTCCGTTAGCCCTTTCTACCTGTCCGTTGGCTTCTAGATGTGCGACTGACGTGTAATCTATGCTGAAGCCGTAGTCCTATGCCCAACTTTTGAATTTTGTAGCTGTGAAGGGAGAGCCCAAATCTATGATTATTCGATTGGGCATGCCGAATCTGTGCATAATATCTTGGATGAACTCTACTGCTTTGGCTGCGCTATTTTTTGCAAGTGGTTTGTATTCAATCCACTTGGTGAACTTGTCAATTGCTACGAACATGTACTCGAAACCACCCTTTGCTTTCTTGAGAGGTCCTACTTGATCCAGCCCCCAGCAGGAGAAAGGCCAAGCGGGTGGGATGCAGATAAGATTGTGAGCTGGTATATGAGCTTGTCTTGCGAACATTTGATAGCCTTTGCATTTTCTGACTAGTTCTTCTACATCTTTCAGAGCTATTGGCCAGTAGAATCCGGTGTGGAAAGCTTTGCCGACTAGTGTTCTTGAAGCGGCATGATTTCTGCAGCAACCTAAGTGTATTTTGTCTAAGATCTCTTTGCCTTCTTCAAACGAGACACATTTTAGGAGTACTCCTGATGACGTGGCTCTTCCGTACAACTTTTCCCCCACTAGAACGTAGTTCCTGCTTCTACGAACGACTCTGGTAGCCACCTCTTTATCTGTTGGCAGCTTGTTCTCTTTGATATAGTCAATAAAGATCTGGGTCCATGAGGTGTTGATTACCAAAATCTAGGTGCCTTTAACTGGGAGTTCAGGGGCTATCTCACCAGGTTGTTTGATAGAGGGAGCTGATAACTCCTCTATAAATACACCAGGTGGGACCTTCGCCCTATCTGATTCGAGCTTAGCGAGGACGTCTACCGCAATATTAGAATTGCGTAGGATGTGTAGAATTTGTAATCCTTGAAAATGTTTTTCAAGCTTTCGTATTTCAGCACAGTAGGCGCCCATGTTTTCTTTAGTGCAGTCTCAATCTTTGTTGACTTGGTTGATGACTACAGCCGAATCTCCGTACATGAGCAATCGCTTGATTCCGAGGGTAATTGCCACTCGGAGCCCGTGGATGAGGGCTTCGTACTCTGCTTCATTGTTTGTAGCTCGCCATAATATCTAAAGGACATACTTGAGTTGTTTTCCGTCTGGAGAAATTAAGAGAACGCCTACTCCGGCTCCGCCTAGCTTGAGCGATCCATCAAAGTACATCTTCCAATGGTCAAGGATGATGTTTGACATAGGTTGTTGAATTTCTGTCCACTCGGCCACAAAATCAGCAAGAGCTTGGGATTTAATTGCCTTCCGTGGGGTGAAATCGATATTGAGAGCTCCAAGTTCAACTACCCACTTAGATATGCGCCCTGTTGCATCTCTACTGTGTAGGATGTCTCCGAGTGGGAAATCTGTCACCACGGTAATCTTGTGGCTTTCAAAATAGTGGCGTAGCTTGCGTGAAGTGATCAGGAGAGCGTAGAGTAGCTTTTGCACATGCGGGTACTGGATTTTTTATTCTGACAGTACTTCACTGATGTAGTATACGGGTCGTTGTACTTTATATGCGCGCCCTTCTTCTTCTGTTTCCACGACTATCGTTGTGCTGATCACCATAGAAGTAGCCGCAATGTACAGCATCATGTCTTCGTATTTCTTTGGTGGCGTGAGAACCGGTGATGATGTGAGGTATGCTTTAAGTCTTTTGAAAGCTTCGTTGGCTTCCTCTGTCCACTCGAACTTGTCTGTCTTCTTTAGTAGTTTAAAGAAAGGTAACCCTTTTTCACCGAGTCTTGATATGAAATGATTGAGGGCCACCATGCAGTCTGTTAGTTTCTGCACATCTTTGACGCTTCGAGGGGTCCCATTTCTGTTATGGCTCGAATTTGTTTGGCGCTAGCTTCGATTCCACGATGACTGACCAAGAATCCGAGTAGTTGTCTGAAGGAACTCCGAATACACACTTGCTTGGGTTCAATTTCCACCTCCACCTTTTTAGGTTTTCGAAGGTTTGATTTAAGTCTTCAATAAGTGTGTTCGGGTTCTTTGTTTTCACTACTATGTCATCCACGTATGCCTCCTTGTTTTTGCCGATCTGTTCACCAAGGCACGTCTGGATAGCTCTTTGGTTGGTGGCACCAGCGTTCTTGAGTCCAAACAACATGGTCTTGTAGTAGTAGGCACCGAATAGAGTGATGAAAGATGTGTTGCTCTGGTCTTCTTCTTTTAAAGCGATTTGGTGATATCCTGAATAGCAATCAAGGAAGGATAATAGGGCAGATCCTGCTGTTGAATCAACTATCTGATCAATGCGTGGTAGCCCAAATGGATCTTTCAGGCAGTGTTTGTTGAGATCTATATAGTTGACGCACATGCGCCACTCCTCATTGTTTGCTAGCCAATCTGGATGAAGGATTTCTCTGATGAATCCAGCTGCCATTAGCTTTGTGATTTCTTTTTTAATTGCTTCCTTCTTGTCAGGTGAGAACCGTCGTAGTCGTTGCTTCACAGGCTTGGAGCCTTCGTTGATATCGATTCTATGCTCAGCCAACTCTCTTGGGACACCTGGCATGTCGGTCGGCTTCCAAGCAAAGATATCTTTGTTGTTCCGAAGAAAGTTGGTGAGCGCGAGTTCCTATTTTGCCGAGAGGTGAGCACTGATGGTTGCCGTTTTGGAGGGATCTCCGGTTCCCAGGTCGATTTGCTTGACGTCGGCTTCTTTTGGTGGTGCGAGGATGCTGGGCTTTTTATCTTGTATCTCTAGTTCTTCCAGGCTCAGTTCTACGGCAATAGCAGTTATTTCTTTTCTACCATTTGTTGCTTGTGCTTTGGCTACAATTTGAATTACCTGAACATCGCAGTCAAAAGCGCGCTTCAAATCACTTTGAAGGGAGAGGACTCCGTTAGGCCCTGGCATCTTTAGCAATAGGTACGGGTAATGTGGTATTGCCATGAATTTTGCTAGTGTTGGACGTCCGAGGATTGCGTGGTATGATGATTCAAAGTCTGCAACTTCAAACTTGATGAACTCTGTGTGGTAGTTTGAGGGAGTTCCAAAAGTAACCAGTAGAGTGATTTGTCCAAGTGGCATGGCTGCCTTGCCGGGTACTATCCCATAAAAAGGGGTGCTTGTTGGTGTAATCATCCCGGCGAGTTGTAGTCCCGTCTTCCTTAGTGTTTCTGAAAAAATGATGTTGAGTCCGGCTCCTCCATCAATTAGTACCTTTGTGACAGTCATACTGGCGATAGTTGGATCTAGAACCAGTGGGTAATGGCCTATGTTTCCTACGCTAGTCCATTGGTCTTCTCTTGAAAACTAGATCAGATATTGTGACCAATTGAGATATCTTGGAGTAGCCGGTTCTGCTACCATGATGGTTCGGAGAGCTAGCTTTTCTTGATGTTTGCTTCTGGAATCTAGAGCTCCGGCGAAGATCACTGCTATTGTTCCCCTGGATTTTTGGAATCCCTGGTCTTCGTGGTTGTCTTCATCTTTTTTCTGATTGTCTTCTTTAGTGCTCCCCTTACTATCTTTTCTTGTGTATCGATCATTGAAGGTGTAGCAATTTCTGATGGTGTGCTTTCCATTAGGGTGCAATGGGCAATGCATGTTTTCAATGTCGTCATACCTTCTGGGCTCGGAAAACTTCTTTGATTTATCAGTTACCGCTACGGTGTTGTCTGGTCCACGTTTTCTCTCTTGGTGTCTGTTGTTTCGATGACTTTGCTTATCCAGGTTGTCTCGGTTGCTTCTTTCTGGGAACCTTTCTCGTGTCTTCTCCTCCGTAGTAATCATTTTTTCTATTGTGCGTCTGAATTCTTCATTGTTTCTCAGGTTCTCTTTGTAGAAGTCCTGAAATTGCTACCTAGCCATGATTCCGTGAGAGAAAGCTTCGATTACTTCTCGTTCGGTAATGTCATGTACTTGGGCACATAATTCGCCAAATCATCGATAGTAATCTCTGAGACTTTCACCCCCTTTCTGCTTGAGTCCCTTTAATTCTGCGTGGGTGATTGGGTGCGTAATGATACCTGCAAAATTTTGACAAAAAACTCTTTGCATGTCCTCCCAATTTCTGATTGATCCTAGGTACAATTTATCGAACCATTGGAGAGGCATGGTTTCCAGGGCCATGGGAAAGAACAGGGTCTTGATATCATCGTCCTCCCCAGCGAGTTCAATCGATTGTGAGTATATTCGGAGCCACTGCCTTGGTTCGGTCTTGCCATCATATTTAGAGTGGTTGGACGGCTTGAACTTGTGAGGTAATCATATTGAAGCGAGTCTGCTTGCAAAACAGGGGAATCTATCATGCGTTCCAGCTTCTCTATACTCTGATTCGGCACCTCCTTCCAACCAACTGTTGTTTTGGTGAGAGTAGTTCTACGGGGCAGTCCGAATGGGTGCTTCGCTTCTGATCTGTCTTGGTTGTTTGGCTCGGTTGTTTTGACTGTAGTCCCTTCTACTTTCTCTGTTGTGACTTCCACTTGGTCCAAGTCTCTCGAATGCGGAATTCCTTTGATGTTGATCTTCCTTCCTATGAGATGTTGATCTTGTGGGTAGTCTTGAATGGGTTCTTCCATCGTGTGTCTTTAGGGCTGCTGTCCGGAGAAGTTCTTGGAGTTGTTCCTGCTGTTCGTTGGGATGCGAGGTCGTTCTGAGTTCTTCAAGTGCTTCTCGAATCCTATTGTAGGGTGTGTTCGCCGCATACGCTTTCTTTGACTTCTTGTTCTGATTTTCTTCTATTGTATTCAGCCAGTTCTGACTCATATCTGATCCAGGCTTCTTTACACTGCCTAGCACGTCATTGGCGTCCTTGTTTTAATTTGTTTCTTCTTTCTCTGGCTTGCCTCTGACTCTTGGTCTCACCATCGTAGCCCTAGGCAAAGGGTGATATGTTGGACTCAGATTCATCTGATGATCTGATGTCGGGTGCTTCTAGGGGGATCAATGGTGATCGAGGATAGCGAACCATGAGTACTTCCCGTGCATGAACTGTTCTATTACTGGTGTTGGTTTCCATACTATCGGAGTTGCTGATAACTTTGGTAGAAGCTTTGAGGTCGCAGATCGAGTCTTCTTCTTGGTAGGGTAGAATTGTCGTTGTCGTTGTGCCGACCAGTCGGGTATTGCTATCCTCAAGAATAGAACCTGGCCAGTGGACAATGCAGTCTTGAGACATTATGGTTAGCACGAGACCTTCCTAAGCTCCTTTCAGTGGAATTCTAAGCACCGGATCGAGGGATCCTTCGAGCCATGCCTGATAGGACTTTTCCATGTTGTGGAGTCTGAACAGAAAAGGATCTGACTTCTTGAAAAGATTCTGAGTGTTCTCTGAGTTGTATTCTTGATATGCCGAGGCCTCGTTCTAGAGCCCCGTTGGAAAAGAACTTGGATCTTCGAAAGAACTCGGGTCAGACTCTATCTCGGATGCGGAGCCTGAGTTTGAGTCGGATGTGCAAAGCCGTAAAACCTGAGTTGAATTGGACGTCACGAGTTGCGCAAATCTTCTAGTGATTTGATCTATCGTAGTCGCCGAAATGGAAAGGTCTTCATGGAGAACCGAATCTTTGAGAAGACGGCTTTGGAGATTGCCATCGTCGCCTGCCTCGTAGATCCATGAACCGAAGATGAAGGTTGATCCCGCTGAGAAGATCATGTTGTCGAGGTCCATCGAGCTCTCAGATGCAAATTCGCCGAACGCCCCTACCTGGTGCGCCAGCTGTCGATGTTTTACCACCAATAGCCTGCCACGGGGTTACCCGGGGCAGTATGTTCGGGCTTTAACGTATGCGGAACTCGACGATGAACGCAAGAGATAGTCGATTTATCCTAGTTCGGGCCGTCGACCGTGATCGAGTAATAGCCCTACGTCCAGTCGGCGTTAGCCTTGCATTGGATTGATTGTGTGTTGTTGTGTTGTATGGTCCTCTCTCTAGGAACCCCACCCTCCTTTATATAGTCAGGAGATCAGAGTCCTAGTCGGTTTATAATGAGAGGTCCTAGTAGGATTACAGAATAATACTACTACTAGGATTACATGGGAAGAATCCTAGTTGGACTAGATCTTCTCCCTTCCTGGCGGGGTATCCTATGGGTCCCGCATCGACAGACCCACCCCTGGGCCCCCACATGAAGAGTCCAAGGTTCGGTTCATCCATGAGAAAACACTGATGTTTAAGTCAATAATGATGTACTATCACAAGGCTAGGTAAGAGTTATGTTGTCCGGCTTATTAATTATCGTCATCATCAAAAGATGTAGAGCTGCTACTAGAACAAGCCTTTGGGGCTTCAAGTGCAGGTATTGCACTTGGAGCTCCAAGTGTATGAATAGTGTTTGGGGCTTCAAGTGCAGGTAGTACTCCTGGAGCTCCAATTGCAGGAGCTACAGGTGCTGAAATCACACTGTTGTTCCTCGAGTAGCAGTTCTGATGATGATTCTGATGACAACTGTGAGACCAATAGTGTGATTTTAGCACCTATAGCTCCTGCAATTGGACCTCTAGGAGCAATACCTGCATTTGAAGCCCCAAACACTATTCCTACAATTGGAGCTCCAGGTACAATTGGGCTGGGCTATTTGCAAATATGTTGGGCTGGCACATAGATAGTTTTGGCCTAGTATGACTTGGTGCCGGTGAAGTGGAGCACATCAGCAAAATGGAGCATGTGCTGCTCAAATGGAGCCGCTCAGTGAAATGGAGCATGTGGCTCTCTAATGGAGCACATCAGTCAAATGGAGTATGTGCCGATGAAATGGTGCACATCAGCAAAATGGAGCATGTGCGGGTGAAATGGAGCACATCAACAAAATGGAGCATCTGGCTCTCTAATGGAGTAGCTCAGTGAAATGGAGCATGTCCCGGTGAAATCAAGCGTGTGGCTATCTAATGGAGCATCTGGGTCTCTAATGGAGCAGCTAAGTCAAATGGAGCATGTCCCGGTCAAATGGAGCAGCTCAGCGAAATGGAGCATCTGGATCCATTTCACCGGCGCATGCTCCATGTCACTAAGCTGCTTCATTAGAGAGCCAGATGCTCCATTTCACCGGCACATGCTCCATTTGACTGACCTGCTCCATTAGAGAGCCAGATGCTCCATTTCACTGAGCTGCTCCATTTCACCGTCGCATTGCCATTTCACTGAGCTGCTTCGTTAGAGAGCCAGATGCTCCATTTCACTGAGGTGCTCCCTTAGACCGGCACATGCTCCATTTCACTAAGCTGCTCCATTTGTTATACCGAACGCTAATCTTACGGCAATGGATCTTGCCAAGTTCAGCACGAGTACTGCTAATCAGGTTACGGTGGGTTATCTTGCAGTGCACCTCTAGCTTTTCATGGATGGCATCCATATCTAATGGCGTAGCAGTGAACCTCCTCCTCCGCGCCCACAGTTACTCACTCGTTGAAGCAGGCCTCGCCCTGGCTTTCCTTCCACTCCCTTGATTTGTGCATGGATGTAGCAGAATGGCCCATTCTGACTAGGGGGAGGGGGGCGAGCTCGACTCCTAAGCTCGTTTGCCCAGCTCAATGAAGAAGACGCACCCGTGACCGTAGTTCCTTGTCGAAGAAGAAGCCCTCATGGCTACCACCATCGCCATGGAAGAAGCCTCCGTGGCCGCCATCGCCACTAGATCCGGCGACCTCCCAAGCACGGCCACCTCACCGAGGAACGAAGAAAGCTGGAGCCCGAACTGGGCGAAAACAGCCAATGGGCTGTCAAAATGAGCCATGCTAGGCCCCAAGACGTCGGTGAAAACAACCATGTTGGTCTAAATCGAGGGCATGAAAAAACAAGGCAGAAACATGTGAAAACGGGCGAAGTCGAGGACACGAAAAAACAAAGCGGGAACTTGTGAAAATGGGCAAAAACAGGTCATGAACGGGCCAAAACGTGCCACGAATGGGTCATGGGCCCCGGTCCCACTAGGGCGGCCCGCGGGACCTAGGGGACCCACCCCTGGGCTCCCACATGAGGAGTCCACGGTTCGGTCGATACGTGAAAAAACACGACTCCCGTGTGGCACCTGAGCGAAAACCAGCGCTGGGCAAAAACGTGGGAAAACTACATATCACGTGGATTTCCTGAGGTCCTGGAAAACATAGTAGAGAACCATACGGAAAACTACAAGAACTCCTAGGGGGGGATGCCCCTTGGGTATAGTAGGGAGTGAGTGTTTGTTGGCTGAGACCCTAGGCAAACGACTGTGAAACCATGCAATAAGACATGACGATGAGTCTAAGGCCAAAATTTCTTCTTTCTGCCTATGATGCAAAACAAAAAGGGCTGAGGCAATGTTAGGGTCGAAAACGAGACTCAGATGCCTAGCATGGGTGGTTGACTCTGAACCACCAAGGCGCTAGGCGGAAACGGCTCACGGTAGTCCGATAACGGGCCACGGGAGGCCAAAATCGGGCGGAAACGGCCAACGGGCCGTCAAAATGGGCCATGCCAGGCCCCAAGATGTTGGTGAAAATTACAAGTCAGTCTATGTCGAGGGCACGAAAAACGAGGCGGAAACATGTGAAAACGGGTCGTGAACGGGCCAAAACAAGCCACAAACAGGTCACGGGCCCCGGTCCCACTAGGGTGGCCCGCGAGACCTAGGGGACCCACCCCTAGGCCCCCACATGAAGAGTCCAAGGTTCGGTCCATCTGTGAAAAAACACGACTCCCGCGTGGCACCTGAGCGAAAACCAGCGCTGGGCAAAAACGTGGGAAAACTACATATCACGTGGATTTCCTAAGGTCCTGGAAAACGTAGTAGAGAACCATATGGAAAACTACAAGGACCCCTAGGACGGAGGATGCCCCTCGGGTATAGTAGGGAATGAGTGTTTACTGGCTGAGACCCTGGGCAAATGACTGTGAAACCAAGCAATAAGACATGACGTCTAAGGCCAAAATTTCTTCTTTCTGCCAATGATGCAAAACAAGAAGAGCTGAGGCAATGTTAGGGTAGAAAATGGGACTCAGATGCCTAGCATGGATGTTTGATTTTGGGGCTTCAAGTGCAGGTATTGCACTTGGAGCACCAAGTGTAGGAATAGTGTTTGGGGCTTCAAGTGCAGGTATTACTCCTGGAGCTCCAATTGTAGGAGTTGTAGGTGCTGAAATCACACTATTGTTCCTCGAGTAGCAATTCTGATGATGATTCTGATGACAACTGTGAGACCAACAGTGTGATTTCAGCACCTGTAGCTCCTGCAATTGGACCTCCAGGAGCAATACCTGCATTTGAAACCCCAAACACTATTCCTACAATTGGAGCTCTAGGTACAATACCTTCGCTTGAAGCCCCAAAGGCTTGTTCCAATAGCAGCTCTACATCTTTGGATGATGACGATAATAAGGCCGGCTTCGGTCAGGTTGGAACCCCACGTGATGTAACACCCAAAATTTTTACCACAAATTAGCAATTAATTCTTAACATTTATTACATTTTCTAGGTATTTCTAACATAGGCCAAATAATAAATATTGTATAGATAAAATAAACTATAAGTTTAGAAACTTGTTTGTTGCATTCATGCCGAATCATATGGGTTTTGATTGAGTGTAGGGCTAGAAGATTTGAAATTTGTATTCAAAACTTATTTGAATTTGGCTTAAAAATGAAAATGGAGAAAATAGAATTTGATAAACATTTGATTTGAAAAAAAGGAGAAAGACACCTTCTGGCCCAGCTAGCCCGGCCCTCTTCCCCCTCCTCCTCCTGGCTGCCTCTCCCCTGCCACCTGACTGCCTGCACCTTGCATGGCTGCTTTCGCTTGGGCCCATTGCTCCCTTCCCTTGCCTGCCTGCTACTGCTGCGTGGCCCAGCCTGGCCCACCAAGACGCTGCTGCACCGACTCGGCGGCCCGGCCTCTTTGCTCATTTGCTTGGCACTGCTTGGCTTCACCCGCGTCGCTCGCCCTCTCTCTCTCTCTCTCGCTGCGCACTGTCCCCACCTATCAGCGCCTTTCTTCTTCTTTCCTTTCTTCTTCCTCAGCTTTCCGTTCTTCACCGCCGGCGCTTTCCTTTCTCCGGTCACCACCGATGGCAAGCCATCCGCTGTCGTCATCGCTTATGGAAAGCGGCCAATCCACCGCTTCCTTCCCTATTTCCCCCCGGGTGGCCTATATAACCCCGAGCCGACCCGCCTTCTCTCCCCATCCTCGCCCACTACCAGAGCTACCGCCGCCGGTGAGAACCCCCTCCCGAAGCCTTAACGAACGACGCCAAGGCCACCCGGCACCGCCGGACCTCCCGCGCCCGTAGGGTACTCCCCATTTCGCGTTTTGGCGTTGTTTTGCTGGCTACACCCTCACCCGCGCCTTTTTTCTCTCTCCGAGCCCCACCACCGTCGACATCGCGTCGGAGCCCGCCCCAACGCCGAGAACGCCCTATCCGACTCACGGTGAGCTCGCGACCTCCCTGTACCTTCCATTTCCGGTTTCACGCCGTGGAGCACCGCCCGGTGATTCTAGTTCACGCCGCCATGGTGCCACCGTCGGGTCCTACTTCCCGGCGACCGCTGCGCCCCGCACTCTCCCCGCCGTCGAGATCATCAAGGAGCGGTCAGATTATTGGTGCCGGTTCGGTCCACAATGGACCGTGGACTCGATCCACCGTGGGTGTCGTTGCACCACGTCGTGGCATACGCTGCGTGGTGCAATCGCGCTTATCAGCAGCCCACCACGTGGCCTCCCCAATCAAACCTCGGTCAAACCGGCCGACAACAAGGCTTCGTTTTCTAGAAAAGCCCTCTATTTCATCGAGAATCAACCCCCGCAGTCCAACTTAATTCAAAATAGTTATTTTTCAGTCCTGTTTTTTATTCGGTTAGGCCCTGTACTTTCCAGATTTAATGCCCGCAGTCCTATAACCGTGATAATTTATATTTTAATTATTTTAATTCGAAAATAGGTTAGTTTATTTACTGTAATTGCCATTACATCTTATTTCATGCATAACTTTCACGTTTTAAGTCCGATTTGAGTGATTCTTTCGCTCATGTGTTCAGAGAAATGCGTGAGAACAGATCTGTAAGTTTTTCAACATATGTTTTCACTGTTTGGTGTACTGTTCTAATAGAGTTCTATCTTGTATGCATGTAATGATTGGAATGATGCTTGATTGATGATTGGATCACGATTAGAGGGTGAGCCATTCGAGGTGTTGAGGACCCCAACGCAGGATCAAGCGAGTACTCTGGGACGACTTTGAGGAAGGCAAGTGTACCAAAGGCCCCTTGTTACCTATGAACTACTACCACTTACATTCATGCATGTGTTTAATTTGAATTGCCTTTAAGGACTTTACCTAGATGATTCATTGTACCACATATCCTTGATACAGGTTTATTGGGTAGGCATTTTGGATAGATGTTGCAGTGACGCTTAACATGAAGTAATTGTTAAACATACTTAAAGACTATATGCAATGTGATAAAATGGAATTTTTTGGCAACAGATATAGAAATTTGGAGTGCGGGGTTGAGTACTCTAGTGCCTCTCCATAAGGACTTTATCCTCAAGCGGCAACCCAGAGGGACCGTACAACCCCGAGTGTCATATGGCTCGACTTTAACCTATTATCTAGTTTGTACTAGCTAAATGCAGTAGCTCCAAAGAAGGGGTAAGAGGGTATCTTTTCTTTTTTTACGTTTGGGTGTGCACCGTGTTGCGATGCCCACGTGTGCCATTCCTTGTAGCTACGACACTGTTAGTGCAACTAGCTAAGGGTTTCATAGTGAAACTCGCCACACTTCCTAGGAAGAGGTGTAGTGGGTCTCATGAACCCGGCATTGGGAATCACGGCTCGATGGGTAAAGATGTACAATTTCTCGCAGAAATAATTAACTTTGTTATAACAGTAGTGCTCACGGATCTGAGCGGTCTGGATCCTTCGAGATTAGTGGTTCTTTGTGGATAATGGATGGATGGGTTATGAGATAAAGCTTGATGATACTTTAATACCACTTGGGAATTGGGACTGTTCATTAAATTAGTAATTCAAAGTTGCTAAAAATTGAACAACTAAAATTGCGAACCGCTTGATCAAACGAGTGTCAAGCCTATTTGAGCCTCATAGATCCCTTTGTTATACTTGCTAAGCATGGTGAGCTTACACTTGCTTTACATCCAATGAAAATCCCGGATGGGTAACAAGATAATGGATATGAAGAGTTTCGAGAGGATGTCCCGGGACTACTAGGGAGACGTTCACCGGTTGGAGTCCCCGTGGCGGTTGGGCTAGTTATTCATTGTGTTTGTAATAATATTGCCTCTGAAAGGACTTTGTATTTAACTTTATGATGAGATATGCGATGTAATAAGTACTTTACTTTGATACTACTGCAATTTGTGATATATGTGTGTGTTTGGACATCCTGGCGCATATATATGAGTACTCGGTTTTGCTTTGCAAAATTGGGTGCGACAAATTGGTATCAAAGCTTTAATGGATCGTAGGACGAACAACCTAGATAGAAATGGTCGTTTTAGGATTTCATTATCTTTATTTTACTACTTTTACTTTGCTATAAAATTTTTGCTTATATTCATTTCTTTATCTATTGCCAAAAATTATTTTGTTCTAATACTCAACCTTTTCATTCTTATAGATGGCTGTACCAAGTCGACTGCGTGCAAGAGGACCATTCGATACCCACCGGAGGAGACCGGAGTTCACTTTGGGCAAGCGTGTCCCAAGACATCCTGGTGGAGGCTCGAGGAACCGGGAGGAGGAACCACTGTGGAGGTACCCATGGGGAACCTCTGGAGGACTTGTTGGAGGATCCAATGGATGAAAACAGAGGAGGGACCCATGTTCGAGGGACCCATTGAGATAGAGGAGTCTCGAGGAAGATCCCAGGAAAGCACAGGAACAAGGTGGCGGGGAGGGAGCTAGTGACCCCGATGATGGAGATGGTTACGATGATTACGATCTTCGATGGAGGTGATGACGACGGAGACGGTGGAGACGATGGGGATGATGACAATGATGATGATCACAATGCACCGTTGGCTCGGGGATGGACTGCGGAGATCCACTACGACTTGGAGGGTGATGGCTACTACCACCCTAGGCTTCTCGCGACTTGTGCATCGCTACCACCACCCGGAGGCATGTCTGACAAAGGGGCCGGAGCATTGGACCCACCCGACTACACCGGCACGGGAGATGAAGTGTACATCCGAGAGGGGACTCGGGTGCGCTACATCCACCGTGCCACCACTGCACGGCTCACATGCAGCCGTCATCAGGGATGCAGCTCGACAGGCGTTGATGGTCAACCGCGACCGTCACTTCGACGACATCGCCTGGGAGGATGACCGCTATCTTCCTCGCCGTCGGAGCGGACAGTCTACGTGCAACATCGCTGCACCGCTTGGAGAGGTGAACCTGAGGCTGAGACCTACCCTGTTGTGCTTGGCTGAGACCCACACTGACTTGGATCAGGCCCTGGATGAGCTCGATGTCATGGGGAGGGCCTACATGCAGCTGGCTCGTGAGAACGCTACACTGAAGCAGCAGCTAGGAGGTCCAGATGTGGAGGATTCAGGAGTACCCGCTCAGTCACCCCCGAGGACCAGAGGAGAGTCTGGAGACCCCAGCACCAGCACCACCGTCGACCCGTACCCATAGGAGAGTCTTAAAAATATGTAATAAGCACGCGTAGCTACGCGAGAGAGTATTTAGTTTCTTTCTTTTAATGGTTGAACAAGTGTTAGTTGCATGGTTGGATATTTATCATTATGAATAATGTTTGATTTGGATCTTTGATATGATTGTGATGACTTGTGGGCATGTCCACGGTCATTTAGTTAAGGTTAAGGTTTAAGGATATTATGAATAAATAGTTGGGTTTCGTTTTATCATGCTGTCCATTCTGTATCTTTCGGAACAGTCTGTCTTTATCAGTTCATATCTCGTAATCTAGATACTCAAAGGTCATGAAATTTTTATGGGGATAAGTAGACTTCAACATCTTTCTTTTGGCTCTGGAATCACCTCAATAGCTGTTATAAATTGTGAGATACAACTGTTGTAAGTCGAGGTTTCTGTGCTGTCAGGATTCCGGAACAGTACTTCTTATCGTCTGAATTTGACTAAGTAAACGATGGAATCTGAAAAAGTATTCTAAACGAAAGTTGTAGAGAATTTCATAAGCTTTCCAGAAAGGTATGCTACGCGATCATACGATAAACAGAGACTGAGATACGCTCGTTTTACAGCACTACTGCTATCCAACTCGCTGGAAAAATTCAGAACAAATATCTTCTTGCATACCCTACATATATCTCTTGTCTACACCTACTCTTGTTACACCAGTATCTTGTAAGAGTTATATGCTTGGACATGTGAGACTTATATAATGCCTCTACAGATGGTGAACACCAGGAGGAACAACCAGGGAGGCGAGGAACTGCCACCACCACCTCCAGTCACCATGGAGCAGCTGATGATGATGCAGACACAGTTGCTTCAGCAGATGGCCCAGAACATGCAGAACATAGGGCAAGGGAATGGGAATGCACCCCTCATGTCGAGAGATAAAAGGGAGAGTTCCTGAAAGGACACCCACCTGTATTCAAGCACTCTGCCGACCCACTTCACTTGGTGACGATCAGCTACGTGCCATTGAGAGGCAAGCGGAGATTGCCTAGTGTGATGATAAGGAGAAGGTTTTATATGCTTCGGGACGGTTGCAGGGGCTGCACTAGATTGGTGGGACTCATTTCGCTTCGGCCGTACCGAAGCTAATCCCATCACTTGGGCTGAGTTCCGCAGTGCTTTTCGCACCCATCACGTGCCTGCAGGACTGATGAAGCTGAAGAAGAAGGAGTTCTTGGCTCTCGCTGCGGGGGCATGATCATTGTTGAATATCGTGACAAGTTTATACAATTGTCACGGTATGCACCTTGAGGTAGACGAGGATGGAAAGAGGCAGGAGCTGTTTATGGAGGGCTTGAATGATGGTCTCCAGTACCAGCTATTGTCCCATACCTTTGCTAACTTCCAGCAGCTGGTGGACAAAGCTTTAGTGATTGAGAACAAGCGCCGCCAGATGGAGGACAAGAAGAGAAAATTTCAAGGGCAGCAATCTGGGAGCAACTCTCGCTTCCGTACCAACCCTCAACAAGCTCAACCTCAGCAGCGCTATCAAGGTCAGACAGGTCTCAACAGCAAGCAAAGAAGAAGAAGGCGGCGGCGTGCCTGCAAAGAAAGAAGCAAAGAAGATATAAGGCACCGGCTTTCAGCCAAAAGAAGAACCCAACAATGTACCAATGAGGAATAATGCCCCCAATGCTCCGCAGAGGAATGGCGCACCAAAAGTGCCAAATGCAGTTAATGACAACAAGTGCTTCAATTGTGGAGAGCCGGGACATTACTCTAATAGATGCCCCAAGAAGACTAACTCACAGCAGAACTACGTTCGGGGAAAGGTGAACCATGTTACTGCTGAAACAGCTCAGGAGGCACCGGATGTGGTGATCGGTACGTTTCCGGTCAACTCAAACTCAGCTCTGATACTTTTTTGATTCTCGGTGCTTCGCATTCCTTCATAACATATACATTCATAAAGAAGCATGGTATTCCAGTAAGTGTTATGAAGAAACACATGTTAGTAAGCTCACCTGGTGGGGTAATGAAAGCAGAGTGGATATGCTTAGCTACTAGTCTCAGCATAAGGGGGGTAGAATTTCAAGCAAATCTTGTAGTCATAAATTCCACCCCAGTATCGATGTCATTTTGGGTATGGATTGGCTAAGGTTGCGAAGCGATTATTAATTGTGGTAATAGCTCGGTGAATCTTATCACTTCAATCTGGAGAAGAAGTAGTGTTTGTGGCAACTCGATGCGCTCTGTAATCTGTCGGGTCAATCGGATGGAGGCACAACCTTAGAAGATATAAGGATAGCAAATGAGTACCGGATGTCTTTCACGAGGAATTGCTGGGTATGCCACCGACCGAGACATCGAGTTTATAATTGAACTTTTACCTGGAACTGCACCCATAGCTAAGAGACCCTATAGAATGGGAGTGAATGAATTAGCAGAACTTAAGAAACAACTAAGGGAATTGCTAGATAAGGGTTATGTTCAACCTAGTTCATCACCATGGGGTGCACCAAGATCTTGTTTGTAGAAAAGAAGGATGGTACACAAAGGATGTGCATAGACTACAGGTCACTTAATGAGGTCACAATTAAGAACAAGTACCCATTGCCTAGAATTGATGACCTATTTGACCAATTGAAAGGGGCTTGTGTGTTTTCCAAGATTGATCTTCGATCTGGATACCATCAGTTGAGGATAAGGCGTACTGACATCCCCAAGACCGCTTTTGTGACCCGCTATGGACTGTATGAGTTCACAGTCATGTCTTTTTAGTCGACTAATGCACCGCCTACTTCATGTATCTTATGAACAAAGTATTCATGGAGTACCTTGACAAGTTTGTCGTCGTGTTCATTGATGACATACTAGTGTATTCTAAGAATGAAGAAGAGCATGAAGAACATTTGAGATTGGTATTGCAGAAGCTTAGAGAACATCAACTTTATGCCAAGTTCAGCAAATGTGAGTTCTGGTTAAAAGAAGTATCTTTCCTTGGTCACATAATCTCTAATGGAGGAGTAGCAGTAGACCCCAAGAAGGTTAGAGATGTGTTGAGTTGGAAGCCACCCAAAGATGTTAGTGAGATTCGGAGTTTTTACGGGTATGGTGGGTATTATAGGAGATTCATCGAGGATTCTCTAAGTTAGCCAAGCCCCATGCTGCGTTGTTAGGGAAGAATGCCAAATTTATATGGACTAAACAATGCCGGGATGTTTTGAGGAGTTGAAGAAGAGATCGGCGGCTTCGCTCCGGTGCTCATCCTACCCGATCTCACCAAAAGTTTCTCTATCTATTGTGATGCCTCACGGCAAGGTCTAGGAGGTGTTCTTATGCAAGAAGGCGAGTTGTTGCTCACGCATCTAGGCAAATTGTGAAAACATGAGCTAAATTATCCGACTCATGATCTGGAATTGGCGGCTGTGGTGCATGCTCTTAAGATTTGGAGGCACTACTTGATTGGTCATAAGTGCGAGATTTACACGGACCATAAGAGTCTGAAGTATATATTCACGCAGTCAGATCTGAATCTGAGGCAACGTAGATGGCTCGAGTTAATCAAGGATTATGATTTGGATATCCACTATCACCCGAGAAAGGCTAATGTTGTAGCAGATGCCTTGAGTAGAAGGAGTTATGTGAACATGGCCTATACAACTCAACTACCTGAAGAGTTGTGCGAGGAGTTCAAATACTTGAATTTGGGTATTGTGGCCAACACCATGGAGTTAGAGGTAGAATCCACTGGAACAAGAGATTCAGAAGGACATCTAGGTGATGAGAGGATCAAGGATATTGCAGAGCGTATAGTGATTGGTAAAGCCCCCGGATTCCATATGGATGATCAAGGGACAGTATGGTTCGGCAAAAGGATTTGTGTGCCAGAAGTAAAATCTATTAGGGAGTCTATCTTGAGGGAAGCTCATGACTCTCACCTATTCCATACACCCAGAAGTACTAAAATGTACCTTGATCTTAAAGAGAGGTCTTGGTGGTATGGACTAAAGAGAGACGAGTGAGAACATGTGGCTATATGTGACACATGCCAAAGAGTGAAAGCGAACATCGAGGAGGCGGCGGGTTTACTACAACCTATGAAGATACCCGAGTGGAAATGGGAAGAAGTTGGAATGGACTTTATAGTTGGATTACCCCGCATACGTAGAGGATTTGACTCTATCTGGGTGATTGTTGACCGATTGACAAAAGTGGCCCATTTCATTCCGGTCAAGGTAACTTATTCGAGTGCAAAGTTAGCGAGTTATATATGGAAAGGATTGTATGTTTACATGGTGTACCAAAGAAGATTGTTTCGGATAGGGGTACTGAGTTCACATCACATTTTGGCAGAAATTGCATGAGTCAATGGATCTGAAGTTGAACTTCAGCTCAGCTTACCATCCTCAAACAGATGGACAGACCGAAAGGACAAATCAGATCTTAGAGGATATGCTAAGAGCTTGTGCTCTGCAGTATGGGATAAGTTGGGATAAGAGTTTACCTTATGCCGAATTCTCCTACAATAATAGCTACCAAAAAGAGTCTTAAAATGGCACCGTTTGAGGCATTGTATGGCGAAAGTGCGAGAACACCATTGTTTTGGAATCAAACGGGGAAAGCCAAGTCTTTGGACCAGATGTTTTGCAACTGGCAGAAAAACAAGTGCAAATGATAAGGCAAAACCTAAAGGTTGCACAGTCCCGACAGAAAAGCTATGCGGACACGAGAAGAAGAGATTTGACATTTGAAATTGGTGACTTTGTCTATCTCAAAGTTTCACCCATGAAAGGAGTAAAGAGATTTCATACCAAGGGAAAGTTATCACCTAGGTATGTGGGACCATTCAAGATCATTAACAGGAGAGGAGAAGTTGCTTACCAGCTAGAATTACCAGAGCAGCTCTCAGGTGTTCATGATGTCTTCCATGTGTCGCAACTTAAGAAATGTTTGAGAGTACCTGAGGAACAACTACCTTTGGAAGAACTGGATATCCGAGGGGATCTATCATACAAAGAGTATCCAGTGAAAATCCTAGAAACAGCAGAGAGAATCACAAGGAGCAAAACAATAAGAATGTGCAAGGTTCAGTGGAACAGACACTCTGTGGATGAGGCAACTTGGGAAAGAGAGGAAGATCTGAGAACTGACTATCCCAATCTCTTTGAACCATCCGAATCTCGAGGACGAGATTCATCTTAAGGGGGGTAGGTTTGTAACACCCAAAATTTTTACCACAAATTAGCAATTAATTCTTAGCATTTATTACATTTTCTAGGTATTTCTAACATAGGCCAAATAATAAATACTGTATAGATAAAATAAACTATAAGTTTAGAAACTTGTTTGTTGCATTCATGCCGAATCATATGGGTTTTGATTGAGTGAAGGGCTAGAAGATTTGAAATTTGTATTCAAAACTTATTTGAATTTGGCTTAAAATGAAAATGGAGAAAATAGAATTTGATAAACATTTGATTTGAAAAAAAAAGGAGAAAGACACCTTCTGGCCCAGCTAGCTCGGCCCTCTTCCCCCTCCTCCTCCCATTGGCTTTGTCCGTGTCTGGCCTTGCTTCATGATTGCATCATGTGCTGCTGCGCTGGGCTGGGGCCCATTGCTCCCTTCCCTTCAAGACTGCTATGCGTGTGGTGGTGGCCAACAACATGTGCAGTGCACCGACTTCGGCGGCCATTGCTCTGCTTTGCAGCTGCGGCCTACTTGGCTTCACCCGCGTCGCTCGCCCTCTCTCTCTCTCTCTCGCTGCGCACTGTCCCCACCTGTCAACGCCTTTCTTCTTCTTTCCTTTCTTCTTCCTCAGCTTTCCATTCTTCACCGCCGGCGCTTTCCTTTCTCCGGTCACCACCGATGGCAAGCCATCCGCACCGTCGCCCGCTTATGGAAAGCGGCCAATCCACCGCTTCCCTTCCCTATTTCCCCCACCGGCTGGCCTATATAACCCCGAGCCGACCCTGCCTTCTCTCCCCATCCTCTGCCCACTACCCAGAGCTACCCGCCACGGTGAGACCCCCCCCCCCCGGCGCTTGAACGCCACGCGCCAAGGCCACCCGGCACCGCCGGACCTCCCCCAGCGCCCGTAGGTACTCCCCATTTCGCGTTTTGGCCTAGTTTTGCCTGACTACACCCTCACCCGCGCGCCTTTTCTCTCTCCAGAGCCCCACCACCGTCGACATCGCGTCTGGAGCCCGTCCCGAACGCCGAGAACGCCCCTATCCGACTCACGGTGAGCTCGCGACCCTCCCTGTACCTTCCATTTCCGGTTTCACGCCGTGGAGCACCGTTCCGGTGATTCTAGTTCACGCCGGCCATGGTGCCACCGCCGGGTCCTTCTTCCCGGCGACTGCTGCCCCGCACTCTCCCCTGGCCGTCGAGATCATCAAGGAAGCGGTCCAGATTATTGGTACCGGTTCGGTCCCTGACGGACCGTGGACTCGATCCACCGTGGCTGCGTCGGTATACGTCGTGGCATACGCATCACACGCTGCGTGGTGCACCGCGCCTATCAGCAGCCACCACGTGGCCTCCCAGTCAACAGCCTCGGTCAAACCGCTGACAGCTGCGCTCGTTTTCTAGAAAAGCCCCTCTATTTCATCAGAATCAACCCGCAGTCCAACTTAATTCAAAATAGTTATTTTTCAGTCCTGTTTTTATTCGGTTAGGCCCCTGTACTTTCCAGATTTAATGCCCGCAGTCCTATAACCGTGATAATTTATATTTTTAATTATTTTAATTCAAAAATAGGTTAGTTTATTTACAGAATTGCCATTACATCTTATTTCATGCATAACTTTCACGTTTTAAGTCCGATTTGAGTGATTCTTTCGCTCATGTGTTCAGAGAAATGCGAGAACAGATCTGTAAGTTTTTCAACATATGTTTTTTCACTGTTTGGTGTACTGTTCTAATAGAGTTCTATCTTGTATGCATGTAATGATTGGAATGATGCTTGATTGATGATTGGATCACGATTAGAGGGTGAGCCATTCGAGGTGTTGAGGACCCCAGCAGGATCAGTAAGATACTCCGGGACGACTTTGAGGAAGGCAAGTGTACCAAAGGCCCCTTGTTACCTATGAACTACTACCACTTACATTCATGCATGTGTTTAATTTGAATTGCCTTTAAGGACTTTACCTAGATGATTCATTGTACCACATATCCTTGATACGGGTTTATTGGGTAGGCATTTTGGATAGATCTTTGCAGCCGCTTAACATGAAGTAATTGTTAAACATACTTAAAGACTATATGCAATGTGATAAAATGGAATTTTTTTGGCAGCAGATAGGGGGTGGAGTACGGGGTTGAGTACTCTAGTGCCTCTCCATAAGGACTTTATCCCAAGCGGCAACCTGGGAGGGACCGTACAACCCCGAGTGTCATATGGCTCGACTTTAACCTATTATCTAGTTTGTACTAGCTCGTCTGTAGCTCCAATGAAGGGGTAAGAGGGTATCTTTCCTTTTTACATTTGGGTGTGCACCCGTCTTTGCGATGCCCACGTGTGCCATTCCTTGTAGCTACGACTTTGTTAGTGCAACTAGCTAAGGGTTTCATAGTGAAACTCGCCACACTTCCTAGGAAGAGGTGTAGTGGGTCTCGCGAACCCGGCATTGGGAATCACGGCTCGGTGGGTAAAGATGTACAATTTCTCTGAAATAATTAACTGTTATAATGGTAGTGCTCACGGATACGAGCGGTCCGGATCCTTCGAGATTAGTGGTTATCGTGGATAATGGATGGATGGGTTATGAGATAAAGCTTGATGATACTTTAATACCACTTGGGAATTGGGACTGTTCATTAAATTAGTAATTCAGGTTGCTAAAAATTGAACAACTAAAATTGCGAACCGCAGTCAAACAGTGTCAAGCCTATTTGAGCCTCATAGATCCCTTTGTTATACTTGCTAAGCATGGTGAGCTTACACTTGCTTTACATCCAATGAAAATCCCGGATGGGTAACAGATAATGGATATGAAGAGTTTCCAGAGGATGTCCAGGACTACTAGGGAGACGTTCACTAGTTGGAGTCCCTATGGCAGTTGGGCTAGTTATTCCGCTGTGTTTGTAATAATATTGCCTACGAGCAGACTTTGTATTTAACTTTATGATGAGATATGCGATGTAATAAGTACTTTACTTTGATACTACTGCAATTTGTGATATATGTGTGTGTTTGGACATCCTGGGCGCACATATATGAGTACTCGGTTTTGCTTTGCAAAATTGGGTGCGACACGTGACCCTGGCCGACCCTTTCAAACAGCGCACGGCGCTCGTTTGCAACACAAGGCAAGGCAATCAACCAAGAATTTGGCTAAGTCACAAGGTGACAGTTGATCGTGGCCAGAGCCATGCAAAGTCGTAGGCTGCCAAACACTGGGCTGGGCGCTAGCGTGACTGTGCAGTTGGGGGATCGGTTGTCGCCGTCAACGTCCAGCGCCATCAACGTCCGATCTAAGCACCCACAGCATTAGCACGCACCCAAACCCTAACCCTCTCACTGCTCCCGGCCACCACAGTCTCCACTGCCGCTGCCATAGATCCTCACTGTGCTGCGGCGTAGCCTCCACCACAAGGCACCGAGCGCCGGCAGCGGAGATGGAGCTGCTGGGCCCAATGCCAAGAGGAGGAGATCCAAGGACCTAGCAGCCACTGAGCCCCACCGTGGACAATAGAAGCCATGAAGACGGGGAATCCTGTACCTATAACCCATAGCAAGGAACCACCGCCACAACAATCGTCGCCTAATGCTGCTGGTGGTGGCGGCAATGACGACGACGATGCCGACCGCATCAGTGGCCTCCCCGACGCCATCCTTGGTGAGATACTTTTGCTTCTCTCCACCAAGCAAGCCGGTCGAACTGACCTACGTGAAAAAACATGACTCCCCAAGACGTTGGTGAAAATGACCTGGTCGGTCTAAGTCGAGGGCACAAAAAAATGATGTGGAAACATGCGAAAACGGGTCATGAACGGGCCAAAATAGGCCACGAACTGGTCGTGAGCCCAGGTCCCACTGGGGCAGCCAATGGGACCTAGGGGACCCACCCCTGGGCCCCCACATGAATAGTCCAAGGTTTGGTTCATCCGTGAAAAAACACTGATGTTTACGTCAATAATGATGTACTGTCACAAGGCTAGGTAAGAGTTATGTTGTCCGGCTTATTAATTATCGTCATCATCAGAAGATGTAGAGCTGCTACTAGAACAAGCCTTTGGGGCTTCAAGTGC
Source organism: Miscanthus lutarioriparius (assembly GCA_904845875.1). NCBI lineage: Eukaryota > Viridiplantae > Streptophyta > Magnoliopsida > Poales > Poaceae > Miscanthus > Miscanthus lutarioriparius. Next base: position 70,718,516 of record CAJGYO010000012.1, on the reverse strand, counting down.
AGGTATTGCACTTGGAGCTCCAAGTGTAGGAATAGTGTTTGGGGCTTCAAGTGCAGGTAGTACTCCTGGAGCTCAAATTGCAGGAGCTGCAGGTGCTGAAATCACATTTTTGTTCCTCGAGTAGCAGTTTTGATGATGATTCTGATGACAACTGTAAGACCAACAGTGCGATTTCAGCACCTGTAGCTCCTGCAATTGGACCTCCAGGAGCAATACCTACATTTGAAGCCCCAAACACTATTCCTACAATTGGAGCTCCAGGTGCAATACCTTCACTTGAAGCCCCAAAGGCTTGTTCAAGTAGTAGCTCTACATCTTCGGATGATGACCATAATAAGGCCAGCTTCGGTCAGGTTTGAACCCCGCGTGACCCTGGCGACCCTTTCAAACAACGCATGGCGCTCGTCTGCAACACAAGACAAGGCAACCAAACAAGAATTTGGCTAAGTCACAAGGTGACGGCTGACCGTGGCCAGAGCCATGCCAAGTCGTAGGCTACCAACCACTGGGTTGGGCGCTGGCATGACTGTGCAGTTGGGGGATCGGTTGTCGCCATCAACATCCGGCACCGTCAACGTCCGGTCTCAGCACCCATAGCATTAGCACACACCCAAACCCTAACCCTCTCACTGCTCTCTGCCGCCACGGTCTCCATTGCCACTGCCACGGATCCTCACTATGCTACGCCATAGCCTCCACCACAAGGCGCCGAGCGCCGGCCACGGAGATGGAGTAGCTGGGCCCAATGCCAAGAGGAGATCCAAGGACCTAGCAGCCGTTGAGCCCCGCTGTGGACAATGGAAGCCACGGAAACGGGGAATCCTGTACCTATAACCCATAGCAAGGAACCACCGCTGCCTAATGCTGCTGGTGGCGGCAGCAACGATGACGACGACGTCGACCGCATCAGTGGCCTCCCCGATGCCGTCCTTGGTGAGATACTTTCGCTTCTCTCCACCAAGGAAGCATATGGCTCTCTAATGGAGCAGCTCAATGGAATGGAGCAGGTGACGGTGAAATGGAGCAGCTCAGGAAAATGGTGCATATGCTAGTGAAATGGAGCACATCAGTCAAATGGAGCATATGGCTCTCTAATGGAGCAGCTCAAGGAAATGGAGCATGTGCCTGTGAAATGGAGCATGTGCCGGTCGAATGGAGCACATCAGCAAAATGAAGCATATGTCGGGGAAATGGAGCACATTAGCAAAATGAAGCATCTGGCTCTCTAATGGAGCAGCTCAGGGAAATGGAGCATGTGCTGGTCAAATGGAGCAGCTTAGTGAAATGGAGCATGTGCCGGTCAAATGGAGCACCTCAGCAAAATGGAGCATGTGCCGGGGACATGGAGCACATCAGCAAAATGGAGCATGTGCCGGTGAAATGGAGCAGCCCAGTGAAATGGAGCATGTGCCGGTCAAATGAAGCATGTGGCTCTCTAACGGAGCAGCTCAAGGAAATGGAGCATGTGCCGGTGAAATGGAGCACATCAGCAAAATGGAGCATGTGTTTGTGAAATGGAGCAGCTCAATGAAATGGAGCATGTGACGGTGAAATGCAGCACATCAGCAAAATGAAGCATGTGCTGGGGAAATGGAGCACATCAGCAAAATGAAGCATCTGGCTCTCTAATGGAGCAGCTCAGGGAAATGGAGCATGTGCCGATCAAATTGAGCACCTCAGCAAAATGGAGCATGTGCCGGTCAAATGGAGCACATCGGTCAAATGAAGCATGTGGCTCTCTAATGGAGCAGCTCAAGGAAATGGAGCATGTGCCGGTGAAATGGAGCACATCGGCAAAATGGAGCATGTGTTTGTGAAATGGAGCAGCTCAATGAAATGGAACATGTGACGGTGAAATGCAGCACATCAGCAAAATGAAGCATGTGCCGAGGAAATGGAGCACATCAGCAAAATGAAGTATCTGGCTCTCTAATGGAACAGCTCAATTAAATGGAGCTTGTGCCGGTCAAATGGAGCCCCTCAGCAAAATGGAGCATGTGACGGTGTAATGGAGCACATCAGCAAAATGGAGCAGGTGTTCGTGAAATGGAGCAGCTCAATGAAATGGAGCATGTGATGGTGAAATGCAGCACATCAGCAAAATGAAGCATGTGCCGGGGAAATGGAGCACATCAGCAAAATGAAGCATCTAGCTCTCTAATGGAGCAGCTCAGTGAAATGGAGCATGTGCCGGTCAAATGGAGCCCCTCAGCAAAATGGAGCATGTGCCGGTGTAATGGAGCACATCAGCAAAATGGAGCAGTGTTTGTGAAATGGAGCAGCTCAATGAAATGGAGCATGTGACGGTGAAGCAAAACACATCAACAAAATGAAGCATGTGCCGGGGAAATGGAGCACATCAGCAAAATGAAGCATCTGGCTCTCTAATGGAGCAGCTCAGTGAAATGGAGCATGTGTCGGTCAATGAAATGAAGCATTTCATTGAGCTGCTCCATTTCACTGGCACATGCTCCATTTTGCTGATATGCTCCATTTCATAGGTACATGCTCCATTTTGCTGATGTGCTCCATTAGAGAGCCAAATGCTCCATTTTGCTGATGTGCTCCATTTCACCGGCACATGCTCCATTTTGCTGATGTGCTCCATTTCAGCAACACATCCTCCATTTCACTGAGCTGCTCCATTTGACTGATGTGCTCCATTAGGTGTGCAACCACGTGTAAACGATATTCTTCTATCCTTAATGAAATAACCATCCCCCCCACACACATCATACGGAAACGGAGTGCTGGCGTCCATTGTGGCGTGTGGCCACATGGACACGATATTAATAAATGACCGATTTGTACGCAGGATGGTCTGGAGAAGGAAGAGATAATCTGGCGTGTACACGACCTGGAACCAAGTTGTAGAAATAAAATTCAAAGCTCCAATGAGGTATAACAATTAACAACTGAAAACAAAATAAACAAATAACAAACCTGCTTTGAGTATATTAGTATCTTGTCAAACTCCCTCCTTTCAGCAAAAGCAGCAACAACTTTAGGGGTTGCCCTAGCCTATGACCGGCTCTGAGGTCTCAGGCAAAACTGCATATCACAAGGATTTCCTGAGGTCCTCCAAAATGCCTAAGGCCCTGTTCGGTTCCCAGGGAATGACGTCCCGGAACCGTTCCGGCCAGGATTGACCATATATTTTCTATAGGGCCGAAAGCAATCCTGACCGGAAACGGTGTAAACGAACGGAGCCTAAAGGAACCATACAGAAAACTACCAAAACTCCTGGGGGCCTGGATGCCCCTCAGGTATATTAGGGAGAGAGGGTTCGGTTAGCAGAGACCTCAGGTAAAATGGTTTGAAACCACTAGTTTTTCGATGACCTGTCCATAAGGCTCCACCAGAATGTCGGTCACGCCCCTCGGCCTCCGTGGTTGGCCGATGGCCAGCCGTGGCCAGCTTCGGCTGGCTGCAGCTTGCTGCTGGCTGGCCATGGCTAGCTAACGTGTGGCCTTTAGTGGCTGCACACTATGTGACCATACTAGGAGTTCAGCGTGATGTCCCCGGCTAGCTAGCTAGCTGGGGTGGCTAGCGTGTTGTTTACTCATGGCCTCCCTGGCCGGTCAGCAGCATGCGGTGTCATGCTTTAGTGGGTGTCTGGGACCTAATACCGGGGTACCCCAAAGAGGAGGAATCAATGAACCATCGAACGGTAAAAACTCTCGAAAGCGCGGTTACATCTCTTGCCCGACCAAACGAAAGTCTTGTTCCGCCTCGCCCGAGCGCCCATGTGCCCTTGGGACCCGCTCTACCTCGCCCGACGGCTGAAGGGTGACTCCGCCTCGCTCGATGGCTGGAGGGCGACTCTGCCTCGCCCGACGGCTGGGCTCGGCTTCACCCGACCCCCAGGGGGTGCGCTCCGCCTCGCTCAACCCCCGAGGGCTGGGCTCGGCCTCGTTCGACGGCCGGGGCGACTCCGCCGCCCGAGATGGTCTGGAGGCGACTCTGCCGCCTCGCCCGATGGCTGGGCTCGGCTTCACCCAACCCCGAGGGATGCGCACCGCCTCGCTCAACCCCCGAGGCTGGGCTCGCCCCGCTCGATGGCGGGGATGACTCCGCTTCCGCCGACGACGGGTAAAAACTAGGTTTTACCTCATCCAAACAACCAATAGCGAATCTCGCCGCCGCCCCCGATATCCGAGGTGGCCCGGTCTCACCGACGAACGCGCCTGCACCCTCATGATGATGATTACAGGGTAAGATAAGACATTCGGGTCAACCACAGCATTAGACGCCATGCCCTGCACCCCTGCAGGGAAGTACCGTCAGGATGTGACCAGGCGAGCGCTTGGACCCCTCCGGGCGTGGCAGAACCTGAATAGTGTTGCGGGCGCCTGCACTCTGTCCTACAGTGTTGTAGGTGCCGCCCTCAGCCTCCGGACGAAGAAACCGACGCAGACATACAACAACCACTACGTTCCAAGGGCAAACCAACAGTCACCGCGCCTCCCGACCCCCACGGGGTTGGGGCTCAGCAAATCCTGTCCGACACGCCGCCCGCAGGGGCAGGATGGGACGTACCCACTTGCTAAATAGTGGCCATGGAGTGGCCCACGACGGTCTACAATCGCCTCAATCCTGACATGATCTGCCATGATGGGCAGATCAGGCATGGGGAAGAAGGAAGGACCGGGTTCCTCGAAGGACCTTCTATGCCCTTAGTGTTTTCTTGTTCCCCATCTGTAAAAAACCCTGCTCCCCCTTGATCTATAAAAGGGGAGGCAGGGCTCCCCACTAAGGGATCGATCGACCGATTCGGGATAGGTTAGCACACACACACACGCACCACACGGCCAAGCGCCAACGGAGCTCTTGGCGTCCTTCCAATTACTCCATTAGGGACTTGGGGTCTCTCCCTCTCCCAACCGTTTGTACCCCCTACTACGAACCTCATTCGGTGCTAATAACACGAGCAGCAACAGACTGGACGTAGGGACATTCAGCCCGAACCAGTATAACCCTTGTGTCCTTTAGCGCACCATCCAGGCCTAACGCGCATCAATTACAAATTTACTCGTCGGTGTTTGTTCAAAACACCGACAGCGGGCTACTGCGGGCAGCTAGCTGGGTAGGGTGGGTAGCTTTTTGTTTGAACTATTTCGATGATGCACGGCCTCCCTGGCTGGCCGATAGCTTGCGGTGGCCTGGTTTGGCGGGCTGCTGCGGGTGGCTGGCTGGCTAGGGTGGCAAGCGTGTTGTTGGAACTATTTCAGTGACTCGCGGTCTCTCTCGCTACATAGTAGCCTGCAGTGGCCTACTTCTATGGGCTTCTACGGGCACCCGACTAGCTTGGGAGGAGTATGTGTTGTTGGAATAGTTTTGGTTGCATGCTTTTGGCCCGTTGTTGGATAAGTTTCAGTTTCTATCACGCTATCTGGACTTTCAGTTGTCGTCCTCCCAAGCAGGCTCATCGTGCCTAGCGCGGAGGGATGCTTTAGATGGCTAAACCATCGTGGATACGCTAGCGCATGAGTTGTTTTAGACCTGTGACTGCTTGGAGGACCCCAGCTGATGTGCGGCCGACTCCTGGCGCCAGTGTCCCTTCATTTGTGCGGGCCCTTTTTGCTTGCTGCGTTGAAAAGTGCTTGTGAGATGCTACTTGTTGCATGGGAAGTTGCGAGGATAGAACATATTTATGTCGAGCACATCCTCTGGGTGTGGCTCATCGGCTCCAGGGCGCTTGTGGGGTTGCCTTGTGTTGTTGTCTGCGTAGGTCGGTAAATCCATCTCTAGGAGAAGCAGCTCCCTGCTCCTTTAAGCTACCCCAAGAAGATTGTTGTCAAGGCATTTTTCCTATTCATGGTAAGACTTGTTGTTGGAAAAATTTGGTAATCATCACACTTGTGATCGTGGTGTTCGGACCGTGGATGAGGGTGAGCAAGACTGGACAGTGCAACTGCCATACTATCTGTTGTTTCATTTGTGTGCTCTTCTCCCTAGTTGCTGGATCGCTGAGATCAAACAAGATCTCGCTATGATGATTCTTGAGTTAGTTGGTGTTGGGCTTTGCTCCCTCTTGTTAAATCAAACACAATCTCCTATGGGCCTAGTCCGGTTTATACAGAAACCAAACAAGTGTAGTTTCACCACTTGGGATGAAAAGGGCTAGCCTGGGCAAGTTATTGGGTTCTCTAAAGCTAGTTTTTTTTGAAGCAAAAGAATTATGAGGAGGCAGTGAGAGATTTCAATGCATCTCTGGGAGAAGCAGCTCCCCTCTCCTTGAAGCTACCCCAAAAAGATTGTTATTAAGGCATTCTTCCTATTCATGGTAAGACTTGTTGGAAAATTTGGTAATCATCGCACTTGTGATCGTGGTTTTGGACCATGGATGAGGGTGAGCAAGATAGGCGAAAGGTAACCGCCATACTTAGGCCTGTGATGACACTAAAACTAGATGATGGATGAGATGGCTCACTTGGTTAATTGATTATTATGTCTGAGGCTCTTAATTTCAACAACACTAATTGTATGTTGCAAGCTATATTTTATTTGTAATGCAACACTAATTTATTTGTTCAATGAATTTATGTTACCTCTATGATATCTGTTGTTTCATTTGTGTGCTCTTCTCCCTAGTTGCTAACCTCACTGAGATCAAACACGATCTCGCTATGATAGTTGTAGTTAGTTGGTGTTGGGCTTGGCTCCCTGCTGTTGAATCAAACACAATCTTCTATGGGCCTAGTCTAGTTTGTATAGGAAACCAAACAAGTGTAGTTTCACCACTTGGGACAGGCAGTGGCTGGCCTAGGCTAGGCCTGCGCGCCGAGCCGGCTTTAGGATGGATATCAAACATGCACGCCCTAGAGTGCTCAAAGCAAGCCATCGCTCTGGATAATACATCTTACTGACATTTGATAAGTATGTTATTTGTATATAGCGGAGGTACCACATATAACCTTGTTGGTCACATGACGTTATGCAAAATATCAGAAGTACGAAACATTACCTTGCTCAACAAATAATGTTATGTATCTATACCCGAGGTCAGCCTCCAAGATTCCATCCATCCATGAAAAACAACGACCCTTGTGCGCCTCCGGGGCGGAAACTAGCATTTCTGAGCAAAAACCTTGCAAAAGTAAGCTCGTTTGATTCTAATTTTCAAGCACGGTTGGTTGGATGGATGCCAAGGAATGGCTAGGACTCAAATTGAGCATGACGGATATGCCTGATGAGGTCACGAAAACGGGTCACGAGAGAAGGACAAGATGACATCAGGACGAAAATGTCTCACGCGAGGTGAAAACGGCTCGTGACGGGCTAAGTACGGGCCATGCAAGGCTAAAACAGGCCCAAACCAGGTGATAGGAGGTGCAAATAGGTGATGAGAGGCCCCAAGGCATGGTTGGAAATGCCTAAGTCGGTCTAAGTCAATGGCACGAAGAAAACAAGCCAAAACCGATGAAAACGGAAAAAAACGGGTAATGCGACACGGAAACGAGACAAATCGGGCCACTAAACATGCATGGAAATGGCTAAGTCAGTCTAAGTGAAGGGCACGGTGAAAACAAGCCAAACACGGGGGGCCACTGATGGGACGGGACGGGATGGGCCGTGGGTCCCGAGCCAACTGAGGTGGCTCACGGGGCCCAAGGGACCCACCCTAGGTGGCCCCACACAAAAAGTCCAAGGTTTGGTCCATCCATGAAAAACAATGACTGTCGGGTGCCTCTGAGGCAGAAACTAGCATTTCTATGCAAAAACCAGGCAAAACTGCATATCACAAGGATTTCCTGAGGTCCTCCAAAATGCATGAAGGAACCATCAGTAAAACTGCCAAAACTCCTAGGGGGCCTGGATGCCCCTTAGGTATATTAGGGGGAGAGGGTTCGGTTAGCAGAGACCTTAGGTAAAATGGTTTGAAACCACTAGTTTTTCAATGACCCGTTCATAAGGCTCCACCAGAATGTCGGTCACGGCCCCCGACCTCCGTGGTTGGTCGATGGCACCGTGTGCTGACTTCGTTGGTCTGACTTCTTCTTTGCTAGCCATGGCTAGCCAACGTGTGGCCTTTAGTGGCTGCACGCTATGTGACCGTACTAGGAGTTCAACGTGACATCCCTGGCCAGTGTGTTGTTTACTCGTGGCCTCCCTGGCTGGTCAGCAGCCTATGGTGTCGTGCTTCAGCGGGCTGCTGCGGGTAGCTAGCTGGGTAGGGTGGGTAGCTTTTTGTTTGAACTGTTTTGATGATGCGTGGCCTCCCTGGCTGGCAGCTTGTGGTGGCCTGGTTTGGCAGGCTGCTGTGGGTGGCTGGCTGGCTAGGGTGGCAAGCGTGTTGTTGGAACTATTTCGGTGACTCGTGGTCTCTCTCGCTGCATAGCAGCCAGCGGTGGCCTGCTTCTGCAGGCTTCTGCGGGCACCCGACTGGCTTGGGAGGAGTACGTGTTGTTGGAACAGTTTTGGGTGCATGCTTTTGGCCCGTTGTTGGATAAGTTTTGGTTTCTATCGTGCTCTATGGACTTTCAGTTGTCGTCCTCGCAAGCAGACTCACCGTGCCTTGAGCGGAGGGATGCTTTGGATGGCTAAACCGTCGTGGATACGCTAGCGCATGAGTTGTTTTAGACCTGTGACTGCTTGGAGGACCCCCGCTGATGTGCGGCCGAGTCCCAGTGCTAGTGTCCCTTCATTTGTGCGGGCACCTTTTGCTTGCTGCGTTGAAAAGTGCTTTTGTGAGATGCTACTTGTTGCATGGGAAGTTGCAAGGACATAACATATTTATGTCGAGCACATCCTCTGGGTGTGGCTCGTCGGCTCGTGGGGTTGCCTTGGTGCTTGTGGCAAATCCATCTCGGAAGGTTGCCTTTGCTGTTGAAGATTGTTGTCAAGGCATTCTTGGTGATCATGGCAAATCCATCTTGGAAAAAAAGTAATCATCACACTTGTGATCGTGGTGTTTGGACCGTGGATGACCCCAAGAAGATTGTTGTCAAGGCATTCTTCCTAGTTGCTGGATCATGAGTAAGACTTGTTGTTGGAAAAAATTTGGTAATCATCACACTTGTGATCACAATGTTTGGGCCTAGTGGATGAGGGAAACCAAACAAGTGTAGTTTCACCACTTGGGACACGCCATACTATCTTTTGTTCCATTTGTGTGCTCTAAAGCCTAATTCTTCTGGATTGTTCGAGATCAAACAAGATCTATGGAGCTGATGTTTTCAATTAGAAGTCTAGATTCTAGAAAGCAAATATTGGTTTAGTTCAATTAGAATTCAAGATAGATGTTTATTACTTCTTGCATTCCTCAGGATAGAGCACTCAGGTAGATAAACTTGTCAGCATATGTATTTTTTTGGGGGAAAAGAACCATAATAATTCTAGGATTCCTATACGAGTACATGTGGAGTAGGAAATTACAAAGCTATTGGCAAGCCGAATATAGCATGACACTATGATTGAGCTAAATGTTTTAAGAGAAGAAAACTAAAATGCAGAAACCAACAAATGAGTTCACCAATATTGAAGAGATGTCTAGAATATACCACACGATATTCGACATTATTACTACTAAATTGCACCTTGTCTAAGAAGACTACTGGACACACATGACTACACATCCCTGGAGGCACTTGCTCTAGGCTGGTCATCTTTAGATGGCACTCCCATTGCTGTAGAAATGCAAAAGTTTTGAAAGTAACATCAGATGGCCAACGAATTAATCAAACTTTGCCAAACTGGACATTTGTTTTCAGATTTTGACCAACTAGTACTAATGGCTAACCAAAAAGATAAACAACAATAACTTATTATCAACATATCTAAAAGATATTAACCACAATTGATCAAAAGAGAAGATGAACTCGGTTCCAAAAGAACACTTCCATAGGTATCATCATCGACATTTATACGTTGTCGAAAGTGAAGTTATAACCATTCATAGCTAACGAATGTACAAGGTTTCGAGGAAGGCACAACACAGAATTATTTTTGAACTATAGAATTTGGAGACACAATTTGTAATTTGCCAAACAATTTGGCTATCTCACACAAACATCAATTTTGCAAGATCTGGTAGACTGGTGCATTATTGAATGTAATATTTGCCTCACATCCGAACTTAACTTATTCTGTGTTCATTATCAATTGATCTATTTATACATATTGTACATGTTAAATCAGTGCTTTATTGTTAAACTAATAAAACACCTTTAACTTATGTTGTCATGTTCTAAGGATTGAGCAAACTGGTAATTGATCGTCGATATGGTCTGTTAGGCTATTTGAGGAGATGTCGTCGTAGTCGTCATCCTTGCACTCTGGCTCCTATAGTGTGGGTCCTGACCTTCCTCTGATCGCTTGCAAGAAGTGCAAAAGGGAGGTGAGAGAGCTAGTCTCCAAAAAATCAGAAATCATGTGGTGGAAGTTCTACCGGTGCAATAACGATAATGCGGTAACTTTCTCCATTTTTGCTCAATTCATAAGTTATATGGTTTAGGGAATTTAGAAGGCTCAAGGCTTTCTTTTCTACGGGATGGGACTCGATGTGATTTTTTCCGCTAGCAAGCGAGCTATGTTGTTTTGTTAATCAGGGAGGGATTTGTCACTAATAGCGACCAAGTCACTGATTTCGTAATGATCGCACTTAATGATCATAGCAAAGCCTTAGAGTCTCTTACCACATCCATCAGAGACACGAAGCGAAAGCTGGATAACCTGGAGGAATTCATGAAGCAAGAGCTAGTGGTCATGAAGCAAGAGCTGGATAAGCTGAAGGCAGCCATGGTTGAAAATGAGGAAAACAAGAAATCAATGGCTTCTGCATTGGAACTAATGAAGGGTGATCTGCAGAAGCTGGAAGGGTCAACTACTGTTAAACCTAGGACGTTGGGAATGTGTTCACTGGGTTTGCTGCTTTTGGTGATCTTGATTGGGTGGTTTCTAATGGGACTTAAGAATGGGGAGGAGGCATTCAGGTGACTTGTGCTGAGCCCTTAGGTGCATCTTCGTGCTGATGGGATATGTCAGAGTCAAAGGACACAAGCCACAAGGGAACCTGTTGACGCTCGTATCTATTTTTGGTTGTTTTATGATCATGGCTGATCAGTTGGAAAACTGCATGATCTTCTTTTGTTTCTGTTATTCACCTCTTTAGTTACGTTGCTGGGTCTGCTGTGTTGTTCTGTTAGTTGCCTATCTCTGAATCAGAGATGCTGGTTGCCCGGTTGGTTAGGGTTCTGGTCCTGAACTTTCTGTTCTGTCTTTCTAAACAATTTCATGCATTTTGGAATTTTCGTGTACAGTTTTTTCTATCTATCGTCTATTAATAAAACTAGAAGCAAAGCTTTTGTCGTCCTCTATGCATGGGCGTGATCAGAGCAAAACAGGCCTAAAAACAATCAAAATTTGGCCAAACATTAAACAACTTAGCCCGATCGAAGCCACACTTGACACTTTTATTGAGATCAACTCCTTAGAAACATCCTATTGACTTCTTGCTTTTTTTGTCAAAAGGAGCACACCTTGCAAAAGCAGCACGTAGAGCAAAAGGAGCCCCTCAGCAACATGCAGTTTTCATCCAGATGTTTCTTTTCTTCTATCTACATATATGAGCCATCATAAGTCACATCAGCTCATAGGTTCACGATAGGATTTAACACAAATAACATTTACATAGTTGCACACGTTGTTAGCATAGAAGACCACAGTTCAGAGAGCAAGATAGCTAATTCATCTAGTCAAAGATGAGCCTAAGATTGATTCCTCTCTAGGTTATCCCTTTTGATCAATTGAACAATTTCACAGGGCATGGGTGTGAGCGTTTTCCTCGTGCTTCATAAAAAAGCAGCGCAAAAGCCCTAACATAGCTAAAGCTCTAATGAATGCATCCTTCCACTTGCAAATTGAAAAAAAGCAGAGAGAAATGATGTTATCTCTGGTATTTTTAAAACTCCATAGCGAGGTTAAAGGAAGTTCTTTCAGCAGACCTCATCATCCCAGGTGAACTTCTTGAAGTTTTTTCTTGAACTTTTGAATTTTCAAGAAAAAACATGGAGGCAAAGACAACGGCATTGGGCTTTATAGAGGAAGGAGTATGTGCCGATGAAACCAAAGAAATTGTACTTCTTTGTAACCTCATTTGCAAAGGCTTCGTTTAGTTTGTCTCCCAAAGACAAGCGAAACTTCTAATACTTTTCATAGAATCAATGTGGCAAAAACATGGATCTGGTTCACATCTGTAGCCGCATGAAACATACAACAATCCATATCCAAAACCTCAATGCAAAAGCAGGCGATATATGCATTTCATCACACATGCTTTTGATTTGGTTTTGGGGAATTAGCAGTTCAAAAAAAAACAAAAGACATGTATTGATGCACAACTTACAATTCTTAGAGATAACTTGGTGGACTGGTTTTTTGATTTTTTTTCATCGCTTCGGCGCGTAAGCATGCTCAATCTTTTCTCCAAATCAAACGATGAAAAATCAAAGAAGCACTGAGGGATGAAATAAGTACAAGATTATTTTGCTATAGTTTTGATAAGTTTCGGGTTTCATCAATGTCCTTTACCTTGTTAGTGGTGGGACACAATTATCGATGCTACATATCAGATCTTGATAAGTTGAAGGATGTGGAATTAATAATATATATGAAGAATCAAGACAAGTATTAATAATTGGAAGGAAGCTTCCAAGAGTGCTCCTAAGACTAGGATCTCATACGGGTTGTGTTTATTTGCTCCTAGTAAGTATCTTAGTTTTCATGCTCGTGTAGAGAGCCAATTATCTAACTGTCAGAGAATCATGCATAAGATTCTTTTTGGACTTCATCAAGAAGGCTATAAAATCTTGATTGTAATCCCCTTGAGATCCCAAGAATATGTCAATTAGTATGCCAAGATTAAGCAAGTGCTAGGTGACATGGAGTATGACAAATTGATGTAAGTAAGATCAATTGTAATATGAACTTTGTAACATTTGAGTTTAAGCATTGGGATTGATCCTAGTCCCATTTTAGTTTAAGTGTTTGGAAGATACTTGCTATGCCTCAGAGAAATGATACTCGCCCAAGAGTCAGAGAAAGAGATGGATCTCGATAGATGAGGATGGATGACCCTATGTAAGTTGGCATGCCCTTTTCATTTTAAGACCAATGGAGTTTGTGTAATGTTTTGATTCCTCTATATTTGTATGATAAAGATAATAGAGGGCACAGAGCTCACTCAGTATGAGATGGATCATGATGGAGATCGCCTTCAACATGAATGGCTTCTGAGACAACAGGGTTGTGAAGACAGTAAAGAAGAGGTGGTCTCTACGGTTTTCTAACTCTATGGATAGTTTTATTAACCTCTCTTGAACTCTTCAGGATGTTCTTCATCTCTACCAAGAGCATGTTGTAGAAAGAACTAGAGACACAATAAAACTGAATATATTGGGCCATGAAGTGCTAGAATCAGCTTATGTAGAATGCTTCAAGCCACGTGGATATATGCACTCATCCATAATGTACTTACAATGTGAATTGTGGAATCGAGAGTGGAAGGACAAAGTTATTTTATCTCAAAAGGCGCTTGTAAGTACTTTTTTATTGTTTTGATTTTTTTCCTTATCCATGATTTACATCTCTTCAATTTTCTTCTAGTATGAATTGTTAGACCCAAGCTTGGAACAAGTATGTTAGCTATGGAGCTTGGACCGCAGTAATCCAAAGCAAGTTAATTTGGTATGTTACCGATTTTCTTCTATTTTCTTTTTTTACATAGTTCTTTATATTGCTGAGTTTTACAATGGGATATTTCCTCAGAGATATTTATCCCTATCGCTCATTTGAAACATTGGTTCTTGATCGTGGTCGCACGCATCAAGAGCACCATTTATATTCTTGATTCATTGCCTAGCGAGTCCCCGATCAAGAAGATTTCTAGTATTATATCGACATGGAAGAAGCAAAAACAAAACAATCAACTGTGGATCTAATTACAATATAAAAAGCACTATGGGTTCAAAGCCACAAGAAAACACATTATTCTTCAAATTTTTACCAAAATATTCTTTGTTGCTTGTGTTGTCGCGCATCGCTTCCTCACTTTTTGTGGTTGATTTTTTTCAGCTATGATTGTGATTTATGTGTTACTATATATCAAAGGATTTGATGACACAGAGAAGATATGTGGAATTAAAAAGGTAATTCAACAATTATATAGTTATATTCCTACTTGCAAATCCCATAGAATTAATTATGAATTAAAATTGCAGGATATGGTGAAAAAAATGTTGCATAGAAACTTCAATAGACCTTCTCTCGCCGCCACTGCCTTAACAAAAGAGAGACACGGTCATAATCGAATATAATGATGGTGATGTTGAGTGCTTGGAAAATAGTTTTCATATAACAATGCTATTTTCAACACCGCCTTCACGAGGAAAGGGAAGAGGATGCGTTGTTCGGAATGAGTGACAACCCTTTGTCTCAGATTCGCATTCATGGAGGGAATCAGAGGCAATAAGGAAGCTTAGGATATGAAGACTCGGGTGATGATCACAAGCAGGAAGACACCCAAACAAATCGAGGCATGGAGAGGGTTGCAGAAGCTCATGCTGAATGTTCGGATGACTATAAGAAGGTCATATTCTCATGGAGAAAATGCCGAGGCTAGAGGCAACAAGTTGATGGATGTTGGTAAAGAAGAGCGGTCCAGCCAAAAGGCTGATATATATTGTAATAGGAGGAAGAGGCGTAAGCTTGCTTCTCTTTAAATGGTACCATCACCATGTGAGGCAACCACCACTTTCTAACTTGTCTACTAAAGCACGCTGTGTGGCTTAAGGATGAAATACTTGAAGAGGTTTATAAGCTTGTCATTGAATGGTATGTTTCGGAAACCTTATGATTATATTCTTGTAAAACTTGCTATATGTTATGTGTCATGTTTTCAATTCAAAAAAGTAAGGAACATGTTATATTGAGATTTGGGAGATCTCAATGATCGGTTCTCAATAGAACAAGCCCTCTAGGGAGGTGAGGGTGCTGTGGATCTTATGATATTATTAATTCAATGCCTAAAGAAAGATTTGACTGGTAGCACCGTAACCTTTGTCCCACCACTAGACAAGGTAAAAGGACATTGCTTTGCCAAAGAAATTTAAGAACTATAGCAAAATATCTTGTACTTATTGTTTTCCACTAAGTGCAGGATGACCAAGATTTGGGGAAAAGATTGAGCATGCACTCCCCATTCTTAGCCAAATCGCCAAACCAGTCCACCAAGTTATCTCCAAGAATTGTAAGTTGTGCATCAATACATGTTTGATTTTTTTTTTTTTTTGAACTGTTAATTCCCCAAAACCAAACCAAGATGTGTGTTTTACAGATATATCGCCCCTATCTTCTTCAAGGTGAATGGATTGTCGTATGTTTTGTGCTTACAGATGTGAACCAGATCCATGTTTTTGCCACATTGATTCCTTCTCAAAGATAGAAGTTTCTGTTTGTCTTTGGGAGACAAACTAAACGAAGCCTTAAAAAAATGTGGATACAAAGAAGTACAATTTCCTAAAACCTCATTGGCACATACTCCTTCCTCTATAAAGCCCAATGCCAGTGTCTTTACATCCATGTTTTTTCTTGAAAAATTCAAAAGTTCTCAAGAAAAAAATTTCAAGAAGTTCACCGGGATGATGAGGTCTGCTGAAAGAACTTCCCTTTAACCTACTATGGAGTTCTCAAAATATCGTGATAACATCATTTCTCTCTATTGTTTTTTCAATTTGCAGTGGAAGGATGCATTCATTAGAGCTTACAAGTTAGGACTTTTGCCATACTTTATGAAGCACGAGGAAAACGCTGCAAATGCGTGCTCTCTCGTGAAATTGTTCAATTGAGGAAAAGGATAACCTAGAGGAATCAATCTTAGGCTCATCTTTGACTAGATGAATTAGCTATCTTGCTATGTGAACTATGGTCTTCTATGCTAACAACGTGTGCAACTATGTAACTGGTATTTGTGTTAAATCATGCCGTGAACCTATGAGCTTATGTGACTTGTGATGGATTATATATGTAGATAGCGTAAAAGAAACATCCGGATCAAAACCGCATGTTGTCGGGTGCTCCTTTTGCTCTCACGTACGCTTTTGCAAGGTGTGCTCCTTTTGATAGGTGTGCTGAAGTCAATAGGATGTTTTCGAGGAGTTGATCTCAATAAAAAGTGGTAAGTGGCTTCGACCGGGCCAAGTTGTTTTAATTTGGGCTCAAGGCCATTCCGATTTTTTTTTTAGGCATGTTTTGCTCTAATCACGCCCATGCATGTTGTGGGGTGCTCCTTTTGCTCTCACGTGTTGCTTTTGCAAGGTGTGCTCCTTTTGACAGGTGTGCTAAAGTCAATAGGATGTTTCGAGGAGTTGGTCTCAATAAAAGTGTAGGCGTGGCTTCGGATGGGCCAAAGTTGTTTAATGGCTCGGGCCAACCCGATGTTTTTTTAGGCCTATTTTGCTCGATCATGCCCATGCATAGAGGATGGCAAAAGCTATGCCTCTAGTTTTATTATTAGACAATACATAGAAAAAACTGTACATGAAAATTATAAAATGCATGAAATTGTTTAGAAAGACGAACAGAAAGTTTAGGACGAACCCTAACCAACTGGGCAACCAAAGCATCTCTGATTTAGAGGTAGGCAACTAATAGAACAGCACAGCAGACCCAAAGAATGTAACTAAAGAGAGGTGAATAATAGAAACAAAAGAAGATCATGCAGTTTTCCAACTGATCAGCCATGATCATAAAGCAACCAAAAATAGATACGAGCATCAACAGGTTCCCTTGTGGCTTGTGTCCTTTGACTCTGACATATCCCATCAGCACGAAGATGCACCTAAGGGCTCAAAGACAAGTCGCTTGAATGCCTCCTCCCATTCTTAAGTCCCATTAGAAACCACCCAATCAAGATCACCAAAAGCAAAGAAACCCGGTGAACACATTCCCAACGCCCTAGGTTTAATCAGTAGTTGACCCTTCCAACTTCTCGCAGATCACCCTTCATTAGTTCCAATGCGGAAGCCATTGATTTCTTTGTTTTCCTCATTTTCAACCATGGTCGCCTTGACTTATCCAAATTTCTTGCTTCATGACCACTAGCTCTTGCTTCATGAACTCCTCCAGTTATCCAGCTTTCGCTTTTGTGTCTCGATGGATGTGGTAAGAGACTCTAAGGCTTTTGCTATGATCATTAAGTGCGATCATTACAAAATCAGTGACTTGGTCGCTATTAGTGACAAACCCCTCCCTGATTAATAAAACAACATAGCTCACTTGCCAGTGGAAAAAAATCACATCGAGTCCCATCCTGTAGAAAAGAAAAGCCTTGAACCTTCTAAATTCCCTAAACCATATAACTTATGAATTGAGCAAAAATGGAGCTCCAATTGCAGGAGCTATAGGTGCTGAAATCACCTTCGTTGTTCCTCGAGTAGCGATTCGATGATGATTACGATGACAAGCTGTGAGACCAATAGTGTGATTTCAGCACCTGTAGCTCCTGCAATTGGACCTCTAGGAGCAATACCTGCATTTGAAGCCCCAAACACTATTCCTACAATTGGAGCTCCAGGTACAATTGGGCTGGGCTATTTGCAAATATGTTGGGCTGGCACATAGATAGTTTTGGCCTAGTATGACTTGGTGCCGGTGAAATGGAGCACATCAGCAAAATGGAGCATGTGCTGCTCAAATGGAGCCGCTCAGTGAAATGGAGCATGTGGCTCTCTAATGGAGCACATCAGTCAAATGGAGTATGTGCCGATGAAATGGTGCACATCAGCAAAATGGAGCATCTGCGGGTGAAATGGAGCACATCAACAAAATGGAGCATCTGGCTCTCTAATGGAGTAGCTCAGTGAAATGGAGCATGTCCCGATGAAATCTAGCGTGTGGCTATCTAATGGAGCATCTGGGTCTCTAATGGAGCAGCTAAGTCAAATTAGAGAGCCAGATGCTCCATTTCACCGGCACATGCTCCATTTGACTGACCTGCTCCATTAGAGAGCCAGATGCTCCATTTCACTGAGTTGCTCCATTTCACCATCGCATTGCCATTTCTTTCAGTAGCTTGCGTTAGAGAGCCGGATGCTCCATTTCACCGAGGTGCTCCTTAGACGGCACATGCTCCATTTCACCGAATTTGCTCCATTTGTTATACCGAACGCTAATCTTGCGGCAATGGATCTTGCCAAGTTCAAGCCACAGTATCGCTAATCAGGTTATGGTGGGTTATCTTGCAGTGCACCTCTAGCTTTTCATGGATGGCATCCATATCTGATGGCGTAGCAGTGAACCTCCTCCTCCCCGCCCATAGTTACTCACTCGTTGAAGCAGGCCTCGCCCTGGCTTTCCTTCCACTCCCTTGATTTGTGCATGGATGTAGCAGAACGGCCCATTCTAACTAGGGGGAGGGGGGCGAGCTCGGCTCCTAAGCTCGTTTGCCCAGCTCAATGAAGAAGACGCACCCGTGACCGTAGTTCCTTATCGGAGAAGAAGCCCTCGTGGCTACCACCATCGCCATGGAAGAAGCCTCCGTGGCCGCCATCGCCACTAGATCCGGTGACCTCCCAAGCACGGCCACCTCACCGAGGAACGAAGAAAGCTGGAGCCCGAACCGGGTGGAAACAGCCAATGGGCTGTCAAAACGAGCCATGCTAGGCCCCAAGACGTCGGTGAAAACAACCATGTTGGTCTAAATCGAGGGCATGAAAAAACAAGGCGGAAACATGTGAAAACGGGCGAAGTCGAGGACATGAAAAAACAAAGCGGAAACTTGTGAAAATGGGCAAAAACAGGTCATGAACGGGCCAAAACGGGCCATGAATGGGTCATGGGCCCCGGTCCCACTAGGGGCCAGCAGGACCTAGGGGACCCACCCCAGGCTCCCACATGAGGAGTCCACGGTTCGGTCGACACGTGAAAAAACACGACTCCGTGTGGCACCCGAAGCGAAAACCAAGTATTTGGGCAAAAACGTGGGAAAACTACATATCACGTGGATTTCACGAGGTCCGGAAAACATAGTAGAGAACCATACGGAAAACTACAAGAACTCCTAGGGGGATGCCCTTGGGTATAGTAGGGAGTGTTTGTTTGTTTGAGACCCGGGCAAACGATTGCTGAAACCATGCAATAAGACATGACGATGAGTCTAAGGCCAAAATTTCTTCTTCTTTCTACCGTGATGCAAAAAAAAAAAAAATTTGAGGCAATGTTAGGGTCGAAAACGAGACTCGGATGCCTAGCATGGGTGGTTGACTCTAAACCACCAAGCGCTAGGTGGAAACGGCTCACGGTAGTCCGATAACGGGCCACGGGAGGCCAAAATCGGGTGGAAACGGCCAACGGGCCGTCAAAATGGGCCATGCCGGGCCCCAAGACGTCGGTGAAAATTACAAGTCAGTCTATGTCGAGGGCACGAAAAACGAGGCAGAAACATGTGAAAACGGGTGAAAACGGGTCGTGAACGGGCCAAAACAGGCCACAAACAGGTCACGGGCCCCGGTCCCACTAGGGCGGCCCGCGAGACCTAGGGGACCCACCCCTAGGCCCCCACATGAAGAGTCCAAGGTTTGGTCCATCTGTGAAAAAACACGACTCCCGCGTGGCACCTGAGCGAAAACCAGCGCTGGGCAAAAACGTGGGAAAACTACATATCACGTGGATTTCCTAAGGTCCTGGAAAACGTAGTAGAGAACCATATGGAAAACTACAAGGACCCCTAGGAGGGAGGATGCCCCTCGGGTATAGTAGGGAATGAGTGTTTGCTGGCTGAGACCCTAGGCAAACGACTGTGAAACCAAGCAATAAGACATGACGTCTGAGGCCAAAATTTCTTCTTTCTGCCAATGATGCAAAACAAGAAGAGCTGAGGCAATGTTAGGGTAGAAAATGGGACTCAGATGCCTAGCATGGATGTTTGACTTTGGGGCTTCAAGTGCAGGTATTGCACTTGGAGCACCAAGTGTAGGAATAGTGTTTGGGGCTTCAAGTGCAGGTATTACTCCTGGAGCTCCAATTGTAGGAGTTGTAGGTGCTGAAATCACACTATTGTTCCTCGAGTAGCAATTCTGATGATGATTCTGATGACAACTGTGAGACCAACAGTGTGATTTCAGCACCTGTAGCTCCTGCAATTGGACCTCCAGGAGCAATACCTACATTTGAAACCCCAAACACTATTCCTACAATTGGAGCTCCAGGTACAATACCTTCGCTTGAAGCCCCAAAGGCTTGTTCGAGTAGCAGCTCTACATCTTTGGATGATGACGATAATAAGGCCAGCTTCGGTCAGGTTTAAACCCCACGTGACACTGGCCGACCCTTTCAAACAGTGCACGGCGCTCGTCTGCAACACAAGGCAAGGCAACCAACCGAGAATTTGGCTAAGTCACAAGGTGACGGTTGACCGTGGCTACAGCCATGCAAAGTCGTAGGTTGCCAAACACTGGGCTAGGCGCTAGCATGACTGTGCAGTTGGGGGATCAGTTGTCGCCGTCAACATCCAGCGCCGTCAACGTCCGGTCTGAGCACCCACAGCATTAGCACGCACCGAAACCCTAACCCTCTCACTGCTCCCGGCCACCATAGTCTCCACTACCGCTGCAATAGATCCTCACTGTTCTGTGGCACAGCCTCCACCACAAGGTGCCAAGCGCCGGCTGCGGAGATGGAGCTGCTGGGCCCAATGCCAAGAGGAGGAGATCCAAGGACCTAGCAGCCACTGAGCCCCACCGTGGACAATAGAAGCCACGAAGACGGGGAATCCTGTACCTATAACCCATAGCAAGGAACCGCCGCCACAGCAGTCGTCGCCTAATGCTGGTGGTGGTGGCGGCAACGACGACGACGATGCCGACCGCATCAGTGGCCTCCCCGACGCCATTCTTGGTGAGATACTTTTGCTTCTCTCCACCAAGCAAGCCGGTCGAACTGACCTAGGGGACCGACCCCTAGGCTCCCACATGAGGAGTCCAAGGTTCGGTCGATACGTGAAAAAACACGACTCCCCAATACGTCGGTGAAAATGACCTGGTCGGTCTAAGTCGAGGGCACAAGAAAATGAGGTGGAAACATGCGAAAACTGGTCATGAACGGGCCAAAATAGGCCACGAACTGGTCGTGAGCCCAGGTCCCACTAGGGCAGCCAATGGGACCTAGGGGACCCACCCTTGGGCCCCCACATGAATAGTCCAAGGTTTGGTTCATCCGTGAAACAACACTGATGTTTACGTCAATAATGATGTACTGTCACAAGGCTAGGTAAGAGTTATGTTGTCCGGCTTATTAATTATCGTCATCATCAGAAGATGTAGAGCTACTACTAGAACAAGCCTTTGGGGCTTCAAGTGCAGGTATTGCACTTGGAGCTCTAAGTGTAGGAATAGTGTTTGGGGCCTCAAGTGCAGGTAGTACTCCTGGAGCTCCAATTGCAGGAGCTGCAGGTGCTGAAATCACATTGTTGTTCCTCGAGTAGCAGTTTTGATGATGATTCTGATGACAACTGTAAGACCAACAGTGTGATTTCAGCACCTGTAGCTTCTGCAATTGGACCTCCAGGAGCAATACCTGCATTTGAAGCCCCAAACACTATTCCTACAATTGGAGCTCCAGGTGCAATACCTTCACTTGAAGCCCCAAAGGCTTGTTCCAGTAGCAGCTCTACATCTTCGGATGATGACCATAATAAGGCCAGCTTCGGTCAGGTTTGAACCCCACGTGACCCTGGTGACACTTTCAAACAGCGCACGGCGCTCGTCTGCTACACAAGACAAGGCAACCAAACAAGAATTTGGCTAAGTCACAAGGTGATGGCTGACCGTGGCCAGAGCCATGCCAAGTTGTAGGCTGCCAACCACTAGGTTGGGCGCTGGCATGACTGTGTAGTTGGGGGATTGGTTGTCGCCGTCAACATCCGGCGCCATCAACGTCCGGTCTAAGCACCCATAGCATTAGCACGCACCTAAACCCTAACCCTCTCACTGCTCTCGGCCGCCACGGTCTCCACTGCCGCTGCCACGGATCCTCACTATGCTGCGGCACAGCCTCCACCACAAGGCGCCGAGCGCCGGCCGTGGAGATGGAGTAGCTAGGCCCAATGCCAAGAGGAGGAGATCTAAGGACCTAGCAGCCGTTGAGCCCCGCTGTGGTCAACGGAAGCCACGGAGACGGGGAATCCTGTACCTATAACCCATAGCAAGGAACCGTCGCCGCCTAATGCTGCTGGTGGCGGCGGCAACGATGACGACGACGTCGACCGCATCAGTGGCATCCTTGATGCCATCCTTGGTGAGATACTTTCACTTCTCTCCACCAAGGAAGCATATGGCTCTCTAATGGAGCAGCTCAATGGAATGGAGCAGGTGACGGTGAAATGGAGCAGCTCAGGAAAATGGAGCATATGCTAGTGAAATGGAGTACATCAGTCAAATGGAGCATATGGCTCTCTAATGGAGCAGCTCAAGGAAATGGAGCATGTGCCTGTGAAATGGAGCATGTGATGGTGAAATGGAGCACATCAGCAAAATGAAGCATGTGCTGGGGAAATGGAGCACCTCAGCAAAATGGAGCATGTGCCAGTGAAATGGAGCAGCCCAGTGAAATGGAGCATGTGCCGGTCAAATGAAGCATGTGGCTCTCTAACGGAGCAGCTCAAGGAAATGGAGCATGTGCTGGTGAAATGGAGCACATCAGCAAAATGGAGCATGTGTTTGTGAAATGGAGCAGCTCAATGAAATGGAACATGTGACGGTGAAATGCAGCACATCAGCAAAATGAAGCATGTGCCGAGGAAATGGAGCACATCAGCAAAATGAAGTATCTGGCTCTCTAATGGAGCAGCTCAATGAAATGGAGCTTGTGCCGGTCAAATGGAGCCCCTCAGCAAAATGGAGCATGTGCCGGTGTAATGGAGCACATCAGCAAAATGGAGCAGGTGTTTGTGAAATGGAGCAGCTCAATGAAATGGAGCATGTGATGGTGAAATGCAGCACATCAGCAAAATGAAGCATGTGCCGGGGAAATGGAGCACATCAGCAAAATGAAGCATCTAGCTCTCTAATGGAGCAGCTCAGTGAAATGGAGCATGTGCCGGTCAAATGGAGCCCCTCAGCAAAATGGAGCATGTGCCGGTGTAATGGAGCACATCAGCAAAATGGAGCAGGTGTTTGTGAAATGGAGCAGCTCAATGAAATGGAGCATGTGACGGTGAAATGCAGCACATCAACAAAATGAAGCATGTGCCGGGGAAATGGAGCACATCAGCAAAATGAAGCATCTGGCTCTCTAATGGAGCAGCTCAGTGAAATGGAGCATGTGTCGGTCAATGAAATGAAGCATTTCATTGAGCTGCTCCATTTCACTGGCACATGCTCCATTTTGCTGATATGCTCCATTTCACAGGCACATGCTCCATTTTGCTGATGTGCTCCATTAGAGAGCCAGATGCTCCATTTTGCTGATGTGCTCCATTTCACCAGCACATGCTCCATTTTGCTGATGTG
Source organism: Miscanthus lutarioriparius (assembly GCA_904845875.1). Classification (NCBI taxonomy): domain Eukaryota; kingdom Viridiplantae; phylum Streptophyta; class Magnoliopsida; order Poales; family Poaceae; genus Miscanthus; species Miscanthus lutarioriparius. The sequence goes on along the minus strand of CAJGYO010000012.1, from coordinate 70,695,012 downwards.
CTCCATTTCAGCAACACATCCTCCATTTCACTGAGCTGCTCCATTTGACTGATGTGCTCCAGTAGGTGTGCAGCCACGTGTAAACGATATTCTTCTATCCTTAATGAAATAACCATCCCCCCACACACACATCATATGGAAACGGAGTGCTGGCGTCCGTTGTGGCGTGTGGCCACATGGACACGATATTAATAAATGACCGATTTGTACGCAGGATGGTCTGGAGAAGGAAGAGATAATCTGGCGTGTACACGACCTAGAACCAAGTTGTAGAAATAAAATTCAAAGCTCCAATGAGGTATAACAATTAACAACTGAAAACAAAATAAACAAATAACAAACCTGCTTTGAGTATATTAGTATCTTGTCAAACTCCCTCCTTTCAGCAAAAGCAGCAACAACTTTAGGGGTTGCCCTAGCCTATGACAAAGCTGCAGCTCTAACAAGGACCGGCTCTGAGGTCTCAGGCAAAACTACATATCACAAGGATTTCCTGAGGTCCTCCAAAACGCCTGAAGGAACCATACAGAAAACTGCCAAAACTCCTGGGGGCCTGGATGCCCCTCAGGTATATTAGGGGGAGAGGGTTCGGTTAGCAGAGACCTCAGGTAAAATGGTTTGAAACCACTAGTTTTTCGATGACCTATTCATAAGGCTCCACCAGAATGTCGGTCACGCCCCGGCCTCCGTGGTTGGCCGATGGCCAGCCGTGGCCAGCTTCGGCTGGCTGCTGCTTGCTGCTGGTGGCCATGGCTAGCCAACGTGTGGCCTTTAGTGGCTGCACACTATGTGACCGTACTAGGAGTTCAGCGTGATGTCCCTGGCTAGCTGGCTAGCTGGGGTGGCTAGCGTGTTGTTTACTCATGGCCTCCCTGGCCGGTCAGCAGCCTGCGGTGTCGTGCTTTAGCGGGCTACTGCGGGCAGCTAGCTGGGTAGGGTGGGTAGCTTTTTGTTTGAACTATTTCGATGATGCACGGCCTCCCTGGCTGGCCGACAGCTTGCTGTGGCCTAGTTTGGTGGGCTGTTGCGGGTGGCTGGCTGGCTAGGGTGGCAAGCGTGTTGTTGGAACTATTTCGGTGACTCGCGGTCTCTCATTTGCATAGTAGCTGCGGTGGTGCCTACTGTGGGCTTCTGCGGGCACCCGACTGGCTTGGGAGGAGTATGTGTTGTTGGAATAGTTTCGGTTGCATGCTTTTGGCCCGTTGTTGGATAAGTTTCAGTTTCTATCACGCTATCTGGACTTTCAGTTGTCGTCCTCCCAAGCAGGCTCACCGTGCCTAGCGCGGAGGGATGCTTTAGATGGCTAAACCATCGTGGATACGCTAGCGCATGAGTTGTTTTAGACATGTGACTGCTTGGAGGACCCCAGCTGATGTGCGGCCGACTCCTGGCGCCAGTGTCCCTTCATTTGTGCGGGCCCTTTTTGCTTGCTGCGTTGAAAAGTGCTTGTGAGATGCTACTTGTTGCATGGGAAGTTGCGAGGATAGAACATATTTATGTCGAGCACATCCTCTGGGTGTGGCTCATCGGCTCCAGGGCGCTTGTGGGGTTGCCTTGTGTTGTTGTCTGCGTAGGTCGGTAAATCCATCTCTGGGAGAAGCAGCTCCCTGCTCCTTTAAGCTACCCCAAGAAGATTGTTGTCAAGGCATTCTTCCTATTCATGGTAAGACTTGTTGTTGGAAAAATTTGGTAATCATCACACTTGTGATCGTGGTGTTTGGACCGTGGATGAGGGTGAGCAAGGATGGGACGAAGGCAAGCGCCATACTATCTGTTGTTTCATTTGTGTGCTCTTCTCCTAGTTCTTTGGATCACCGAGATCAAACAAGATCTCGCTATGACGATTCTTGATTAGTTGGTGTTGGGCTTTGCTCCCTCTTTGTTAAATCAAACACAATCTCCTATGGGCCTAGTCCGGTTTATATAGGAAACCAAACAAGTGTAGTTTCACCACTTGGGACAAAAGCGTTGGCTAGCCTTTGGGCAAGTTATTGGGTTCTCTAAAGCTAGTTTTTTTTGAAGCACAAGAATTATGAGGAGGCAGTGAGAGATTTCAATGCATCTCTGGGAGAAGCAGCTCCCCTCTCCTTGAAGCTACCCCAAAAAGATTGTTATTAAGGCATTCTTCCTATTCATGGTAAGACTTGTTGGAAAAATTTGGTAATCATCGCACTTGTGATCGTGGTTTTGGACCATGGATGAGGGTGAGCAAGGCTGGCAAGGTGCAATTGCCATACTTAAACTGTGATGACACTAAAACTAGATGATGGATGAGATGGCTCACTTGGTTAATTGATTATTATGTCTGAGGCTCTTAATTTCAACAACACTAATTGTATGTTGCAAGCTATATTTTATTTGTAATGCAACACTAATTTATTTGTTCAATGAATTTTTGTTACCTCTATGATATCTGTTGTTTCATTTGTGTGCTCTTCTCCCTAGTTGCTAGCCTCACTGAGATCAAACACGATCTCGCTATGATGATTCTTGAGTTAGTTGGTGTTGGGCTTGGCTCCTCTTTGTTGAATCAAACACAATCTTCTATGGGCCTGGTCTAGTTTGTATAGGAAACCAAACAAGTGTAGTTTCACCACTTGGGACAGGCAGTGGCTGGCCTAGGCTAGGCCTGCGCGCCGAGCCGGCTTTAGGATGGATATCAAACATGCACGCCCTAGAGTGCTCAAAGCAAGCCATCGCTCTGGATAATACATCTTACTGACATTTGATAAGTATGTTATTTGTATATAGCGGAGGTACCACATATAACCTTGTTGGTCACATGATGTTATGCAAAATATCAGAAGTACGAAACATTACCTTGCTCAACAAATAATGTTATGTATCTATACCCGAGGTCAGCCTCCAAGATTCCATCCATCCATGAAAAACAACGACCCTTGTGCGCCTCCGGGGCGGAAACTAGCATTTCTGAGCAAAAACCTTGCAAAAGTAAGCTCGTTTGATTCTAATTTCCAAGCACGGTTGGTTGGATGGATGCCGAGGAATGGCTAGGACTCAAATTGAGCATGACGGATATGGCTGATGAGGTCACAAAAATGGGTCATGAGAGAAGGACAAGATGACATCAGGACGAAAATGTCTCACGCGAGGCGAAAACGGCTCGTGACGGGCTAAGTACGGGCCATGCAAGGCCAAAACAGGCCCAAACCAGGTGATAGGAGGTGCAAACAGGTGATGAGAGGCCCCAAGGCATGGTTGGAAATGCCTAAGTCGGTCTAAGTCAATGGCACGAAGAAAATGAGCCAAAACCGATGAAAACGGGAAAAAACGGGTAATGCGACACGGAAACGAGACAAATCGGGCCACTAAACATGCATGGAAATGGCTAAGTCAGTCTAAGTGAAGGGCACGGTGAAAACAAGCCAAACACGGGGGGCCACTGATGGGACGGGACGGGACGGGCCGTGGGTCCCGAGCCCACCGAGGTGGCTCACGGGGCCCAAGGGACCCACCCTAGGTGGCCCCACATGAAAAGTCCAAGGTTCGGTCCATCCATGAAAAACAACGACTGTCGGGTGCCCTTAGGGCGAAACTAGCATTTCTATGCAAAAACCAGGCAAAACTGCATATCACAAGGATTTCCTGAGGTCCTCCAAAACGCCTGAAGGAACCATACAGAAAACTGCCAAAACTCCTAGGGGGCCTGGATGCCCCTCAGGTATATTAGGGGGAGAGGGTTCGGTTAGCAGAGACCTCAAGTAAAATGGTTTGAAACCACTAGTTTTTCAATGACCCGTTCATAAGGCTCCACCAGAATGTCGGTCACGGCCCCCGACCTCCGTGGTTGGCTGATGGCCAGCTGTGGCCAGCTTCGGCTGGCTGCAGCTTGCTGCTGGCTAGCCATGGCTAGCCAACGTGTGGCCTTTAGTGGCTGCACGCTATGTGACCGTACTAGGAGTTCAACGTGACATCCCTGGCCAGTGTGTTGTTTACTCATGGCCTCCCTGGCTGGTCAGCAGCCTGCGATGTCGTGCTTCAACGGGTTGCTGCGGGCAGCTAGCTGGGTAGGGTGGGTAGCATTTTGTTTGAACTATTTTGATGATGCGCAGCCTCCCTGGCTGGCAGCTTGTGGTGGCCTGGTTTGGCAGGCTGCTGCGGGTGGCTGGCTGGCTAGGGTGGCAAGCGTGTTGGTGGAACTATTTCGGTGACTCGCGGTCTCTCTCGCTGCATAGTAGTCAGCGGTGGCCTGCTTCTGCAGGCTTCTACGGGCACTCGACTGGCTTGGGAGGAGTACGTGTTGTTGGAACAGTTTCGGGTGCATGCTTTTGGCCCGTTGTTGGATAAGTTTTGGTTTCTATCATGCTCTGTGGACTTTCAGTTGTCGTCCTCGCAAGCAGACTCACCGTGCCTTGAGCGGAGGGATGCTTTGGATGGCTAAACCGTCGTGGATACGCTAGCACATGAGTTGTTTTAGACCTGTGACTGCTTGGAGGACCCCTGCTGATGTGCGGCCGAGTCCCAGTGCCAGTGTCCCTTCATTTGTGCGGGCACCTTTTGCTTGCTGTGTTGAAAAGTGCTTTGTGAGATGCTACTTGTTGCATGGGAAGTTGCGAGGACAGAACATATTTATGTCGAGCACATCCTCTGGGTGTGGCTCGTCGGCTCTAGGGTGCTTGTGGGGTTGCCTTGTGTTGTCGTCTGCCTTGGTCGGCAAATCCATCTCTGGAAGAAGCAGCTCCCTGCTCCTTTAAGCTACCCCAAGAAGATTGTTGTCAAGGCATTCTTCCTGTTCATGGTAAGACTTGTTGGAAAAAAATTTGGTAATCATCACACTTGTGATCGTGGTGTTTGGATTTGTGGATGAGGGTGAGCAAGACTAGGCAGCAAGCGCCATACTATCATTGTTTCATTTGTGTGCTCTTCTCCCTAGTTCTTTGGATCTTTGAGATCAAACAAGATCTACTTGCCGGACAGAGTTAGTTAGTTGGTGTTAGGCTTGGCTCCTATTTGTTAAATCAAACACAATCTCCTATGGGCCTAGTCCAGTTTGTATAGGAAACCAAACAAGTGTAGTTTCACCACTTGGGACACGTAGTGGCTAGCCTGGGCAAGATATTGGGTTCTCTAAAGCTAAATCCAGTTCTTCGTTGTTCAATTTTATTTTCGGTTGTCTATGGAGCTGATGTTTTCAATTAGAAGTCTAGATTCTAGAAAGCAAATATTGGTTTAGTTCAATTAGAATTCGAGATAGATGTTTATTACTTCTTGCATTCCTCAGGATAGAGCACTCAGGTAGATAAACTTGTCAGCATATGTATTTTTTTGGGGGAAAAGAACCATAATAATTCTAGGATTCCTATACGAGTACATGTGGAGTAGGAAATTACAAAGCTATTGGCAAGCCGAATATAGCATGACACTATGATTGAGCTAAATGTTTTAAGAGAAGAAAACTAAAAATGCAGAAACCAACAGCAGTCCACCAATATTGAAGAGATGTCTAGAATATACCACACGATATTTGACATTATTACTACTAAATTGCACCTTGTCTAAGAAGACTACTGGACACACATGACTATACATCCCTAGAGGCACTTGCTCTAGGCTGGTCATCTTTAGATGGCACTCCCATTGCTGTAGAAATGCAAAAGTTTTGAAAGTAACATCAGATGGCCAACGAATTAATCAAACTTTGCCAAACTGGACATTTGTTTTCAGATTTTGACCAACTAGTACTAATGGCTAACCAAAAAGATAAACAACAATAACTTATTATCAACATATTTAAAAGATATTAACCACACTTGATCAAAAAGAGAAGATGAACTCAGTTCCAAAAGAACACTTCCATAGGTATCATCATCGACATTTATACGTTGTCGAGTGAAGTTATAACCATTCATAGCTAACGAATGTACAAGGTTTCAGGAAGGCACAACACAGGAATTATTTCTGAACTATAGAATTTGGAGACACAATTTGTAATTTGCCAAACAATTTGGCTATCTCACACAGCATCAATTTTGCAAGATCTGGTAGACTGGTCTGTTACTGAATGTAATATTTGCCTCACATCTGAACTTAACTTATTCTGTGTTCATTATCAATTGATCTATTTATACATACTGTACATGTTAAATCAGTGCTTTATTGTTAAACTAATAAAACACCTTTAACTTATGTTGTCATGTTCTAAGGATTGAGCAAACTGGTAATTGATCGTTGCTATGGTCTGTTAGGCTATTTGAGGAGATGTCGTCGTAGTCGTCATCCTTGCACTCTGGCTCCTATAGTGCGGGTCCTGAACTTCCTCTGATCGCTTGCAAGAAGTGCAAAAGGGAGGTGAGAGAGCTAGTCTCCAAAAAATCAGAAACCATGTGGAGGAAGTTCTACCGGTGCAATAACGATAATGCGGTAACTTTCTCCATTTTTGCTCAATTCATAAGTTATATGGTTTAGGGAATTTAGAAGGCTCAAGGCTTTCTTTTCTACGGGATGGGACTCGATGTGATTTTTTCCGCTGGCAAGCGAGCTATGTTGTTTTGTTAATCAGGGAGGGATTTGTCACTAATAGCGACCAAGTCACTGATTTCATAATGATCGCACTTAATGATCATAGCAAAGCCTTAGAGTCTCTTACCACATCCATCAGAGACACGAAGCGAAAGCTGGATAACCTGGAGGAGTTCATGAAGCAAGAGCTAGTGGTCATGAAGCAAGAGCTAGATAAGCTGAAGGCAGCCATGGTTGAAAATGAGGAAAACAAGAAATCAATGGATTCTGCATTGGAACTAATGAAGGGTGATCTGCAGAAACTGGAAGGGTCAACTACAGTTAAACCTAGGATGTTGGGAATGTGTTCACTGGGTTTGCTGCTTTTGGTGATCTTGATTGGGTGGTTTCTAATGGGACTTAAGAATGGGGAGGAGAAATTCATGCGACTTGTGCTGAACCCTTAGGTGCATCTTCGTGCTGATGGGATATGTCAGAGTCAAAGGACCGAAGCCACAAGGGAACCTGTTGATGCTCGTATCTATTTTTTGTTGTTTTATGATCATGGCTGATTAGTTGGAAAACTGCATGATCTTCTTTTGTTTATGTTATTCACCTCTTTAGTTACGTTGCTGGGTCTGCTGTGTTGTTCTGTTAGTTGCCTATCTCTGAATCAGAGATGCTGGTTGCCCGGTTGGTTAGGGTTCTGGTCCTGAACTTTCTGTTTTGTCTTTCTAAACAATTTCATGCATTTTGGAATTTTCGTGTACAGTTTTTTCTATCTATCGTCTAATAATAAAACTAGAAGCAAAGCTTTTGTCGTCCTCTATGCATGGGCGTGATCAGAGCAAAACAGGCCTAAAAACAATCGGGTTGGCCGAGCCAGCCCAAACAACTTGGCCCAGTCGAAGCCCTGCCCAGCACTTTTATTGAGATCAACTCCTTACAAACATCCTATTGACTTCAGCACACCTGTCAAAAGGAGCACACCTTGCAAAAGCAGCACGTAGAGCAAAAGGAGCACCCCAGCAACATGCAGTTTTGATCTAGATGTTTCTTTTCTTCTATCTACATATATGAGCCATCATAAGTCACATCAGCTCATAGGTTCATGATAGGATTTAACACAAATAACAGTTACATAGTTGCACACGTTGTTAGCATAGAAGACCACAGTTCACAGAGCAAGATAGCTAATTCATCTAGTCAAAGATGAGCCTAAGATTGATTCCTCTAGGTTATCCCATTTTGATCAATTGAACAATTTCACCGGCGCGGTATGGCATTTTCCTCGTGCTTCATAAAGTACGGCAAAAGCCCTAACTTGTAAGCTCTAATGAATGCATCCTTCCACTGCAAATTGAAAAAAAAAACAGAGAGAAATTACGTTATACAGTATTTTCAGAACTCCATAGCAGGTTAAAAGGGAAGTTCTTTCAACAGACCTCATCATCCTAGGTGAACTTCTTGAAATTTTTTTCTTCAGAACTTTTGAATTTTTCAAGAAAAAACATGGAGGCAAAGACACTGGCATTGGGCTTTATAGAGGAAGGAGTATGTGCCAATGAGGTTTCAGGAAATTGTACTTCTTTGTATCCGCATTTTTTTAAGGCTTCGTTTAGTTTGTCTCCCAAAGACAAACAGAAACTTCTAATACTACGGAAGGAATCAATGTGGCAAAAAACATGGATCTGGTTCACATCTGTAAGCACGAAACATACAACAATCCATTCACCACAGAAGAAGACAGGGCAGTATATCTGTAAAAACACACATCTTGGTTTGGTTTTGGGGAATTAACGGTTCAAAAAAAAACAAACATGTATTGATGCACAACTTACAATTCTTAGAGATAACTTGGTGGACCTGGTTTGGCGATTTGGCCGAATGGGGAGTGCATGCTCAATCTTTTTCTCCAAATCTTGGTCGTCCTGCACTTAGGGGAAAACAATAAGTACAAGATATTTTGCTATAGTTCTTAAATTTGTTGGCAAAGCAATGTCCTTTTACCTTGTCTAGTGGTGGGACAAAGGTTCTGGTGCTACCAGTCAAATCTTTCTTTAGGCATTGAATTAATAATATCATAAGATCCCTGGCACCCTCACCTCCCTGGAGGGCTGTTCTAATTGAGAACCAGTCATTGAGATCTCTCCAAATCTCAATATAACATGTTCCTTACTTTTCGAATTGAAAACATGACACATATCAGTATAACAAGTTTTACAAGAATCTAATCATAAGGTTTCTAGAAACATATCATTCAATGACAAGCTTATAAACCTCTTCAAGTATTTCATCCTTAAGACACATGTGTGCTTTAGTAGACAAGTTAGGAAGTGGTCGTTGCCTCGCGCATAGGTGATTGAGAAAGCGGCTTACGCCTCTTCCTCCTATTAATATATATCGACTTTTGGCTAGTCCGCTCTTCTTTACCCGACATCATTCAACTTGTTGCCTCTAGCCTCAACATTTTCTCCAGGTGACCTTCTTATAGTCATCGAACATTCAGCGATGAGCTTCTGCAGCCCTCTCCATGCCTCGAGTTTGGGTGTCTTCTGCTTGTGATCATCACCCGAGTCTTTATATCTGAGCTTTCTTATTGCCTATGGTTCCCTCCATGAATGGAATCTGAGACAAAGGGTTGTCACTCATTCTGAACAACGCATCCTCTTCCCTTTCCTCGTGAAGAGCAGTGTTCAAAACAACGTTGTTATATGAGAAACTATTTTCCAAACACTCAACATCACCATCATTATATTCAGTTTTGACCGTATCTCTTTTGTTAAGACAGTGGCAGAGAAGGTCTATGGAAGTTTCTATCGACATTTTTCACCATATCCTACAATTTTAATTCATAATTAATTCTATAGGATTTGCAAGTAGGAATATAAGCTATTATAATTGTTGAATTACCTTATTAATTCCACATATACGCTCTGTGTCATCAAATCCTTTGATATACTGATAACACATGGAAATCGTAATCATAGCTGAAAAAATCAACCACAAAAGTGAGGAAGCGTGTGAAGCGACAAAGAATATTTTGGTAAAAATTTGAAGAATCGTGTTTTCTTGTGGCATTTGAACCGTAGTACTTGGTAACATAATCGAGATCCAATGATTGATTGTTTGCAACTGCTTCTTCAGTGTCGATATAATACTAGAAATCACTAACACTCGGGACTCGCTAGGCAATGAATCAAGAATATAAATTGTGCTCCTGATGCGTGAGACCACGATCAAGAACCAATGTTTCAAATGAACGATAGGGATAAATATCTGCGGGGGGAAATATCCCATTGTAAAACTCAGCAATATAAAAGAACTATGTAACAAAAAGAAAATAGAAGAAAATTAGTAACATACCAAATTAGCTTGCTTTGGATTCTGCGGTCCAAGCTCCATAGCTAACATACTTGTTCCAAGCTTTGGGTCTAACAATTCATACTAGAAGAAAATTGAAGAGATGTAAATCATGGATAAGGAACAAAAAACAAAACAATAAAAGTACTTACAACTGCCTTTTGAGATAAAATAACTTTGTCCTTCCACTCTTGATTCCACAATTCACATTGTAAGTACATTATGGATGAGTGCATATATCCGCGTGGCTTGAAGCATTCTACATAAACTGATTCTAGCACTTCATGGCCCAATATATTCAGTTTTATTGTGTCTCTAGTTCTTTCTACAACATGCTCTTGGTAGAGATGAAGAACATCCTTGAAGAGTTCAAGAGAGGTTAATAAAACTATCCATAGAGTTAGAAAACCGCAGAGACCACCTCTTCTTTACCTGTCTTCACCCGCACGCAGAGGAAACTGATCATGTTGAAGTTGATCTCCATCATGATCCATCTCATACTGGAGCTCTGTGCCCTCTATTATCTTTATCATACAAATATAGAGGAATCAAAACATTGCACAAACTCCCGCTGGTCTTAAAATGAAAAGGGGCATGCCAACTTACATAGGGTCGTCCATCCTCATCCATCAGATCCATCTCTTTCTCTGACTCTTGGGCGAGTATCATTTCTCTGTTTACATAGCAAGTATCTTCCAAACACTTAAACTGAAATGGGATAGGGATCAATCCCAATGCTTAAACTCAAATGTTACAAAGTTCATATTACAATTGATCTTACTTACATCAAATTTGTCATACTCCATGTCACCTAGCACTTGCTTAATCTTGGCATGGTTGTATTGACATATTCTTGGGATCTCAAGGGGATTACGATCAAGATTTTCAGCCTTCTTGATGAAGTCCAAAAAAAGAATCTGTGCATGATTCTACAGTTAGATAATTGGCTCTCTACACAAGACGCGGAGAGAAACTAAGATACTTACTAGGAGCAAATAAACACAACCCGTGGCAGTCCTAGTCTTAGGAGCACTCTTGGAAGCTTCCTTCCAATTATTAATACTTGTCTTCAGTTTTTCGTATACAACTATGCACCAGTCCACATCCTTCAACTTATCAAGATCTGTAACAGCATCTATAACTATGCTGGGTACAACACTGCTGGCTGATGAAACCAGTAACTTATCCAAAACCTCAATGCAAAATAATCTGGCAGCCATTTCATCGTCAAGTGCTTCTTTGATTTTTTTCATAGTTTCGATGCGTAAGCAAAGTTAACAGCATCTATAACTATGCTGGGTACAGCACTGCTGGCTGATGAAACCAGTAACTTATCCAAAACCTCAATGCAAAATAATCTGGCAGCCATTTCATCATCAAGTGCTTCTTTGATTTTTTCATCGTTTCGATGCGTAAGCACAGGCTGATGAAACCAGTAACTTATCCAAAACCTCAATGCAAAATAATATGGCAGCCATTTCATCGTCAAGTGCTTCTTTGATTTTTTTCATCGTTTCGATGCGTAAGCTAAGTTCGACTTACGCGCATCGAAGCGATGAAAAAATCAAAGAAGCACAACGATGAAAATATGCTATGATTATTTTGCATTGTGTTTTGGATAAGTTCTTCGATTTCATCGACCAGACGATGTTGTAACCAGCACAATTATCGATCTTTATTATAGATCTTGATAAGTTGAAGGATGTGTGGTGGTGCAGTTGTATATGAAGAAGCGAAGACAAGTATTAATAATTGGAAGGAAGCTTCCAAGAGTGCTCCTAAGACTAGGACTGTCACGGGTTGTGTTTATTTGCTCCTAGTAAGTATCTTAGTTTCTCTTCTCGTTTTGTGTAGAGAGCCAATTATCTAACTGTAGAATCATGCACAGATTCTTTTTTTGGACTTCATCAAGAAGGCTAAAAATCTTGATTGTAATCCCCTTGAGATCCCAAGAATATGTCAATACAGCCATGCCAAGATTAAGCAAGTGCTAGGTGACATGGAGTATGACAAATTCGATGTAAGTAAGATCAATTGTAATATGAACTTTGTAACATTTGAGTTTAAGCATTGGGATTGATCCGTCCCATTTTAGTTTAAGTGTTTGGAAGATACTTGCTATGTAAGCAGAGAAATGATACTCGCCCAAGAGTGAGGAGAAAGAGATGGATCGATGGATGAGGATGGACGACCCTATGTAAGTTGGCATGCCCTTTTCATTTTAAGACCAGTGAGGGAGTTTGTGCAATGTTTTGATTCCCTCTATATTTGTATGATAAAGATAATAGAGGGCACAGAGCTCCAGTATGAGATGGATCATGATGGAGATCAGCTTCAACATGATCAGTTTCCTCTGTGTGCTGGTGAAGACAAGTAAAGAAGAGGTGGTCTCTACGGTTTTCTAACTCTATGGATAGTTTTATTAACCTCTCTTGAACTCTTCGGGGATGTTCTTCGTCTCTACCAAGAGCATGTTGTAGAAAGAACTAGAGACACAATAAAACTGAATATATTGGGCCATGAAGTGCTAGAATCGGTTTATGTAGAATGCTTCAAGCCACGTGGATATATGCACTCATCCATAATGTACTTACAATGTGAATTGTGGAATCGAGAGTGGAAGGACAAAGTTATTTTATCTCAAAAGGCAGTTGTAAGTACTTTTATTGTTTTGTTTTTTTCCTTATCCATGATTTACATCTCTTCAATTTTCTTCTAATATGAATTGTTAGACCCGAAGCTTGGAACAAGTACGTTAGCTATGGAGCTTGGACCACAGAATCCAAAGCAAGCTAATTTGGTATGTTACTGATTTTCTTCTATTTTCTTTTTGTTACATAGTTCTTTTATATTGCTGAGTTTTACAATGGGATATTTCCCCCCGTAGATATTTATCCCTATCGTTCATTTGAAACATTGGTTCTTGATCGTGGTCGCACGCATCAAGAGCACCATTTATATTCTTGATTCATTGCCTAGCGAGTCTCGAGTGTCAGTGATTTCTAGTATTATATCGACACGGAAGAAGCAGTTGCAACAATCAAGCTACTTTGGATCTAATTCTGGCGCTCAAAAGTACTATGGGTTCAGCCACAAGAAAACACGTATTCTTCAGCTTTACCAAAATATTCTTTGCTGCTTGTGTTGCTGCTGCTGCTTCCTCACTTTTGTGGTTGATTTTTTTCAGCTATGATTGTGATTTCCATGTGTTACTATATATCAAAGGATTTGATGACACAGAGCAGATATGTGGAATTAACAAGGTAATTCAACAATTATAATAGTTATATTCCTACTTGCAAATCCCATAGAATTAATTATGAATTAAAATTGCAGGATATGGTGAAAAAATGTTGCATAGAAACTTCAATAGACCTTCTCTGCCACTGTCTTAACAAAAGAGATACGGTCATAACTGAATATAATGATGGTGATGTTGAGTGCTTGGAAAATAGTTTCTCATATAACAATGCTATTTTCAACACTGCTCTTCACGAAGAAAGGGAAGAGGATGCGTTGTTCGGAATGAGTGACAACCCTTTGTCTATATCTGCATTCATGGAGGGAATCGTAGGCAATAAGGAAGCTTAGGATATGAAGACTCTGGGTGATGATCACAAGCAGGAAGACACCCAAACTCGAGGCATGGAGAGGGTTGCAGGAAGCTCATCAGTGAATGTTCTGGATGACTATAAGAAGGCTGCCTGTGGAGAAAATGCCGAGGCTAGAGGCAACAAGTTGATGGATGCTGGTAAAGAAGAGCGGACTAGCCAAAAGGCTGATATATATTGTAATAGGAGGAAGAGGCAGAAGCCAGTTTCCTCAGAAATGGTACCATCAGCTTGCGCGAGGCAACGACCACTTTCTAACTTGTCTACTAAAGCACGCGTGTGGCTTAAGGATGAAATACTTGAAGAGGTTTATAAGCTTGTCATTGAATGGTATGTTTCTGGAAACCTTATGATTATATTCTTGTAAAACTTGCTATACTGTTATGTGTCATGTTTTCAATTCGAAAAGTAAGGAACAGGTTATATTGAGATTTGGGAGATCTCAATGACTGGTTCTCAATTAGAAACGATCCCTCTAGGGAGGTGAGGGTGCCAGGGATCTTATGATATTATTAATTCAATGCCTGAAGAAAGATTTGACTGGTAGCACCAGAACCTTTGTCCCACCACTAGACAAGGTAAAAGGACATTGCTTTGCCAGCAAATTTAAGAACTATAGCAAAATATCTTGTACTTATTGTTTTCCACTAAGTGCAGGATGACCAAGATTTGGGGAAAAAGATTGAGCATGCACTCCCCATTCAGCCAAATCGCCAAACCAGGTCCACCAAGTTATCTCCAAGAATTGTAAGTTGTGCATCAATACATGTTTGTTTTTTTTGGAACTGTTAATTCCCCAAAACCAAACCAAGATGTGTGTTTTTACAGATATACTGCCCTGTCTTCTTCTACGGTGAATGGATTGTCGTATGTTTTGTGCTTACAGATGTGAACCAGATCCATGTTTTTTGCCACATTGATTCCTTCTGCAGTATTAGAAGTTTCTGTTTGTCTTTGGGAGACAAACTAAACGAAGCCTTAAAAAATGTGGATACAAAGAAGTACAATTTCCTGAAACCTCATTGGCACATACTCCTTCCTCTATAAAGCCCAATGCCAGTGTCTTTACATCCATGTTTTTTCTTGAAAAATTCAAAAGTTCTGAAGAAAAAAATTTCGAGAAGTTCACAGGATGATGAGGTGCATTGAAAGAACTTCCCTTTTAACCTACTATGGAGTTCTGAAAATACTGTATAACATCATTTCTCTCTATTGTTTTTTCAATTTGCAGTGGAAGGATGCATTCATTAGAGCTTACAAGTTAGGACTTTTGCCATACTTTATGAAGCACGAGGAAAACGCTGCAGCCGTGCCTAGTGAAATTGTTCAATTGATCAAAAAGGGATAACCTGGAGGAATCAATCTTAGGCTCATCTTTGACTAGATGAATTAGCTATCTTGCTATGTGAACTATGGTCTTCTATGCTAACAACGTGTGCAACTATGTAACTGGTATTTGTGTTAAATCATGCCGTGAACCTATGAGCTTATGTGACTTGTGATGGCTTATATATGTAGATAGCGAGAAAAGAAACATCCGGATCAAAACTGCATGTTCTTTGGGGTGCTCCTTTTTGCTCTCGTCTTTGCTTTTGCAAGGTGTGCTCCTTTTGATAGGTGTCTTTGAAGTCAATAGGATGTTTACGAGGAGTTGATCTCAATAAAAGTGGTGGGCGAGGGCTTCGACCAAGCCAAGTTGTTAAATTTGGCTCGGGCTAGTCCGATTTTTTTTAGGCATGTTTTGCTCTAATCACGCCCATGCATGTTTTTGGGGTGCTCCTTTTGCTCTACGTCTTTGCTTTTGCAAGGTGTGCTCCTTTTGACAGGTGTGCTAAAGTCAATAGGATGTTTACGAGGAGTTGGTCTCAATAAAAGTCTTTGGGCGGGGGCTTGACCAAGGCCAAAGTTGTTTAATTTGGCTCAAGGCCAACCCGATTGTTTTTAGGCCTATTTTGCTCTCGATCATGCCCATGCATAGAGAGGACGGCAAAAGCTATGCCTCTAGTTTTATTATTAGACAATACATAGAAAAAACTGTACATGAAAATTATAAAATGCATGAAATTGTTTAGAAAGACAGAACAGAAAGTTCAGGACCAGAACCCTAACCAACTGGGCAACCAGCATCTCTGATTCAGAGGTAGGCAACTAATAGAACAGCACAGTAGACCCAGCAATGTAACTAAAGAGAGGTGAATAATAGAAACAAAAGAAGATCATGCAGTTTTCCAACTGATCAGCCATGATCATAAAGCAACCAAAAATAGATACGAGCATCAACAGGTTCCCTTGTGGCTTGTGTCCTTTGACTCTGACATATCCCATCAGCACGAAGATGCACCTAAGGGCTCAGCACAAGTCGCTTGAATGCCTCCTCCCCATTCTTAAGTCCCATTAGAAACCACCCAATCAAGATCACCAAAAGCAGCAAACCCAGTGAACACATTCCCAACGTCCTAGGTTTAACTGTAGTTGACCCTTCCAGCTTCTGCAGATCACCCTTCATTAGTTCCAATGCAGAAGCCATTGATTTCTTGTTTTCCTCATTTTCAACCATGGCTGCCTTCAGCTTATCCAGCTCTTGCTTCATGACCACTAGCTCTTGCTTCATGAACTCCTCCGGAGTTATCCGACTTTCGCCCGTGTCTACGATGGATGTTGTAAGAGACTCTAAGGCTTTGCTATGATCATTAAGTGCGATCATTACAAAATCAGTGACTTGGTCGCTATTAGTGACAAACCCCTCCCTGATTAATAAAACAACATAGCTCGCTTGCCAGTGGAAAAAAATCACATTGAGTCCCATCCTGCAGAAAAGAAAAGCCTTGAACCTTCTAAATTCCCTAAACCATATAACTTATGAATTGAGCAAAAATGGAGCTCAATTGCGGGGAGCTATAGGTGCTGAAATCACTTTATTGTTCCTCGAGTAGCGATTCGATGATGATTACGATGACAAGCTGTGAGACCAATAGTGTGATTTCAGCACTGTAGCTCTGCAATTGGACCTCTAGGAGCAATACCTGCATTTGAAGCCTCAAACACTATTCCTACAATTGGAGCTCCTGGTACAATTGGGCTGGGCTATTTGCAAATATGTTGGGCTGGCACATAGATAGTTTTGGCCTAGTATGACTTGGTGCCGGTGAAATGGAGCACATCAGCAAAATGGAGCATGTGCTGCTCAAATGGAGCCGCTCAGTGAAATGGAGTATGTGGCTCTCTAATGGAGCACATCAGTCAAATGGAGTATGTGCCGATGAAATGGTGCACATCAGCAAAATGGAGCATGTGCGGGTGAAATGGAGCACATCAACAAAATGGAGCATCTGGCTCTCTAATGGAGTAGCTCAGTGAAATGGAGCATGTCGGTGAAATCTAGCGTGTGGCTATCTAATGGAGCATCTGGGTCTCTAATGGAGCAGCTAAGTCAAATGGAGCATGTCCGGTCAAATGGGGCGGCTCGACAAAATGGAGCATCTGGATCCATTTCACGGTGCATGCTCCATGTCACTAAGTTGCTTCATTAGAGAGCCGGATGCTCCATTTCCGACACATGCTCCATTTGGTGACTGCTCCATTAGAGAGCCGGATGCTCCATTTCTTTGAAGTTGCTCCATTTCACCGTCGCATTGCCATTTCTTTGAAGTGCGCCGTTAGAGAGCCGGATGCTCCATTTCACCGAGGTGCTCCCTTAGACCGGCACATGCTCCATTTCTTTGAAGCTGCTCCATTTGTTATACCGAGCGCTAATCTTGCGGCAATGGATCTTGCCAAGTTAAAGACACAATCTTGCTAATCACGTTACGGTGGGTTATCTTGCGAGTGCACCTCTAGCTTTTCATGGATGGCATCCATATCGATGGCGTAGTGATGAACCTCCTCCTCCCGCCCATAGTTACTCACTCATTGAAGCAGGCCTGCATACGGCTTTCCTTCCACTCCCTTGATTTGTGCATGGATGTAGTGAGCGGCCCATTCTAACTAGGGGGAGGGGGCGAGCTCGGCTCTAAGCTCGTTTGCCCAGCTCAATGAAGAAGGCGCACCGTGACCGTAGTTCCTTATCGGAGAAGAAGCCCTCGTGGCTACCACCATCGCCATGGAAGAAGCCTCCGTGGCCGCCATCGCCACTAGATCCGGTGACCTCCCAAGCACGGCCACCTCACCGAGGAACGAAGAAAATTTGGAGCCGAGCAAGGCGAAAAGCAGCCAATGGGCTATCAAAAGCGAGCCATGCTAGGCCCCAAGACGTCGGTGAAAACAACCATGTTGGTCTAAATCGAGGGCATGAAAAAACAAAGGCGGAAACATGTGAAAGCAGGCGAAGTCGAGGACATGAAAAAACAAAGCGGAAACTTGTGAAAATGGGCAAAAAACAGGTCATGAGCAGGCCAAAAGCGGGCCATGAGCGGGTCATGGGCCCCGGTCCCACTAGGGCGGCCCAGCGGGACCTAGGGGACCCACCCACAGGCTCCCACCCACATGAGGAGTCCACGGTTCGGTCGATCACGTGAAAAACACGACTCTCCGTGTGGCACTGAAAGCGAAAACAGTGGTATTTGGGCAAAAAGCGTGGGAAAACTACATATCACGTGGATTTCACGAGGTCTGGAAAACATAGTAGAGAACCATCTGAAAACTACAAGAACTCCTAGGAGGGGGATGCCCCTTGGGTATAGTAGGGAGTGAGTGTTTCTTTGGTTTGAGACCACAGGCAAGCATTTGCGAAACCATGCAATAAGACATGACGATGAGTCTAAGGCCAAAATTTCTTCTTTCGCCTATGATGCAAAACAAAAGGGCTGAGGCAATGTTAGGGTCGAAAAATGAGACTCGGATGCCTAGCATGGGTGGTTGACTCTAAACCACCAAGGCGCTAAGTGGAAGCAGCTCACTGTAGTCCGATACTTGGGCCATGGGAGGCCAAAATCGGTGGAAGCGTAGCGGGCCGTCAAAATGGGCCATCATGCAGCCCCAAGACGTCGGTGAAAATTACAAGTGGGTCTATGTCGAGGCACAGAAAAACGCAGGCGAAACATGTGAAAGCGGGTGAAAGCAGGTCGTGAGCGGGCCAAAAGCAGGCCACAAAGCAGGTCACGGGCCCCGGTCCCACTAGGGTGGCCCATGAGACCTAGGGGACCCACCCCTAGGCCCCCACATGAAGAGTCAAGGTTTGGTCCATCTGTGAAAAAAACACGACTCCGTGTGGCTTTGGCGAAAACCGGTATTTGGCAAAAGCGTGGGAAAACTACATATCACGTGGATTTCCTAAGGTCCTGGAAAGCGTAGTAGAGAACCATATGGAAAACTACAAGGACCCCTAGGAGGAGGATGCCCCTCGGGTATAGTAGGGAATGAGTGTTTCTTTGGTGAGACCCTGGGCAGGCAAGCATTTGTGAAACCAAGCAATAAGACATGACGTCTGAGGCCAAAATTTCTTCTTTACGCCAATGATGCAAAACAAGAAGAATTTGAGGCAATGTTAGGGTAGAAAATGGGACTCGGATGCCTAGCATGGATGTTTGACTTTGGGGCTTCAAGTGCAGGTATTGCACTTGGAGCACCAAGTGTAAGAATAGTGTTTGGGGCTTCAAGTGCAGGTATTACTCTGGAGCTCCAATTGTAGGAGTTGTAGTCTTTGAAATCACACTATTGTTCCTCGAGTAGCAATTCGATGATGATTACGATGACAAGCTGTGAGACCAGCGGTGTGATTTCTTTTTGTAGCTCTGCAATTGGACCTCGAGAGCAATACCATTTGAAACCCCAAACACTATTCTACAATTGAGCTCGGTACAATACCTTCGCTTGAAGCCCCAAAAAGCTTGTTCGATAGTGACTCTACATCTTTGGATGATGGCGATAATAAGGCCGGCTTGGTCGAGGTTTGAACCCCACGTGACACTGGCCGACCCTTTCAAACATTATGCACGGCGCTAAATCGCAACACAAAGGCAAGGCAACCAACCAACCAGAATTTGGCTAAGTCACAAGGTGACGGTTGGCCGATGGCTAGAGCCATGCAAAGTCGTGAAAGGTTGCCAAACCTTTGGGCTGGGCGCTAGCGTATTTATGCGATTAGGGGATCTGTTATCGCCGTCAATGTCCGGCGCCATCAACGTCCGGTCTGAGCACCTGACGCATTAGCACACACCAAACCCTAACCCTCTCACTTGCTCCCGCCACCATAGTCTCTCTTGCGCGCTGCCATAGATCCTCAACTGTCTTTGTGGCGCAACCCTCCACCACAAGGCGTCGAAAGCGCGCCAGCGGAGATGGAGCTGCTGGGCCCAATGCCAAGAGGAGGAGATCCAAGGACCTAGCAGCCCTTTGAGCCCCACCGTGGACAATAGAAGCCATGAAGGCGGGGAATCTGTACCTATAACCCATAGCAAGGAACCACCGCGCCCACAGCGATCGTCGCCTAATCTTGTGGTGGTGGTGGCGGCAACAACGACGACGATCTTGACCGCATCGGTGGCCTCCCGGCGCCATCCTTGGTGAGATACTTTTGCTTCTCTCCACCAAGCAAGCTGGTCGAACCGACCTAGGGGACCAACCCCTGGGCTCCCACATGAGGAGTCCAAGGTTTGGTCAATACGTGAAAAAACACGACTCCCCAAGACGTCGGTGAAAATGACCTGGTCGGTCTAAGTCGAGGGCACAAAAACATGAGGTGGAAACATGCGAAAACGGGTCATGAACGGGCCAAAATAGGCCACGAACTGGTCGTGAGCCCAGGTCCCACTAGGGCAGCCAATGGGACCTAGGGGACCCACCCCTGGGCCCCCACATGAATAGTCCAAGGTTTGGTTCATCCGTGAAACAACACTGATGTTTACGTCAATAATGATGTACTGTCACAAGGCTAGGTAAGAGTTATGTTGTCCGGCTTATTAATTATCGTCATCATCAGAAGATGTAGAGCTGCTACTAGAACAAGCCTTTGGGGCTTCAAGTGCAGGTATTGCACTTGGAGCTCCAAGTGTAGGAATAGTGTTTGGGGCCTCAAGTGCAGGTAGTACTCCTGGAGCTCCAATTGCAGGAGCTGCAGGTGCTGAAATCACATTGTTGTTCCTCGAGTAGCAGTTTTGATGATGATTCTGATGACAACTGTAAGACCAGCAGTGTGATTTCCTTTTGTAGCTCTGCAATTGTTCCTCAGGAGCAATACACGCATTTGAAGCCCCAAACACTATTCCTACAATTTGGAGCTCTAGGTGCAATACCTTCACTTGAAGCCCCAAAGGCTTGTTCGATGTGACTCTACATCTTCGGATGATGACCATAATAAGGCCAGCTTCGGTCAGGTTTGAACCCCACGTGACCCTGGTGACACTTTCAAACAGCGCACGGTGCTCGTCTGCTACACAAGACAAGGTAACCAAACAAGAATTTGGCTAAGTCACAAGGTGATGGTGGCCGTGGTGAGCCATGCCAAGTTGTAGGCTGCCAACCCTTTGGGTTGGTGGCGGCTGGCATATTTGTGTAGTTGGGGATTGGTTATCGCCGTCAACATCCGGCGCCATCAACGTCCGGTCTAAGCACCCATAGCATTAGCACGCACCCAAACCCTAACCCTCTCTCTTTGCTCTCGGCCGCGCCACGGTCTCCCTTTGCCCGCTGCCACGGATCCTCACTATCTTTGCGGCATAGCCTCCACCACAAAGGCCGGCGCGCCGCCGTGAGATGGAGTAGCTAGGCCCAATGCCAAGAGGAGAGATCTAAGGACCTAGCAGCCGTTGAGCCCCAGCTTTGTGGTCAGCGGAAGCCACGAGCGCGGGGAATCTGTACCTATAACCCATATAAGGAACCGCCGCCGCCTAATCTGCTGGTGGCGGCGGCAACGATGACGACGACGTCGACCGCATCAGTGGCATCCTCGATGCCATCCTTGGTGAGATACTTTCGCTTCTCTCCACCAAGGAAGCATATGGCTCTCTAATGGAGCAGCTCAATGGAATGGAGCGGTGGCGGTGAAATGGGCCGGCTCGGGAAAATGGAGCATATGCTAGTGAAATGGAGTACATCAGTCAAATGGAGCATATGGCTCTCTAATGGAGCAGCTCAAGGAAATGGAGCATGTGCCTGTGAAATGGAGCATGTGATGGTGAAATGGAGCACATCAGCAAAATGAAGCATGTGCTGGGGAAATGGAGCACCTCAGCAAAATGGAGCATGTGCCAGTGAAATGGAGCATGTCTTTGGTCAAATGAGCAGCCAGTGTGAAATGGAGCATGTCTTGTCAAATGGAAATGAAGCATGTGGCTCTCTAATGGAGCAGCTCAAGGAAATGGAGCATGTGAGCGGTGAAATGGAGCACATCTTGGGTCAAAATGGAGCATGTGTTTGGCAGCTCAAGGAAATGGAGCAGCTTTGGTGAAATCAATGAAATGGAGCATGTGTTTGGTGAAATCAATGAAATGGAGCATGTGACCGTGAAAAGCAAAATGAAGCATGTGCTAGGGAAATGGAGCACATCAGCAAAATGAAGCATCTGGCTCTCTAATGGAGCAACTCAAGGAAATGGAGCATGTGCCGATCAAATTGAGCACCTCAGCAAAATGGAGCATGTGCCGGTCAAATGGAGCACATCGGTCAAATGAAGCATGTGGCTCTCTAATGGAGCGACTCAAGGAAATGGAGCATGTGGGTGAAATGGAGCACATCGGTAAAATGGAGCATGTGTTTGTGAAATGGAGCAGCTCAATGAAATGGAACATGTGACGGTGAAATGCGACACATCAGCAAAATGAAGCATGTCCGAGGAAATGGAGCACATCGGCAAAATGAAGTATCTAGCTCTCTAATGGAGCAGCTCAATGAAATGGAGCTTGTCCGGTCAAATGGAGCCCCAAGCAAAATGGAGCATGTGCGGTGTAATGGAGCACATCGGCAAAATGGAGGCAGTGTTTGTGAAATGGAGCAGCTCAATGAAATGGAGCATGTGATGGTGAAATGCAGCACATCAACAAAATGAAGCATGTGCCGGGGAAATGGAGCACATCAGCAAAATGAAGCATCTAGCTCTCTAACGGAGCAGCTCAGTGAAATGGAGCATGTGCCGGTCAAATGGAGCCCCTCAGCAAAATGGAGCATGTGCCGGTGTAATGGAGCACATCGGCAAAATGGAAGCGGTGTTTGTGAAATGGAGCAGCTCAATGAAATGGAGCATGTGGCGGTGAAATCTGACACATCAACAAAATGAAGCATGTCTTGGGAAATGGAGCACATCGACAAAATGAAGCATCGGCTCTCTAATGGAGCAGCTCGGTGAAATGGAGCATGTGCCGGTCAATGAAATGAAGCATTTCATTGAGCTGCTCCATTTCAGCACAGCACATGCTCCATTTCTTTGATATGCTCCATTTCACGAGCACATCTCCATTTTTTGATGTGCTCCATTAGAAAGCCAGATGCTCCATTTTTTGATGTGCTCCATTTCACCAACACATGCTCCATTTTCTTGATATGCTCCATTTCGGCAAACACATCCTCCATTTCTTTGAGCTGCTCCATTTGGTGATGTGCTCCGATGGGTGTGCAACCCCGCGTGTAAACGATATTCTTCTATCCTTAATGAAATAACCATCCCCCCACACACACATCATATGGAAACAGAGTGCTGGCGTCTGTTGTGGCGTGTGGCCACATGGACACGATATTAATAAATGACCGATTTGTACGCATGATGGTCTGGAGAAGGAAGAGATAATCTGGCGTGTACACGACCTAGAACCAAGTTGTAGAAATAAAATTCAAAGCTCCAATGAGGTATAACAATTAACAACTGAAAACAAAATAAACAAATAACAAACTCCGCTTTGAGTATATTAGTATCTTGTCAAACTCCCTCCTTTGAAAAAGCGGCAACAACTTTAGGGGTTGCCCTAGCCTATAAACAAAGCTGCAGCTCTAACAAGGACCGGCTCACGAGGTCTCGAGGCAAAGCGCATATCACAAGGATTTCTGAGGTCCTCCAAAAGCGCTGAAGGAACCATCGAAACGCCAAAACTCACAGGGGCCTGGATGCCCCTCGGTATTTAGGGGGAGAGGGTTGGTTAGCGAGACCTCGGGTAAAATGGTTTGAAACCACTAGTTTTTCGATGACCTGTTCATAAGGCTCCACCAGAATGTCGGTCACGCCCCCCGGCCTCCGTGGTTGGCCGATGGCTAGCCATGGTGGCTTGACTTCTGGGCTGACTTCTTCTTTGGTAGCCATGGCTAGCCAACGTGTGGCCTTTAGTGGCTGCACACTATGTGACCGTACTAGGAGTTCAGCGTGATGTCCTGGCTGGCTGGCTATTTGGGGTGGCTAGCGTGTTGTTTACTCATGGCCTCCTGGCGGTCGGCCTGACTGCTGGTGTCGTGCTTTTAGCAGAGCTCTACTGGGCAGCTAATTTGGGTAGGGTGGGTAGCTTTTTGTTTGAACTATTTCGATGATGCACGGCCTCCTGGCTGGCTGGGCGACTTGCTACTTGTGGCCTGGTTTGGCGGGGCTGCTGTGGGTGGCTGGCTGGCTAGGGTGGCAAGCGTGTTGTTGGAACTATTTCGGTGACTCGCGGTCTCTCTCGCTGCATAGTAGCTGCGGTGGCCTGGCCTTACATGCAAAGCCTTCGGGCACCGGCCCTGGCTTGGGAGGAGTATGTGTTGTTGGAATAGTTTTGGTTGCATGCTTTTGGCCCGTTGTTGGATAAGTTTCAGTTTCTATCACGCTATCTGGACTTTCAGTTGTTGTCCTCCCAAGCAGGCTCACCGTGCCTAGCGCGGAGGGATGCTTTAGATGGCTAAACCATCATGGATACGCTAGCGCATGAGTTGTTTTAGACATGTGACTGCTTGGAGGACCCCAGCTGATGTGCGGCCGACTCCTGGCGCCAGTGTCCCTTCATTTGTGCGGGCCCTTTTTGCTTGCTGCGTTGAAAAGTGCTTGTGAGATGCTACTTGTTGCATGGGAAGTTGCGAGGATAGAACATATTTATGTCGAGCACATCCTCTGGGTGTGGCTCATCGGCTCCAGGGCGCTTGTGGGGTTGCCTTGTGTTGTTGTCTGCGTAGGTCGGTAAATCCATCTCTGGGAGAAGCAGCTCCCTGCTCCTTTAAGCTACCCCAAGAAGATTGTTGTCAAGGCATTCTTCCTATTCATGGTAAGACTTGTTGTTGGAAAAATTTGGTAATCATCACACTTGTGATCGTGGTGTTTGGACCGTGGATGAGGGTGAGCAAGACTGGACAGTGCAACTGCCATACTATCTGTTGTTTCATTTGTGTGCTCTTCTCCCTAGTTGCTGGATCGCTGAGATCAAACAAGATCTCGCTATGACAGTTGCAGTTAGTTGGTGTTGGGCTTTGCTCCCTACTGTTAAATCAAACACAATCTCCTATGGGCCTAGTCCAGTTTATATAGGAAACCAAACAAGTGTAGTTTCACCACTTGGGACAGGCAGTGGCTAGCCTGGGCAAGTTATTGGGTTCTCTAAAGCTAGTTTTTTTTGAAGCACAAGAATTATGAGGAGGCAGTGAGAGATTTCAATGCATCTCTGGGAGAAGCAGCTCCCCTCTCCTTGAAGCTACCCCAAAAAGATTGTTATTAAGGCATTCTTCCTATTCATGGTAAGACTTGTTGGAAAAATTTGGTAATCATCGCACTTGTGATCGTGGTTTTGGACCATGGATGAGGGTGAGCAAGACTGGGCAGTGCAACTGCCATACTTAGGCCTGTGATGACACTAAAACTAGATGATGGATGAGATGGCTCACTTGGTTAATTGATTATTATGTCTGAGGCTCTTAATTTCAACAACACTAATTGTATGTTGCAAGCTATATTTTATTTGTAATGCAACACTAATTTATTTGTTCAATGAATTTTTGTTACCTCTATGATATCTGTTGTTTCATTTGTGTGCTCTTCTCCCTAGTTGCTAGCCTCACTGAGATCAAACACGATCTCGCTATGATAGTTGCAGTTAGTTGGTGTTGGGCTTGGCTCCCTGCTGTTGAATCAAACACAATCTTCTATGGGCCTGGTCCAGTTTGTATAGGAAACCAAACATGTGTAGTTTCACCACTTGGGACAGGCAGTGGCTGGCCTAGGCTAGGCCTGCGCGCCGAGCCGGCTTTAGGACGGATATCAAACATGCACGCCCTAGGGTGCTCAAAGCAAGCCATCGCTCTGGATAATACATCTTACTGACATTTGATAAGTATGTTATTTGAATATAGTGGAGGTACCACATATAACCTTGTTGGTCACATGACGTTATGCAAAATATCAAAAGTACGAAACATTACCTTGCTCAACAAATAATGTTATGTATCTATACCCAAGGTCAGCCTCCAAGATTCCATCCATCCATGAAAAACAACGACCCTTGTGCGCCTCTGGGGCGGAAACTAGCATTTCTGAGCAAAAACCTTACAAAAGTAAGCTCGTTTGATTCTAATTTCCAAGCACGGTTGGTTGGATGGATGCCGAGGAATGGCTAGGACTCAAATTGAGCATGACAGATATGCCTAATGAGGTCACGAAAACGGGTCATGAGAGAAGGACAAGATGACATCAGGATGAAAATGTCTCACGCGAGGTGAAAACGGCTCGTGACGGGCTAAGTACGGGCCATGCAAGGCCAAAATAGGCCCAAACCAGGTGATAGGAGGTACAAACAGGTGATGAGAGGCCCCAAGGCATGGTTGGAAATGCCTAAGTCGGTCTAAGTCAACGGCACGAAGAAAACAAGCTAAACCGATGAAAACAGGAAAAAAACGGGTAATGCGACACGGAAATGAGACAAATCGGGCCACTAAACATGCATGGAAATGGCTAAGTCAGTCTAAGTGAAAGACACGGTGAAAACAAGCCAAACACGGGGGGGCCAGCGATGGGGACCAGGACGGGGCCGGGCCGTGGGTCCCGAGCCCACCGAGGTGGCTCACGGGGCCCAAGGACCCACCCTAGGTGGCCCCACATGAAAAGTCCAAGGTTCGGTCCATCCATGAAAAACAACGACTGTCGGGTGCCTCTAAGGCAGAAACTAGCATTTCTATGCAAAAACCAGGCAAAACTGCATATCACAAGGATTTCCTGAGGTCCTCCAAAAGCGCTGAAGGAACCATCTGAAAAGCGCCAAAACTCCTAGGGGGGCTCGGATGCCCCTCGGGTATATTAGGGGAGAGGGTTGGTTAGCGAGACCTTAGGTAAAATGGTTTGAAACCACTAGTTTTTCAATGACCCGTTCATAAGGCTCCACAGAATGTCGGTCACGGCCCTCGACCTCCGTGGTTGGCGATGGCGGTGTGGTGACTTCCGGTGGTTGTGACTTCTTCTTCAACTAGCCATGGCTAGCCAACGCGATGTGGCCTTTAGTGGCTGCAGCGCTATGTGACCATACTAGGAGTTCAACGTGACATCCACGGCCGGTGTGTTGTTTACTCATGGCCCCCTGGCTGGTCGTGACTGCGATGTGTCGTGCTTGACGGAGTTCTTTGCAGGTAGCTAAATTTGGGTAGGGTGGGTAGCTTTTGTTTGAACTATTTTGATGATCTTGTGGCCTCCCTGGTGGCGGCTTGTGGTGGCTGGTTTGGCGAGGTCTTGTGGGTGGTTGGTGGCTAGGGGTGGCAAGCGTGTTGTTGGAACTATTTCGGTGACTCATGGTCTCTCTCGCTGCATAGTAGCCAGTGGTGGTGGCCTGCTTCTCTGAGCTTCTCTGGGCACCGGCGGCTTGGGAGAATGCGTGTTGTTGGAACAGTTTGGTGCATGCTTTTGGCCCGTTGTTGGATAAGTTTTGGTTTCTATCGTGCTCTGTGGACTTTTAGTTGTCGTCCTCATAAGCAGACTCACCGTGCCTTGGCGGAGGGATGCTTTGGATGGCTAAACCGTCGTGGATACGCTAAGCGCATGAGTTGTTTTAGACTGTGTTGCTTGGAGGACCCTGGCGATGTGCGGCCCGAGTCCCAGTGCCAGTGTCCCTTCATTTGTGCGGGCACCTTTTGCTTGCTGCGTTGAAAAGTGCTTTGTGAGATGCTACTTGTTGCATGGGAAGTTGCGAGGATAGAACATATTTATGTCGAGCACATCCTCTGGGTGTGGCTCGTCGGCTCCAGGGTGCTTGTGGGGTTGCCTTGTGTTGTTGTCTGCCTTGGTCGGCAAATCCATCTCTGGAAGAAGCAGCTCCCTGCTCCTTTAAGCTACCCCAAGAAGATTGTTGTCAAGGCATTCTTCCTGTTCATGGTAAGACTTGTTGTTGGAAAAAAATTTGGTAATCATCACACTTGTGATCGTGGTGTTTGGACTGTGGATGAGGGTGAGCAAGACTAGGCAATGCAACTGCCATACTATCTTTTGTTTCATTTGTGTGCTCTTCTCCCTAACAAGATCTCGCTACGACAGTTGCAGTTAGTTGGTGTTAGGCTTGGCTCCCTGCTGTTAAATCAAACACAATCTCCTATGGGCCTAGTCCAGTTTGTATAGGAAACCAAACAAGTGTAGTTTCACCACTTGGGACACGTAGTGGCTAGCCTAGGCAAGATATTGGGTTCTCTAAAGCTAAATCCAGTTCTTCGTTGTTCAATTTTATTTTTGGTTGTCTATGGAGCTGATGTTTTCAATTAGAAGTCTAGATTCTAGAAAGCAAATATTGGTTTAGTTCAATTAGAATTCGAGATAGATGTTTATTACTTCTTGCATTCCTCAGGATAGAGCACTCAGGTAGATAAACTTGTCAGCATATGTATTTTTTTGGGGGAAAAGAACCATAATAATTCTAGGATTCCTATACGAGTACATGTGGAGTAGGAAATTACAAAGCTATTGGCAAGCCGAATATAGCATGACACTATGATTGAGCTAAATGTTTTAAGAGAAGAAAACTAAAAATGCAGAAACCAACAGCAGTCCACCAATATTGAAGAGATGTCTAGAATATACCACACGATATTTGACATTATTACTACTAAATTGCACCTTGTCTAAGAAGACTACTGGACACACATGACTACACATCCCTGGAGGCACTTGCTCTAGGTTGGTCATCTTTAGATGGCACTCCCATTGCTGTAGAAATGCAAAAGTTTTGAAAGTAACATCGGATGGTGTGAATTAATCAAACTTTGCCAAACTGGACATTTGTTTTCAGATTTTGACCAACTAGTACTAATGGCTAACCAAAAAGATAAACAACAATAACTTATTATCAACATATCTAAAAGATATTAACCACACTTGATCAAAAAGAGAAGATGAACTCAATTCTAAAAGAACACTTCCATAGGTATCATCATCGACATTTATATGTTGTCGAGTGAAGTTATAACCATTCATAGCTAACGAATGTACAAGGTTTCAGGAAGGCACAACACAGGAATTATTTCTGAACTATAGAATTTGGAGACACAATTTGTAATTTGCCAAACAATTTGGCTATCTCACACCTGACATCAATTTTGCAAGATCTGGTAGGTGAGTGCATTCTTTGAATGTAATATTTGCCTCACATCTGAACTTAACTTATTACGTGTTCATTATCAATTGATCTATTTATACATCTTTGTACATATTAAATCGGTGCTTTATTGTTAAACTAATAAAACACCTTTAACTTATGTTGTCATGTTCTAAGGATTGAGCAAAGCTGGTAATTGATCGTTGCTATAGTGCATTAGGCTATTTGAGGAGATGTCGTCGTAGTCGTCATCCTTGCACTCTGGCTCCTATAGTGCGGGTCCTGAACTTCTCGATCGCTTGCAAGAAGTGCAAAAGGGAGGTGAGAGAGCTAGTCTCAAAAATCAGAAACCATGTGGAGGAAGTTCTACCGGTGCAATAACGATAATGCGGTAACTTTCTCCATTTTGCTCAATTCATAAGTTATATGGTTTAGGGAATTTAGAAGGCTCAAGGCTTTCTTTTCTATGGGATGGGACTCGATGTGATTTTTTCATTTGGCAAGCGAGCTATGTTGTTTTGTTAATCGGGGAGGATTTGTCACTAATAGCGACCAAGTCTTTGATTTCATAATGATCGCACTTAATGATCATAGCAAAGCCTTAGAGTCTCTTACCACATCCATCGAGAGACACGAAGCGAAAATTTGGATAACTGGAGGAGTTCATGAAGCAAGAGCTAGTGGTCATGAAGCAAGAGCTAGATAAGTGAAAGGAAAGCCATGGTTGAAAATGAGGAAAACAAGAAATCAATGGCTTACGCATTGGAACTAATGAAGGGTGATCTGCGAGAAGTGGAAGGGTCAACTCTGAGTTAAACCTAGGACGTTGGGAATGTGTTCACTTTGGGTTTCTTTGCTTTTGGTGATCTTGATTGGGTGGTTTCTAATGGGACTTAAGAATGGGGAGGAGGCATTCAGGCGACTTGTCTTTGAGCCCTTAGGTGCATCTTCGTCTTGATGGGATATGTCGAGTCAAAGGACACAAGCCACAGGGGGAACTGTTGATGCTCGTATCTATTTTTGGTTGTTTTATGATCATGGCTGATTAGTTGGAAAACTGCATGATCTTCTTTTGTTTCTGTTATTCACCTCTTTAGTTACGTTGCTGGGTCTACTTTTTGTGTTGTTCTGTTAGTTGCCTATCTACGAATCGAGAGATCTTTGGTTGCCCCGGTTGGTTAGGGTTCTGGTCCTGAACTTTCTGTTTGTCTTTCTAAACAATTTCATGCATTTTGGAATTTTCGTGTACAGTTTTTTCTATCTATCGTCTAATAATAAAACTAGAAGCAAAGCTTTTGTCATCCTCTATGCATGGGCGTGATCAGAGCAAAACAGGCCTAAAAACAATCGGTTTGAGCCAGAGCCATTAAACAACTTGGCCCAGTCGAAGCCCTGCCCAGCACTTTTATTGAGATCAACTCCTTACAAACATCCTATTGACTTCAGCACACCTGTCAAAAGGAGCACACCTTGCAAAAGCAGCACGTAGAGCAAAAGGAGCACCTCAGCAACATGCAGTTTTGATCCAGATGTTTCTTTTCTTCTATCTACATATATGAGCCATCATAAGTCACATCAGCTCACAGGTTCACGATAGGATTTAACACAAATAACAGTTACATAGTTGCGCACGTTGTTAGCATAGAAGACCACAGTTCACAGAGCAAGATAGCTAATTCATCTAGTCAAAGATGAGCCTAAGATTGATTCCTCTAGGTTATCCCATTTTGATCAATTGAACAATTTCACCAGGCACGGCGCAGCGTTTTCCTCGTGCTTCATAAAGTATGGCAAAAGCCCTAACTTGTAAGCTCTAATGAATGCATCCTTCCACTGCAAATTGAAAAAAAACAGAGAGAAATTACGTTATACAGTATTTTCAGAACTCCATAGCAGGTTAAAAGGGAAGTTCTTTCAACAGACCTCATCATCCCAGGTGAACTTCTTGAAATTTTTTTCTTCAGAACTTTTGAATTTTTCAAGAAAAAACTTGGAGGCAAAGACACTGGCATTGGGCTTTATAGAGGAAGGAGTATGTGCCAATGAGGTTTCAGGAAATTGTACTTCTTTGTATCCGCATTTTTTTAAGGCTTCGTTTAGTTTGTCTCCCAAAGACAAACAAAAACTTCTAATACTACGGAAGGAATCAATGTGGCAAAAAACATGGATCTGGTTCACATCTGTAAGCACGAAACATGCAACAATCCATTCACCGCAGAAGAAGATAGGGCAGTATATCTGTAAAAACACACATCTTGGTTTGGTTTTGGGGAATTAACGGTTCAAAAAAAACAAACATGTATTGATGCACAACTTACAATTCTTAGAGATAACTTGGTGGACCTGGTTTGGCGATTTGGCCGAATGGGGAGTGCATGCTCAATCTTTTTCTCCAAATCTTGGTCGTCCTGCACTTAGGGGAAAACAATAAGTACAAGATATTTTGCTATAGTTCTTAAATTTGCTGGCAAAGCAATGTCCTTTTACCTTGTCTAGTGGTGGGACAAAGGTTCTGGTGCTACCAGTCAAATCTTTCTTTAGGCATTGAATTAATAATATCATAAGATCCCTGGCACCCTCACCTCCCTAGAGGGACTGTTCTAATTGAGAACCAGTCATTGAGATCTCTCCAAATCTCAATATAACATGTTCCTTACTTTTCGAATTGAAAACATGACACATATCAGTATAACAAGTTTTACAAGAATATAATCATAAGGTTTCTAGAAACATATCATTCAATGACAAGCTTATAAACCTCTTCAAGTATTTC
Source organism: Miscanthus lutarioriparius (assembly GCA_904845875.1). NCBI lineage: Eukaryota > Viridiplantae > Streptophyta > Magnoliopsida > Poales > Poaceae > Miscanthus > Miscanthus lutarioriparius. The sequence continues at coordinate 70,663,366 of CAJGYO010000012.1, read as the reverse complement.
ATCCTTAAGACACATGTGTGCTTTAGTAGACAAGTTAGGAAGTGGTCGTTGCCTCGCGCAAGCTGATTGAGGAAATTGGCTTCTGCCTCTTCCTCCTATTACAATATATATCAGCCTTTTGGCTAGTCCGCTCTTCTTTACCAGCATCCTTCAACTTGTTGCCTCTAGCCTCAACATTTTCTCCACAGGCAGCCTTCTTATAGTCATCCAGAACATTCACTGATGAGCTTCCTGCAGCCCTCTCCATGCCTCGAGTTTGGGTGTCTTCCTGCTTGTGATCATCACCCGGAGTCTGTATATCCTGAGCTTTTTTATTGCCTATGGTTCCCTCCATGAATGCAGATACAGACAAAGGGTTGTCACTCATTCTGAACAACGCATCCTCTTCCCTTTCCTCGTGAAGAGCAGTGTTCAAAACAACATTGTTATATGAGAAACTATTTTCCAAACACTCAACATCACCATCATTATATTCAGTTTTGACCGTATCTCTTTTGTTAAGACAGTGGCAGAGAAGGTCTATGGAAGTTTCTATGCGACATTTTTTCACCATATCCTGCAATTTTAATTCATAATTAATTCTATGGGATTTGCAAGTAGGAATATAACTGTTATAATTGTTGAATTACCTTGTTAATTCCACATATCTGCTCTATGTCATCAAATCCTTTGATATACAGTAACACATGGAAATCGCAATCATAGCTGAAAAAAATCAACCACAAAAGTGAGGAAGCAGCAGCAGAAGCAGCAAAGAATATTTTGGTAAAGCTGAAGAATACGTGTTTTCTTGTGGCTGAACCCGTAGTACTACTTGCCAGTGTAATCGAGATCCAATGAGTTGATTGTTGCAGCTGCTTCTTCAGTGTCGATATAATACTAGAAATCACTGACACTCGGGACTCGCTAGGCAATGAATCAAGAATATAAATTGTGCTCCTGATGCGTGAGACCACGATCAAGAACCAATGTTTCAAATGAACGATAGGGATAAATATCTGCGGGGGGAAATATCCCATTGTAAAACTCAGCAATATAAAAGAACTATGTAACAAAAAGAAAATAGAAGAAAATTAGTAACATACCAAATTAGCTTGCTTTGGATTCTGCGGTCCAAGCTCCATAGCTAACATACTTGTTCCAAGCTTTGGGTCTAACAATTCATACTAGAAGAAAATTGAAGAGATGTAAATCATGGATAAGGAACAAAAAACAAAACAATAAAAGTACTTACAACTGCCTTTTGAGATAAAATAACTTTGTCCTTCCACTCTTGATTCCACAATTCACATTGTAAGTACATTATGGATGAGTGCATATATCCGCGTGGCTTGAAGCATTCTACATAAACTGATTCTAGCACTTCATGGCCCAATATATTTAGTTTTATTGTGTCTCTAGTTCTTTCTACAACATGCTCTTGGTAGAGATGAAGAACATCCCTGAAGAGTTCAAGAGAGGTTAATAAAACTATCCATAGAGTTAGAAAACCGCAGAGACCACCTCTTCTTTACCTGTCTTCACCCCACCTTGAGAGAAGCTGATCATGTTGAAGTTGATCTCCATCATGATCCATCTCATACTGGAGCTCTGTGCCCTCTATTATCTTTATCATACAAATATAGAGGGAATCACCACATTGCACAAACTCCCGCTGGTCTTAAAATGAAAAGGGGCATGCCAACTTACATAGGGCCGTCCATCCTCATCCATCAGATCCATCTCTTTCTCTGACTCTTGGGCGAGTATCATTTCTCTGTTTACATAGCAAGTATCTTCCAAACACTTAAACTGAAATGGGATAGGGATCAATCCCAATGTTTGAACTCAAATGTTACAAAGTTCATATTACAATTGATCTTACTTACATCAAATTTGTCATACTCCATGTCACCTAGCACTTGCTTAATCTTGGCAAGGTTGTATTGACATATTCTTGGGATCTCAAGGGGATTATGATCAAGATTTTCAGCCTTCTTGATGAAGTCCAAAAAAAGAATCTATGCATGATTCTACAGTTAGATAATTGGCTCTCTACACAAGACGCGGAGAGGAACTAAGATACTTACTAGGAGCAAATAAACACAACCCGTTGCAGTCCTAGTCTTAGGAGCACTCTTGGAAGCTTCCTTCCAATTATTAATACTTGTCTTCAGTTTTTTGTATACAACTGTGCACCAGTCCACATCCTTCAACTTATCAAGATCTGTAACAACATCTATAACTATGCTGGGTACAGCACTTCTGGCTGATGAAACCAGTAACTTATCCAAAACCTCAATGCAAAATAATCTGGCAGCCATTTCATCGTCAAGTGCTTCTTTGATTTTTTTCATAGTTTCGATGCGTAAGCAAAGTTAACAGCATCTATAACTATCTTTGGGTACAAGATTTCTTTGGTGATGAAACCAAATAACTTATCCAAAACCTCAATGCAAAATAATCTGGCAGCCATTTCATCATCAAGTGCTTCTTTGATTTTTTCATCGTTTCGATGCGTAAGCACCGGCTGATGAAACCAGTAACTTATCCAAAACCTCAATGCAAAATAATATGGCAGCCATTTCATCGTCAAGTGCTTCTTTGATTTTTTTCATCGTTTCGATGCGTAAGCTAAGTTCGACTTTGCTTACGCATCGAAACGATGAAAAAATCAAAGAAGCACTTGACGATGAAATGGCTACCAGATTATTTTGCATTCAGGTTTTGGATAAGTTACTGGTTTCATCAGCCAGCAGTGTTGTAACCAGCACAATTATCGATGCTGTTACAGATCTTGATAAGTTGAAGGATGTGGACTGGTGCACAGTTGTATATGAAGAACTGAAGACAAGTATTAATAATTGGAAGGAAGCTTCCAAGAGTGCTCCTAAGACTAGGACTGTCACGGGTTGTGTTTATTTGCTCCTAGTAAGTATCTTAGTTTCTCTTCTCGTTTTGTGTAGAGAGCCAATTATCTAACTGTAGAATCATGCATAGATTCTTTTTTTGGACTTCATCAAGAAGGCTAAAAATCTTGATTGTAATCCCCTTGAGATCCCAAGAATATGTCAATACAGCCATGCCAAGATTAAGCAAGTGCTAGGTGACATGGAGTATGACAAATTCGATGTAAGTAAGATCAATTGTAATATGAACTTTGTAACATTTGAGTTTAAGCATTGGGATTGATCCCTGTCCCATTTTAGTTTAAGTGTTTGGAAGATACTTGCTATGTAAACAGAGAAATGATACTCGCCCAAGAGTCAGAGAAAGAGATGGATCTGATGGATGAGGATGGATGACCCTATGTAAGTTGGCATGCCCCTTTTCATTTTAAGACCAGCGGGAGTTTGTGCAATGTTTTGATTCCCTCTATATTTGTATGATAAAGATAATAGAGGGCACAGAGCTCCAGTATGAGATGGATCATGATGGAGATCAGCTTCAACATGATCAGTTTCCTCTGTGTGCTGGTGAAGACAGGTAAAGAAGAGGTGGTCTCTACGGTTTTCTAACTCTATGGATAGTTTTATTAACCTCTCTTGAACTCTTCAGGGATGTTCTTCGTCTCTACCAAGAGCATGTTGTAGAAAGAACTAGAGACACAATAAAACTGAATATATTGGGCCATGAAGTGCTAGAATCAGTTTATGTAGAATGCTTCAAGCCACGCGGATATATGCACTCATCCATAATGTACTTACAATGTGAATTGTGGAATCGAGAGTGGAAGGACAAAGTTATTTTATCTCAAAAGGCAGTTGTAAGTACTTTTATTGTTTTGTTTTTTTCCTTATCCATGATTTACATCTCTTCAATTTTCTTCTAATATGAATTGTTAGACCCGAAGCTTGGAACAAGTACATTAGCTATGGAGCTTGGACCGCAGAATCCAAATCAAGCTAATTTGGTATGTTACTAATTTTCTTCTATTTTCTTTTTGTTACATATTTCTTTTATATTGCTGAGTTTTACAATGGGATATTTCCCCCCGCAGATATTTATCCCTATCGTTCATTTGAAACATTGGTTCTTGATCGTGGTCGCACGCATCAAGAGCACCATTTATATTCTTGATTCATTGCCTAGCGAGTCCCGAGTGTCAGTGATTTCTAGTATTATATCGACACGGAAGAAGCAGTTGCAACAATCAACTGCTGGATCTAATTACAGCGCCGAAGTACTATGGGTTCAGCCACAAGAAAACACATATTCTTCAGCTTTACCAAAATATTCTTTGCTGCTTGTGTTGCTGCTGCTGCTTCCTCACTTTTGTGGTTGATTTTTTTCAGCTATGATTGTGATTTGCATGTGTTACTATATATCAAAGGATTTGATGACACAGAGCAGATATGTGGAATTAACAAGGTAATTCAACAATTATAACCGTTATATTCCTACTTTTAAATCCCATAAAATTAATTATGAGTTAAAATTGCAGGATATGGTGAAAAAATGTTGCATATAAACTTCAATAGACCTTCTCTGCCACTGTCTTAACAAAAGAGATACGGTCATAACTGAATATAATGATGGTGATGTTGAGTGCTTGGAAAATAGTTTCTCATATAACAATGCTATTTTCAACACTGCTCTTCACGAAGAAAGGGAAGAGGATGCGTTGTTTGGAATGAGTGACAACCCTTTGTCTGTATCTGCATTCATGGAGGGAATAGTAGGCAATAAGGAAGCTTAGGATATGAAGACTCTGGGTGATGATCACAAGCAGGAAGACACCCAAACTCGAGGCATGGAGAGGGTTGCAGGAAGCTCATCAGTGAATGTTCTGGATGACTATAAGAAGGCTGCCTGTGGAAAAAATGCCAAGGCTAGAGGCAACAAGTTGATGGATGCTAGTAAAGAAGAGCGGACTAGCCAAAAGGCTGATATATATTGTAATAGGAGGAAGAGGCAGAAGTCAGTTTCCTCAGAAATGGTACCATCAGCTTGCGCGAGGCAACGACCACTTTCTAACTTGTCTACTAAAGCACGCGTGTGGCTTAAGGATGAAATACTTGAAGAGGTTTATAAGCTTGTCATTGAATGGTATGTTTCTGGAAACCTTATGATTATATTCTTGTAAAACTTGCTATACTGTTATGTGTCATGTTTTCAATTCAAAAAGTAAGGAACATGTTATATTGAGATTTGGGGAGATCTCAATGACTGGTTCTCAATTAGAACAGTCCCTCTAGGGAGGTGAGGGTGCCAGGGATCTTATGATATTATTAATTCAATGCCTGAAGAAAGATTTGACTGGTAGCACCAGAACCTTTGTCCCACCACTAGACAAGGTAAAAGGACATTGCTTTGCCAGCAAATTTAAGAACTATAGCAAAATATCTTGTACTTATTGTTTTCCACTAAGTGCAGGATGACCAAGATTTGGGGAAAAAGATTGAGCATGCACTCCCCATTCAGCCAAATCGCCAAACCAGGTCCACCAAGTTATCTCCAAGAATTGTAAGTTGTGCATCAATACATGTTTGTTTTTTTTTGAACTGTTAATTCCCCAAAACCAAACCAAGATGTGTGTTTTTACAGATATACTGCCCTATCTTCTTCTGCGTGGTGAATGGATTGTCGTATGTTTTGTGCTTACAGATGTGAACCAGATCCATGTTTTTTGCCACATTGATTCCTTCTGCAGTATTAGAAGTTTATGTTTGTCTTTGGGAGACAAACTAAACGAAGCCTTAAAAAATGTGGATACAAAGAAGTACAATTTCCTGAAACCTCATTGGCACATACTCCTTCCTCTATAAAGCCCAATGCCAGTGTCTTTACATCCATGTTTTTTCTTGAAAAATTCAAAAGTTCTGAAGAAAAAAATTTCAAGAAGTTCACCTGGGATGATGAGGTCTGTTGAAAGAACTTCCCTTTTAACCTACTATGGAGTTCTGAAAATACTGTATAACATCATTTCTCTCTATTGTTTTTTCAATTTGCAGTGGAAGGATGCATTCATTAGAGCTTACAAGTTAGGACTTTTGCCATACTTTATGAAGCATGAGGAAAACGCTGCAGCCATGCCTGGTGAAATTGTTCAATTGATCAAAAAGGGATAACCTGGAGGAATCAATCTTAGGCTCATCTTTGACTAGATGAATTAGCTATCTTGCTATGTGAACTATGGTCTTCTATGCTAACAACGTGTGCAACTATGTAACTGGTATTTGTGTTAAATCATGCCGTGAACCTATGAGCTTATGTGACTTGTGATGGATTATATATGTAGATAGCAGAAAAGAAACATCTGGATCAAAACTGCATGTTGCTGGGGTGCTCCTTTTGCTCTACGTGCTGCTTTTGCAAGGTGTGCTCCTTTTGACAGGTGTGCTAAAGTCAATAGGATGTTTCTGAGGAGTTGGTCTCAATAAAAGTGCTAGGCAGGGCTTCGACCGGGCCAAAGTTGTTTGGGCTGGCTCGGGCCAACCCGATTGTTTTTAGGCCTATTTTGCTCTGATCATGCCCATGCATAGAGGACGGCAAAAGCTATGCCTCTAGTTTTATTATTAGACAATACATAGAAAAAACTGTACATGAAAATTATAAAATGCATGAAATTGTTTAGAAAGACAGAACAGAAAGTTCAGGACCAGAACCCTAACCAACTCGGCAACCAGCATCTCTGATTTAGAGGTAGGCAACTAATAGAACAGCACAGCAGACCCAGCAATGTAACTAAAGAGAGGTGAATAATAGAAACAAAAGAAGATCATGCAGTTTTCCAACTGATCAGCCATGATCATAAAGCAACCAAAAATAGATACGAGCATCAACAGGTTCCCTTGTGGCTTGTGTCCTTTGACTCTGACATATCCCATCAGCACGAAGATGCACCTAAGGGCTCAGCACAAGTCGCTTGAATGCCTCCTCCCCATTCTTAAGTCCCATTAGAAACCACCCAATCAAGATCACCAAAAGCAGCAAACCCAGTGAACACATTCCCAACGTCCTAGGTTTAACTGTAGTTGACCCTTCCAGCTTCTGCAGATCACCCTTCATTAGTTCCAATGCAGAAGCCATTGATTTCTTGTTTTCCTCATTTTCAACCATGGCTGCCTTCAGCTTATCCAGCTCTTGCTTCATGACCACTAGCTCTTGCTTCATGAACTCCTCCAGGTTATCTAGCTTTCGCTTCGTGTCTCTGATGGATGTTGTAAGAGACTCTAAGGCTTTGCTATGATCATTAAGTGCGATCATTACAAAATCAGTGACTTGGTCGCTATTAGTGACAAACCCCTCCCTGATTAATAAAACAACATAGCTCGCTTGCCAGTGGAAAAAAATCACATCGAGTCCCATCCTGCAGAAAAGAAAAGCCTTGAACCTTCTAAATTCCCTAAACCATATAACTTATGAATTGAGCAAAAATGGAGCTCCAATTGCAGGAGCTATAGGTGCTGAAATCACACTGTTGTTCCTCGAGTAGCAGTTCTGATGATGATTCTGATGACAACTGTGAGACCAATAGTGTGATTTCAGCACCTGTAGCTCCTGCAATTGGACCTCTAGGAGCAATACCTGCATTTGAAGCCCCAAACACTATTCCTACAATTGGAGCTCCAGGTACAATTGGGCTGGGCTATTTGCAAATATGTTGGGATGGCACATAGATAGTTTTGGCCTAGTATGACTTGGTGCCGGTGAAATGGAGCACATCAGCAAAATGGAGCATGTGCTGCTCAAATGGAGCCGCTCAGTGAAATGGAGCATGTGGCTCTCTAATGGAGCACATCAGTCAAATGGAGTATGTGCCGATGAAATGGTGCACATCAGCAAAATGGAGCATGTGCGGGTGAAATGGAGCACATCAACAAAATGGAGCATCTGGCTCTCTAATGGAGTAGCTCAGTGAAATGGAGCATGTCCCGGTGAAATCTAGCGTGTGGCTATCTAATGGAGCATCTGGGTCTCTAATGGAGCAGCTAAGTCAAATGGAGCATGTCCCGGTCAAATGGAGCAGCTCAGCAAAATGGAGCATCTGGATCCATTTCACCTGTGCATGCTCCATGTCACTAAGCTGCTTCATTAGAGAGCCAGATGCTCCATTTCACCGACACATGCTCCATTTGACTGACCTGCTCCATTAGAGAGCCAGATGCTCCATTTCACTGAGCTGCTCCATTTCACCGTCGCATTGCCATTTCACTGAGCTGCTTCGTTAGAGAGCCAGATGCTCCATTTCACTGAGGTGCTCCCTTAGACCGGCACATGCTCCATTTCACTGAGCTGCTCCATTTGTTATACCGAACGCTAATCTTGCGGCAATGGATCTTGCCAAGTTCAGCACGAGTACTGCTAATCACGTTACGGTGGGTTATCTTGTAGTGCACCTCTAGCTTTTCATGGATGGCATCCATATCTGATGGCGTAGCAGTGAACCTCCTCCTCCCCGCCCACAGTTACTCACTCATTGAAGCAGGCCTCGCCCTGGCTTTCCTTCCACTCCCTTGATTTGTGCATGGATGTAGCAGAACGGCCCATTCTGACTAGGGGGAGGGGGGCGAGCTCGGCTCCTAAGCTCGTTTGCCCAGCTCAATGAAGAAGACGCACCCATGACAGTAGTTCCTTATCGGAGAAGAAGCCCTCGTGGCTACCACCATCGCCATGGAAGAAGCCTCCGTGGCCGCCATCACCACTAGATCCGGCGACCTCCCAAGCACGGCCACCTCACCGAGGAACGAAGAAAGCTGGAGCCCGAACCGGGCGAAAATAGCCAATGGGCTGTCAAAACGAGCCATGCTAGGCCCCTAGACATCGGTGAAAACAACCATGTTGGTCTAAATCGAGGGCATGAAAAAACAAGGTGGAAACATGTGAAAACGGGCGAAGTCGAGGACATGAAAAAACAAAGCGGAAACTTGTGAAAATGGGCAAAAACAGGTCATGAACGGGCCAAAACGGGCCATGAACGGGTCATGGGCCCCGGTCCCACTAGGGCGGCCCGCGGGACCTAGGGGACCCACCCCTGGGCTCCCACATGAGGAGTCCACGGTTCGGTCGATACGTGAAAAAACACGACTCCCGTGTGGCACCTGAGCGAAAACTAGCGCTGGGCAAAAACGTGGGAAAACTACATATCACGTGGATTTCCTGAGGTCCTGGAAAACATAGTAGAGAACCATACGAAAAACTACAAGAACTCCTAGGGGGGATGCCCCTTGGGTATAGTAGGGAGTGAGTGTTTGCTGGCTGAGACCCTGGGCAAACGACTGCGAAACCATGCAATAAGACATGACGATGAGTCTAAGGCCAAAATTTCTTCTTTCTACCTGTGATGCAAAACAAAAAGGGCTGAGGCAATGTTAGGGTCGAAAACGAGACTCAGATGCCTAGCATGGGTGGTTGACTCTAAACCACCAAAGCGCTAGGCGAAAACGGCTCACGATAGTCCGATAACGGGCCACGGGAGGCCAAAATCGGGCGAAAACGGCCAACGGGCCGTCAAAATGGGCCATGTCGGGCCCCAAGATGTCGGTGAAAATTACAAGTCAGTCTATGTCGAGGGCACGAAAAACGAGGCAGAAACATGTGAAAACGGGTGAAAACGGGTCATGAACGGGCCAAAATAGGCCACAAATAGGTCACGGGCCCCGGTCCCACTAGGGCGGCCCGCGAGACCTAGGGGACCCACCCCTAGGCCCCCACATGAAGAGTCCAAGGTTTGGTCCATAAGTGAAAAAACACGACTCCCGCGTGGCACCTGAGCGAAAACCAGCGCTGGGCAAAAACGTGGGAAAACTACATATCACGTGGATTTCCTAAGGTCCTGGAAAACGTAGCAGAGAACCATATGGAAAACTACAAGGACACCTAGGAGGGAGGATGCCCCTCGGGTATAGTAGGGAATGAGTGTTTGCTGGCTGAGACCCTGGGCAAACGACTGTGAAACCAAGCAATAAGACATGACGTCTGAGGCCAAAATTTCTTCTTTCTGCCAATGATGCAAAACAAGAAGAGCTGAGGCAATGTTAGGGTAGAAAATGGGACTCAGATGCCTAGCATGGATGTTTGACTTTGGGGCTTCAAGTGCAGGTATTGCACTTGGAGCACCAAGTGTAGGAATAGTGTTTGGGGCTTCAAGTGCAGGTATTACTCCTGGAGCTCCAATTGTAGGAGTTGTAGGTGCTGAAATCACACTATTGTTCCTCGAGTAGCAATTCTGATGATGATTCTGATGACAACTGTGAGACCAACAGCAGGATTCAGCACACCGTAGCTCCTGCAATTGGACCTCCGTGAGCAATACCTGCATTTGAAACCCCAAACACTATTCCTACAATTGGAGCTCCAGGTACAATACCTTCGCTTGAAGCCCCAAAGGCTTGTTCCAGTAGCAGCTCTACATCTTCGGATGATGACGATAATAAGGCCAGCTTCGGTCAGGTTTGAACCCCACGTGACCCTGGCCGACCCTTTCAAACAGCGCACGGCGCTCGTCTACAACACAAGGCAAGGCAACCAACCAAGAATTTGGCTAAGTCACAAGGTGACGGTTGACCGTGGCTAGAGCCATGCAAAGTCGTAGGCTGCCAAACACTGGGCTGGGCGCTAGCATGATGCGGCAGCTTGGGGATCTGTTGTCGCCGCCAATGCCCAATGCCGCCATCAACGCCCCGGCCTCGAGCACCCACAGCATTAGCACACATCCAAACCCTAACCCTCTCACTGCTCTCGGCCACCATAGTCTCCACTGCCGCTGCCATAGATCCTCATCGTAAGCGCGGGCGCAACCTCCACCACAAGGTGTCGAGCGCCGGCAGCGGAGATGGAGCTGCTGGGCCCAATGCCAAGAGGAGGAGATCCAAGGACCTAGCAGCCACTGAGCCCCACCGTGGACAACAGAAGCCATGAAGACGGGGAATCCTGTACCTATAACCCATAGCAAGGAACCACCGCCACAGCAGTCGTCGCCTAATGCTGCTGGTGGTGGCGGCAACGACGACGACGATGCTGACCGCATCAGTGGCCTCCCCGACGCCATCCTTGGTGAGATACTTTTGCTTCTCTCCACCAAGCAAGCCGGTCGAACCGACCTAGGGGACCAACCCCTGGGCTCCCACATGAGGAGTCCAAGGTTTGGTCAATACGTGAAAAAACACGACTCCCCAAGACGTCGGTGAAAATGACCTGGTCGGTCTAAGTCGAGGGCACAAAAACATGAGGTGGAAACATGCGAAAACGGGTCATGAACGGGCCAAAATAGGCCACGAATCTGGTCGTGAGCCCAGTCCCACTAGGGCAGCCTAATGGGACCTAGGGGACCCACCTTGGGCCCCCACATGAATAGTCCAAGGTTTGGTTCATCCGTGAAACAACACTGATGTTTACGTCAATAATGATGTACTGTCACAAGGCTAGGTAAGAGTTATGTTGTCCGGCTTATTAATTATCGTTCATCATCAGGAAGATGTAGAGTCGCTACTAGAACAAGCCTTTGGGGCTTCAAGTGCAGTATTGCACTTGGAGCTCCAAGTGTAGGAATAGTGTTTGGGGCCTCAAGTGCGTAGTACTCCGAGAGCTCCAATTGCAGGAGAGCCGCAGTGCTGAAATCACATTGTTGTTCCTCGAGTAGCGCTTTGATGATGATTCGATGACAACCGTAAGACCAACAAAGTGTGATTTCAGCACTGTAGCTCCTCGCAATTGTTCCTCCGTGAGCAATACCTGCATTTGAAGCCCCAAACACTATTCCTACAATTGGAGCTCTAGGTGCAATACCTTCACTTGAAGCCCCAAAGGCTTGTTCCAGTAGCAGCTCTACATCTTCGGATGATGACCATAATAAGGCCAGCTTCGGTCAGGTTTGAACCCCGCGTGACCCTGGTGACCCTTTCAAACAGCGCACGGCGCTCGTCTGCAACACAAGACAAGGCAACCAAACAAGAATTTGGCTAAGTCACAAGGTGACGGCTGACCGTGGCCAGAGCCATGCCAAGTCGTAGGCTGCCAACCACTGGGTTGGGCGCTGGCATGACTGTGCAGTTGGGGGATCGGTTGTCGCCACAACATCCGGCGCCGTCAACGTCCGGTCTAAGTACCCATAGCATTAGCACGCACCCAAACCCTAACCCTCTCACTGCTCTCGGCCGCCACGGTCTCCACTGCCGCTGCCACGGATCCTCACTATGCTGCGGCATAGCCTCCACCACAAGGCGCTGAGCGCCGGCCGTGGAGATGGAGTAGCTAAGCCCAATGCCAAGAGGAGGAGATCCAAGGACCTAGCAGCCGTTGAGCCCCACTGTGGACAACGGAAGCCACGGAGACGGGGAATCCTGTACCTATAACCCATAGCAAGGAACCGCCGCCGCCTAATGCTGCTGGTGGCGGCGGCAACGATGACGACGATGTCGACCGTATCAGTGGCCTCCCCGATGCCGTCCTTGGTGAGATACTTTCGCTTCTCTCCACCAAGGAAGCATATGGCTCTATAATGGAGCAGCTCAATGGAATGGAGCAGGTGACGGTGAAATGGAGCAGCTCAGAAAATGGAGCATATGCTAGTGAAATGGAGTACATCACCAAATGGAGCATATGGTTTCTAATGGAGCAACTCAAGGAAATGGAGCATGTGCTCGTGAAATGGAGCATGTGATGGTGAAATGGAGCACATCAAGCAAAATGAAGCATGTGTCGGGGAAATGGAGCACATCAGCAAAATGAGCATGTGCTGAAATGGAGCAGCCTCAAAGAAATGGAGCATGTGCCGGTCAAATGAAGCATGTGGCTCTCTAATGGAGCAGCTCAAGGAAATGGAGCATGTGCCGGTGAAATGGAGCACATCAGCAAAATGGAGCATGTGTTTGTGAAATGGAGCAGCTCAATGAAATGGAGCATGTGATTGTGAAAAATGACATCAGCAAAATGGAGCATGTGTTATGAAATGGAGCACATCAAAAAATGGAGCACATGTTTGCTGAAATGGAGCAGCAACTCAATGAAATGGAGCATGTGATCAAATTGAGCACATCAAAGAAATGGAGCTAGGTCAAATGGAGCACATCAAAATGAAGCATGTGGCTCTCTAATGGAGCAACTCAAGGAAATGGAGCATGTGCCGATCAAATTGAGCACCTCAGCAAAATGGAGCATGTGCCGGTCAAATGGAGCACATCGGTCAAATGAAGCATGTGGCTCTCTAATGGAGCAGCTCAAGGAAATGGAGCATGTGCCGGTGAAATGGAGCACATCGGTAAAATGGAGCATGTGTTTGTGAAATGGAGCAGCTCAATGAAATGGAACATGTGACGGTGAAATGCAAGATATCAAAAAATGAAGCATGTGCCGAGGAAATGGAGCACATCAAGCAAAATGAAGCATCTAGTTTCTAATGGAGCAGCTCAATGAAATGGAGCTTGTGATGGTCAAATGGAGCCCTCAAAGCAAAATGGAGCATGTGCCGGTGTAATGGAGCACATCAGCAAAATGGAGCAGGTGTTTGAGAAATGGAGCAGCTCAATGAAATGGAGCATGTGATGGTGAAATGCAGCACATCAACAAAATGAAGCATGTGCCGGGGAAATGGAGCACATCAAAGAAAATGAAGCATCTAGCTCTAATGGAGCAAAATGAAATAGAGCATGTGCCGGTCAAATGGAGTAGCAAAATGGAGCATGTGCCAAATGTAATGGAGCACATCAACAAAATGGAGCAGGTGTTTGTGAAATGGAGCAGCTCAATGAAATGGAGCATGTGACGGTGAAATGCAAAGACATCAACAAAATGAAAATGGGAAATGGAGCACATCAAGCAAAATGAAGCATTCGACTCTCTAATGGAGCAGCTCGGTGAAATGGAGCATGTGTTTGGCCAATGAAATGAAGCATTTCATTGAGCTGCTCCATTTCACTGGCACATGCTCCATTTTGCTGATATGCTCCATTTCACAGGCACATCTTCCATTTTGCTGATGTGCTCCATTAGAGAGCCAGATGCTCCATTTTGCTGATGTGCTCCATTTCACCGGCACATGCTCCATTTTGCTGATGTGCTCCATTTCAGCAACACATCCTCCATTTCACTGAGCTGCTCCATTTGACTGATGTGCTCCATTAGCTGTGCAGCCACGTGTAAACGATATTCTTCTATCCTTAATGAAATAACCATCCCCCCACACACACATCATACGGAAACGGAGTGCTGGCGTCCGTTGTGCCGTGTGGCCACATGGACACGATATTAATAAATGACCGATTTGTATGCAGGATGGTCTGGAGAAGGAAGAGATAATCTGGCGTGTACACGACCTAGAACCAAGTTGTAGAAATAAAATTCAAAGCTCCAATGAGGTATAACAATTAACAACTGAAAACAAAATAAACAAATAACAAACCTGCTTTGAGTATATTAGTATCTTGTCAAACTCCTCCTTTCAAAGAAAAGCAAAGAACAACTTTAGGGGTTGCCCTAGCCTATGACAAAGCCGCAGCTCTAACAAGGACCGCTCGAGGTCTCGTGCAAAATCGCATATCACAAGGATTTCCGAGGTCCTCCAAAACGCTCAAGGAACCATACAGAAATCGCTAAAAACTCCCTGGGGCCTGGATGCCCCTCGTATATTAGGGGAGAGGGTTCAAGTTAGCAGAGACCTCGTGTAAAATGGTTTGAAACCACTAGTTTTTCGATGACCTATTCATAAGGCTCCACCGTAATGTCGGTCACGCCCGGCCTCTGGTGGTTGGCCGATGGCAGCCATGGCCAGCTTTGGCCGGGTCAGTAGCTTGTCGTTGGTCGGCCATGGCTAGCCAACGGTGTGGCTTTTAGTGGGCGCACACTATGTGACCCGCATACTAGGAGTTCAGCGTGATGTCCCTGGCTAGCTAGCTAGCTGGGGTGGCTAGCGTGTTGTTTACTCATGGCCTCCCTGGCCGGTCAGCAGCCTACGGTGTCGTGCTTTAGCGAGCTACTGCGGGCAGCTAGCTGGGTAGGGTGGGTAGCTTTTTGTTTGAACTATTTCGATGATGCACGGCCTCCCTGGCTGGCCGACAAGCTTGCTTGTGGCCTAGTTTGGCGGGCTGTTGGGTGGCTGGTCGGGCTAGGGTGGCAAGCGTGTTGTTGGAACTATTTCGGTGACTCGCGGTCTCTCTCACTGCATAGTAGCCTGCAAGGGGCCTACTGCGGGCTTCGCGGGCACCGATCGGGCTTGGGAGGAGTATGTGTTGTTGGAATAGTTTCGGTTGCATGCTTTTGGCCCGTTGTTGGATAAGTTTCAGTTTCTATCACGCTTATTGGACTTTCAGCTTGTCGTCCTCCCAAGCAGTGCTCACCGTGTTTGAAGCGCGAGGGATGCTTTAGATGGCTAAACCATCGTGGATACGCTTAGCGCATGAGTTGTTTTAGACATGTGGATCGCTTGGAGGACCCCAAATGATGTGCGGCCGACTCTGGCGCCAAAGTTGTCCCTTCATTTGTGCGGGCCCTTTTGCTTGTTGCGTTGAAAAGTGCTTGTGAGATGCTACTTGTTGCATGGGAAGTTGCGAGGATAGAACATATTTATGTCGAGCACATCCTCCGGGTGTGGCTCATCGGCTCCTGTGGCGCTTGTGGGGTTGCCTTGTGTTGTTGTTTCTGCGTGAGGTCGGTAAATCCATCTCGGGAGAAGCAGCCCCTCGCTTCCTTTAAGCTACCCCAAGAAGATTGTTGTCAAGGCATTCTTCCTATTCATGGTAAGACTTGTTGTTGGAAAAATTTGGTAATCATCACACTTGTGATCGTGGTGTTTGGACCGTGGATGAGGGTGAGCAAGATCGACAAAGGTAAACCGCCATACTATCTGTTGTTTCATTTGTGTGCTCTTCTCCTAGTTGTCGGATCGCCGAGATCAAACAAGATCTCGCTATGACAAGCTTGCAGTTAGTTGGTGTTGGGCTTTGCTCCTCACTGTTAAATCAAACACAATCTCCTATGGGCCTAGTCCAGCTTTTATATACAGAAACCAAACAAGTGTAGTTTCACCACTTGGGACAGCAAAGGGCTAGCCCGGGCAAGTTATTGGGTTCTCTAAAGCTAGTTTTTTTGAAGCACAAGAATTATGAGGAGGCAAAGTGAGAGATTTCAATGCATCTCTCGGGAGAAGCAGCTCCCTCTCCTTGAAGCTACCCCAAAAAGATTGTTATTAAGGCATTCTTCCTATTCATGGTAAGACTTGTTGGAAAAATTTGGTAATCATCGCACTTGTGATCGTGGTTTTGGACCATGGATGAGGGTGAGCAAGATCTGGGCAAAGGTAATTGCCATACTTAGGCCTCGTGATGACACTAAAACTAGATGATGGATGAGATGGCTCACTTGGTTAATTGATTATTATGTCTCGAGGCTCTTAATTTCAACAACACTAATTGTATGTTGCAAGCTATATTTTATTTGTAATGCAACACTAATTTATTTGTTCAATGAATTTTGTTACCTCTATGATATCTCGTTGTTTCATTTGTGTGCTCTTCTCCTAGTTGTTAGCCTCACCGAGATCAAACATGATCTCGCTATGATAGTTGCAAGCTTAGTTGGTGTTGGGCTTGGCTCCTCATTGTTGAATCAAACACAATCTTCTATGGGCCTGGTCCAGTTTGTATAGGAAACCAAACAAGTGTAGTTTCACCACTTGGGACAAAGTAAAAGGGCTGGCCTAGGTTAGGCTCACGCGCCGAGCCGGCTTTAGGATGGATATCAAACATGCACGCCTCTAGAGTGCTCAAAGCAAGCCATCGCTCTGGATAATACATCTTACTGACATTTGATAAGTATGTTATTTGTATATAGCGGAGGTACTACATATAACCTTGTTGGTCACATGACGTTATGCAAAATATCAGAAGTACGAAACATTACCTTGCTCAACAAATAATATTATGTATCTATACCCGAGGTCAGCCTCCAAGATTCCATCCATCCATGAAAAACAACGACCCTTGTGCGCCTCTAGGGCGGAAACTAGCATTTCTGAGCAAAAACCTTTCAAAAGTAAGCTCATTTGATTCTAATTTCTAAGCACAGTTGGTTGGATGGATGCCGAGGAATGGCTAGGACTCAAATTGAGCATGACGGATGTGCCTGATAAGGTCACGAAAACGGGTCACGAGAGAAGGACAAGATGACATCAGGATGAAAATGTCTCACGTGAGGTGAAAACGGCTCGTGACGGGCTAAGTACGGGCCATGCAAGGCCAAAACAGGCCCAAACCAGGTGATAGGAGGTGCAAACAGGTGATGAGAGGCCCCAAGGCATGGTTGGAAATGCCTAAGTCGGTCTAAGTCAATGGCACGAAAAAACGAGCCAAAACCGATGAAAACGGGAAAAAATGGGTAATGCGACACGGAAACGAGACAAATCGGGCCACTAAACATGCATGGAAATGGCTAAGTCAGTCTAAGTGAAGGGCACGGTGAAAACAAGCCAAACACGGGGGGCCACTGATGGGACGGGACAGGACGGGCCGTGGGTCCCGAGCCCACCGAGGTGGCTCACGGGGCCCAAGGGACCCACCCTAGGTGGCCCCACATGAAAAGTCCAAGGTTCGGTCCATCCATGAAAAACGACTGTCGGGTGCCTCTAAGGCAGAAACTAGCATTTCTATGCAAAAACCAGGCAAAACTGCATATCACAAGGATTTCCTGAGGTCCTCCAAAACGCCTCAAGGAACCATATAGAAATCGCTTAAAACTCCTAGGGGGCCTCGGATGCCCTCGTGTATATTAGGGGAGAGGGTTCGGTTAGCAGAGACCTCGTAAAATGGTTTGAAACCACTAGTTTTTCAATGACCCGCTCATAAGGCTCCACCAGAATGTCGGCCACGGCCCCGACCTCCGTGGTTGGCCGATGGTCACCGTGGGCTGCCTTCGGCCGGTCAGTAGCTTGTCAGGCCGGCTAGCCATGGCTAGCCAACGGTGGCCTTTTAGTGGTCGCACGCTATGTGACCGTATTTAGGAGTTCAACGTGACATCCCCCGCCAAGTGTGTTGTTTACTCATGGCCTCCCCTGGCTGGTCGCCACTGCGCGGTGTCATGTTTCGCCGGGTTGTCGCGGGCAGCTTAGTCGGGTAGGGTGGGTAGCTTTTTGTTTGAACTATTTTGATGATGCGCGCCTCCCCGGCCGGGCAGCTTGTGGTGGCTCGGTTTTTAAGGTGTCGCGCGGGTGGTCGTCGGGTGGCTAGGGTGGCAAGCGTGTTGTTGGAACTATTTCGGTGACTCATGGGTCTCTCTCGCGCATAGTAGTAGCCGGTGGCTCGCTTTCGCAGGCTTCTACGGCACCGATCGGGCTTGGGAGGAGTACGTGTTGTTGGAACAGCTGGTGCATGCTTTTGGCCCGTTGTTGGATAAGTTTTGGTTTCTATCATGCTCGTGGACTTTTAGTTGTCATCCTCGCAAAGGCACTCACCGTGCCTTGAGCGGAGGGATGCTTTGGATGGCTAAACTGTCGTGGATACGCTTAGCGCATGAGTTGTTTTAGACCTGTGGATCGCTGGAGGACCCCTCGCCGATGTGCGGCCGAGTCCCCAAAGCGTTGTCCTTCATTTGTGCGGGCACCTTTTGCTTGCTACGTTGAAAAGTGCTTTGTGAGATGCTACTTGTTGCATGGGAAGTTGCGAGGATAGAACATATTTATGTCGAGCACATCCTCTGGGTGTGGCTCGCTGGCCTGTAGGGTGCTTGTGGGGTTGCCTTGTGTTGTTGTCTCCGCCTTTGGTCGGCAAATCCATCTCTGGAAGAAGCAGCCCTCGCCTCCTTTAAGCTACCCCAAGAAGATTGTTGTCAAGGCATTCTTCCTGTTCATGGTAAGACTTGTTGTTGGAAAAAAATTTGGTAATCATCACACTTGTGATCGTGGTGTTTGGACTGTGGATGAGGGTGAGCAAGATAGGCAAAAGGCAACGTGTATCTTTTGTTTCATTCCCTAGTTGTCGGATTCCGAGATCAAACAAGATCTCGCTACGATAGCTTGTAGTTAGTTGGTGTTAGGCTTGGCTCCTCGTCGTTAAATCAAACACAATCTCCTATGGGCCTAGTCCAGTTTGTATAGGAAACCAAACAAGTGTAGTTTCACCACTTGGGACACGCAGTGGCTAGCCTAGGCAAGATATTGGGTTCTCTAAAGCTAAATCCAGTTCTTCGTTGTTCAATTTTATTTTTGGTTGTCTATGGAGCTGATGTTTTCAATTAGAAGTCTAGATTCTAGAAAGCAAATATTGGTTTAGTTCAATTAGAATTGAGATAGATGTTTATTACTTCTTGCATTCCTCGTGATAGAGCACTCTGTGTAGATAAACTTGTCAAAGATATGTATTTTTTTGGGGAAAAGAACCATAATAATTCTAGGATTCCTATACGAGTACATGTGGAGTAGGAAATTACAAAGCTATTGGCAAGCTGAATATATATATGACACTATGATTGAGCTAAATGTTTTAAGAGAAGAAAACTAAAATGCGTAAACCAACAAAGTAGTCCACCAATATTGAAGAGATGTCTAGAATATACCACACGATATTCGACATTATTACTACTAAATTGCACCTTGTCTAAGAAGACTACGGACACACATGACTACACATCCCTCGGAGGCACTTGCTCTAGGTCTGGTCATCTTTAGATGGCACTCCCATTGTCTGTAGAAATGCAAAAGTTTTGAAAGTAACATCGATGGCCAACTAATTAATCAAACTTTGCCAAACTAGACATTTGTTTTCAGATTTTGACCAACTAGTACTAATGGCTAACCAAAAGATAAACAACAATATCTTATTATCAACATATCTAAAAGATATTAACCACACTTGATCAAAAAGAGAAGATGAACTCAGTTCTAAAAGAACACTTCCATAGGTATCATCATCGACATTTATATGTTGTCGAGTGAAGTTATAACCATTCATAGCTAACAAATGTACAAGGTTTCGTGAAGGCACAACACAGAATTATTTCTAAACTATAGAATTTGGAGACACAATTTGTAATTTGCCAAACAATTTGGCTATCTCACACAAAGATCAATTTTGCAAGATCCGTAGATCGGTCTCACATCGAATGTAATATTTGCCTCACATCTGAACTTAACTTATTCTGTGTTCATTATCAATTGATCTATTTATACATACTGTACATGTTAAATCAGTGCTTTATTGTTAAACTAATAAAACACCTTTAACTTATGTTGTCATGTTCTAAGGATTGAGCAAACCGGTAATGATTGATCGCTGCTATGGTCTCGTTAGGCTATTTGAGGAGATGTCGCCGTAGTCGCCATCCTTGCACTGCTCCTATAGTGCGGGTCCCGAACTTCCTCTCGATCGCTTGCAAGAAGTGCAAAAGGGAGGTGAGAGAGCTAGTCTCCAAAAATCGAAACCATGTGGAGGAAGTTCTACCGTGCAATAACGATAATGCGTAACTTTCTCCATTTTTGCTCAATTCATAAGTTATATGGTTTAGGAATTTAGAAGGCTCAAGGCTTTCTTTTCTATGGGATGGGACTCGATGTGATTTTTTCCACCGGCAAGTTTAGCTATGTTGTTTTGTTAATCGTGGGAGGATTTGTCACTAATAGCTTACCAAGTCACCGATTTCATAATGATCGCACTTAATGATCATAGCAAAGCCTTAGAGTCTCTTACCACATCCATCGAGACACGGGTTTAAAGTCGGATAACCTCGGAGGAGTTCATGAAGCAAGAGCTAGTGGTCATGAAGCAAGAGCTAGATAAGTCAAGGCAACCATGGTTGAAAATGAGGAAAACAAGAAATCAATGGATTCTCGCATTGAACTAATGAAGGGTGATCTCGCAGGTCGGAAGGGTCAACTACAGTTAAACCTAGGACGTTGGGAATGTGTTCACTGGGTTTGCTGCTTTTGGTGATCTTGATTGGGTGGTTTCTAATGGGACTTAAGAATGGGGAGGAGAAATTCAGGCGACTTGTGCTGAGCCCTTAGGTGCATCTTCGTGGTCGATGGGATATGTCGAGTCAAAGGACACAAGCCACAAGGGAACCCGTTGATGCTCAGATCTATTTTTTGTTGTTTTATGATCATATCGATTAGTTGGAAAACCGCATGATCTTCTTTTGTTTTCGTTATTCACCTCTTTAGTTACGTTGCTGGGTCTGCTGTGTTGTTCTGTTAGTTGCCTATCTCTCAATCGTAGATGTCGTTGCCCTGCTGGTTAGGGTTCTCGGTCCCGAACTTTTCTGCTTTGTCTTTCTAAACAATTTCATGCATTTTGGAATTTTTTGTACAGCTTTTTCTATCTATCGCCTGATCGAAAAAATAATAAAACTAGAAGCAAAGCTTTTTTGTCGTTCATATTGAGATCAACTCTTCAAACATCCTATTGACTTCAAAGACACCTGTCAAAACAAGCACATCCTAAAAACATTTTGAAGAGCAAAAGGAGACTTAGCCAAAGACATGCGCTCATCCTATGTTTTTTTTCTTCATCTAGAATATGAGCCATCAAATTGAGATCAATCCTCATTCCCATCACAACACAAAGAACATAGTTTCATCAAAGAAAATTGTTAGCATCAGTCATCATGAACTTCAGCTCATTCAAAGCAAGATAGCTCATTCACATGAGTTCTTCAAGCTTTTTTGAGCATCTAGGAGATCAAATTTTCAGAACAAACATTTGCATGAGATCAACTTGTTCCTTCAAACTTTCTTCCATAAACTTCAAGTGTGCATATCCATATTGAATCATTCAATCATTTCAACACTTCATCAGAATTTCATCCTTAAATCCATATCAGAGATCCATTCATGACTCATTCCTGGGAAATCAAGTTTCAGTTTTTTCTCATTTTGCATCTTTCATCTCACTTCTTTAATTGTCTGGCAATTCTCAGTTTCACCACCGGTTTCAGGAAATCAGATTATATCACGATCTTCATCATGATCCATCTTTCTTTTCACCATAATCACGTGTTTTCATATTCCAGGGATCATGTTCATTCACACATCCTGATTCATGATCATCAAATTTTTCATGGCATGCTAACTTTCATTTCATTTCACTCCATTTGATCCATTTTTCCCTTCATCATCAGTATCAATTGCTGTTCCAGTATCAAGTATCTTCCAATCAATATCATTAAACTCAAATACACAAAGTTCATCATTTAATTGATCTTTCATACAATGGCTTGTCATCTCATCACACTTCTGGCACTGCTTAATCTTTGTCATGGCTGTATTGACATTTCCAAGCTCAATCATGATTTCGATCAAATTTTTCAACGATGAAGTCCACAGAAGTCATGATCATGATCTTGATCAATTCCGCTCTAAGTCACAAATTGCCGGATGAAATTTATTAGCAAATCAACAACACAAGTAGCATCCTAGTCTTTAGGAGCACTCTCTTTCCTTCCACATTATTAATACTTGTCTTCGCCAGATACAATCTATGCACCAGTCACCACATCCTTCAACTTATCAAGATCCGTAATAAAGATCTATAACTATGTCGGGTACAACATCACCGGGTCGATGAAACCAAAGAATTTATCCAAAACCTCAATGCAAAATAATCTGGCAGCCATTTCATCGCCAAGTGCTTTTTGATTTTTTTCATAGTTTCGGCGCGTAAGCAAAGTTAATAAGATCTATAACTATGTCGGGTACAAAGACTCACCGGGTCGATGAAACCAAAGAACTTATCCAAAACCTCAATGCAAAATAATCGGCAACCATTTCATCATCAAGTGCTTTTTGATTTTTTCATCGCTTCGACAGAAAGAGTATCGGTCGATGAAATCAAGACTTATCCAAATTTCAATGCAATATAATATAGTTATTTTCATCGTCAGTGCTTTGCTTTGATTTTTTTTCATCGCTTCGACGCGTAATCTAAGTTCGACTTTTTGCTTACGCATCAAACGATGAAAATCAAAGAAGCACTTGACGATGAAATGGTCGCCGATTATTTTGCATTGTGTTTTGGATAAGTTATCGGTTTCATCACCAAAGAAGTTGTTGTAACCAAAGACAATTATCGGCGTCGTTATGATCTTGATAAGTTGAAGGATGTGGACTGGTGCACAGTTGTATATGAAGAACTGAAGACAAGTATTAATAATTGGAAGGAAGCTTCCAAGAGTGCTCCTAAGACTAGGACTGTCACGGGTTGTGTTTATTTGCTCCTAGTAAGTATCTTAGTTTCTCTTCTCGTTTTGTGTAGAGAGCCAATTATCTAACTGTAGAATCATGCACAGATTCTTTTTTTGGACTTCATCAAGAAGGCTAAAAATCTTGATTGTAATCCCCTTGAGATCCCAAGAATATGTCAATACAGCCATGCCAAGATTAAGCAAGTGCTAGGTGACATGGAGTATGACAAATTCGATGTAAGTAAGATCAATTGTAATATGAACTTTGTAACATTTGAGTTTAAGCATTGGGATTGATCCCTGTCCCATTTTAGTTTAAGTGTTTGGAAGATACTTGCTATGTAAATAGAGAAATGATACTCGCCCAAGAGTCAGAGAAAGAGATGGATCTGATGGATGAGGATGGACGACCCTATGTAAGTTGGCATGCCCCTTTTCATTTTAAGACCAGCGGGAGTTTGTGCAATGTTTTGATTCCCTCTATATTTGTATGATAAAGATAATAGAGGGCACATAGCTCCAGTATGAGATGGATCATGATGGAGATCAGCTTCAACATGATCAGTTTCCTCTGTGTGCTGGTGAAGACAGGTAAAGAAGAGGTGGTCTCTACGGTTTTCTAACTCTATGGAGAGTTTTATTAACCTCTCTTGAACTTTTCAGGGATGTTCTTCGTCTCTACCAAGAGCATGTTGTAGAAAGAACTAGAGACACAATAAAACTGAATATATTGGGCCATGAAGTGCTAGAATCAGTTTATGTAGAATGCTTCAAGCCACGCGGATATATGCACTCATCCATAATGTACTTACAATGTGAATTGTGGAATCGAGAGTGGAAGGACAAAGTTATTTTATCTCAAAAGGCAGTTGTAAGTACTTTTATTGTTTTGTTTTTTTCCTTATCCATGATTTACATCTCTTCAATTTTCTTCTAATATGAATTGTTAGACCAAGCTTGGAACAAGTACGTTAGCTATGGAGCTTGGACCACGTAATCCAAAGCAAGCTAATTTGGTATGTTACCGATTTTCTTCTATTTTCTTTTGTTACATAGTTCTTTTATATTGCTGAGTTTTACAATGGGATATTTCCCCCCGCAGATATTTATCCCTATCGTTCATTTGAAACATTGGTTCTTGATCGTGGTCGCATGCATCAAGAGCACCATTTATATTCTTGATTCATTGCCTAGCGAGTCTCGAGTGTCAATGATTTCTAGTATTATATCGACACGGAAGAAGCAGCTTGTAAATAATCAATCGCCGGATCTAATTACAAATACTGAAGTACTACGGGTTCAAAGCCACAAGAAAACACGTATTCTTCAAATTTTACCAAAATATTATTTGCTGCTTGTGTTGCTGCTGCTGCTTCCTCACTTTTGTGGTTGATTTTTTCAGCTATTATTGTGATTTCCATGTGTTACTGTATATCAAAGGATTTGATGACACAGAGCAGATATGTGGAATTAACAAGGTAATTCAACAATTATAATAGTTATATTCCTACTTGCAAATCCCATAGAATTAATTATGAATTAAAATTGCAGGATATGGTGAAAAAATGTTGCATAGAAACTTCAATAGACCTTCTCTGCCACTGTCTTAACAAAAGAGATACGGTCATAACTGAATATAATGATGGTGATGTTGAGTGCTTGGAAAATAGTTTCTCATATAACAATGCTATTTTCAACACTGCTCTTCACGAAGAAAGGGAAGAGGATGCGTTGTTCGGAATGAGTGACAACCCTTTGTCTATATCTCGCATTCATGGAGGGAATCGAGGCAATAAGGAAGCTTAGGATATGAAGACTCGGGTGATGATCACAAGGTGAAGACACCCAAACTCGAGGCATGGAGAGGGTTGCGTGAAGCTCATCGCTGAATGTTCGATGACTATAAGAAGGCTGCCTGTGGAGAAAATGCCGACGCTAGAGGCAACAAGTTGATGGATGCTGGTAAAGAAGAGCGGCCTAGCCAAAAGCTGATATATATTGTAATAGGAGGAAGTGGCAGAAGCCAGTTTCCTCAGAAATGGTACCATCAACTTGCGCGAGGCAACGACCACTTTCTAACTTGTCTACTAAAGCACGCGTGTGGCTTAAGGATGAAATACTTGAAGAGGTTTATAAGCTTGTCATTGAATGGTATGTTTCTGGAAACCTTATGATTATATTCTTGTAAAACTTGCTATACTGTTATGTGTCATGTTTTCAATTCGAAAAGTAAGGAACATGTTATATTGAGATTTGGGGAGATCTCAATGACTGGTTCTCAATTAGAACAGCCCCTCTAGGGAGGTGAGGGTGCCAGGGATCTTATGATATTATTAATTCAATGCCTGAAGAAAGATTTGACTAGTAGCACCAGAACCTTTGTCCCACCACTAGACAAGGTAAAAGGACATTGTTTTGCCAGCAAATTTAAGAACTATAGCAAAATATCTTGTACTTATTGTTTTCCACTAAGTGCAGGACGACCAAGATTTGGGGAAAAAGATTGAGCATGCACTCCCCATTAAGCCAAATCGCCAAACCAGGTCCACCAAGTTATCTCCAAGAATTGTAAGTTGTGCATCAATACATGTTTGTTTTTTTGAACTGTTAATTCCCCAAAACCAAACCAAGATGTGTGTTTTTATAGATATACTGCCCTGTCTTCTTCTGTGGTGAATGGATTGTCGTATGTTTTGTGCTTACAGATGTGAACCAGATCCATGTTTTTTGCCACATTGATTCCTTCTGCAGTATTAGAAGTTTCTATTTGTCTTTGGGAGACAAACTAAACGAAGCCTTAAAAAATGTGGATACAAAGAAGTACAATTTCCTAAAACCTCATTGGCACATACTCCTTCCTCTATAAAGCCCAATGCCAGTGTCTTTACATCCATGTTTTTTCTTGAAAAATTCAAAAGTTTTGAAGAAAAAAATTTCAAGAAGTTCACCGGGATGATGTGGTCTGCTGAAAGAACTTCCTTTAACCTACTATGGAGTTCTCAAAATATCAGATAACATCATTTCTCTCTATTGTTTTTTCAATTTGCAGTGGAAGGATGCATTCATTAGAGCTTACAAGTTAGGACTTTTGCCATACTTTATGAAGCACGAGGAAAACGCTGCAGCCGTGCCTGGTGAAATTGTTCAATTGATCAAAAAGGGATAACCTGGAGGAATCAATCTTATGCTCATCTTTGACTAGATGAATTAGCTATCTTGCTATGTGAACTATGGTCTTCTATGCTAACAACGTGTGCAACTATGTAACTGGTATTTGTGTTAAATCATGCCGTGAACCTATGAGCTTATGTGACTTGTGATGGCTTATATATGTAGATAGCAGAAAAGAAACATCTAGATCAAAATTGCATGTTGTTGGGGTGCTCCTTTTGCTCTACGTGCTGCTTTTGCAAGGTGTGCTCCTTTTGATAGGTGTGCTGAAGTCAATAGGATGTTTCTGAGGAGTTGATCTCAATAAAAGTGGTGGGTGTGGCTCGATCGGCCTGTTGTTGTTTAATCGGCTCGGGCCGATCCGATTTTTTTCAGGCATGTTTTGCTCTAATCACACCCATGCATGTTGCTTGGGTGCTCCTTTTGCTCTACATGCTGCTTTTGCAAGGTGTGCTCCTTTTGACAGGTGTGCTGAAGTCAATAGGATGTTTCTGAGGAGTTGATCTCAATAAAAGTGCTGGGTAGGGCTTCGACCGGGCCAAAGTTGTTTGGGCTGGCTCGGGCCAACCTGATTGTTTTCAGGCCTGTTTTGCTCTGATCATGCCCATGCATAGAGGATGGCAAAAGCTATGCCTCTAGTTTTATTATTAGACAATACACAGAAAAAACTGTACAAGAAAATTATAAAATGCATGAAATTGTTTAGAAAGATGTAACAGAAAAAGTTCAGACCGTAACCCTAACCAACTCGGCAACCAAAGATCTCCGATTTAGAGGTAGGCAACTAATAGAACAAAGAAGCAGACTCCAAAGAATGTAACTAAAGAGAGGTGAATAATAGAAACAAAAGAAGATCATGCAGTTTTCCAACCGATCACCATGATCATAAAGCAACCAAAATAGATACGAGCATCAAAAAGTTCCCTTGTGGCTTGTGTCCTTTGACTCGACATATCCCATCAAAGACAAAGATGCACCTAAGGGCTCAAAGACAAGTCGCTTGAATGCCTCCTCCCATTCTTAAGTCCCATTAGAAACCACCCAATCAAGATCACCAAAAGCAAAGAAACCCAAGTGAACACATTCCCAACGCCCTAGGTTTAATCAGAAGTTGACCCTTCCAATTTCCGCAGATCACCCTTCATTAGTTCCAATGCGTAAGCCATTGATTTTTTGTTTTCCTCATTTTCAACCATGGTTGCCTTCAGCTTATCCAATTTCTTGCTTCATGACCACTAGCTCTTGCTTCATGAACTCCTCCAGTTATCCAAATTTTCGCTTCGTGTCTCTCGATGGATGTGGTAAGAGACTCTAAGGCTTTGCTATGATCATTAAGTGCGATCATTACAAAATCAGTGACTTGGTCACTATTAGTGACAAACCCCTCCCTGATTAATAAAACAACATAGCTCGCTTGCCAGTGGAAAAAAATCACATCGAGTCCCATCCTGCAGAAAAGAAAAGCCTTGAACCTTCTAAATTCCCTAAACCATATAACTTATGAATTGAGAAAAAATGGAGAAAGTTACCGCATTATTGTTATTGCACCAGTAGAACTTCCTCCACATGGTTTCTGATTTTTTGGAGACCAGCTCTCTCACCTCCCTTTTGCACTTCTTGCAAGCAATTAGAGGAAGTTCAGGACCCGCACTATAGGAGCCAGAGTGCAAGGATGATGACGTCGACGACATCTCCTCAAATAGCTTGACAGACCATAGCAACGATCAATTACCAGTTTGCTCAATCCTTAGAACATGACAACATAAGTTAAAGGTGTTTTATTAGTTTAACACTAAAGCACTGATTTAACATGTACAAAGATGTATAAATAGATCAATTGATAATGAACACGTAATAAGTTAAGTTCAGATGTGAGGCAAATATTGCATTCAAGAATGCATCAGCCTACTAGATCTTGCAAAATTGATGTTGTGTGAGATAGCCAAATTGTTTGGCAAATTACAAATTGTGTCTCCAAATTCTACAGATTCGTAAATAATTCCTATGTTGTGCCTTCCCGAAACCTTGTACATTCGTTAGCTATGAATGGTTATGACTTCACTCGACAATATATAAATGTGGATGATGATACCTATGGAAGTGTTCTTTTGGAACTGAGTTCATCTTCTCTTTTTGATCAAGTGTGGTTAATATCTTTTAGATATGTTGATAATAAGTTATTGTTGTTTATCTTTTGGTTAGCCATTAGTACTAGTTGGTCAAAATCTAAAAACAAATGTCCGGGGCTTTGGCAAAGTTTGATTAATTAATTCGTCACCATCCGATGTTACTTTCAAAACTTTTGCATTTAGATCAATGGGAGTGCCATCTAAAGATGACCAGCCTAGAGCAAGTGCCTCTAGGGATGTGCAGTCGTGTGTGTCCAGCAGTCTTCTTAGACAAGGTGGAATTTAGTAGTAATAATGTCGAATATCGTGTGGTATATTCTCGACATCTCTTCAATATTGGTGGACTCATTGTTGGTTTCAGATTTTTAGTTTTCTTCTCTTAAAACATTTAGGTCAATCATAGTGTCATGCTATTTTCGGCTTGCCAATAGCTTTGTAATTTCCTACCCACATGTACTCGTGACAGAATCTCGGAATTATTATGGTTCTTTTCCCCAAAAAAATACATATGTCGGCAAGTTTATCTCTACCGAAAGTGCTCTATCCAGAGGAATGCAAGAAGTAATAAACATCTATCTCAATTCTAATTGAACTAAACCAATATTTGCTTTCTAGAATCTAGACTTCTAATTGAAAACATCAGCTCCATAAACAACCGAAAATAAAATTGAACAACAAAGAACTGGATTTTGGAGAGTGAGAATGGAGACCGAGCCTTGAGTCCTAGTCTAGCCGGGCTACCGCTTGGCTGGCTCGCCACCGCCACGACGCCTCCCATCAAGGCCTCCCGCCGCCTGTGTTTCATGGCGGCCGCTGCGCTAAGGTTAGCCCCACACGCCAAGGCCTCCAATCTTCCAAGCCTAGCTCAGCGTAGCTACTTCCTTCTCCTCCTCAAAGCTTCGATGGAGGTCAAGGGTGGAGGCGGTCTGAGGGACGGCCGGCTGGATCTAGGGCGGTAGCCTGAGAAGTGGTGGAGCTCGGTCCTGGACCTAGGGTAGCGGTGGCATGAGCTAGGTGCGTGTGGAGTGGATGGATTGAGTTGGGAGTCCTGGGATTGGGGAAGAGGTCTCTGCACTCTTGTTGGGCTGGGCTATTTGCAAATATGTTGGGCTGGCACATAGATAGTTTTGGCCTAGTATGACTTGGTGCCGGTGAAATGGAGCACATCAGCAAAATGGAGCATGTGCTGCTCAAATGGAGCAGCTTAGTGAAATGGAGCATGTGGCTCTCTAATGGAGCACATCAGTCAAATGGAGCAGCTCAGTGAAATGGAGTATGTGCCGGTGAAATGGAGCACATCAGCAAAATGGAGCATGTGCGGGTGAAATGGAGCACATCAACAAAATGGAGCATCTGGCTCTCTAATGGAGTAGCTCAGTGAAATGGAGCATGTCCCGGTGAAATGGAGCATGTGACTATCTAATGGAGCATCTGGGTCTCTAATGGAGCAGCTAAGTCAAATGGAGCATGTCCCGGTCAAATGGAGCAGCTTAGCGAAATGGAGCATCTGGCTCCATTTCACCGGCGCATGCTCCATGTCATTGAGCTGCTTCATTAGAGAGCCGATGCTCCATTTCATCGGCACATGCTCCATTTGACTGTCCTGCTCCATTAGAGAGCCAGATGCTCCATTTCATTGAGCTGCTCCATTTCATCGTCGCATTGCCATTTCATTGAGCTGCTTCGTTAGAGAGCTAGATGCTCCATTTCACTGAGGTGCTCCCTTAGACCGGCACATGCTCCATTTCACTGAGCTGCTCCATTTGTTATACCGAACGCTAATCTTGTGGTAATGGATCTTGCCAAGTTCAGCACGAGTACTGCTAATCAGATTATGGAGGGTTATCTTGCAGTGCACCTCTAACTTTTCATGGATGGCATCCATATATGATGGCGTAGCAGTGAACCTCCTCCTCCCCGCCCACAGTTACTCACTCGCCGAAGTAGACCTCGCCCTGGCTTTCCTTCCACTGCCTTGATTTGTGCATGGATGTAGCAGAAGGGCCCGTTCTGACTCGAGGGGGTGCGAGCTCGGCTCCTAAGCTCGTTTGCCTAGCTCGATAGAGAAGATGCACCCATGACCGTAGTTCCTTGTCGGAGAAGAAGCCCTCGTGGCTAACACCATCACCATGGAAGAAGCCTCTGCAGCCGCTATCGCCGCTAGATCCGGTGACCTCCCGAGCACGACCACCTCACCGAGGAACAAAGAAAGCTAGAGCCTGAACTGGGCGGAAACAACCAATGGGCCATCAAAATGAGCCAAGCTGGGCCCCAAGACGTCGGTGAAAATGACCAAGTTGGTCTAAATCAAGGGCATGAAAAAAAAAGGCGGAAACATGTGAAAACCGGCGAAGTCGAGGACATGAAAAAACAAAGCGGAAACATGTGAAATGGGCAAAAACGGGTCATGAATGGGCCAAAACAAGCCACGAACGGGTCATGGGCCCTAGTCCCACTAGGGCGGCCCGCGGGACCTGGGGGACCCACCCCTGGGCTCCCACATGAGGAGTCCAATGTTTGGTCGATACGTGAAAAAACACGACTCCGTGTGGCACCTGAGCGAAAACCAGAGCTAGGCAAAAACGTGGGAAAACTACATATCACGTGGATTTCCTGAGGTCCTAGAAAACGTAGTAGAGAACCATACGGAAAACTACAAGAACTCCTAGGAGGGGGATGCCCCTCGGGTATAGTAGGGAGTGAGTGTTTGCTGGCTGAGACCCTGGGCAAACGATTGTGAAACCAAGCAATAAGACATGACGATGAGTCTGAGGCCAAAATTTCTTCTTTCTGCCTATGATGCAAAACAAAAAGAGCTGAGGCAATGTTAGGGTGGAAAACGAGACTCGGATGCCTAGCATGGATGGTTGACTCTGAACCACCAAGGCGCTAGGCGGAAACGGCTCACAGCAGGCCGATAACGGGCCACGGGAGGCCAAAATCGGGCGAAAATGGCCAACGGGCCGTCAAAACGGGCCATGCCGGGCCCCAAGACATCGTTGAAAATGACAAGTCAGTCTATGTCGAGGGCACAAAAAAACAAGGCGGAAACATGTGAAAACGGGCGAAAATGGGTCATGAACGGGCCAAAACGGACCACGAACAGGTCACGGGCCCCGGTCCCACTAGGGCGGCCCGTAATACCTGGGGGACCCACCCCTAGGCCCCCACATGAAGAGTCCAAGGTTCGGTCCATCTGTGAAAAGACACGACTCCCGCGTGGCACCTGAGCGAAAACCAGCGCTGGGCAAAAATATGGGAAAACTACATATCACGTGGATTTCCTAAGGTCCTAGAAAACATAGTAGAGAACCATACGGAAAACTACAAGAACCCCTAGGAGGGAGGATGCCCCTCAGGTATAGTAGGGAATGAGTGTTCGCTGGCTGAGACCCTAGGCAAACGACTGTGAAACCAAGCAATAAGACATGACGTCTGAGGCCAAAATTTCTTCTTTCTACCAATGATCCAAAACAAAAAGAGCTGAGGCAATGTTAGGGTAGAAAACAGGACTCAGATGCCTTGCATGGATGTTTGACTTTGGGGCTTCAAGTGCAGGTATTGCACTTGGAGCTCCAAGTGTAGGAATAGTGTTTGGGCTTCAAGTGCAGGTATTACTCCTGGAGCTCCAATTGCAGGAGCTATAGGTGCTGAAATCACACTGTTGTTCTTCGAGTATCAGTTCTGATGATGATTCTGATGACAACTGTGAGACCAACAGTGTGATTTCAGCACCTGTAGCTCCTCCAATTGGACCTCCAGGAGTAATACCTGCATTTGAAGCCCCAAACACTATTCCTACAATTGGAGCTCTAGGTGCAATACCTTCACTTGAAGCCCCAAATGCTTGTTCTAGTAGTAGCTCTACATCTTTGGATGATGACGATAATAAGGCCAGCTTCGGTCAGGTTTGAACCCCGCGTGACCCTGGCCGACCCTTTCAAATAGTGCACGGCGCTCGTCTGCAACACAAGGCAAGGCAACCAACCAAGAATTTGGCTAAAACAAAACCTTTGATTTAAATACCCACATGATAAGTTTAGTGTTGAACCTTGCTCCGATGCCAGCTATAACAGAACCGTCCAATTTATAAGAGCACAAGTACAATAGCAATCGCCGAAGCGATCAAACCATCATACTTGAGCCCATATAAACCTAGTAGATTGATGAAATCACAAAGGATCTCAAACAAACCAACATACAAACAAGATCGTATATGTTCCACACAACCAGTCACATGTTACATTACCGTTCACAAATAGTTCACTAGTATCTCACATACATCAGAGTTCACATAGTTATTACAAACCATGTTCAAATAGCGGAAGCAAAATAGTTTGATATCAACATCACACTTAGGTTAAATACATGCTAGTACTATGGTCATTTCTAGCAAAAGCATAACAGAGGGGATAACTCAGGAGTACCATGCCCCATGGTTTAGTCCTCATCCACGGCAGGATGAAGGCAGTTCTTACAGTACCCATGGTACATCATGTCATCTACAATAAGAGGGAATAAACCCTCAGTATGAGAGTGTACTCAGCTAGACTTACCCGTCATAAACCAAAAATAATATGACACCAAGGAGTATGCAAAGCTTTATCGGTGGAGCTAGCTTGACAATATTTTGCATAAAAGCTTAAGTAACATAACTTGGAGATTTAGTACCTCTAGCATCAATTTGAATACCTATTCAATTAAGCATCTCTAGATTAGCACTTGTACTAGAGCAATCACTTGATTATGCTAACAAGCATTAGTAACCATATCTAGTTATAATAATAATTTAAGCATCATCATAACCATCAAGTTTCCATTAAGTTACTCTACGTTGCTGCTGCTTAGTCAAGTTCTCACTATCCGGGAGAGAGGGCGATTCGAATCGGATTCGAATCGATTCCCACCCAGCTGGGGAATTATTCCTAACACAAACCCATACTTCCCCCATCAGGGTCACATCGGGTCACCTTTGGTACAACTCAGGAACTAACTTCGCGGGTTCGATCAGCGCCGCACCCTCAAAGATTCTACCAGTCTGTTAGGAAGTATAGGCCTGGCCTGCCCTTGGACTCACGCCACTTGCTCTCTGCACATCCTTACTGCCTCCAGTGTGTGCACTTTCACTTACCAGGGCCCGGGCTGAATTGAGCTACTCGGCTTCACGGTCGCAATGACTTATCCGGCCAACTAAGTGCTAGGCATGCATTCAACATGACATGAGGACGTATAGCAAATCGGTCCTTAACTAACACAGATGGGGATAAATAGGCACCAAGATGCCCATGCCTTGTGCTTCTTTATCACAATCCCGCCCGGTCTCCTTTTTACTCATCAACACATGGTTATCTCCACGATAGCAATTATAGCCAACCGGGATCAGATATATACCTATATCTTGCAGGTGACAGGAAATCACCTGACTTATACCGGACTAAGCAAGGCTAAGCATATATTCGATCCTAGACCTACCAAGAATTTAAGATATATTTGTCTAGACAAGGAGAATATATGCAGCAAGTGTTTCCAATCAACTCCTATAACATAATGCATCAAACCTAAAGGACGCAAGTGATATTTGTAAAAACATAGGAGGCTTATAATGCTCTCGAGGCTTGCCTTTCAAGAATGAGGAAGGCTGGTGGTCAGGACACTCAGGGTGATCTTCTATTTTGACTCCTCCTTCGCCTAAACTTCCTGCTCTTGGGCTGCCTGCTGCTCCTCTTGATGCTTGGATTCGAACTCGAGGAGCGTCACTCCTTCCGAGGAACCTATTGCATGCATATGCACAAATGAGTATCATAAATGCATAAGAGATGAGATGATATGATAAATTGTATATGCATGAGCATGGTTATCCATAAGAGGTATGATAAGTCTCACATTCATTGACCAAGTGGATGTATAACTTTCTTCTAGTTGATCTTTACTGAGTAGGTGCATATCTACACAAGAAACATACACTCACCAAGTTCTAGCAACCTAAGGTAAAGTTGTTCATCATCATTAAGAGGCCTAGAACCTATAGCTGACAACTAATCTCAATTAGCCTAATTATCTACACAAACATCACATAAGACAAACAACTACAATTGACTTAGTCATTTCCATTTGTAAACAACAGCTACTTATTTTGGTAATATCCGGAGTTCTACTCAACCAAATACTATAATATTAGACTTTGTGGAAAGCTTATAAAATTGGCTACAACTTTTATTCAATCCCCAAAAGGTGATTCAACCACTATCCTAGTCAAAACAGGTAAACTTCCTAGGTCTATCCAGAAATTCCAAAGAATAAGCATTTCTGGAGACCAACTTCTAACAGCTACAACTCTCAAACCATTTGTCCTATTATCATGAAATTTTGACACAAGCAATATAAGTAAGTTATCTACAACTTTTTTATTGACAACATTCACAGAAAACATCATTTTACCCACGCAATTTATTTCACAACCGAAACTGTCCAAACAGTCACTAAAATTGAATTATAGCGCAATTAATATTTTACTGCATACAATCAATCAAATTTGTGCACAACCAATGGTACCAACAGTTCATATGCATCATACACACTCTAGAAAACATGATGGTCAAACCCAAATAAATTATTTAAATGCATTTATTAATTTATTTAGACATTAAGGTGAAATAAGGAAAATATATCAAAAGTGCATAATAAATTCTAAGAAAATTACAGTGGCCTACTTATGTCCCCAAAAGTCTACTATATAAATTTGATGCCATTTGGATAAGGATAGCGATCTCTACAAAAATGAAAAGTTGCATAAGCTTATTTTAGCAAAAATAGTTTAGCCTAGTGAAAAGTGTCAAACAACAGATTTTATATTTTTCTTAGCTTCACCATAACACAAGATCATTGTAAAAAATTTGCATGAGCCCAAGTTATGTATTTTTTCCTTATTTATTTTCACTAGAAACTAGCATTTATTTATGATTAAATAAGAAGACCATATCCAAAGTATGACCACTGCAAGTTTAGTATTTTTTCGAGCTAGAGCATGACAATACAAACTCAACAAAATTTAAATCACAATTTTTTGCACATACCAATCTCAAGTTATGCATTTTTCAAGATAGAAACTATTTAAAAAGCATTTATCTAGCTCCATTTTATTCTCCCAGAAAAATACCAGAAATAGTGCATTTCATATTTTTATCAAATACTACTCTTCATGAGGAATCCAACAAAATTTTGTTCACCAAAATTGGACACTCGTAGATTGAGATATGAATTTTTGAAACATACATTCAAATCTAGAAAAAAAATCAGAAGATCAAAACCTACCAGGCTGACAGCTGGCGCCCATGGTCAACGGGACCCACCCATCAGTGAGACCAGGGGGGGACGGCGCTGACCGGCGTGAACTTGCCGACGGTGAGGTCTTCGGCGGTAGCGTCTTCACCATTGCATTACCCGTGATCCCCCACACCTAATGGCACCCCTCATTGGACTGGCGGTGCACTAGAGCACACCTCGCCGGCGGCGATGGCGGATGACAAAGGCAGTGCGGCGGTATGCTGGCGTTCTCCGGGCATGGTGTGCTCAGGCGAGGCGTGTTACATCTTCATGGTAACCTAACGAAGCTAGCTAGGTTGGGTTAGGGTTTCGACGAGGTAGCGGTGAACTCTGACCGCATGAACGTCTCGGCGATGGTAATGCCACGGCGGTGTGCTGCCATGTTCCAGTGAACACACAGCGGTAGAGGCTAATTAGTCACCGGCGTGAGTTACTAGGGTTAGAGGGGAAGGCGAGACTAGAGAGAGAGAGAGAGCAGAGGTGCTTCTGTGTAAGCTGGCCGCGGCGAGCCGAGAAGCGCGCCGATGCTCCGGTGATGGCGTGGTGGCGGTGGCGAAATGGGGCCTTACTAAGGCGTGACATGAGGTAGTAGTGGTTCAGGGAGGTAGAGGTGGAGGTGGCGGAGCTATTGGCATGAGGAATCGAGCAGTGGAGCTGAGAGGGCGGCGAGCGGGCATGGCGGAGCGACAGCGATGGCACGACGGTGTGGTGCTCCGCTTTGCTCTGGCATGGGCGAAAGAGTGGCGTGTGAGAGCGAAATAGGGCGAGCAGCAGAGGCGCACGCCTTTTCTCCCCGTGCTGGCTTGACCGGCTGGGCTGGCACCGGCATACAGCCACCACATGGTGCGCCTGGCCTGCCCCCGGTCAGCCACTAACACTAGCGTCGAAACGGCATCAGACCCTGATGAACACGACTGATAGAGCAACTTCACGCAATCGTTACTCCTAAACCGTTCGTCCTTTGCAAAAACCTTATTAACAAAAGTTGTAGAGCTATATGTAATCTACAAATTTGCCTTAGGAAGCATCCCCTAATTAGCAATGGTTAGCCAGTTACAATGCTCCCAAGTGAGATACATTGAAACTATAAACAACATTATGACTTAGAATTTTTTCAAAGTACTAGAACAATATTTTCTTATTACTTATGCACTATTTTAGAGCAAGTTAGGAGCTGAATTAGACCATGACCCAAAAATAAAAGTTGTTACCCTAGTTGAGTTCTACAACTTTTCTTTGGGGTGCATAGCCATGTAAAGTCTCTAGGGTATAGTTCCACTTAGGTCAAACATGCAACTAGAAAATGGTGGATTACACTATAACCATGACTTAGAGGCCAATTTGGTCCAAGTCATGAATACCAAAGTTGTTCCATGTGACATTCTAAACATATTTAAGGTACTCCTAAGGTCCCACAAGCATTTCATACATTGGTCACACACAATGGCAAGCATATACATGCATATAGCTATCATCACATGTAACAAAAGTAAGGTGATTGAGATGACACTTCATATGCTTATGCTCATATATGAATGAATGATGCTTATGCTCATGCAATGCAAGTGCAAAAGTGCAAGCCAAACACCTAGGGTGTTACAGAGCGTCCCCTCGGTGAGCGTCGTTCCGTCGAATGAAGCCTTGGGCGCCATCGCACACAACGGGAGCGAGCGCGTCATCAATGGCGCCAACCTCCTTGCGTGGTAAGCCCTGATGATGCCCGACCCCTTCAGGCCATTCTCCTTTAAGATATGGATGGCGGCGATGTGGTCTCGGATCTTCTTCTTATCCTTCTCTAGGACGTCCCACTTCCTCCACTGCTCCGGGGCCTCTTCGATCAGGCGCCCGGTGAACTACGGTAGAGGGGCGGCGGTGTCGTTCTTGAGGTAGAACCATTGCGAGTGCCAACCCTTGTTGGACGTCAAAAGCTGCATGGATGGGTACTCGCTGACCCGATTATTCCGAAGTTGGATGCCGGCGCACCCCATCAGCTTATGCAGCTCCTGCCTACCGCTTTTCTCCCTCTTCTTCTGGAGGGTGACGGCAAAGAAATACCTCCACAAGTCAAAGTGGGGGTTGATCCCCAGGAATCCCTTGCACAGCACGACGAACGCCGCCATATGCTAGATCTTGTTGGGATTGAGATGCTACAGCTCAATCTTGTAGTAGTGCAGCAGCCCCCGAAGGAATTTGTGGGTGAGGGTCGTGAGCCCACGCTCGTGGAAGTGGGTGAACGACACCACATAGCCGTCGGGTGGTGACGACAAATCCTCATCACTAGGAAGCAACCACTCCTCGGCCGAGGTCCGTACACGGAGAAGACCGTGATGGACAAGGCCCTCCATGCGCTAGAAGGTGATGTCAGAACGGCACAACGAATCCATTGGAGATGGGACGTGGATGGATGTGAGCTTAACGGCGACGGAGATGCGAAGGTAGGAAACCTAAGCGATGGCGGCGATGGCGTGGCTATGGAGGCAAGGATGCAACGTATTAAACCGAGGGGCTAACCCTTTGGTTTTTATAGGGGTGATAGGTGCGAGAAAACCAGCCGACCACCTCGATCTCCGTGCCTGCCACGACCGGCCACCATGTCTCGTCGTGGGGCATGCGCACGCAACCTATGTTCGTTCCCTCAGAAAACTCGCCGGACATTTTGCCTTCCTGAACGGGCATGACCCATCACAAGTAAAAAGGATACGGAGCTAAAAATGCTTCTACGACCTGTCTAGGTCTAGGAGTTCGAAGGTTGGGCCACCGATGGGTTTGACAACCGCTCTGGGCACCTTTAGAGTGAGGGCTGGAAAGGGATGGGCCCGCTAGCGGCTAGTACCCGGGTGCACGAGCGCCATGGGCATCCCAGCCCATGTTCGAGTCTCAGCCGGATACAATCCATGGTTTTTCCTCAAAGAAAGGCAGATAGCCCTCGGGACCGGTCGAACGGACCCGAGAACTATATGGAATTGACCGCTAAGAATTTGGAGTCGGTCACCAGCTGACCCGAGCCGGACCCCCATGAATGGGATGCCGGGCCCCACTCGAACTAACCCGTTAATAGCTCACCGAGCACCATGATTCATCCATAGAGGAAAATCATGGCACAACTCAGCCCCTTCGTTTTTATCAGGAAAAACGCTTAAGGGAAGACAATCGCAAAGATGAGCCGATCCTCGACCGGACCCCTACTACGGGCGGGGGCTCGAGGAAAGTTGGACTCGCATGAAGGCCTAACGCATGGTCGCAGAATGACAGACCCCTGTAGGGGTCGAAATCAGGAAAGACCTTTTTTGATCCACCAAATCTCACGGCCATATACCGAGGGGTCTGATCTCGATGAAAGGGAATCACCATCTCCAGGGCATGCCATGGGCGACAAAAGAAGGCCAAGGCCGTCAGAGTCCTCCCATTCGGAAAAACCTTCGAAGGAGTATTCTACTCCTCCGTAGGCTCAGGGGCTACTGTCAAGGACCAATACTGGGTATCCAAAGAGGAGGGGCTAATGGTCATCAACATAAATTCATCCGAGCAGTCAAGAGCACGACTATAGCTCCAACCGGCCCCAAGGTCTGTGGGCTCCGCCTCGCCCAACCTCTGGGGGCGGGCTCCGCCTCGCCCGACACTGAGGCCACGGGGCTCCGCCTCGCCCGACCCTAAGGTCACGGGCTCCACCTCGCCCGGCATCTGGGGGGGCTCTGCCTCGCCTAACACCGAGCTCGCGGGCTCTGCCTCGCCCGACCACTGGGCAGGCTCCGCCTCGCCCGATACCAAGGCCACAGGCTCCGCCTCTCCTGACCTCTAGGGGCGGGCTCCGCCTCGCTCGGCACCGAGGTTGTAGGCTCCACCTCATCCGACCCCAAGGTCGCTGGCTCTGCCTCGCTCGACCCTTGTGTTTGCGCTCCGCCACGCCCAACACCGAGGCCATAGGCTCCGCCTCGCCCGACCCTTGGGTTTGCGCTCCGCCTCGCCCCAACCCTCGGGTGCGGGCTCCATCTCGCCCGATGAGGTCCCATACCGCCGCCAACCACTCTAGGTCTAGCCTTATGGGCCTAGGTCAAAACTCTGACACTAGGGAAGAGACTGACACGCCTCGATGTAACCATACCCGAGGATTCACATCAAGAACAGTGTCGGGGCGTACCGGTGTTGTTCTACCTAACCCTCGTACAAACACTGACATGCGCGTTAGTTCACCACGACGTCCGCTAGGGCGGAGTGGAGCGCCATGACCGGCAGACGATGCCTGCGCACGACGCCAGTGACGGACAAGGCCCCTACGTGGCGCCATCCCTATTGACATCTAAAAGGTCAGCGGGACCCGCATGAAGGAGAAGGACCCGGCGATCCTAAAGGACCTCTTCTCTCTCTCGTTCTCCTCTCTTCCTCCGCTATAACCCATGCTTTCCCTTAGCCTATAAAAGGGAAAGCATGGCGTCCAATGAAAGGGATCCGAACCCATCAAATCCCGAATCGATCAGAACATGACACAAGCACACGCCTGAGCAGCGACTGAGCTCTCAGCACCCACTCACTCCCTTCACTAGAGACTTGGGATCCTTTCCCTGTCTCGTCCGTTTGTAACCCCTACTGCAAACTTTTAGTACTAGTAACACGAGCAGCAGCAACGAACTGGACGTAGGGATATTCTACCGAACTAGTATTAACCTCGTGTCATCTTACCACACCATCCGAGCCAAACGCGCAATATTAGAAATTTACTCGTTGGTGGTAACTCGAAACACCAACACCGCGGTGGTGAGACCACGGTCCAAATGGACATGACAATACGAGCCTCCCGCCACCTTCTTTTCGAAGGTCCCGCTACGACCCTCAAAGCCGAGGTCATTGAGGCCACATACGTCGACCATCTCTCGGAAGCCCTCGATCTGAGCTCTACTCCTTTCTTGAACGCCTATGTGCTCCGATTGATGTAAAACCGCATTAAAATCACTAATGCAAACCCACGACAGTGGGGATGATGATTTAATAAATTTAAGCAAACTCCGCATCTTGTGTCGCTCGCTTAGTTGCGCCTCTCTATACACACATGTAAGCCTCAGGGTTCTCTTTCACCCTCTATAACAATAATATCAATGTGATATTGTGAGTACGGTAACATTCCACTCGCATATTATTATTCCAAAAAATCCCCATATCACCACTGCGGTCTGTACTGCTTACAACAAACGAATGATCAAAACCTAAGGTGTTCTTCAAATTTTCTACCCGCGACTTGTGCACTTGGGTCTCCTGAACACACAACACGGATGGGGCAAAACGCCTCGCCAATTCATGAAGCTATTTCAGTGTCGGGCGTTGCCGAGGCCGTGACAATTCCAGCTTAGGCAACTCATTGAGTTGGACAGGCTCCCTCCTCAGAGTCTGCCAGGAAAAGAACAACACCGCTACTATCTTGCACCTTCGACTTCTTATCCTTCAACTTCGCTTCCGTCATTGACGTTGAGATCGGCTTCCCCAAATCCTAAACCCTAGGTCCCATCCTACCAAGGCTGGGCAAT
The DNA here is from genome assembly GCA_904845875.1 of Miscanthus lutarioriparius. NCBI lineage: Eukaryota > Viridiplantae > Streptophyta > Magnoliopsida > Poales > Poaceae > Miscanthus > Miscanthus lutarioriparius. The sequence goes on along the minus strand of CAJGYO010000012.1, from coordinate 70,622,145 downwards.
TGCACACGAGCAGTCCTGTTCGCTTGAACTTATCAGCCCGGCTTATCAGTCATGGTATAATATTTTTTTTTACAATAAAACATCATAAGTCGGATTATCAATTGCAAAAACCATCTAAAAATGTTTAATTATAAGTAAAACTGAATGTCTGATTCGTGGGCTCGCGGGCACTTGCCCAACCAGCGTACCAACCCACTCGTTTCTCCACTCCGCCCACGACAAAATTACCCATTCACCCCGCCGCGCCGCTCAAAAACCCTCGCCGTGTCGTGTGCGGTGTGCTCTTCCCTCGTCGTGTGCCAACCAGAATCCTGCGCCGTTCGTCTACCTCGATGCCGCCGCGGCAGCCGACGCGCGGCGCCGCGGCGTGGATCCTCAGGACATGGCGCGGAGCGCGCAGGGCGTCCTCAAGTTCCTTTACACGTGCCTCCCCGACACGCCCGTGTACGCCGGCGCCGCCCTGTCCGCCCTCCCCCCCGCCGACGACGCCGAGGAACGCATCAGCGCCCTCCCCTTCTCGCTCCTCCGCAACATCGTCTCCCGCCTCCCCGCCAAGGACGCCGCGCGCGCCACCGCGCTCTCCCGCCGCTGGCGCCCCGTCTGGCGCTGCACGCCGCTCGCCTTCGCCGACGCGCTCCTCCTCCCGGGAGTCCTCGGGGCCCACCGCGACCACGCGCGCGCCGACACGCCGGCCCTCGCCGGTACCTTCTCCCGCGCCATCGTCGATACCTTCTCCCGCGCCATCGCCGCGCACCCCGGCCCCTTCCGCGCCGTCCGCCTCGTGTGCGGCTACTACGCGGACGCCGCGCGCCAGCGGCAGCTCGCGCGCTGGGTCCAGTCGTTCGTCGCCATGGGCATCCAGGAGCTCATCCTCGTCAACCGCCCGTGGCCACTCGACGTGCCTCTCCCCGCCACGCTCCTCGGCGTCGCCACCCTCACCCGCCTCTACCTCGGCCTCTGGAAATTCCCGGACAGAGTCAGAGTGGCGCGGACGTGCTGTTCCCGCTCCTCCGCGAGCTCGTCCTCTGCTCGATGGTGGTGGAGAGCAGCGACATGAACTTCCTCCTCGTCGGGAGCCCCGTCCTGGAGAACTTTGGCATAGTGGGAATCAGGGAGAAGGCGATGCGCCTCCGCCTCGTTGGCCAGCATCTCAGGTGCGCGCAGATCCTCATGTCAGCTATGGACAGCATCGCCGTGGTGGACACCCCGAGTCTCGAGCGGCTCATCCTGTGTGAATCCAAGGCGTGCAACAGCTCTTGCATTAGGCTAAAGATTGGCAAAGCCCCCAAGCTGCGCATACTTGGATACTTGAGTCCTGGAATTCACATGTTGGAGATCCAGAACACCGTCATCAATGTAAATACAATTCTCAATTGTGTGGCGGTTTCTTTTTATTGCCTTTGCATGTCTGACCATTATATTAGTATAATTCAAGTCCGCATTTGTAAATCAGCCACGGGTGCCAATGTCTGAACATAACATTCCTCAGCTGCTTTTGCTTCTGATGCATTCCAGGCTGGGATAAAGGTGACACCAAGTACCATGGTTCCAGGCATCAAGATCTTGGGATTAAATGTGCGCTTAGGAGTCTGCAATGATTCCAAGATGTTACCGACTTTCCTCAGATGCTTTCCCAACGTTGAGACCTTGCATATTGTGGTACTAACAATGCATATGATTTTGGCTTGTTCAAGCTCATCATACTTCTGCCACGATTGCATCATCTACTACCTGTTAAGCTACTCACTTATTTGTGCCATTTGCAGTCGAGAAAAACCAACAAAGTCACTGGCAGGATCAACCTCAAGTTCTGGCAGGAGGCCGGTCCCATTGAAAGCATCCGGTCCTCCATCAAGATGATGACTTTCCGTGAATTCGGAATGGAGCGAAGTGAGGTTGCCTTCCTCAAGTTCTTCTTCCAAAGTGCCCACGTGCTGAAGAATGCTGTAATTGTGGGGTCCAATGAAAGTTCCACATCCATTCCTGAGGTGATTAACAAACTTAAGACTCTGATTCCTGAAAATGGGCCTAGTAATTCCTGCCATGTGCTGGTCTATGAAAGTTCAGATCCTGGGGGTGCTGCCTTGAGTTTGCAAAAAGGATTTGATTTTTCTGTTAGCGATCCTCTCAAGTACCGGTGAAGTCAAATAGTATCTAAATAAAAGGCAATGTTCCAGATTATTAGCTTGCTTTTTATGAAGCTTATGTTGGTCCTACTGTCACATTTAGCTTTAATTGCTGAAGTTAATAGTACTAGATTTCTTGCATATGAGTACTGTTAGTCAGGTTGTTCCTGCTATGGACCATTGTATCGGTGTCTTCCTATTTCACTGATTTAATTTGGCTACATGTGGCCTGAAATTGACGTTTATTTTCTTGAAATGTCCTTTTATATTTGGTGAGAACTAGAAACAGTCTGAGCTATTATTTGGCTTGTTATATCTGGTATTCTGTTCAGTATGCTGAATTTGTTACTAGCAGACTGCATCTTGAATGACCTTGCAAATTTTACTAACAGCTATATGAAATGCGTGAATGATCAATATAGGCATGTGTTTTGTTGAATACATTACTTAAACAGCATAAAAGCCTGGAATTTCAGGTCTTATCTCCATGTTTGAAAGGTTTTGCATGGAACTTTGCAACATGTGTTTAGGGGCTGCGTGCTTTTCTTTTTTGTGCTGCAACATCTTTATGCTGTGCATGCTTTGGTCAACAATGACTGGATTTGTTGCTAAACTAATTGCACTTCTTTAGTTGACAAAATTGTGCACTGCTTTTTCAGCATCTTATATGACTTCTTTAACTAACCTTGGCCTCACTCTGGTGATACTAGTGCAGATTATTTTCTCAACATACAATCCTAGGTTTTCGGCGATCAAACTTTTTTGAGTTTGACCAAGTTTATAGAAAATAGTATCAACACTTATATCTCCAAATAGATTTACTATGAAAATATATTGCATAATTAATCTGATGATACTTATTTGATATGATAAATGTTTGTATTATTTTCTATTAATTTGGTCAAACTTAAAATCGTTTGACTTTTTGGAAAGTGAGAATTGCATTTTTTTTTGGGATGGAGAGAGTACTTTGCTACTGCCTCAGCTGTTTCCTTGAGCTAGCTTCTGTTCCATCAATCTTGCTGTAACATTTTGTTGCTGGCAGCTTTGTATGGTATGTTTCTGATTTCTTCTGGTATTACTTCCAGTCATGAATACATGGCTGGAGGTAGAACTATGCAGCAATGTGCTTGTGGAACTTTGATAAACTTGGGGTACGTTGTGGTGAAGGTTTGTGCTTGAAGTGCAAGATATATGAACTTTGTTGAATACCAAGTCTTGCCAGTTGTTTGTCATGTCTATCCTTCTCTGCATATTTCCGAGAGCTTTGGATGAACCTATGCCACGTAGATTAGTCATGGTTGACAAAAATCTGCTATTGGTTGCATGTTTTTTTTTTATATTTATGTCACAGGATACTTAAAAAGGGTGTACCCAGTGCAGAGAGCTCCCGCTCTGTGCGGGGTCTGGGGAAGGGTGTCAGTGGCAAGCAGGATACTAAACTACTAATATTGTGCATGCTGGATTAATGCATTTCAAGGCATGCAGTCCTTTGGGACACAGTGCATGCCTGATCCTGGGGCTGGGGGTAGCACATTAGCTTAATGCTGCTTTGCATAAGTACAGTTACTGGCAGTTAAGGCCTTCAGGGTGGTACTGTCTATTCAAGTTTACAACAGTGGACAGTGGTGGCGTGGTGCTAATGTCATGTGTTGGTCTAGCCAATTTTGGATGATTCTTTGAAACTATATCTGCTGGTTAATATGCATACTAAACTACTAATATTGTGCATGCTGGATTAATGCATTTCAAGGCATGAACTCCTTTGGGCCTGGGGCGGGGTAGCCGGGTATCACATTAGCTTAATGCTTTTTTTTAGCGAAATATACAGCAGGGGAGGCCCCACTGTGAATTTTATTAAAACAAAAAAGAGACAACACTGTACAAAGGCGACACAGCAAGGGAAGGAGGGGCTACACAAAAAGCAGGCCTTGGGAAGGCAGAAGAACTAGGGTAGAGGGACTATACAGGAAAGGAACTCTAGACGCTTTACAACATTGAACCTATGAGCTTGAAGCCTGGCTTCTTTACAGAAGGAGTTCTTCCAAGAGATAAAAGAAGGCCGACCCCAATCAAAGATGAAGTTGTTTCTCTGCCTCCAAATTTGCCATGCCGTAATGGTGAAGAACTCCATGAAAAAGGGATTCTGAAATTGAGTTTTAGCCTGCTGCATCATCTTGAAAAATTCTCATGTGAAATCCCAATTAATTCCAAGGTGCTGCCAACAAGTTTGGCTAAAGGGACAGCTGAAGAAAAGATGGAAATCAGTTTCTTCAATGTTGTTGCTGCAGAGGACACAGTTATAGTTATTTCCTTCGAGCTTTTGCTTTTTTCTTTTCAAAATATTTCTTGTATTCAATCTGTCCATGAAGAGCAGCCATGAAAAGACTCTGAGCTTGTTGCAACATGGAATTCCAAATCCAGAGGAAGGGAGCTGGTGGCTGTATATTCTTATAGGGAAAGTTATAAAATTTTGAGGAAGAATATACTCTGCTTCCCCATATGTAGTGCCAAGAGTCCTTTGAAATTTGATTGACCTGTAGAGTTTGAATGAAATCTTACAGACTTTGGAACTCTTTAAAGGCTTGCTCAGAGAGGGGGAGGTAGAATTGAGCCTCCAGGGTATTGTTTGCCAGAAACTTGGCTACAGAAATATTCTTGTGCCTTGCAAAGGAGAAAAGTCGTGGGAATCTGGTTTGCAAAATATTATCATTCCAAAGGTCAGACCAAAAAAGGACCGTGGAGCCATCACCAATTTTGCACTCAGCAATTCACCTAAAGAGGTCACAAAGTTTAAGTACATCTCTCCACCAAAAGGATCCTCTATCAGTAGTTGCATGGGGGACCTGGTCCTGTGGATAGTGAGCATTTCAAATCAGTTTGACCCATGGGATGTCTTTTTTGTTGTAGAACTTGTCCAGATGCTTGAGAAGGAGAGCTTTATTTTGAGTTCTAAGATTGATGATTCCTAGCCCTCCTTTGTTTTTGGGCTTTGAGCACTTTTTCCAGGCTACTAAGGGCTTCATTTTGGCATTTGATTCAGATCCTCTCCAAAGACAGTGGCGTCTTGCTCTATCAATATAATCAAGTACTGCTGCTGCAACTTGTAAAGTGCACATGGCAAAGGTGGGCAATGAAGAGAGGACAAAATTAACCAATTGAAGCCTTCCTGCATGTGTCAGGAAGTTTGAGGTGGAAGTGAGTGTTAGGCGTGCTACCTCTACTTCAGCTGACTCTGGACCGTGTCGGATGATGTGGCAGAACCTCCTAAATTATAGGGTCCACATGTATCTGTCACTGTCCAATGACCTCTGACGACTATGCATATGTTCCCGGTAACTTAAGAAGCCTGTCGGATGTCCTCGGGGACCCTTTTCGTGCAGGATCCATTACAGAGTCATTGCAGTATTACAACAGTTTATTCATTAATTTACATCAGAGCAAAATAGCGGAAGTTACAAAACAGTTGTTTCAAACCTTACAAACTAAGTACGATTATTATTACAAACCATAGTAGTGGAGTAGCTTAGTAACAAAAAGCAAAACACACAATAAAAGTGCCCTGCCCAAGGGCCACACATTTACTTGTCATCATCGATTTGAACAACCGTCATGCAGCACGGTCCAAAGCAGACCTGCTCATGAGACTCACCTACAACAAGGGTTAAAGGACCCTGAGTACAAAAGTACTCAACAAGACTTAAACCAAGTAAAACTGTTAAGACTCAGGAATGCAGGCTCAGGGATTCAAGGTAAAGCTTTAGCAATAAACAAAGTTCTTTTGTGTAAAAGCTCTTTAACAAGTTTTTTTCTTTCAACCTTTAAAATTTCATCAAGATCATATATGAATCGGCCATAATCCGTACTGAGATCATGAACTTCATATTAAACTCTTTCTCAAATCTTACTAAGTTTCATTTGTTAACTACGATGATGAACAATGAGTTGAGTCTCCATAACCGAGGAGCAACGACGATTCGAACCGATAAAAACCCAGCTGGGGATTCCCAACCACACGACATATGCAGGTCCCTGACCTACATATACCAACCTACCCTCAGCTCCTCTAAAACAAGAACGGGTCCGCGCCACCCGAGAGCATAGTACTCCACCAATCCAGCCCATTGCCACGTGGGTACATGCTACTCCTGTCATCTCTCCACTCCTAGTGTGCGAGTAGCCATTCTCGTAATAAAATAGCCGAGTTAAGGCTTACTGGAGTATGTGGCTAGTAATACAAAGTCTCACCTCATGCAATTCAGCAACGGACGGATCTTAATCGACACAGGCGGAAAGAACCCGCTCACAAGACATCCATGTCTTGTGGCTCTCATACACCGAGTCCGCCTAGTCTAGATTTATTACTCCACAAGATTATATCTCATGATAACATAAATAACCAGTCGTATCCAAAGATCCAGTGATATCTTGCAGGTGACAGGTAATCACCCGACTTTTGTTGGTCTAAGCATGGCTAAGCATAACTAGGCATTCTTGAATTGAAACGGGTAACAAGGTTGATATGGAAAAACAAGGTTGGTAATGCACCAATTAGGTTTCCACTCAACTCCTAATCACTTAATGCAGTATTTAAAAGCAGAAGCGATATAAATTTGTAAAACACCAGGTAGGTTTAAATGCATCCGGGGCTTGTCTTGATTGTCGGAATATTCAGGTTCCGGAGATGTTCCACAGATATCAAACCCAACCTCAACAGGTGGATTAACTTTCTCAACAACTTGGTTGACTACCATGTTCTCACTTTCGTTCACTACACGAGGTAACAATGCCATGTTTAATATGATGCGAGATATAAAACATGATGCTTGACGATGGATGCAAAAGTTAATAACTTGAATACAACTTTTCTTCGCGGTACAGTTACAAGCCAAAAACTAACTAAACCTTTTTCGTAAACTCAAACACTTACATTAAGTGCCAAGGATCAATTTATGCTAATGACCCAAGGATCCAAAATTCAAACAACACCTAAGCCATTAAGGTTTACTATTTGTTTTCTGAATTAATTATTTAATTCAAAATTATGAAATAAATCAACTTTTTCTAAATAAGCTCAAAATTTTTGTGAAGGCTCATCACATGATAACTAAGTGGCAAAATAATTTTCATAATTTTTGGATAATTATTTAAGCCTAGAAAAATCATAGAAACTCATTTATTAATTAATTAGAGCAATTTTATCACATTCAAAATGTACTGAAAAGTAACATTTAGTATATTTCCTAAATAGTTTACATCTCAGAGAGATCACACAAAAATTTTCATAATTTTTGGAGCTCTATTTATTTCTATACAAAATAAACAAATTACAACACTATTTAAACAATTATGCAAAATAGAAAAATTCCTTTTTAAAGAAACGGCCGCTGATAGGGTGACCCCACTATCAGCCCGCGCTGACCACGGCGACGAGGCCCTCTGACCGACGGTTTCTCGTCGACGGTGAGGTCTCTAGCCACGACTGAGGCATTTCCATGTTCCCCATCTCATGACGGTTTGGTTAGTGGTACTAGCTACACCAATTACGGCTTGGTTCGAGCTCGACGCCGGTCATGGCGGCCACGACGGCGCGGCTGCGTTACGCCGGCGAAGTAAGAACATCAATGGTTAAACGAAAGGCTCGGGAAGACTCAGTAGCTCACCCCAAACTCGCTCGAGCCGAAGGATGAATCGGAGGAGCAATAGAGAGGCTTGTTGACGATCCAGGCAGACACGGCGACGTCCCGACATCGATGGCGGCTTTCCGGTGGCTGCAGTGGATGAATGGATCAACCAAAAGGCCACAGAGCACCATGACAACACGGTGAAGCTGGAGCTAGGCTTAGCAAGGGCAGAGACGCACCGTAGAGTGCTGGCCACGGAGAGGCGAGCTCAACGGCGATGCGGCCGACCGCGAGGAAGAAAGGCGACGCGCAGCGTATCTCGGCGAAATCAGGCGCCTAGGACTAGTCGGCTGGGTTCGCAAGGAGTAGGCGGAACAGTGACATGCTTGATTGAGGTAGGGACGGTCTGTGGCTCCGGTGCGAGCTCGACGGAGCTGGGCGGCGGTGACTGGAAAAATAGAGGAAAGGGGAGAGAGCGACTGGAGGGCGCTCTAGATTTAACCAGCGGAGGCGGCGGAAAATATGTGCACGTGACACGCAACGGCGACGCGAACATGTCGAAGCCAGAGGTGTCACCTGCGGCGCGCGTAGAAGCCGGTGGAAGATCATCGACGATGAGTGTTGGTCTGCTGGCACTGTTCCAACTATTTACCGAATTGTCACTCACTTTATTTCTCAAATTACTCTCAAATTTGTATGGTAACTCAAAAATCTCCAAAAATAAAAGTTATTCCAAACTAAAAGTTCTACAACTTGGCTTTAATAACCATACTCAAATTATGTCTACATTTTGAAATGCAAGTTTAAAATCAAAAAGGGATACTTAAGAATTTATCCCTTTTTAAATTACTTCAAATTTTATATAACAACTTTGAAAACTCCAAAAACCAACCTTGTACACATTGACAAGCTCTACACTTTTTCTTTTAGGCTCAACCCCAAAATGTGCTTAGATTTTGAATTAGGTTTTACAGGGTAGAATTAAATGCTGAAAATTAGGGTTTTGGAATTCCAATGCAATACAAAGGTTTTAAACTTGATTCATCCCATACAAGTCAACACATATAATCATAAAAATAAACTTGTTTTAGTGAATGCATATCAAAGTTCTCACTAACACAAAAATGATGTGCAATATATATGATGACATGTCATATTTTAGGGTTTAAAACACCAGAGGTGTTATAGATGAGCTATAGGAGGATCCGCCACGACAACCTGAAGAAGGAAGAGCTAAACGGGCCAAGGCTAGAAGCAGCTGGGTGTTTGGGCCTAGCTGGGTCAATGTGTGAAGCCTAGTTGAGGATGTGTGTGTGTGTCATTTGATATATATATAGATAGCTATGGCTTGGAGAAGGGTATGAACCTTAACTGAATCGCCTAAGAACTCATCTGTTCTCGCCCCTTGCTGTGCTTCCCTGTCTCCCAACTCCGATTCCTCCTTCCCCTTCCTTGTGCTGCTAACAAATTGGTACCGGAGCCACCCTTGCTCGGCCTTCTTCTCCTCACTCTCACCTCGATCTGGGAACGTAATCCCTGATGGCAGGTTGATCGCCGCTCTTCGCTTCAGTGTCGAGCGTGTGATTCCATAGGTCCGTGCCGAGGTCATTCTGATCGGTGATGAGCGTAGCGAGTCAATCCGAGCCACTACCCTAGAGCTGCACCAATAGATCACGACCACTACACTAGATTCTGCCGCCAGCTTGGGGCCATGGATCCGAACACCAAGCTCCTCGTCGATGAGATGAAGGCAATGCGCTCGGCTTTGGAGGGCTGCATTGGAGGCGTGGAGTCGTTGCTGGGCAAGGTGGAGACCTTGCTGGGCCGACGGATCAGGTCGGTCGAGAGCTTCATCTCCGAGCGTTTCGCCAAGCTGGAGGATGCAGCCCAGGTGTTCGACACCTCGAAGCCGACAATCGATGCGTCGGTGAAGGAGCTGCGTCTCAAGATGGGCGCGATCCACAAGTCCAAGGAGGCCGTGGAGAAGATGCGTGAAGAGATGATGGCGTTGCGCAAGACGGTGAGCCGTGCCGCACTCGATGCTGGTCCATCGGCACCAGCAGGCATCCTGCATTAGCTGGGCACAGCCTTCGCGTCCTCGTCCGCTGAGAAACCAGCCACTAGCCCGTATTTTGGGCCCCGCATCGAACATCATCACTGGGGACTTGAACCTCCAGTTCAGTCTCCGGTCAAGGGTACGATTCCGATCTCTGCTGCTACCTTACACACTGGTCTGATTCCTGTTTCGCTACCGCGTCCGTTCCCGGGCATGCACCGTTCGTTGTCTGGGTCCGTTCTAGAGCAGGGAGGTCGTATGTTTCAGATTGGGGAGGGTCTAGTTCGGGAGCAGTCGCAGCAGCGTGATCATCACGGTCATGGGCGCTATGATCATGGGGGTTACCACTACTCCAATAGCAAGCTGCCTAAGTTCAATTTTCCTAGGTTTGATGGGGAGAATCCTAAGCTGTGGATTTCCCGTTGTGAAGACTATTTGAGATGTATTTTGTGGAGCCTAGGTGTTGGGAGCAGCGGCTTGCTGGCTGCAGTCTTTGGATCCTAGCTTTCGGTCAGGAAGTTGGGGGAGTTTTGTCGCTTGTTGCTGGATTGATTTGGGAAGGATCAGCATGAGGAGTTGTTGTGGAAAATGTTGCATATCCGGCAAACAGCTGGGGTGCAGGAGTATGCTGATCGTTTCACCAAGTTGGTACATTAGTTGTTGACCTATGGCAAAAACACTGATCCCCTATTTTATGCCATGAAGTTTGTTGATGGCCTTCGAGACGATATTCGTTCTGCCGTTCAAATGCCACACCCTACTTCTATAGATACTGTTGTGGTTTTGGTTCTGTTACAGGAGGAATTAGTGGATCCATCCCGACGTCGTGATGGAAGGCGGTCCAATGGTTGCAGCTTTCTCAAGCTGCCACCGAATGGGGCGATGCCATTGCCTACCCCTCCTGTGGTGGACAAGGGTGGCCGGGTACCAGCTGGTGCTATGGCCTCTGATGATCGGTGCTCACCAACTGTGGATGCTAAGCTGGCTGCTATGAGGGACTACTGTTGCGCTCGAGTGAAAGGATCAAGATGCCCAAGAGGGGGGGGTGAATTGGGCTAATTCTAAAATTCTTTGCAATAAATAAACCCTGCACTTAGCCCACTTCACCCCTTGTGCCTAGAAAGTGATTCTATTGATCTACCGCACAAAAGTTTAGCACTCTAAGTTCCAATTCTACTCTAGCATAGCAATTCTAAGAATGTAAAGACAATAATTAAATTGCTCAAAAGTAAATGCTCAAAGTAAAGAGAGAAGGAATGCGATGATGTTTTGCCGAGGTATCGGAGAGTCGCCACTCCCCACTAGTCCTCGTTGGAGCACCCGCGCAAGGGTGTAGCTCCCCCTTGATCCGCGCAAGGATCAAGTACTCTCTATGGGTTGATTCTTTGACACTCCGTCGCGGTGAATCACCCACAACCGCTCACAACTTGAGTTGGGTCATCCACAAGCTCCGTCGGATGATCACCAAACTCCTAATCACCACCAAGCCATCTAGGTGATGGCGATCACCAAGAGTAACAAGCAAGAACACTCACTTGACCACAACAAGCCTAATGAGAAGGGTGGATGCACACTTGCTACTCTCTTTTCACTAATGAGGCCTTAATCTTGGATTCTCAAATCTCAATCACCTCACTAGGCTCTTGCTCTCCTTGGCACTCCTAAGGGTGTTTCTCAGCTGTTGAAATGGGCAAGAGTACTCCCTTGAATGAATAGAGGAACTATTTATACCCCGTCATTCAAAACGAACCGTTATGTGCCCGAGTCAGCACTCTGCGGGGTGACTGGATGCCCCGATCAGGGTGACCGAACGCTCCGGTCAGTTCTCCCTGCTACAGAGCCGTTAAGTTGTGACCGAACTCTGACCTGCGTCCGGTCAGTACTGATCGGACGCGTTCGGTCATGAAAACTGCTCTCTGGAACCTTACTGATGTTGACCGGACGCTGGAGCCCAGAGTCTAGTCGCTTCGCTATTCAATGTCCGGTCAGAAACAGGAACCTAACCAGTGTCCGGTCAGCACTGATCGGACGCGTCCAATCAGGATTCTCCCTCTCTAGAACCTTATTAGAGTTGACCGGACTTTGGCACCCAGCGTCCGGTCACTTTTCACTCAGCGTCCGGTCGCATCCAGACGACTTCACTTGATCAAATGAACTGACCAGACTCTACTGCCTGTGTCTGGTCACATCGAAACCAGCGTCCGATCAACATTTGACCCTCCATTCACTTTCAACTCGAAATAATATGTGAATGAAGTTTGCTCCAATTGATCTTAGGGCTACTTCGGAGCTACCTAGTGCTAGATTTGACAAGTGTGCACCACACCTAACCCACTAGACTCACCTATGTCAAGCTACTAGTCCATACCCCCCTTAATAGTACAGGTAAAGGAAAAACAAAGTCCTAAGCTACTCTAAGTGTCTCTTCAACACCAAACGATACTTAGAACTAGTCCATCTTTAACCTTGTCGTCCATCCTTTGAAAACCGAAACGATTTCCATCGTAGGGGCATGGCAACCATGAATGCCCAATCAGTTGCCATTACCATGACCTAACCTAATTGCCTCTACAAAACACATGTTAGTCTTAGGAATCACGTATTGTCATTAATCACCGAAACCCAACTAGCGGCCTAGATGCTTTCAATTTTCCCATTTTTGGTGATTAATGACAATACAATCTCGAGTATGTAAAAGAGATGAGATTTTCAACAAGCTTGGTTCATATAAGCTTTTGACAATAAGAACAAAGGGGTTAGACAAGCTTATATGACCTAAGCCAACATGGTGTACTCAATAGATATGAAATAAGCATGAGTACAAGAAATAAAGCTCATTTGCATCAGAGTAAAACGCGGAAGCAAAGCAAATGAGCATAACCAAGTTACATGACATATATAAAGATCAAAGTAGAGAGCACACATATCACATAAATATCATTATCACATAAATATCACGATCACACGTATGTAGTTCAATGCATGAAAGTAAATATGAATGCATAATAATGTATCACACATAAAAAGCCAAATGTAATAAATAAGCTCCCCCTAGAGATAACGCTCCTCCTATGTCTATCATACTCGATCCCTTTCTCCCTTTGGCATGAAACATCAAAACCTAAGGGTCTATCGGGGGGCAGCAGCGGACGAGTCGGGCGCTGAGGTGCGATGAGCGATCTGGAACTAGGTAGCATCATCCTCTGATCCGGAGCTTTGAGATGTCTGACCCTCTATCGCTGGAAGTGACGCTGAAGCGGTCTGGGTCTGCTCTAGAACTGGTGCGACCTGTGACTCTGCAGGTATGACTGTAACAGATGGCTCTGATGATGCAATTGATGATGGGAGCGTCTCTGTAGTCCTAGTAACTGGAGCAATGGTGGAAGGTCCAGGGATATGTAGCTCTGGCGGTGTAGGCTGCCCTGTCAACTCACTGAAAGTAGCACCAAGGCTCCTAGAAACTTGTCTGTCACAAGCATCGACGAACTCTGAGTCGGTGTGAAGCCCGTATGTAGAGGTGTGAAGGAAAGACCTTGGGCTAGCACTAGCGAAGCAAACCACTAGGACACCTGCTCTGTAGGTGAAACGAACATGGTAGCTGGCTGTCCCTGACTCTGAAGCCCACTGGGCTAAAAACCTAGAGTCACTGTAGTGGTGGCAGGCTGGCCGAGCTGAGGTGTAAGCTGTGGCGGTGGAGCCCCAATGGCAGTAACAACATGCTGCATGAAACCAAGTAACTGCTGCTGAATGAGGAGCTGTTGCTGCTGCATGGCCTGTTGCTGCTGCTGGATAGCCTGTTGCTGTCGCTGGAACTCGTCCTGTCTGGCCTGAACCTGTGCAAGTGCAGCTGCTATCTCCTGGGCCTGGCGAGCCTAATCCTGCCTCATCCGCTCAAGAATAGCAAGTAGAGCGGGGTCTGTATGCGGTGCTTGTGGAGCTGAGCTGGAGCCACTGGCCTCACCGTCATGTCGTCGTGGAGGCATTCGAGGGATATCCTAGTAGTCATCATCTGAGCTGTCACTAGGATCACTCTCAACCATAATCTCCTACTATACATCTAGCTTCTCCTCCTCTGTCGCTGCAATGCCCCTAATAATCTCATCCTGCTGGGCTGCAGACTGACACCTCTGGGTGACGGCTCGGCTGGCTAGGTGTCCTCACTCTGCTGTGACAGAGCATCCGAGTCATGTTATATGCTGGGAACTCTGTAGTAGCTCTTGAATACTCTGCCAACATCTTAGGAGGCCTCACTGTGACTGCCCTGTGAATCAGAAAAGTGATCTAGTGAGCATACGGCAGCTGCCGGTGACCTCTGAATCCCTCTGCAAGTGTATCCTCCATCTCAAAAAGAATGATATCCCATATATCAAACACTGTCTGCTGTATCAGAGAGTTCAGTAGCCATAGCTGAATTCGAGTCAATCCCTCGTGATATCCCATCCTCGGTAGCAGAGTCCTCCTCATGATAGCATCAAGCAGTCTAGCTGTAGGAGTAAGGTCTTTGGGTGTCTTGCTTGACCCCTCGCCGAATGGCTCTATGAAACAAGGTTGGATAAGATATGTGGGAGGCACAGGACTACCGTGAGGGTGTCTAGGAGGCTCTATATGACCATAGCAAACCTTGTGAAGGTGGATGGGTTGACTCCTGTAACCTGAGGATCTCTCTGACCCTGAAGCTCATCAGTCTGTAGTCACGGCCTCTGAATGCAAAGTGTATGAACCTATGAGCTGGGTCAATCCAAAGTGTAGCGTAGAACTCATGGACCCAACATAGAACATATCTGCATGTCCGTCCAAGTAAGTCTGTCAGCCCTAGCAAGTAAGAGAGATAAGGGCGGATCTGCTGCTACAATGGCCTCAATGGAACAAACCCTCTATGATATGAAAGCCACACCACTGTTCAGATAAGCATTATAGAAGTCCTCCTACAGTGGTGTATAGAAACCCTCTAAAACATGCTCATCCTTTCTTGGCGGGAACTAGTCCTCGAACTGCACAAACCTGAGCTGCTGCACCTGCTTGGCCGTGGCAGCCCTCAAATCCAAGTGAGTCACCTTGTGGTCTAGGAGGCGAACGAGAACCCCTCCTCTGTGTCTCTGGCCTCGGTGTTACCTGGGTACGAGTACGACTAGAGCAGCGTAACTGTGGCTGAGGTGCCTGCTCTGTCTCCTCGGTCTGCTCTACCTCCTGAGTCTCCTCTGTCTACTCTGCTAGCTGAGCCTGCTGCTGTGCCTCCCGTTGAGGCTGACACTTCTCCAAAACGACGTGCCGTCCCTCAAGCATGACAGTCCCAGTAGGACTACCATGACAACGCTCTACCGCCTCGACGGCGGCCCTCTGTGCTGGTGAGAGCTGATCTGCAATGATAACACCACTCCGAGCACCTCCTTTCTCTGCACGATCTATGGCAGCTGCTACTGCTGCTGCTCTCGCTGTATCAGCATATGCAAACTTCTGCTTCTTTGATGTAGTCTTCTTTGTCCCCTTGCATTTCACCTCACTAGACAGGCGAGGAGGAGGCCTCGGATCCTCATCATTGGGACCACCTCTCGACATTCTTGACACGTGCCATTGCTGGAGCTAAAATGAACTGCAATCACGGACAAGAACCAACTGTCACTGACACTCATGAGGCTTGGCCTCGATCCGTACTCGCAGGCTTGGTCCCGAGTTAACTGTCAACTATCAAAGTAACCTCAAACACACCGACTCGCTGCACGATAGAATAGATCGGATGTATGAATAATTTCAATATACATCTAGAGATATAAAACCCTAAGAAGCAAGCAATAGATATGAAATTAGAAGCGAGGGCTTGCTACCTAACGAATCAGCGACCGAAGAGAAGATGAACGGATCATGGGCACCACCGAATCGGTAATTAGGGTTAGGGTTGCAATTTAATGCGACTCTGGATGGGCCATGGAGTTGCAGGACAGTGAGCAATGTGGCTTGGGCACGTGGAGCAAAGGCGTGGGCGCGGCGGCGCTAGGGCACAACGGCGAGTTGCGGGCACGACCACGTGAGCACAGGCAGCGACGCTGGCGCAAGGCACGATGGCACGGGGCGTGTGAGATTGCGTGGGCGCAGGAGCGTGCGGCGGCGCGAGGCACACGCATGAGGAATGGGCATGGTGGCGGAGGCTGGCTAGGTCATGGGCTCGCGGCGGTGGATAGAAGATGGAGGCAAAGTCGGCGTGGGATTATATGGTGGCCCCCGTGACGGATTAAGAAAAGGAAACGAAATAGGGTCCTGGATCCAACCGACTTCAACTGACCGGACGCTCCGGTGGCAACGACCGAACGCTGCCACCCAGAGTCCGATCAACAACAGAGAGGTCCAAAACCTCCCAAGTCTCGACCGGACGCGTCCGATCCCTATTGACCGGACGCAGCCAGAGTCCGGTCGATTCTGTCTTCTTCTTCGCTTGACCGGACGTAGGAACGCTATCTGACCGGACGCAAGAAAGGTACTGTATCAGCGTCTGGTCACTCCTTCGCAGCAATGGTTTACCTCCTGTGAACTGACCGAACACAGGGAGCAGAGTCTGGTCCAGCGTCCGGTCACCCTTTTTTAGCAAATCTTCGATGTTCCTTCGTACTGCCTGTTTCTAATCAAGTCCTAACTTCAATAAGACCCAAATAAACACTAATTGGGACTTATGTAAGTGACCTCTCTCAAATCCCTCAAAATTTTCAAAGTATTTTGCCTTATACTATAGTTCTTTTTAAGAAAATAAGCAATAAAATGGTGATTGAAGAGAAACGACAAAACAACATTCATACATAAGCAATGCAATACTTGAAAGTAATTCTAGTTTCTTGTTAAGTTTGATCCAAGGTTAAACTTCTTCACACGCTTTTCGGCGGTTATCTTAACCATGTTAGACAAGCCCTAAATGCATTACCAAAAATTAAACATGTTGTATATTACAATGCAATGTAAGGGACAACACAAACTCATTTTCTAGTGAAGTTGCGAAAATCAAGCACATTGTGCTTATTCCTCAACCGAGAAAATGTAGCCTCATCTAGCGGTTTAGTGAAGATATCTGACAATTTATTCTTGGTCCTTACACCTTCTAATGATATATCATTCTTAGCAACATGATCTCTAAGAATGTGATGGCGGATATCTATGTGCTTGGTGCGAGAGTGTTGAACCGGATTATTAGCAAGCTTTACCTTACTCTCATTGTCACACAAAAGAGGTACATTTTCTAGAACTACACCATAGTCTAGCAAAGTTTGCTTCATATAAAGTATTTGTGCACAACAAGCATCCGCGATAATGTATTCCGCTTCGGCGATGGACAAAGCCACACTATTTTGCTTCTTGGAGGACCAAGATACAAGTGATCTACCAAGCAAATGGCATCATCCGGATGTGCTTTTCCTATCAACTTTGCAACCGGCATAATCTAAATCGGAATAGCCAACTAATTCAAATCTAGCTCCTTTGGGATATCAAAGGCCAATGCTTGGTGTGTGCTTAAGGTACCTAAGGATTCTTTTAACGGCAATCAAATGAGCTTCCTTAGGATTAGCTTGAAATCTAGCACACATACACACACTAAACATGATGTCGGGCCTAGATGGGGTTAAATATAACAAGCTACCAATCATAGAGCGGTAGAGAGTTTTATCAACCATTTTACCTCCCTCATCTAGGTTGAGATGTCCATTAGATGGCATTGGTGTCTTGATTGGCTTACATTCATCCATATTGAACCTCTTGAGAAGATCCTTGGTATACTTTTTTTGAGAGATGAAAATCCCTTCTCTCATTTGCTTGTCTTGAAAACCAAAAAAGAATGTAAGCTCTCCAATTATAGACATGTCGAACTCCTTCGACATCAATTCACCAAACTCTTTGCAAGAATCTTCATTTGATTATCCAAAGATGATATCAATATATACTTGACAAATGAAGATCTCTCCATCAAACTTGTTGGTGAATAGTGTGGTGTCGACCTTTCCAATGGTGAAGCCCTTCTCAATGAGGAAATCCCGAAAGCGTTCATACCATGCTCTTGGGGCTTGCTTAAGCCTATATAGCGTCTTGGACAACCTATAAACATGATTATGATATCTAGGGTCTTCAAACCTGGGAGGTTGATCAACATAGACTAGTTCATTTATGAAGCCATTTAAAAATGCACTTTTAACATCCATTTGATATAGTTTTATTTCATGATGCGATGCATATGCAAGGAGGATACAAATGACTTCAAGTCTTGCAACCGGTGAAAAGGTTTCTCTAAAATCCAACCCTTCAACTTGAGAGAACCCCTTTGTAACTAGTCTTGCCTTGTTCCTCACAACAACGCCTCGATCATCTTGCTTGTTGTGGAACACCCATTTTGTTCTAATGACTCTTGCACCTTGTGGTCGCTCTTCAAAAGTCCAAACTTCATTGCGGACAAAGTTGTTCAACTCTTCATGCATGGCATTTATCCAATCGGAATCTTGAAGAGCTTCTTCTATATTCTTAGGTTCAACACAAGAGACAAAAGAGTGATGTTCAAAAAAAGAACCAAGGTTTTTAGATCGAGCCATTACACCCTTTGATGGACTCCATATGATGAGATCTTATGGATGAGCTTGTAGTAGAAGTGAATTTCTTCTATCAACCACTTGAGGGGGAGGTTGTGGAGCATCAACATCTTGTGCTTGTGCCACCATTTGATCATGAGAGACATGAGTATCTTCATTTTCTACTCTTCCATCTTTATCACCATCTTGTGGCACATTTGATGAAGAAGGTGGATCAATCACTTGTACATCATTGTCATCATCTTTAGTCTTGTTGTCTTCAACCAGAATGTTCTTCATAGCCTCCCTTAATGGTTCATCACCTACATCATCAAGATTCTCATGTGCTCCTTGGGAGCTGTTAGATTCATCAAATTCCACATCATTTGTTTTTTCAACCAAGCCGGTGGCATGATTAAATACTCGATATGCTTTGGACTTTGATGAGTAACCAACAAGAAAACAAATATCACAATGTCTTTAAAACTTCCCTAGGTGTTGCCGCTTCTTGTAGATGTAGCATTTGCAACCAAACACCCTAAAGAAGGAGACATCCGGCTTCTTCCCATTGAGCAACTCATAAGGTGTCTTGCCAAGAAACTTTTGAAGGAATAGGCGGTTGGATGCATAACATGCGGTGTTGATAGCTTCTGCCCATAGAGCTTTAGGTGTGTTGTACTCATCATGCATTGTTCATGCAAGAGTGATAAGTGTCCGATTCTTTCTCTCAACTACACCATTTTGTTGAGACGTGTATGTTGCGGAGACTTCATGCTTGATCCCAACTTAATCACAATAGGCTTCAATGTTTGTGTTGTTAAACTCTTTTTTATTATCACTTCTAATCTTCTTGAGCTTCACTTCAAACTCATTTTGTGCTCTCTTGGCAAACTTCTTGAAGCATGAAGCAACCTCGGTCTTGTCATGAAGGAAGAACACCCATGTATATCTTGAGTAGTCATCAACAATCATAAGACAATAAAGATTTTCTCCTAAACTCTTGTATGTTGTTGGTCCAAATAAGTCCATGTGAAGGAGCTCTAGCACTCTTGTAGTTGACATGAAAGCTTTTGTAGGATGAGTGTTTGCAACTTGCTTACCGGCTTGACATACACTACAAAGCTTGTCCTTCTCAAATTTCACATCCTTCAACCATCTCACCAATTCATTCTTCATAAGTTTCTTGAGTGAAATCATCCCAACATGAGCAAGTCTTCTATGCCATAGCCACCCAAGTGATGTTTTGGTGAATAGGCATGTCTTCAAGTTAGCAACTTCGGAGGTGAAATCCACTAGATATAGGTTGTTGTATTTAAAACACTTGAATATAACTTGATCATCATCTTTCTTAGATACAACCACTTTCTTCTCGGTAAACTAGCATTGGAAGCCAAGATCACACAATTATCCAACGGATAGCAAGTTGAAACTCAAATAAGCAATATATAGCACATTTGAGATAGAATGATCATTTGATATTGCCACTTTACCCAATCCTTTGACTTTGCCCTTTGAATTATCTCCAAATATATTTTTTTCTTGGCCATCTACTTCTTCATCTAGTGAGGTGAACATATGAGGATCACCGGTCATATGTTGTGTGCAACCACTATCAATTACCCAATGACTTCTACCGGTCTTGTAGTTCATCTACACACAAGAGATCAAGCTTGTTTAGGGACCCATACTTGTTGAGGGCCCTTGACTTTCTCTACTAGTGACTTTGCAACCCAAATTTTCTTAGGCCTATTCTTGTTGGGAGGTTTTAAGAACATGACTTTCATTTTACCACTAGAGTCCTTTCTAAGCATGTAATGAGCATTGAAAGTAAAAGGTCTAGCATGCTTGTGCAAGGGTTGTGGTGGTGGAGTTTGACACTCATTGGCAAAGTGACCTTGTCCACACTCAAAACACCTCTTTGGCTTTGGCTTTGACTTGTGTTGTTGTTGTTGAGCTTGAGCCTTCATCTCTTGATTTGCCAAATACCCAATTCTCCTCCTATCCATCTTCATGATGGTGTTTATTAGTAGCTCACTTTGAAGATGTTGACCTCTTGTGAATTTGCTCAACCCGGTCTTGAGGTGTTCTTTATCTAGCATGAGCTTCTTGTTCTCTTCTTTGAGTTCATCTTGATTTTTCTCTTTCTTGAGCCTCTTGTTCTCTTCTTTGAGCTTCTCATTCTCAAGAGCTAGATCACTATCATGGTCAAGGTTCTCTAACACAATGGTGTTGGTGGTTGATAGCTTTTCAAGATCTTTCTTGAGCTTCTCATTTTCATTCTTGATCTTGACATATTCGTCATAGTTATTGGACTCAACCACTTGCTTGTCTTTACTACTAGAACCTTGCTCAATGCTCTCAATAATCAAATCATCACATGATGTAGCTATATCAATCTTAACAACATCATTAGTAGCATCATGTGGCTCATTGGATAAAAACTCATGAGAGATAACAAGATTATCATGATTAACCTTAAGGTTGGTATACTCTTCTTTTAGCATGTTATAGCTAGTGATGAGCTCATTATGTATCCCCTCAAGTTTATCATGTTTTTCTTTAAGCTCTTTCTTAGAAGATTTGAGCTCCTTGAGTTTAGATGACATAGCATCATTTACTTCTCTAAGGTCAACACTAGCCTTTTTCGCTATGTCACATGTAGCTAAAAGAGAATCATTCTTAAGTTCTAGCTTTTTATTCTTAGCTCTTGACTCTCTAATGATCTTAGTGTATTGATTTAGCAATTTAACAAGATCATCATATAAAGGTGATTTAAATTCATCATCATCACTATCACTATCATCATTGCAAACATTTTCATCACCACTACTTTTATCATCATTTGATACTTTTCGTTCACCCTTGGCCATAACGTATAGGTGTGTAGAGGATGATAGCGGTGGTGTTGGTGAAGATGATGAAGAGTCAATCATAATAGCGGCCACCTTCTCATTCTCACTATCATCATCGGATGAGCAACTTGATGAATCAATATCCGTGAGCCAATCACCGACGATGTATGCCTTGTCATTCTTCTTCTTCTTGTGGAAGTCCTTCTTGCCATCCTTCTTCTTGTATGGCTTGTTTTTCTTCTTCTCATCTTCATCTTCATTACTTGAGTCATCTTTCTTGCCCTTGTACTTGTCTTTCTTGGGCTTGGGGCATTGATGAGCTAGATGACCAAGTTCTCCACAATTATAGCAATCCATCTCCGAGATTGGCTTCCTTCTATTGCTAGTGAAGAACTTATTTTTCTTGCCATCAAACTTGATGTCATTCTTGTTTAGCTTCTTAAGCATCTTGGCGGTTCTTCTCACCATGAGAGCAAGACTTGCATCATCAATTTCATCATCACTTGAGCTCTCATACTCAATTCTTGCTTTGCCCTTCTCTTGGCTAGCCTTGAATGTCAAGTCTTTGTCTTTCTTCTTGGTAGAGGATGAGCCATCTTGTGGTGTGATGTGCATGTACATCTCATGAGCGTTGATCTTTTCCAAGATTTGAGTTGATGTAGCGGTGGAAAGATCACCTTGATGAAGCACGGTCACAATATGCTCATATTTGTCAATGGGGAGGACACTCAAGATTTTTCTTACAACATCGGATGGTTGCATTTGAGTGAGTCCAAGCCCATTGACTTCCTCTATAAGAACATTTAAGCGTGAGTATATTTCATTAGCACTTTCTTTCGGAAGCATCTCAAATGAATTAAGCTTTTTCATAACAAGATGATATCGTTCCTCACGCTCGCTCTTAGTTCCCTCATGGAGCGCACAAATATCCGACCATAGTGCATGGGCGTTCTTGTGGTTCCTCACCCGGTTAAACACATCTTTACAAAGTCTTCTAAAGATGGTGTTTCTAGCCTTTGCATTCCATTTTTCGTAATTCACTTCATCGCCTTGAAGGTGCGTGGGATCCCTAGGTTTTGGGAAACCTTGAGAGGCGGATCTAAGAATTCAAACATCTAGAGCTTCTAAATACGCTTCCAGGCAGATTTTCCAATAAGGAAAATCATCTCCCTCAAAGATAGGAGGAGGTTCATCCCCGTGGGACATCTTTCTCTAGGCGGTTAAGCCTAAATACGTGAGCACGAGGCTCCGATACCAATTGAAACGATCAAGATGCCCAAGAGAGGGGTGAATTAGGCTAATTCTAAAATTCTTTACAATAAATAAACCCTACACTTAGCCCACTTTACCCTTTATGTCTAGAAAGTGAATCTATTGATCTACCACACAAAAGTTTAGCACCCTAAGTTCCAATCCTACTTTAGCATGGCAATTCTAAGAATGTAAAGACAAGAATTGAATTGCTCAAAAGTAAATGCTCAAAGTAAAGAGAGGAAAAGGAACGCGGTGATGTTTTACTGAGGTATCGGAGAGTCGCCACTCCCCATTAGTCCTCGTTGGAGCACCTGCGCAAGGGTGTAGTTCCCCCTTGATCAGCGCAAGGATCAATTGCTCTCTACGGGTTGATTCTTCGACACTCCGTCATGGTGAATCACCCACACACGCTCACAACTTGAGTTGGGTCATCCACAAGCTCCGCCTGATGATCACCAAACTCTCAATCACCACCAAGCCGTCTAGGTGATGGCGATCACCAAGAGTAACAAACAAGAACTCTCACTTGACCACAACAAGCCTAATGAGAAGGGTGGATGCACACTTGCTACTCTCTTTTCACTAATGAGGCTTTAATCTTGGATTCTCAAATCTCAATCACCTCACTAGGCTCTTGCTCTCCTTGGCACTCTCAAGGGTGTTTCTCAGCTGTTGAAATGGGCAAGAGTACTCCCTTGAATGAATAGAGGAAGTATTTATACCCCCTCATTCAAAGTAAAATGTTATGTGCCTGAGTTAGCACTCTGCGGGGTGATCGGACGCTCCGGTCAGGGTGACCGGACGCTCCGGTCAGTTCTCCCTGGCACAGAGCCGTTAAGTTGTGACTGGACTCTGACCTGCGCCCGGTCACGAAAACTGCTCTCTGGAACCTTACTGATGTTGACCGGACGCTGGAGCCCAGAGTCCGGTCGCTTCGCTGTTCAGCGTCCAGTCAGTAACGGGAACCTGACCAGCATCCCGTCAGCACTGACCGGACGCATTCGATCAGGATTCTCCCTCTCTGGAACCTTACTAGAGTTGACCGAACTCTGGCACCTAGCGTCCGATCACTTTTCACTCAGCGTCCGGTCGCATCTAGACGACTTAACTTGATCAAATGAACTGACCGGACTCTACTGCCAGCGTCTGGTCACACCGGAACCAGCGTCCGGTCAACATTTGACCCTCCATTCACTTCCAACTCGAAATCATATGTGAATAAAGTTTGCTCCAATTGATCTTAGGGCTACTTCGGAGCTACCTAGTGCTAGATTTGACAAGTGTGCACCACACCTAACCCATTAGACTCACCTAGGTCAAGCTACTAGTCCATACCCCCTTAATAGTACGGACAAAGGAAAAATAAAGTCCTAAACTACTCTAAGTGTCTCTTCAACACCAAACGACACTTAGAACTAGTCCATCCTTAACCTTGTTGTCCATCCTTTGAAAACCGAAATGATTTCCGTCGTAGGGGCATGGCAATCATGAATGCCCAATCAATTGTCATTACCATGACCTAACCTAATTACCTCTGCAAAACACATGTTAGTCATAGTAATCACGTATTGTCATTAATCACCGAAACCCAACTAGGGGCCTAGATGCTTGCACCGGGGTCTCTGCTTCCGCTACGGCGAGAAGTGATCTTGTGATCACCGTTGCCCAGAGAAGATTCAAGTACATGTGTTATAGGAGGTATGTGATCTTTGTCATGATGATGTTAGTGATGACTGTTGTGATGATAACCCTTTTTAGGACCAAGTTTTGGTAGTGGAGGTTCTGGCAGCATCTACTGGTCAGACTCCAGCCTGGGCTATTTTGCTCAGTGGTACTGTTCAAGGGCGATCAGTCACTATTCTCATGGACTCTGGTAGCTCTTGTTCATTTCTCAGTGAGTCCTTGGCAGTTCATCTTTCTGGGGCTTCTCAACTGAACAACACACCCAAGGTTCGTATTGCGGATAGCAGTTTGGTTTCTTGTTTTCTCGGGTTCAAGACCTTGCAGTGGGAAGTGCAAGATACGGTGTTTTAGTCTGACTTTCTTGTGATGCCTTTACCATTCTCTGATATGATTTTGGGCATGGCCTGGTTAGCTTCCTATAGTCCAATGCAGATTGACTGGGAACATAAGTGGTTGATTCTACCGTATGGTCAGTCCTCTGTGCGTCTGCAGGGCCAGTTAACTGAATTACCAGTGGGTTCAGTCATTCAAGTAGCAGCAGTATACTCTAATTCTGATACTTCTTCCCCACCAGTGTTGCCTCCTGAGGTGTCCAAGGTCCTCCAAGAGTATCAGATAGTTTTTTCTCCACCTGTGGGATATCCACCTGCTCGCCAATTTGAACACCCCATTCCTCTAATGCCGGGTGCAACTCTAGTTCAGGTGCGACCATATCGGTACCCTCCATCAGTTAAGGATGAGATTGAGCATTAGGTAGCAGAAATGCTAGCATCTGGTATCATTCAACCAAGCACCAGCCCGTTTTCTTCAGCAGTATTGTTGGTCAACAAGAAAGACGGAACGTTTTGTTTTTGTGTTGATTTTAGGCATCTCAATGCCATCATGGCTAAAGCTAAGTACCTAGTTCTGGTGATAGAGGAATTGCTTGATGAACTCACCGGTGCCTCCTGGTTCACATGTTTGGATCTTACTACTGGGTACCATCAGATACGGTTATAGGGGCGAAGAGCCGAAGACTGCTTTTCAGACTCATTCGGGCCAATATGAGTTTAGGGTCATGGCTTTTGGGTTGATAGGTGCCCTGGCTATGTATTAGAAATCTATGAACACAACGCTAGTATGTTACATTGAAAAGGGTTTCTGGTGTTCTTTGACGACATTTTGATATACAGTCGCTGCTTTGAGGAGCACATTGCTCTTTTGCGTCAAACCTAGAACTGTTACGGAAGGACTAGTGGCAGGTGAAACTTTCCAAATGTGTTTTTGCTCAACAGCAATTGAAATACCTTGGGCAAGTGGTTTTCTGAACAGGGAGTGGCAACCGATCTAGAGAAAGTGCAGGCAGTTACCCAGTGGCCAGTTCCTACATCTGTTAAGTACTTACGCAGCTTTTTGGGCTTAGCTGGTTATTACCACCATTTTGTGAAGCATTTTGGCATCCTGGCTTGGCCTCTAAATGATTTGCTCAAGAAGGGTGCTGTTTCGCTTGGACTTCAGTCCATGATCAGGCGTTTCAGAGTTTGAAGGATGCTTTGATCTCAGCACCGGTGTTGGCACTGCTAGATTTTTCTAAGCCCTTTTGTTTCGAAACCAATGCGAGTGGAACTAGGATTGGGGCTGTCTTAACCCAGAGTGGTCACCCCCTGGCCTACCTAAGTAAATCACTAAGTCCTCGTTCTCAGGGTCTGCCCACTTATGAAAAGGAACATTTGGCCATTTTGCTTGCTCTAGATCATTGGTGTTGTTATCTTCAGCATGTTGAGTTCACCATCTTAACCAATCACAAGAGCCTAGCACAGTTGACTGAGAAGGGTCTTCACACCCCGTGGTAGCAAAAGGTGTTCACAAAGTTGGTGGGGCTACAATACAAGATTGTTTATCATTAGGGAACTAACAATCATGTCGCTGATGCCCTTTCTCGGCTCTCTTCTTCTCATTGTGTGGCGGTTTCGGTTGCTCAGCCACAGTGGCTTTCCAAGGTTCTGGCATCCTATTCTGCTGACAGTCATGCCCAGGGGCTGCTTACCAAGTTGGCTGTTGATTCCAATGCAGTGCCTCACTATACATTGTGAGATGGGTTGCTTCGTTATGAGAAGCGCGTGTGGGTCGGTCAAGACATGGACCTGCGGCAGAAACTCATTGCAGCCATGCGTTCTAGTACTGTGGGAGGCCATTCGGGTATTCCAGTCACTTACAGATGCCTTAAGCAGTACTTTTCTTGGTCTGGCATGAAATCTTCAGTTCAGAGGTTTTGTCCAGGCTTGTATCACCTGCCAGCAAGCTAAGCCGGACCATTCTCGCTTACCTGGTCTGTTACAACCCCTACCGGTGCCCGACCGAGCTTGGAAGGTAATCACCATGGATTTCGTGGAAGGTCTTCCTTTATCTAGTGGCTTTAATTGTGTCTTGGTTGTGGTGGATGTAACACCCTAGTGTTAAGCATTGCATTTGGTACTTGCATTTCATGAGTACAAGCATCATCCAAGCATTCATGAGCATGAGCACATGAAGTTTCATTTCATTCACCTTATCTATATCACATGTGATGTTGATTATATACATGCATATCCTTGTGATCATGTGTGACCAATGCAAGAGATGGTTGTGAGGTCACAAAAACACCTTAGACACATTTAGGATGGAAAATGGAACAATGTTTGTATTCATGACATGAGCCAATTTTGCTTCTAAGTCATAGTTTACTCAAAACTTCATTTTTCATGATACTACTTTGATTAGAGTTGAACTATAGCATAGAGTGTTTGCATGGCAGTGCACCCTTAATAAAAGTTGTAGCTCTTGACATGGGTAACAAACTTTATTTAAGGGTCATGAACTAATTTAGTGTCTAACAGTCAAAAACAGCTCTAAAGTAGCAATCAAATGCTGTTTTGAGGACTTAGAAATTTTGCTAAGTCAAAAAGCTGTTTATAGTTTCAAGTGACCTACTTTGGAGCATTGTAGTTTGAAAACCATTGCGAATTAGACAAAACTCCTTTAAGCAATCTTGTAGTATTCATGTAGCTCTACAATTTCTATTAAGGAAATTTTTGCAAACTCGAACTAGTTTGGGAGATCTAGGGGTTCAAAGTTGCTCTATCAGTCGGCTCCTCCACCGTCTGAACGGGCCGGGGCAGCAGCCATCGTGGCCGACCGGACATAGGCCGCGGCCACCACTTGGCGTCCGTACGCCGGCGCCGGCCCCGTGCGCCAGGCCGAAGCGGGCAGAAGAGGGCGCCGTGTCGCGCTCTCTCTCTCTCTCTCTCTCGCTCATACTCTCTCTGCCTCGCCTCGCTCTCGCTCTCTCTCTCCCGCAGACGAGTAGTGCCATCACCGCCGTGCCTTCGCCGAGCTCGTGCGCACCACCTCGCTGCGACCCGCTCTACCTCCCCGACGCGCCATTGTGACCGTTCGAGCCCAGGTGAGGCCACATTGTGCATCGCCGTCGCTGCCATGGTCGCGGTGCGCTGCCAAGCATGGGCTCGCTCGTGGCCAGCCACCACTATTGCTTCTCCGACCTCCCTCTCCCTCAGTTGGTCATCGCTGTAGGTTTGAGAAGCTAAGGCCGCAGCCCGCTTAACCGCTACCGCCATGTCGGTGTAGGAACGCGCGTTCGTGCTGTTCGCGTCCGCCATGGCCGCGAGCATGAGCTCGCCACGGCCGTCCCTAATCAGTCCCCGTCATCCCCCTCTAGCACGTGTTTTAGCACCACCGTGAACCCTAGCAACTTATCCCACGATGGAGACCCGTCACCGACCGCCATTTTGTCGGAACAGTGACCTCACCATCGCCGCGCTCGCGCCACTGTGCCGCCATGCACGTGGCCATGCCCCTCTAAAAGGTCCTTGTTGGTTTTGGTAATTGAATGACAACCTAGGTGGACTAATTGTGTTTATGTGAGATACACAGGTGATTAGTCCACAGGTACATGTGTATGAGCAACATATGCCATGGAGGTGAAAATGGCTTGGAGATGTTGCAAAGCTCACACATGTGATGATGAAGGAGCTTATTGCACATGAGACATGACATTGAGTCATGTGATCAAGGTGGAGAAGATCAAGACAAGACTTGGCTTGATGGACCGGTTGTAAGTGTGAAGGGCAAGTCAAAGGCTTTGAGTGATGGACGCGTGGCGGTGAAGCTTGAGCAAGACTTGGCGCCGATGGACGATATAGCAACGGTGAAGAGCAAGTAGAGTCAAGATCAATGAACCAATATGATCATATGATGATATGAAGTGGATCATATCATTGTTGATCGTGTTGGTGCATGTGTTGCATCGACATTGAAGGAGATGGAATGGAATGCGCAAGGCAAAGGTATAACCTAGGGCATTTCATTTCACCGGTCATAGGTGTGTAGAGAAGTTTATGACCGGGTTTAGGATAGATGGCCGTACTATCAAGAGGGGCAAACTTGTTTGCATATCGGTCATCTAGTGCCACTCGAGTGATCTAACTTTGCATTGTCGCTAGGATCGAGTGGCGTGGCAAGTTGAGTGGCTAACATCCTTTGGGAAATGATTGTGAAAATGCTAACACACATACACATGGTGGTGTACACTTGGTGGTGTTGGCACATTTACAAAGGAGGTGGTGTTTGTTTGGGGTGACATGGGTTTGGGTCCCTCTCTCCTCCCCGCCGAGCTTATGAGGTAGGGATTCGGCGCTTTCGGGAAAATAGAATGCCTATTTTCTATTGCGCCGGATACAAGTTCTTGTGGTTAGCACATTGGAGCAAGGGTGATGAAGTTAGAAGTGAAAACGAGTTAGTTGCGAAGATGCTGGCGTCGGTCAACTGATCGGACGCTAGATCTGAATGCACCGGACGTGAGAATGCACCGGACATTTGGGTTGCGTCCGGTCAGCCGACGACGGCGACGCATAAAGGCGGAGTGTGACCGACGCTGGTCGCGATCGATCAAGTGTGACGGACGACGCGTCCGGCCGAGGTCGGTACCTTCTTGGAAATGACCGGACGCCGGGGTTCAGCGTCCGGCCATTGAAAGCTGCTGCGTCCGGTCAAGTCAAGTGACCGTTGGAACCGGACACGGGGCGTCGTCTGGGGCGACGGACGCCGAGGTCAGCGTCCGGTCAACACGATCGAGCGTCCGGTCGGCCCGACCGCTGCCCAAATGAAGGGTAACGGCTAGTTTAGCCCTTGGGGCTATAAATAGAAGTGGCCCTCGGCCATGGTGGTGCCGAGCACCTAAGGGGACTTAGTGTCCATGCTTGTGAGTGCTTGGGAGCCTCCATCACACATATACTTGATAATGATCATTCGATTGTGTGAGTGAGCGATTCTAGTGCGATTGCATCGTGAGGTTGCATCGAGTGGCACTAGGTGGTCGTGTTGCAAGCCGGTGGTGCTTGTTACTCTTGGAGGTTGCCACCTCCTAGACGGCTTGGTGGTGGTCTCCGTCGAAGCCCGCAAGAAGCTTGTGCGGCGCCCGGAGAAGTGCTTGTGAGGGGTACTTGTGCTGCGCCCCATGAGTCATGAAGAGCAACTTTAGTAAAGCGTGTCATTGAGCTACCCTCACTCAAGGGGTAGGTTCTTGCGTGTGCTGACGTGAGGGCTTAGCGGGTGATGCTAATTAGCCGCGAACCACCAAGTGAGCGGTCGACACAACGGGGACTAGCGTGTTGGCAAACACGTGAACCTCGGGAGAAAAATCATCGTGTCAACCTTGTTCTTCCCATTGGTTTGCATCCCCATTACACAAGCTTGCAATTACTTATATATATATCTTAAGCTTGTGTAGTTGCTCTTGTAATTAGATAGCTTGTGTAGCTAGCTAATTACCTTCTTGCTTGTGTAGCATAGAAGTAGCTCCCTTGCGTGGCTAATTTGGTGTTACTAACCTTGTTAGTCACATTGCTTAGTTTGTGTAGCTAAGTATTTGCGCTCTCTAATTAGGCATTGGTTGCCTTGTTATTGAGCATTGCTAGTGAGCTTAGTTAGCTTTGTGCTTTTGCTTACTAGCATGTGTAGGAGCTCCCTTGTTACTTAAAGTACTAGTGGCATAGGTTTGTATGACCTTACTCCTAGAATTGTTTAGGAGAGCTCTAGCTAGCCCGACACCTTAGTTGCTTTATTAGTATCTTTGCAAGGTGCTAGTGAACATATATAGAGGGGTGTAGTCTTGGCTAGAGCGATTGTTTTAATTCCGCATTTATATCGGTTAGCCGACGCGATTAATTTTAGAAAAGACTATTCACCCCCCTCTAGTCCGCCATCTCGACCCTTCACCCTCCGACGCCGCTACTAACCCTAATCCGCGCCCGCTAGGTCCGCTAGGTCACCATGAAGCAATAGCCGAGCTCGCCCTATCCCATCGTGGCCGGAGTCGGCCGGTGCGCCGCCGAGCACCCCCGCCGTGCCGCCATGGTCGTCAGTGAGGTAGCTCCGGTGATCCGCTGAGCCAACCAAGCGTTCCAGTCGATGCGCGAGGGTGTGGTGAGCACAACTCTGGTGACCTCGCCGTTAGCGAGATATCGCCGGTCAAGCCACTGCCCTGCTCTGTCTCGCTGACGCGTGGGCCCGTTGACCCACGAGGCCTAGCTGTCAGTCAGGGTTTTGATTTTTCTTTATTTATTTTTCCAGATTTTGTAGCAAACTTCAAAAATTCATATCTAGAGCTAGGAATGTCCAAATTGAGGGAACCAAATTTTGTTGGATTCATCATGAAGTGTACTATTTGATAAAAATATGAAACCTACTGTGTGGGATATTTTTCTCATATTATTTGAATGTGTAAAACTCTAGTTATGGTCAAAACAAGTGACTGCTATTGCAGTCTAGGAAATAGCCAAGTGAGTGTTTGATTAAGTACTAGAGAAGAGATACGCACCTACTCAGTAAAAGAAAGTTAATCTTGATATCACCCTAATGCCTTGCTGTTAAATATAATTATGATTATGCATTTCATCATATCATAACATCCATGTCATTATCTATGCATCCATGATATCTTATTTCGTGCTCATGCATATAGGATCGCCCGAAGGAATCATCCTCTTGGAGTTCGAGGCCGAAGAGGAGGAAAATCAGGAGGCACCACCGCAGGTAGCTCCTAAAAATGAGGAGCAGGCTCCAAAAGAACTACTGGAGTGCCCTGATCATAGGCCTACATCTTTTCTGAAAGGCAAACCCCGGAGCATTCTAAGTCTCCTATGTTTTATAAAATATCACTTGAGTCATTTTTATGTTTGATGCATTAGGTTATAAGAGTTGATTGGAAACACTTGATGCATATAACTTCCTTGTCCAGAAATATACCTTGAACCCTGTGTAGGTCCAAGATTGAATATATGCTTAGCCATGCTTAGTCCGGTAGAAGTCGGGTGATTTCCTGTCACCTGCGAGATATAGGTGGATACCGGAGCACGGTTGGCTATATTTGCTATCGTGAGAAAAGAACTATGGGATAATATAACTAGAGGCGGGGGGGAGTCTATGTGTAGGATGACTCATGTGATTCTGTCTATGCCGATTAAGGACCGTACCGTTGCTGGCACTTCTGCTGAGATTGAACGCATGCCTCTCACTTAGCTGGCCGGATAATTCATTCCGACCACGAAGCCGAGTAGCTCAACTCAGGCCGGGCCTCGTTCTATTAGAGTGCACACACTGGAGGTAGTAAGGATGTGCGGGGAGCCGGTGTGAGGCCAAGGGCAGGTTAGAGTCCTGATCGATCTAGCATCTGGTAGTGTCCCTGAGGGTGCGGCGCTGATCTAACACGCAAAATGTGTACCTAAGTTGTACCAAAGGTGACTTAAGACTACCTTGGCGTATGTATGTCTGGGTTTGTGTTAGGAATAACTACTCAGCTAGTTGCAACCGATTCGAATCGCCGTCTCTCCCGGATAATGAGAAACTCAACTAGCTCTAACATCGTAGTAATTGAACTATGGAATTAGATGGTTATGATGAACATGGAAATGTTACACCGGCTATTGTTATTATTGTTCTGCTACCTAATCGTACATCACATGCTTGGCACAGGTTATATGCTAATCTAGAGATGAATAGCTATAGTTAACTTGGAATCGAATTATAAAATATATAGTTCAATTAGTGGCTTTTATGCAAAATGTTGTCAAGCCAGCTCCACTTATAAAGCCTTGCATAATCCTTGAAGTCACCTTATTTTTGGTTTATGACGGATAAGTCTAGCTTCTCGTACTTAGGGTTTATTTTCCACTTGTTGCAGATGGCACGGTATATCATGGGTATTGTAAGAATTGCTTCTCTCCTGTCATGGACGAGGAGTAAGGCCATGGGCAAGGCTCTTCTAAGTTATCTGATCTCCCATGCTTTTGTTGGAATGGATCACGAACTGGCATGTATTTGAGCAAGGGTGTGTAATGTTAGTTTTAAAACTATATTTGCTTCCTCTACTGTATTTGAACTTGGTATTGCAATAACTCTTTTCGTACTCCAATGTATGTTGATCTATGGTGAACTTATGTAATATGTGACTTGTATGTTGAATCATGTACGATCTTGGTTGTATGTTAGATTATTCAAGATCCTTCGTGATATTCGATGGACTACCGGGTTTATATGGGCTCAAGTATGACAGTGCGATCGCTGTGGTGGTTGTCATTGTACTTGTGCTCTTATAAATTGATCGGTTCTGCCACAGTGGATACATTC
The DNA here is from genome assembly GCA_904845875.1 of Miscanthus lutarioriparius. NCBI lineage: Eukaryota > Viridiplantae > Streptophyta > Magnoliopsida > Poales > Poaceae > Miscanthus > Miscanthus lutarioriparius. The sequence goes on along the minus strand of CAJGYO010000012.1, from coordinate 70,589,355 downwards.
TCCAAATTTGCTCATTTCGTGGGTCTGAAACATCCCTTCACGGCAGCTGGTGTGGCCAAGGTCTCTCTCTCTCTCTCAGATTTATAAGCTTCATGGCATGCCCACTGCAATTGTGTCTCACAGGGATCGTATCTTCACAAGTCATCTGTGGAAGGAGCTTTTTCGCCTGGCCAAGGTTGATCTATGCATGTCGATAGCTTATCACCCGCAATCAGATGGTCACTCTGAGCACGTGAACTAGTGTTTGGAAACATTCTTACGCTGTTATGTTCATGCCTGTCTGCGGCAATGGAGTTCTTGGCTAGACCTTGCGGAGTTTTGATACAATACTTCTCTTCATTCAACATTGGGCCGATCTCCTTTCGAAGCACTCTATGGTTTTGCTCCTCAACAGTTTGGATTGCACGCCGCTGATGACCTTGCAGTATCTGATCTGTCTGATTGGTTGCATGAACGAGAACTAATGACAGACATCATTCAACAGCACCTGAACCGGGCCAAACAGCGCATGAAGAAACAAGATGATTCTCATCGCTCTAAACGCACTTTCTAGTTGGATGAATGGGTGTTTCTCAAGCTGCAACCATACGTTCAGTCGTCAGTATCCGATCGTGCCCATCAGAAGCTAGTGTTTAAGTTCTTTGGCCCCTTTCGTATTATGGAGCGCATTGGCTCTGTCGCCTACAGGTTGGAGCTCCCGGCTTCATCTTCTATTCACCCTATCTTTCACATGTCACAGCTCAAGAAGTCGGTGGGTGCTCACCATACCGTCACGGGCACATTGCCTCCGTTGACGGTTTGCTGGAGTGTTCCAGAGAAGATTCTACAACGCCGTACAATCATGAAGGGCTCCACTCCGGTTCGTCAAGGCTTGGTACAGTGGTCCAACTTACTAGTTTCACTTTCAACTTGGGAAGATTTGGAGTACCTGCATCAGCAATTCCCCCGCGCCTCTATTTGGGGTCATCCAGGCGCGCAAGGGTGAGGGGATGTTAGGCGCACTACCTCTACTTCGGTTGACTCTGGGAGCGTGCCGGATGAGCTACAGGAGGATCCGCCACGGGAACCTGAAGAAGGAAGAGCTAAACAGGCCAAGGCTAGAAGTAGCCGGGTGTTTGGGACTAGCTGGGTCAATGTGTGAAGCCCAGCTGAGGATGTGTGTGTGTGTGGGTCATTTGATATATATAGATAGCTATGGCTTGGAGAAGGGTATGAACTATCTATATGAACCTTAACTGAATCGCCTAAGAACTCGTCTGTTCTCGCCCCTTGCTGTGCTTCCCTGTCCCCCAACTCGGATTCCACCTTCCTCTTCCTTGTGCTGCTAACAGTGAGCTTCCTTTCTGTTTTATTCATAATGGATCCAAAGTGTTCTACGTGGAGCTTTGTGGTGCCCAACGGCAATCCCAGGTAGGTGAATGGCAAGGATTCCAGATTACAGCCAAAGACTCCGGCTAAGAGCTGAGCCCTTTCCAAAGAGAGGTTTAGTGGGACAAGGCAAGATTTCTTGTAATTAACTCGTAGTCCAGCTGATTGAGCAAAGGACTCTAGCAACCCTTTTAACGTGAACAACTCTCTTTGTGAAGCTCTCAAAACTAACAATGTGTCGTCTGCGTATTGTACAATTGGGAATTGATCCAGCTCATAAGAAGGTATTGGCAGCTCAAAGAGACCTTGATGATATGCTTTATTGATGATACATTGGAGAAGGTCAGCAGCAAGCACAAATAGGAGTGGGGACAAAGGATCACCTTGTCTAACCCCTCTGCGACAGTGAAAATGATTGCCTGGGACACCGTTGAGCAGAATGGAGGAAGAACTAGAATGAAGAATTCTCTGTATCCAATCAATCCATTGCTCAGAAAAGCCCAAGTGATTCATCATCAAAAGTATTGTGTTGTGTTCAATTGTATCGAAAGCTTTTGTGAAGTCCAGTTTTAGGATGATAATTTCTCTCTAGGAATGTTGACATTGGTAGATGTATTCATAGGCCCAAGCCAGGCAATCTTGTATTGTACTGTTTTTTATGAAACCATATTGATTGGTGTGTATCAAGGGTATTATTCTTGCATGAAGTCTATTTGCCAAGAGCTTTGTGATGATTTTGAGGGTGCCATTCAATAGTGAGATAGGCCTGAAATCATTAACACTTGTGGGATTATGCACTTTGGGGACCAGTGTGATGTATGAGCTGTTAATGGCTTCCAGGTTCAAAGTGCCATTGAAGAAGTCAAAGCAAAGAGTGTAGATATCCTCTTTTATTATTTCCCAGCATTTTTTCAGGAAGAATCCATTGAAGCCATCTGGTCCTACGGCTTTGTCAGGTGGCATTTTTTTGATGACATTGTCTATATCAGTGATGGAGAAGGGCCTTGAAAGAGAATCCAAATCTTTCCTTGTTTGTACCAGTTGAGTGAGGTTGTACTGCATTGTTGGGTTAGATGAGTAGCCCATTCTCTTTCTAAAGTCTTCAAGAAGCAGGGCTGCTTTTTCATTATGTTCTGTAATAGAACGACCATCATCAGTGATTAGACTAGTGATGGTGTTAATTCTATATCTGACCATCATCAGTGATTAGACTGGTGATGGTGTTAGTTCTATATCTTTCAGTAGCTGCAGCGTGAAAAAACTTTGTTCCATCATCTCCTAATTTAGTCCATCTCACAGTATACCTCTTCTTCCAATATTCTTTCTTATAGCTGTGTAATCTGAGTATGTGGGTTTTTAAGATCTTTCTAAAGTTGCTCTCTTTTATAAAAAGTGACCTCTGTTCCTCAAGGGCATCTAAGATTTCTAGAGTGTCATTGCAAATCTTGAGAAGCCTGTTAAGGTTTGATAATTTTCTGCTCCATTTTTTTAGGGCAGCCCTAAGAAGCTTGAACTTTGCAGTGATTCTGGTGGCACTGTTCGAGGCACTAACATTTGTAGCCCACACTGTTTTGACAAGATCCATAAACCTAGGATGATCAACCCAATAATTTTCAAATCTGAAAATTTGGGCTTTTGGGATAGTGGTGCCAATTTGAATCATGGAAGGGATATGATCTGAAGTTGGCCTAGACATTGGAAGAAGGAGAGTGCTTGGGTAGTCAGAAATCCAATTAGCAGATGTGGAAACCCAATCTAATTGCTCTAGGAGGGGGTCATTCTGCATATTGCTCCATGTGTATTTTCTACCTTTGAGGGGGATTTCCAAGACACCCAAATTGCTGATGACCTCATTGAAGATCATAATATCATTCATATTTCCCCCACTTCTGTACCTGTCAGAGAGGGATCTATAGAAGTTGAAATCACCCACCAACATCCAGTTGGCCTCATCATCAATCTGCATATTGTTTAGCCAGTGAACAAATTCATCTCTTTCAAGCCCTTGGCAGGGGCCATAAACCATGGTTAAGGTCCAATTCTGACCATTGTGAGTGGAGAAGTTGACCGAGATGGAGAATGTTTTGATTTCAATGACTTCACCATTAAAGATGGAACTATTCCACCCCATGAGTATGCCTCCAGAATTCCCATTAGAGGGCGAAAAGGCATATTTATTGAAGCACTTGGGGGCCAACTTTTTGAGGGAGTGGTCGAAGTGATCCCTTTTAGTTTCTTGGATACAGAAGATTGCACAAGCACTTTCATCAATCTTTTCTTTAACAGCAGTACATTTGTCTTCTGAGTTGATTCCTCTAATGTTCCAGTTTAGGATATTCCAGCTTCTTGTTGGACTGTATTTTTTTACGCCAAAACCGTGGGGGAGTTCCCCATGGTGATTTTAAAACTTTTATAAAAGAGGCCAACAACAAAAGTTTAGGGAGATACAAAACAGGGGAGGAGGGAAGGAAGAAGAAGGGAGAGACTACAGAGCTGTATAGACTCAAGGGAACAACACAGGACTGAGAGCAAGACAAAAAGAATTTACAAAGCATCTAGCCAGCCAGAGACTGACTAAAACTCTATCTGAATCTCCTATGCGGTGGGATTGAAGAGCAGCTTCCTCCTTGAAGTTTGCAAGCCATCTGTTGAAGCAAACTTGAATTCCATAAAAAAACAGCCTATTCCTGATTTTCCAGAGCTCCCAGGCAGCAATGAGAAAATCTCCATGAAAAAAGATAGACCAGCCAGCTGGTTACTACGTTCAATCTTCCTGTGGATATCGTCATCATTGACCCATTGAATCCCAAGCTTATCCCAGCATTTCTTGGCAAAGTCACATTCAAAGAACAGATGATCGATGGTCTCCTCAACCCCATAATTACACAGCACACATAAGCAATTAGGTTGACTTCTCCTCGTGTCCAATTCTGGCCATAAACCGTGGTTAAGGTCCAATTCTGTCCAAAAGTGGAGCAAACTCTTCAATCTTTGGGTTGGTTGTCCCCAGGGGTAAACCCATATAGGTGAAAGGAAAAGCTCCAATTTGACATCCCAGAGTACCAGCAAGAATCTTCATTTTCTCACTAGAGACATTTATTGGCACAATAAGAGATTTACTGAAGTTCACTACCAATCCTGTGGAAGAAGCAAATGAATTGAGTATGGCTTTGAGACAGAAAAGCTGCCTGGCGTCAGTTTGCATTACTAGCAAGGTGTCATCCGCGTATTGTACTATCCGGAAATCAGAGCCTGGCTGCGGGATGGGAAGCTTCAAAACCCCTCTATCTTTTAAGCCATTGATGATGTACTGAAGAATCTCAGCAGCAAGAACAAACAGAAAAGGTGAAAGTGGGTTGCCCTGCTTTACACCTCTTTTGCAACTAAAGTTTTTCCCCGGAACTCCATTCAGCAGAACCGACGTGGTACCAGAGAATAAGATAGCTTGTACCCAACTGATCCAGCGAGAGGGAAAACCCATCGTAGCAAGCATTTCTAGGATTGCTGAGTGCTCGGCCGTGTCAAATGCTTTTGCAAAATCCATCTTTACAATTACAATCTCCTTCTTTGACTGCTGACATTGGTGTATGTATTCAAAACTCCAGGCCAGGCAGTCCTGAATTGTCCTGTGCCTAATAAAACCGTACTGATTTCTGTGAATGATTTTCAAAATTACTTTCTGGAGCCTCTCTTCCAGGAGCTTAGTGAGCATTTTGACACAACAATTGAGCAATGAAATTGGCCTAAAATCAGAGGCCGTGGTCGGGTTGCTGTGTTTTGGAACAAGCACAATGAAGGAGCCGTTGATCGGAGCGAGGTTTACCTTGTTGTCAAAGAAATCGACAAATAGTCTGTAAATATCATCTCGGATAATAGGCCAACATTTTTTAATGAAGACCCCATTGAAACCATCAGGGCCGGGGGCCTTGTCAGCGGGCATAAGCTTTATAGTACTATCAATTTCAGAAGCCAAGAAAGGAGTAGCCAGACTGTCTAGATCGGCCTCAGCAAATACAGGAACCAAAGATCTCAAATCAAATTCCATAGTGACATTGTTGGATAGACCCATTCTATTTTTGAAAGAACACCAGAGATGGTTGGCCTTATCCTCATGATGGATTAAGCAAACCCCGTAATCATCCTGAATCTGGGCAATCAGATTTCTCCTGTAATATACAGTTGCCATGGAGTGGAAATATTTAGTACATTCATCACCATACTTGATTCTATTAACAGTATTTCTTTGCTTCCAATACAGGTTCTGTTGCTTCAAAAGCTTGCTAAGCTGCAGCTTTACTAATCTTCTCAAGTTCCATTCAGTATTGAAAAGGGTCCTGAAATCCTCAATTGTATCCAGATATAGAATGACCTTGTTGCAATTCTCTATAAGCAGCTTGAGATTCGAGATGCCCTTGCTCCACTGTTTTAAATCATATCTTAACCTTTTGAATTTAGTAGACAGGACTGAAACAATGTTGCCCATATTACCAGTAGTCTTTTCCCAGGAGAGTTTCACAGTGTTGAAGAAGGAGCTGTGAGACGTCCAATAATTCTCAAAACGAAAAATATTAGACTTAGGAATTTTTGTACCAATTGAAATCCTGCATGGAACATGATCTGAGGTGGGCCTAGCCAATGGAGTAACCATAGTATTTGGAAAATCAGAAGTGCAATTAACTGAAGTAAAAAACCAGTCTAATTGTTCCAGTAAAGGATTGGCCTGCATATTACTCCAGGTAAAAGCCCTACCTTTCAAGGGCAATTCAACAAGGCCCAGGTGATCAATGACATCATTAAAAATCTGAGTGTCCTGAAAGTTGCCACCACTTCTATTTCTGTTTTCTAAAGATCTATAGAAGTTAAAATCCCCAAGCAAAATCCAATTGATCCCATCCTGAATATCTAGATTTCTTAACCAAGAAACAAAAGTAGATCGAGCTGGTTCCGAACAGGGGCCATACACTGTGGTAAGATTCCAAATATTTATATCAACTCTAGAGGAGAAACAGACTGAGATAGCAAATGGCTGAGTTTCAATAACTGAACCATCAAAGAGATTACCATTCCACCCTACTAGGATGCCTCCAGAGGCACCAACAGACGGTGCATAAATAAACTTGTCAAATTTCTTTGGAGCAAAATTTCTGATGAAGGCAGAATCAAAGCATTCTTTCTTGGTTTCTTGAAAACAGAAAATTTCACAGCTACTTTCATCAATTTTGTTTCTAATCACGGGGCATTTTTCAGCAGCGTTGATTCCTCTAACATTCCAACATAGTATATTCCACGATCGATTCATTGGGGAAACCAACATAAAGGGGCAAAATAAGATGACCTTAACAGAAGGACATTAATAAAGCATCCAGGGCTAAGAGTAGCATAAAACCACACACTTAACACAGTCGTACATCACACAGGACACAATAAGATAGTAGGGTTCCAGAACCTACATCAACCACCAAGCAAAATAAAAGACGAGACCCATCATTAATTCTGGTCATCTCCATGCCCTTGCATAAGGGCGTCCTCCGAGAGCTCCTCTCCACATATCACTCCCCGCTCTGGGAGGTTGTCGAGGGGGATTGGGTTACCTGCTTCTCTTGCATCCTTGGGGGGATCGTCCAGATCAATCACCGTCTTCTTCCTGCGCTTGGACGCCGGTTCTTTGATCCTGACAACTTTATAGCCATCCACCGCCTCTGGGTTCAAGCAAGAACTCCTTCGAACCATGGTGTCCACAAGAGGGGTTTTAGAACCCGGCCTCCTGGAAACCACAGTTGGGATGGAAATAGGCCCAACAGCAGCCTGAACTTGGGCAGAAGCTACTTCTCCAAACAAAGACACCCAAAGCCAGATAAGAATGCAGCCCATGACTGGCTGAACCAGAAAGATGGCTTTCTGGATATCCTCCTTCCATTCTTTGACCTTGGTGAGCGGCAGCACACTATCCACTGGGATCTTCTGACAAGCCATGAGGACGAACGATGGTATGGTCAGCTGCTTTGCCCTATCAGACAACACCACTCCTGAATCATTTGAGGAGACAGAACCACCACTATCCTGGATTCCAGCCAATATTTCTTCCACGGTCAGATGAATGTTAGGGCCTGTTGCCCTCAGATAATTTGCAGACTGATTGAAGGAGATCGAATCCCGAGGCTGCTCAGGGTGCTGAGGCACCCAGTTTTCCACAACGTCAACGTCCATCTGATCATCATCAACCTCCTGATCAACTACTATGTTGTTGCCCAGGTTTTCTTGGGTGCTTAGCAGGGGCCCCTCTGTTTCAGTTGTAGTGGTGCAAAGAATCGCCGCCTCGTCGGAGTCCGGCGATTGCTTTTTCCGAGGAGTAGTGCACGCACCCTCCAGTGAATGCGACGATTGATTACTATTGGGCTCCCTATTCAGCGGGTACTTGGGCTTCCAACAAAGCCTTGGGCTGGATTCAGTGTGGCAAAGTAGAGGATATTTGGGCTTCCAACGAAGCCGCCGTTTAGACTTATTCAAACATTGCCTGGCCCGATGGCCGTAATTATAACAACTTAAACACCGGACAGGAAATCAACACGCTCGGCTGAGGTGGCCACGCCGAAAACATTTCGAGCACCGCGCATAATTAAGTGGAGAAAACTCCCTGCCACCCGAATTAATGATATGCTCATTACTGCCAGTCGGGGAAGCGAGCCAGAATTCAAATCTTCAGAGTAAACAACCTTTTTCAGAGCTGGTTTTAGGGGCAAAGGTGGCCCCTGGCTAGCAGACTGAACTGAACTGTCCTCTGAATGAACTGTCCAAAACCAATTTCTGAATAACCAACAACAAAAGGCTGAGAGAACGAATCCTGGAATCAACTGAAACTTTAAACGACCCGAAGCAGATCAACTGGGCCTTAGGAAGAACTGGCTCACATTTCTTGACCGGGGAAGCAAGAACGATCTGAGGTGATCTGAGGTGCAAAACGGACTTTCTTAACAGCAGAGGACTGAGATTTAGCATTCCACTTCTGGCTTTTAGAAAGAACAGTTGTACATTTCTTGGCCTCTTCCTCCTCCCACAAACATTTTTCACGTTCCCAGTGGGGGACACCGTTGCTCCATAGATGAAAATAGACATCAAACGAATCCACAATGACTCTTCTCAAAGCGTACACAAAGAAACCCACAGCTTTGCAGGATACCGAGAAGCAGTAATGATTGTGATTGAGCTCTAGCACATGAAACTTAGAAGCAAGACCCCCCAGACATGATTGCAGAGCCAAAGCAACACTCTCTTCCGTGAGCAAGAAAAATGAGCCACTCGGGCTAGAGGAGTCATGGTGCACATGAATGCCGAAGCGCCGCCAAACTTCAAACTCGAACTCCTTGCCAGCTGCGAAATCCATTCGTTCCGCCAGGAAGGACGGTGTCGACGAAATCCCAGCGCACTGGCCGCCCCGTGCATGCCTCCTCGTAGTAGAAGATGAAGCTGGCCTTGCCCCACACGTGGCAGTCGATCCCGCCGGCGACGTGGAGGGCCAGGTACTCGGCGCCGCCACCGGAGAGCCACCACGGCGGCAGCACGCCGACGGGGAAGCGCTCGACGCAGCACGCCAAGGAGTCACCAATGAACCCAATGCCGGGCGTTGTTGGAATGCGCGGTTGGGTTGTTGCTTCCTTGTTGGACTGTTGTCGAGGCTATTGTTGTTAGCGATGTTACTCATAGGAGCAGGTTCGTGTACAACAAAAAGTTCTTAGCCCAAAGGGAACTAAGAAAAGGCCTGGAGTCCTCCTGCTTCATCTTCCGGCCTGGAGTCAAGGAGGAGCTCGGCTGTCACCTCCGAAGGAGAAATGCAGCAGGTTTCAGTGGCTAGGGAATTCAGAAGCTTGGCAAGTAGATGAAAGCAAGATGTTGCCCAGCAGATCGGTCTGGGGCTTGACCTTTTTGCCTTTGTTCTTGTTTCTGGTAGGTATCTTCCCAGTGGGAATGACAGCAGGTTTGTGTCCATCAAGCTTTTCTATGAATCTTGGGCTCCTTCTAAGCTTTATGGTGGTGGTAGGAGTATTGCTCTTTCTCTTCTGTGACTTAGAATTTTCACCCTTGTTTGAACAGATTTTTCTCTTCTGTGACTTAGAATTTTCACCCTTGTTTGAGCAGTCTGCCAAGGTTTCAGTGGTTTCCTGGGTATTTCCAAAGATATTTCCAATATTCTCTGAGGAATGGTCCACCAGCACAGTTTGCTTTTCATAGCTACCACCCTTGTTTTTCAACCTTCTTCTGTAATACACCTTAGTGATTTGTGCGGGCTTGTTCATGGGGGTAGCAGGTGGCACCAGCAGGTATGGATCAGGCTGAGCTGCTAATGGCTCTTGAAGCATAAGTTTGGAGCCAAAAGAGGGGCCATCCATATTGTTCTGGTCTGGGATGTTGACGGCAATATCGAGGGATGTGATCCCTAAAGCAGCAAGGTCAATTTTTGTGAGAGAACTTTTGATGGCAAGACTTCCCATTACTCTGGAGGAGTTAACATTGCCATGATTGGCCATTAACTGCCTCAGCCCATCAGCAAGGAATTTTGTGATCGCTTCTCTTTGTTCAATGTCCGCTTGGCTTTCTGACAAACTGATATTGCAATTATTGATCCTGATAGGCACTGCTGCTGTCTGATTGAGGTTCAGGTTGGCCTACAAGTGATTTTGGGCAGCTTTAACTTGGTTGGTCATCAGGGAGTCCTGCACTGTCATCTGGTTATCAATGTTGGCTTCTCTAACAGTACCCTGCCTAGGCTGAAGAAGAGTTGCAGCAGCTGAAGATGAGGCTGCAACACCCAAAACTGCCGATCCCTGGTCTTCCTCCCTATCCTCTTGATTCTGATTGTTTTCAATTACCTGTTCCATGAGTTGATTAGTCATCAGGACAATATTCTCAGCTTCTTCAAGGGCCACCGAATCCTCAAAAGGGAGTGGGTTGCCACTGTGAGCAAGTTCCACGGGCTCGGTGGGGGGAACGCAGAGGGTCACAGTTTGTGAGAGAGGGAATGGCAAAGGGGCACTCGTCGCGTTGGGCCCTATAGACCATTGGATGGGGGGAGACTTTTCGATTCCATCTTTGACGCAAACTGTTCCAGATGTGAGCTTGTTGGGCTTGGTGGCCCATTTAAGCTGGAGGTCAAGTTTTTGTTTGACACAGAATCGGGCACGATGGCCATAGGAAAAGCAATAAAGGCATCTAATTTCTCCTCTACGATTTTTTAACATTTTTAAACTAATTTTAAATCTAACACTGTTTTTTTTTCAAAACTAACACTTTTGGTCGCGCCTATTTTTCTGACGCGGCGAAACGTCTATGCCGCGTCATGCATGGTGGCGCGACGAGAGGGTTGACGACGACCGAAGCGTTGACCGGTGACGTGACAGGCACCAATCTTGGCGCGGCAGCCGCGCCAACATGGATAGCGCGGCAAAGGCAGGTAAATACCGCCCGCGAGACTGGTCACGGCCCTGGTCGCAGTGTCAGACTTGGCCTGTGCGTAATCGGGCGTGGCCTGTGCAGGGCCTTGTTTAGATTGCCTCAAAATTTCAAGTTTTTTCACTCTCTTTCCATCACATCAATTTTTGGACGCATGCATGGAGCATTAAATATAGGTAAAAAAAATAACTAATTACACAGTTTGATTGTAAATCATGAGACGAATCTTTTGAGCCTAGTTAGTTCATGATCGAATAAAGTTTGTCAAATACAAACGAAACGTGCTACAGTGTCCAGATTACAAAAATTTACAATCTAAACAAGGCCCAGATGCATGATGACGTGATAGGTGCAGGTGCAGGCCATCCCAAAAAAAGAAGTGCAGGTGCAGGTGGCCAGCATGCATGCTAACCCGTGTAGGTGTCGGTGCAGATGAGTGAATGCTTACCCGTCGCATCACCTTGCTCTTTATGTATGCGTGTAGATTTATTCTTTTAGTAGAAACAGAGTACTTCTTATTAGGACATATTTTACAATTTTTATTTTAGTATCAATTTTGTGTTTAATTGGTGTAAATAGACTATTTATAAATAAAAATGGTCAGAATTTCTCTAACAGTTATCTATTTAATTTTTTGGTTTTTTATTTTCTGTATGTTTTATTTTTTTCCTTTAATTTTTTTTAATTTGGCTTCCATATCTGGGTACTTTTTTTTATTTTCTGTATGTTTTATTTGGTTTTCCTTTGAAAGTTTCTAATTTGGCTTCCATAGAAACTATGAGCTCGTTCGGCTGGCTGGCTAGCCCGCTCACGAAATTACTGTTCACGTTATGCCAGAACAGTACTTTTCTTTCACAACAATCAGCCGGAGTAGTATTTTTCAATCCTGCCGAACAGGCCCTATATGGCTAATCTTTTTGTTTTATTTAGTTCCTCTTTGAAATCTACCAATTTGACTTCCGTAGAAATAATCTAGGTATTTTTTTATTTTATATGTTCTATTTGTTTGTATTAATTTTGATCATTTGATCTAAATTTAATTGTCCACGTCACATGCACAAGAGCTTACTATCTTATACCATATAATTGAATTAAAGAGAATAGTAACCAATTATAAGAAGTGCCTAATTATAGAGAACAGTAACCAATCATAATTTAATTGTCAACATCATATGCCAAGTATTTACTACGACTGTTGGAGCAAGGTATGAGTTTCTCCCTATTCGGGAGAGACGGCGATTCGAATCGATTACACCAGCTGAGTAAAACCCGTATCACACACCCCCATGAGCTAGCAACACTCGCGTGAGTCACTGTTCACTCCATTCAGTGGTGAGTTTGGACCGTTTCGCAAAACTCATGATCCTGCATCCTCAAATGAATTGCTCGATGTCCGTAGCCTGTAGCAAACTGTTCCGGATGTGAGCTTGTTGGGCTTGGTGGCCCATTTAAGCTGGAGGTCAAGTTTTTGTTTGACACAGAATCAGGCACGATGGCCATAGGAAAAGCAATAAAGGCATTTAATTTCTCCTCTGCACTCCCTAACTAAATGATTCGGGCTTAAGCAACGAAAACAGAGCCTGAGATTAGTGCTGGTGAAGAAGTTAAACCGATCATCTTGGGAGAGGTGCTTGCCATTCTTCTGTCTTGGCTGTGGAGCTTTGGTAGCTTTGCAATTATGACTGCTAATGCCGAGATCACTTTTGAGAGTTTGAAAAACATCGCTAACCAGGACAGTAGAACGATCTCTTTGCTGATGATGAACACCATGAACAGGATGAGTATTTTGGGTAGCTCGATCAGCTTAAACTTGGTCACTTGGAATATTATCAGCAATTACAGAGGGGTCATCAGACCTACCAGAGCTGCCAGGGACGTCTCCAAAATCCAAGCCTTGAACGTGATTGAGGCAGAAAACAGTGGATCTCTCACTCCCCAATGTAGTTGAGGGGAGGCCAAAAAACATAGGTGAAGAAGTTGGGACCGGGACTGTTGGTACTTCTTACCGTAAGCGAAAGAATCCGTAAGCGCACGGACATCGTAGCACTTCACCCGGAAGTATTTTGGGTATCGTATTTTCCTAAAGGAACAGATGTGTAAAGTCTCATAGCCAGTTCGCCCAAGATAACAAGAAGAAGGATAGCTCAGGTAGTGAGTTTTTCTAAGGATAAAGAACCTAAGTTAAGATAGCTTTGTCACTATAGACTTACTTCGGGCACCAGAGCACACCTGGTTTGCCAGGCGATCCCGACCTATAGCTCTACGTCGAACCCGAACGTGGGGAATTACAAGGGACAGACAGGGATGTCACCACCTGTCGCCTACTCCTCAACCATGGGGAACGAGGCAAACGAAGGTAGCCTCAAGCCTAAACACTGTCTATACTATTGACTACTACTCCAGCGCGTATACAAGGGTTATCCATCTTTATCAAGGCCCTTCTACTAGAGTATCCGTCACGTGGATGGACGATGAACCTGCAAGAAAATAGTGATCAAAGATAACTTTTTTTAAGAACTCAACACCAAAGGTAAACACGAACCTTATACTCCTAGTAGTACTTGGTTCGTTGAGGTACAAGTGTAGAGGGAGCCGACAACCTCGGCACCCCGTCTACTCGATGTACTAGGGTCGCCAAGTACAAGAAGTAGAGGTAGCCGACACTCCGGTACTCCTCCAACTCATAGCTCACTCACTCCCTATTCTAATTCTAGCTAAAGCCTAGGTAGGAATGAAGCCCTTCTTCTCTCTTGCTCTCTTGTGTGTTGATGATGAATGTGAAGAGGGGGCCTCCTTTTATAGCTTGAGGAGGTCGATTTGGTGAGGTATTTTAGGAAAGCACCCATGCAACCGACCTCCCCGTGCATTGATTGCACCGCCAGAAGAAGGTGGGGCCAGGAGAAGTTGGGGCGGTGCAGCCACACCCTAAGCCTTGTGCCTGGCCACCGCCTTTGAAGAGTGGTGTAACACCCTAACATTTACTCCTTTTTAAAATAGATGAAAAGTGATTTGAATTTGCATTTTGTGCCATGAAATATGGGAAAAATAATATTTTTCATTAATTTAAAATTTATCATAAGGGTTAGCGACATTGTTGATGCCTTCAAGCCTCTGCACTGGATTTAATGTACTGTGTGGTTTCATCCAAATTCAAATTTATTTAATTTTTTTTGAAATAGTTTTGAAATAAAAGGAAAAAAATGCTCCCTCACACTCTCTCTTTAGGCCCAGCAAGCCAGCAGGTCAGCCCGCTCTATCTCCCTGCTTCCCCCTCGAGCCCACCTTCTCCTTCGCCGCTTGGGCCAGAGCGCCGCAGACCCACTTTCACTCCCACTCCCGCGTCGGCCCAACCCAGCGCCACCGGCCTAGCCGCGCAGCCAAGTCGTCCGCGCCCTTCCTCTCTCCCGTTTGTCTCACTACCGACGGACCCCGTCTCCTATGCCACTGACACGCCGGACCCACCGGTCAGGGCCGTTTCCTTCCTCCCGTCCGCGTCGGACTCTATCGCCGGGATAGAGTCCACGTCCGCTCGCCTCGCCCGTTGTCGTGCCTCCCAAGTCTTCCCTGGCCTTAAATACCGAGCCCGCATCACGCCGCCTCCATCCCGAGCCTCGGAGCAAGCTCCAATCTCACTAAGTCACCGTGCCGATCCGCAACCTTAGCATCGCCATCGCCGTCGCCCCGCCGAGCTGTCCACCATCGTTCGCTCCGTTCCGTTCTCCGGGTTTGTTTGTGGTGAATTCGCCTCGCATGTCCAATGATGGCCTTAATCGTCGTATCGACGATCGTCGGCGAGGAGCCGAGTACCTCCGGCCATGGCGCCGCCGTATGAGCTGCCGTCGGCGTCTCTCTCTCTCTCTCCCTCCCGTCTGTTTGCATCTGTTCAATCTTGATCCGACGGCCCAGATTCACCCGTACCGGTTCGGCCGATCAGTTTTGCATAAGAGCCCCTACAGTTTCGTGTAATAGAACCCGCAGTCCATAGTGTGTTTTTGAAATACGTTTTCTTCTTTTGAAAACGTAATTGCTCCGGTTAGATACAAAATATGTTTTCATCTATTTATAGTTTTGCCACTATTTTATTTAAGCTATAACTTCTCTGTTTTAGCTCTGATTTGATCCGTTCAAGTTTGCCACTATTTTATTTAAGCCATGAAGAGTGTTTCTAAGGGGTTCTCTATCATGATATCAAAATCCTAGAAGTCAAAGACATGGAAGTCTAGGGCAATTTCAGCATTGTTGTAATACAATGATATGTTGTGAAGGATCCCTAGTCCTTCTAGGCTAGTACGTGGGGTGACTCTGTAGGATTTGATTGTTGGTGCAATAGGTTCGTTACATAAATAGGTGGACACAAAAGATGCAGACATGAGGTTTTTTTCGACAGTTGGATTATAGAGAATATCCACCACACTTGTTTTCTTACCTGTTTTTATTTTGAAACAAAAGAAAACACGAAAACAAGTGCAACAAATATCTCTACTAATAAAATCTTTATTCAATTTGAGATGTACATATTTTGAGTTAGGGAATTTGTTAAAAGCAATTAATTTTATTACATCTATTTTTTCTTTGGGATTAAATAAAGGCTCCAAGAAAACTTTTAATCGTTGACTGTTTACCTTAAAAACATTACCTTCGTCATCTTGAATTGTGATCGCGCCATGTGATGACGTGTTGACGACGGTATACGGTCCTTTCCACTTACTCCGAAGTTTTCCTTCACCAAAGAGCTTGACTTTGGAATTGAATAGAAGAATTTTGTCTCCTTCCTTGAACTCTTTTTGCTTGATTTGGTGACCGTGCCATCTTTTGGTTCTTTCTTTGTAAAGCTTGGCACTATAGTAAGCCTTCTCCCTCCATTTTTCTAGCTCGGCAATTTGCTTTTGTCGGTTTCTGCCGGCTAGTTTTATGTCCATGTTCCAGCTCTTAATTGCCCAGTGAGCTCTATGCTCTAGCTCGACTAGTAAATGTCAATTCTTTCCATAAACGAGCTGGCATGATGACATGCCGATGGGAGTTTTGTAGGCTATCCTGTATGTCGAAAGTGCATCAGGTACCTTGTCCTTCCAGCCTTTCCCCATCTCATTGACTGTTTTCTGCAGGATGTTTTTGATTTGCTTGTTTGACGTCTCTGCCTGACCGCTTGTTTGAGGATGATAGGATGTGGCTATGTTGTGCTTTGATCCAAGCTCCTTTAGGAAGTTTCAGAAGGTCTTATCAATTAAGTGAGACCCTCCGTCACTTATGACCATCTTGGGTGTTCCCAAGCGAGGGAAGATCACTTCATAGAACATCCTTCCGGCATGCTTGGCATTAGCAGCTCTGCACGGTAAGGCTTCTACTCATTTGGATACATAGTCAATGGCTATCAGGATGTACTCGCTGTCATGGGATTTTGGGAATGGTCCCATGAAATCAATGCTCCATAGGTCGAATATATCTATTTGGAGGTTGTAGTGCAAGTGCATTGCGTTCCAAGCGGTGATACTCCCAGGCAGCTAGCATTTTCGACATCTTCTAATGAATTCTTTGGTGTCTTCGTACATCGTAGGCTAGAAGAACCTGCACTGCTAGATCTTGGCTTGTGTGTGGAATACTCCGTAATGGCCTCCGTACGGTGCTGCATGGCATTTTTCTATGATTTGCATCCCCTCTGCCGTCGGTACACACATCCTTAATAGTTCATCAGAACACACCCTGTACAAGTATGGGTCATCCCAAAGATGATGTCTGCTTTCTGTTTGCAACTTTTTCTTGTTCTCCCCTAGTGGTACGTATCCTGCAACCATAAAATTCACAATGTTCGCGTACCACGAGTTGGAGTCCATCACCTTCAGCAGCATGTCGTCGCGTAGGAAGTCGTTTATTGGTATTTCTGGCATGTTAGTGACTTGGATACGCGACAAATGTGTCGGCACAAAAAATGTCAACACGTAGCAAGCCGGAAGGATCTGCTTGATGGAGCAAGGCTAGAGATCCGCTTGGCTTCAACGCAGGACCAGTCGACCCTACGAATTCTTGAAGGCGTGCCAGTCAATTTGACTTGCAATTGACAAGGAGAGAAAGTTTATCAGTAATTTAAGGTGGAATATGCCGGTTTTGCCCAGACAGTTCCAAGTGTGCCGCTTTGGAAGCAGCCAGATGGGAAAATCGACTAAATAGCCGATACGAGAAGAAATCGGTTGTTAAGGACTATAAAGCTCGTGGGTCATGATTGATTTTAGATACAATGCACCTAGATATAAGTAACATCATCAACTAAATAAATATAACTGGTGTAAAGCATTGAGCCGATAAGTTTAACGAGAAAGATATAACATACGAACAAATCGACTGTCT
The DNA here is from genome assembly GCA_904845875.1 of Miscanthus lutarioriparius. Lineage (NCBI taxonomy): Eukaryota > Viridiplantae > Streptophyta > Magnoliopsida > Poales > Poaceae > Miscanthus > Miscanthus lutarioriparius. The sequence continues at coordinate 70,572,201 of CAJGYO010000012.1, read as the reverse complement.
AGTACAAATGGATCTACAAACGCTCTGAATCTAATCTGTTACCATCAATAGTGAGGTTCGACCGGATCGATGCAGCTATGATGATAACAACAAACTAAAGCCAAAGAATCCATAAAACCATCTATACGTTGACAGGTTTATTTAAGACATGCTATATGTGTGAAAGCACAGGCGAATCGGTTGAAATAGCCGATTCAGGTAGAAAAGGGATCATAGCATGTGAACAATCAACTATTTAACATGGATAGATCTATGAACTCATTAGACCTAACCTGTTATCCTTAACAGTGGGGTTCGACCGGATTGATGGCAGCCATGATAAAGACAACAAATCAGACCTTTAAAATAAACAGATCTATTCACATTTAACAGGATCATGAAGACATACTATGAGCGTTAAAGTGTGAGCAATCGGCTATTTAGTCGATGTAGGCATAGCAAACAGTCGAGGTCATGCCTGGTCGAAAGCAAATCTACTAGCTAGCATACTCCGATCTAAAGTACTAACAGTGGGGATCAACCGGATCGTTACATCCATAATAGCGAGCTATAGACCAGATTCAACTAGCTAGTAAACCTTCCCAAGATCAGACACGCCTTGACCGCGTACTATGCACGACCAAGATCGAAGTAGAACAACCGATGAAACATAATCCGTTGTTTAAAGTAAGAACCATCGCGATGTAAAAAAAATAAACGGGGGACTAAAAGGATGTGAGGCCGATCTAGATCGATCTCAATCGGGTAGGTTGATATTGCTAAAACTAATGATAATAAGAATATCAGTAAGATCGGTAACTTAATGAATCTACCCGAAGGATGTCACCCTTAGGTAGAGCCGATAACTTGACCTTGATCTAATTCGAGCAGTGGAGGTCGAACCTAACCGATGTAGTCGTACTTGAACTAGATAAGGATCAATAACTAGCTTATACTAGAGCTCGCAAGAGGTTGGCCGGACCGATGCAACCTTACAAATAGAAGTATAAGCCATGATGGTACTTATAGACAATCCGGAGGTTGACCGGACCGATGCAGCCCTACTTGTTGAATAACTCGCCGAGATCTACACTACTACTCCTAAGGGTTGGCGTGAAGCCAAAAAAGTAATTGGTATTGATTGATTGTATGTCCTTTACAATAGCCGAGGGTTCAATATTTATACCCGGAACCTAAGCATGAATCCTACTCAAATACGACTCATTACAATCTTTGGAATAAAAGAAAACATTCCTAACTTAAGATAACTTGGACTCTAATCTTCCCTTTTTGTAGAGTCCGACATTTTTCTCTCGACGCCAACCGTAGCTCATTGATGTTATCTGTTGATATCATCTGAAGAGAGCCAATCCTAGTACCGCATCTGAATCAGCTGATATCGATCCTTATGCAATCGATTCCTTGATGAATCAATCTTGGAAGCTTTGAGTTCCCGCGTTCTTCTTTCCACATTTTGGTGTAAACACATGCCCCCCCAATTTTGGGATAAAAATGATTTTATTCTAAAATTCCTATTTACCTGTTCACCATGTCTCAAATTTCCAAGACATACGCGTGACTCCTGACTTCTCGGTCTGAGTTTTATATAATATCCCAATAGTATCATTTCCAAGCCACTTGGCCCATTCGCTTTCCCCTTTTTTCTCAAGCAAATCTTAACAGCCGACGCCGCCATCGCCAAGGCCTCAACCCTAGCAAATCCTCTGCTCTATCAAGCTATTATTCAAGCAACCTTCCTCAGATTCAGATCTATTTTGGCTGCAATGGCGACCAGCGACCACATCCCCGAGGTATGCTTTCAAGTTCCTATTTTCAAAGTATCAGCCGTTACCCTGCATTTCCTTTCTTCTCAAATTTATTTTATCTGGTTTCTAGGAAATGAGGAATGAAATTTTGATTCCATTGGTTGTTGCTCCCAATGTCTATTTTCTTGGGCATATGGGTGACCTTGATCCATTTGACTTTATCCGTCAAGAAACCAACTGAATCCCTTCAAACAATCTATAGTGGATTTGTCCTCCTGGAACACCAAAACTCCCTTCAGAAACTGGCCCAAAATGCCTAGGGGATGGAGAGATTGGTTTCGCAGGGTATTGGGGAAAAAGGCTGGAGATTCAGAGATTTATAACTTGGATCAATGCTTGACACTCTCGTTGTCTAGAATGGAGAGGAATGATTCACTCATGATTTCTGCTTCTTATTTCTAGTCTAACACCCTAAATGCTTTCGTTTTTGGTCATGGCTCATTGACCATCACTTTGGCCGATGTTTATATGTTGACTGACCTTAAAATAATAGGATCAATGCAACCCTATGACTTCAAGTGCTGGATCCAAGAAATTAGCCAAAATATCAGACTGCATAGGATGGGCAAGCTACATTCTAAACCATATTGGAGATGGATCAACTGTGAGGGAAAGAGAACATGTGGCTTTTTTGAACATGTGGTTAGAAAGATTCATCTTCTGTGGGTCATCTTGTGGTCCGACTTACAATCATAAACTCATGGCAGAGCATCTGGCAGTAGGCGTTGAGATTCCTCTTGGAAAGTATTTGTTGGGATCAGCTTACCATTTGATGCATCAGGTGGCCGCTTAGCTGCTGAAGAATGAAGCAGTGCACACCATCAGCGGCCCTTGGTGGCTAATACAAATATGGTTAAATTTGTATATGCATAAGATTGTAAAGCCAAATCTCCAAAATTTGAGCTTTCCATCCTCCAACTTTGATGAGGAATACAGAGGCGAAGAAGGAAGAACCCGTTAGTGCACGAACTATGGTGAAGCTGCATCGGCCATAACAATTGCTGTCGATGTGGGCCATCTCTTCAAGAAGTTTTATAGAGGGTTTGATGCAGATATTCTGACTTGGCTACCCTATGATGAGGATGAGAACAATGAGTTGGTCTTCCCATTCAAATTTTGATTTGAATCAGGCTGCTTAGACGAAACGACAACTACAATCTTCGATTACTTCATCAAACCTTGCATTCTTCCAGCTGAATTTCATCATGGCTGTGGCAAAATGTCTACAGGTTCCTTCCTTCCAGGCAACCTTCCAACCTATGAGTTTTACAACCCTTCTTTTGTAGCTCGTCAGTTTGGTCTTGGTCAACTGCCCCCAGGCTATTTTTCAAAGATATACTGAAACCGAGAGAAGGCATTAGTGAGGCAATAGAAGCTTCTAGAGTGTTTCAGTTAGGATCAGATCTTCCTTCCCTCTATCTGCATGAATGGACTAGAGCCTCTTTCACTTTCTATTTATATGATCTCTAGTGGCAAGAATGGCACTCCCACCTCTTCTGTGGGTCAGTCCATCCTAGATGCATATCTCTGGATGGAGATTTCGCTTTTGACAGTGAGGTAACCTACCATTCCTTTTTTAGAAAAATATTCGATAAATTCCCCTATCAACTGTTCCGACAGAATTTTTTAGGACACTGAATCCGATCCCCCAAGCCACCATGCCTAGCCTCAAGAATGGGATCAACTGCACCCACACTAAAGAAACTAATGAAAACCCAAGCTACCTCTATAATTGTAACATATCAATCTTCAAAATGCAAGGTAGCTCAAGGGACAATCTAGAAAACCATTACTGGGAAAAGACTTCGTAGAATGAGACCATCAACTGCTCAGGTAAAACAATTCATCTTTCCCTCTAAATGATATTCAACTTCTAATCCCCTTTCTTCATAGTTATCAACCATTGTATCCCAATCTGCTCTGGGTGCGAAACTGTTGTCCTAGGCATTTAAATCAGCATCAACTAAACCTTCATCGGCTGGTCCTCAAAAGGAGTCAATTTTGGTTGAACCAAACGATGCTTCTAAGACTGTAGAAGATGAGAACCCTTCCACTTCAATCCCTGATGTTGCCAAGGTATCTCCTCAAAATTCTTAATTCTTATTCAATTTCTACCCTTCTCTGACCATTTATCACTCTAAATACTCCTCGAGGAAATGTTTACGCAAGAGCAGGAGTCTGACAGTCTACCCATTGAAAATGATCCTGTTATTATTGACACCCAGACTATCGAACCTCCGGTCTAGCAAACAATTGATGGTAAGAAAGTAATATGTCTATTTTATCCTTCTACAACAAGCATGAATTGAAAAATCTTCCTTGATATTTGTAGATACCGATGTTGAAAGTTCAGAGCTGATTCAACCAGATACCATTGGTACATCATTAGCTGTTCCTTCTTCTCAGATAGAAGCTATCCTGGAAAAGGTACCATATTTACTTCACCATTTATCTTATTATCAACTGATTCAATCCTCGAAACAAGATTTTCTTATATATAGGTACTTAATTTTCCAGCTTCGAGCTACTCTTTCAATCTTGACGAGTATATAGATGAAGATGAAATTAGCTCATCAGCCACCTCTTCTAAAGAAGCTTTATCAGAAGAGACCAGAAATCGGTTAAGGGACATATTGCCAATGCTTGAGAAGGATATAGCCGATTTGGTCCAAGATGCAAATTCAATGCAAAGAGCCTTCTCAGCCATTAAGGATAATTTATCCCTAGATCTCATTAAAGTCTTGTCAGCTCTATCCATCATTGAAGATCAAGCCCTAAAGGTGAAAAAGGCTTAGAGGAATCTATCTAATCGTGAAGCTTTATTGGCCAAGAAGAGCTCCAACAGACAAGAGGCCAAAGAGCCGACTCAACTGATCAATAATTTGAAGAACCCCCCCTCAGGATTGACCCAGAGCTGAACCAACTAGAAACCAAAGGTGCAAAACTTGAGAAGGAACTGGAGAACGTGAAGGCTACCATCGATCGCCATAAGTCCAATCTGGCTCAAATACCCAATGCCATTAAGCAGAAGAAATAGGAACTGCTGACCAACATCAGAGAAGGCAAAGCTATCTACAGCAGCGTTGAGAATATTCTTGGATCAGCCGAAGAAGACAAGCAACAAATCGTAGAAGTCGATGCTATCCGGCTAGAAGCATTGAAAGCAATCCAGGATGTTCTAAACTTGTAATCTGCATACCAACATGTATTTTGTGTGGAACCAATGATAACCATATTTTCTATCGATCTATTGTATTTCTTGTCTCGTCTAAAGAGCTGAGTTGAAAATAGCCGATTCTAGACCTCTGACCTTAATCCAATTAAGTCTGAAAACATGACCTTCATTAAGAAAACTCCTCAATCTTCTATCCTCAGTTATCAACGCCGCATTCTCTTCGACATTAGTGAGGTGGCGCTTTGCCTTCTATTAATTGCGGTTGCCTTTTGCATGTCCCGAGATATCTACCACCTTGCTTCGTGGCTATAAATACTAGCCGAGGGCTCCGGCCTCGAACACATTTATACTTGCAACTGCTCCTATTTCTCTGCACTTCTCCACCTTCACAAACCCTGTAGCGGTTTTCTTCCCCTTTTTCGTAGATCCAATCAAACCTTATGGCTGGCGAGGACAACCGGGGCAAGCGCATAGCGGAGGAGGTTCTAGAGGAGAACCTACCGATGAGCCAACGCCTCCGCTGTATGAGGTGAGATCGATATCTTCTGCTCATGGCAATGAACTTCTCTAACTTGTTTATAGGTTCGTCGTAAATGACAGCCTTCGTCCACTTCCTCCTAGGGTTGGTGAGCCCTCCAATGCTGCATCTGATGCCACCTCCGCACCAGATTCATCGTCGGACTCCTCGACTCCTATAACAGCGACGACGCCCGACGTTTCCTCTAGGAGTGGAGGGCAGCCCATGATTGTTATTTCGAGGCAACTCGGGAAAACGACCAGCTTGAGATCCACCTTGGGGCCTCTCAAGCCGCCCTTCACGCCACCAAGGAAGAGGCCAGCGCTGCTTGGGCGCGGCTGGCCGAGTCCGATGCCATGGTGGCGGGTAAGATGGACTCCAAGAACACCTTTATTTTGATTTCCACTGTCTTTATCTTGATTGCTCCTTTGTTTCTGTGATCGCCAGCGTTGATGGTGTAGTTGGAGTCCCTCCGACTAGCGGCGAACGTGGCTACGGTGGCCGTCAACGCCTGGGCCCCCTCATCAATGCTCGCCTCCATGACGTCCTGGCGTGTGTCCAGGAGATCGCCCTTCATGGCGTCCGTCGTGGCGCATCAGTGGCGCTGGCCGTGGTGTAGGTCTAGACCGGGTACGACCTCCATACCATGGAGACCAGTTTCCCAATGGGCGATGGCCCCGAGGAGCACGAGGAGTTGATCGAGGACTTTTTTGACGTGGCGGAGGCCATCGTGGACATCACATCCACTCAGGATGTGATAAACAATGTCTCTGATTAGTTTGTATTTAGGGCAAACTAATCAACGAATAAAATCTTCTGTTTTTTCTATGATCATATCTCAGTGTACTTTCTGCAATGTCTTTGTATACATCATGATTGTCTTTGCATTTGTTTTTGCTCTATAGGCGATACATATCGTATCGGCTTTTCCCCCCTTTTGGGGTAATTTTAAGCTAAAGGCGATACCCTTCTGGTACCGGCTATTAGAGCCGATGACTGAACAAATCAGCTGTCAAGTATTGATCCAAATGCTAGGATAATATCCCTTCAGACATTTCCCATTGATCGCTTCTTGATAGGTTGCACCAGAACTCTTTAGACCAAAGATCAAACAATTAATCGATCTAGGCCAGACATCTCATTAAGCAAAATAATCTTTAAATTCCTTCAATAAATCTCATCAACTCTTGCTTGTACTCAGGATCCGATTTAGCATTCACATACATTGGCCTAGGCCTATCTCCAGAACCAATGTCTATCTCCTCTAATTCATCGTCCGACGTGAAGCCATGCCCTAGTTTACCACCTGTACCATCTATTGGATTATCCATTAAAACAAACTCTCAGAGCCGATTGCTTGGATTGACTATCGGCTTTCATCATTGATCTTAATGAAGCCTCCTTCCCATAGCTTGCCAGAAAAACACTCGAAGTCTTCCAGCTCCCAATACATTGGATCAACTGTTGCAATACTTATAGAATCATCAGCGTGAACCAGCTCAACATCATCTCCATGCCACTAAATCAAGCATTGATGCATAGTCAATGGTACACAACAATTTGCATGAATCCAATCATGACCAAGGAGTAAACTGTATGAACCTTTTTCATCAATGACAAAGAATGTGGTGAGCAAAGTTTTACTTCTGATTGCCAATTCGACATTTATTGTCCCCCTGGTCTTGGATGCATTACCCCCAAAATCCTTAAGCATCATGTCGGTCTCAATCAAATCTCCTGGTCCCTTGCCAAGCTTGCAAAAAGTAGTATAAGACATAAGATTGAAAGAAGTACCTCCATCTACCAACATTTTGTTCATCGGCTTCCCATCAACGAAACCTTTTACATATAAAACTTTTAAGTGCCGATGCTTGACTGGTTTATCGAATATAGCTTGCTGTATCACTGTCAGCTTGGCAACTATCTCCTCATACTCCAATTCATCAAAATCTAAATAGACTTCTTGGTCTGATGGAGCTCTAAATTCTGACGGCAACAGAAAAGCCATTTGAATATTAGCCGATGGTTGACCCCTATCGGCTGTTTGTTTAGCACGCCACACCTGAGGTCTGCCAGATGCCTGAGCCTGTTCTAGCTCTCTGTTCCTTAGGCGTTGTACCCTTCTTTTTTGGCTTCTTGTCAAACCTCCTGGACACCATTGCCCTTCCTGCCAAACATACTCTTCCTCATTACCTTCTTCTTCATGATCAGCCAAGTTTTGATCAACAACTCGCTTCACAAGCCGATCATAAACACTTCTATTTTTTAATCGCCGATCCATATTATTATGATGATGCTCATCTCGAGCATGGATAGACTGGCGGTTGTCTTGAGATTGCCTAAACTCCCAATATTGCTCACTGCAGTCTAGGCAATCATTTTTAGTAGGCAATTTCAAACCTTCATTCTAACAATGTCTAAAGAAAGGATAATTCCAATGTGATTCAGCTTGCTTTCTTTCATACCTCTCTTTCTCCTGTTGATGCTGGTATTCTTTCTCCTTTAACCAATGCTGATAATCCTTTTCCTTCTATCGTTGCCATTTATTCAACAAAATCCGAGATGTGACACGCGACCTTATTGCCCCGTTCCTTGATGTCTCTCCCTGTTCATATCGGCTCTTGTGCTGGTCGTGATGCCTTTCAATCTCTCTATATTCATTAGCCGATATTTGCATCTTTGGGTCGACTGTTCCGGTTTCTCTTACTCTGGTTGATGTCAAGACTTTAGTTTTCCCTTTAAGCAACCTAGCATCAACCATGTTCTGATCTCTTGGGGAAAGGATTATCATAAACTTTCATCTTCTGAGGTGTATCAAATTTGAGCTTCCCTTGCTGAATAGCCCTCTGTATTTGTTGCCGGAAAATTCTGCACTCATTAGTAGAATGAGAAGTAGCGTTATGAAATTTGCAGAACTTCTTATTCCTCAATTGATCAGGAGTTAACATAACATGATTGTCAGACAACTTGATCTGTCCCTTCTCAAGTAAGAAATCGAAGAGGTTGTCTGATTTTGTGACATCGAAATCATAGCTCTCTTCAACTCCTTTTCCCCAAGGATTTGGCACCATTACTGTCTTCTTGCCCCAATTCCATTCGGCCGCAGCAATCTCTTCTTCATCATCCTCATCGCTGTCATCAACTGAATATGGATTATAGGCTTTGGCAATTGCGGCACTCTTTTGGAATCGGGTATCTCTGCGCATATTCTGGAATTAGCTATTAAGTGCTGCCACTCGTTGAGCCAACTGACGTAAATTGTCAAACTCTTGCCCCAGCAGCTTCTCTCTCCATGTTGGCAATATTCCTTGAATAGCTAAAGCAGCTAGCTGATCATCAGTTATATTCATTGAGAAGCACAAATTTCTGGTCTCTCGAAACCTCTGAAGAAACTCAGCATCCGATTTATTAGTTCTCTGCCTTATGGTCCTCAAATCGGTAATTTTCTTTTCTCCTGTCCTAGTATAAAAATATGTATGAAACTTCTTCTCTAGGTCAGCCCAATTGGCAATAGAATTGACTGGTAATGATGAAAACCAAGTGAAGGCTGGTCCTGACAGGGACAAGGAGATGAAACAAACTCGATGGGCCTCTTTAATGGAGGCTTCGCCCAACTGTGTAAGATACGACTGACATGTTCTATTGTACGCGTGCTATCTTGGCCAGTGAACTTAGCAAACTCCGGGAGCCTGTAATTTGTAGGAAGAGCGACCAAATCATATCACTCTAGATATGGACGTTTGTATGAGATGGTCTACCCTTTTTGCTTCAAACCTAACTGATTCTTCATCATCTTGGTCACTCTAAGCAACAACTCATCAGCATTTGAATCTAGATTTCTTTGCAATTGCTGACCCATCTGCGGATTAAAATTTTGGGTACCTTATACCCTAGATTTGGAATCATATGAAGGGTATTGTAATATATGCCATAATGATATCCTTGTGGAATCTCTATCTGTTGGGTCCTTTGCTGATTTGCTACTTGAAACCTCTGGTTGTAGATGTTGGGATCTGTATCTCTACGAATCTTTTGAATTGATGACACTATTTTTTGAGCCGATGACGGTATTTGGCATGTTGTGCCAAAATTAACCACTTGATTCTGGACTTGCCCCGTCCACTGTTGCACATGATGTACTGATGATCTAGGATTATACTACATCTGATTAGTAGTGGTACCCTAAACTTACTCAGATAAGCTTTGAACTGCCTAGACATCATCATTACCAGCTAGTGCTGCTTCTTGATGGCTAGTACCAGCTTGATTAGTCCCCTAAGTCAATAGATGTGGAATGTTGAAGTAAGCCGGTCCAACCTGATCAATTGGACATCCATGAAACACCTCTTTCATGGTATTGTGGAATGTGTTCAAGAAAGCTGTATTATGGTTCAACATGGCATCATGAACAGATTTGTTTACAGCATCTACGAAGAAACACCTATCATCAGCTTCATCTGTATCTGACTGTCCATGCATGAAAACTCTTGGTATTGGATATTTCTGAACAATTTTATTGTCATGTGTCTTGGTGTAGGACAACAAACGCTTATTCTAAAATTCTTCTATAGCTTTACTGATGACATCTTTATCCTCATCAGGTAGGTCTTCATAAGGCACCATAAGAATGTCACTATTGTTGTAAGTTGCCATGACGATTGTGGGGTCCCACCGGGCCTGCCAGAACGCGTGTTGGTACAAAAAATGTCAACACGCAGCAAGCCCGAAGGATCTGCTTGATGGAGCAAGGCTGGAGATCCGCTTGGCTTCAACGCAGGACCAGTCGACCCTGTGAATTCCTGAAGGCATGCCAGTCAATTTGACCTGCAATTGTCAAGAAGAGAAAGTTTATCAGTAATTTAAGGTGGAACATGCTAGTTTTGCCTAGACAGTTCCAAGTGTGCTGCTCCGGGAGCAGCCAGACGGGAAAATCGACTAAATAGCCGATACGAGAAGAAACCAGCTGTTAAGGACTGTAAAGCTCGTGGGTCATGATGGATTTTACAGTAACAGATACAATGCACCCAGATATAAGTAACATCATTAGCTAGATAAATATAACCGGTGTAAAGCATTGAGCCGATAAGTTTAACGAGAAATGATATAACATGAGAACAAATCGACTGTTTAGTACAAATGGATCTACAAACGCTCTGAATCTAATCTGTTACCATAAATAGTGAGGTTCGACCGGATCGATGCAGCTATGATGATAACAACAAACTAAAGCCAAAGAATCCATAAAACCATCTATACGTTGATAGGTTTATTTAAGACATGCTATATGTGTGAAAGCACAGGCGAATTTGTTGAAATAGCCGATTCAGGTAGAAAAGGGATCATAGCATGTGAACAATCGACTATTTAACATGGATAGATCTATGAACTCATTTACGTTATCTGTTGATGTCATCCGAAGAGAGCCGATCCCAGTACCACATTTGAATCAGCTGATATCGATCCTTATGCAATCGATTCCTTGATGACCGAATCTTGGAAGCTTCGAGTTTCTGCATTCTTCTTCCCAAATTTTGGTGTAAACAAAATGATCTGCAACAGTATTTCTACTCTTTTTTTGTCTTTTATTTCAAGGTCAAATTCTTGGAGTAGAAGTACCCATCTTATTAATCTAGGTTTAGCGTCTTTCTTAGTGAGCAAGTATTTTAATGCAGCATGATTAGTGTAAACGATAACTTTTGCTCCCACTAAGTAAGACCTAAACTTGTCAACAACAAAAACAACTGCTAGAAGCTCTTTTTCAGTGGTAGCGTAGTTAAGTTGTGCTCCAGACAATGTTTTGCTGGCGTACGTGATTGCGTGATGCTTCTTATCTTTGGTTTGGCCAAGGACCGCACCAACAACATAGTCACTAGCATCACACATTATCTCAAAAGGTAGCAACCAATCGGGTGGTTGGATGATTGGCGCTGAGATGAGTGCTTTTTAAGGGTATGGAAAGCATTTAAGCACTCATCGGTGAACTCAAAAGGTGCATCCTTAGCTCATAGGTTCATGAGGGGTCTAGAGATTTGTGAGAAGTCTTTAATAACATGTTTGTAGAACCCCGCATGACCTAAGAAGCTACGGATTCCTTTCACGTTCATAGGGGGTGATAGTTGCTCGATAACCTCGATCTTGGTTTTGTCCACCTCGATCCCCCTTTCAAACACAAGGTGCCCAAGGACAATGCCTTCTCAAACCATGAAATGGCACTTTTCCCAATTAAGTACTAGGTCCTTTTATTAGCATCGTTGTAAGACTTTGTCTAAATTCTCAAGACAGTGGTCGAGAGTTTTTCCATAGACCGAAAAATCATCCATGAATACTTCCATGATTTCTTCAATCATGTCTAAGAAAATAGACATCATGCACCGTTGGAATGAAGTGGGTGCATTGCACAACCTGAACGACATTCATCTGTACACATACGTTCCATACGGGCAAGTGAATGTCATCTTGCTTTGATCATTGGGGTGGATAGGAATATGATGATACCCTGAATACCCATCAAGGAAACATAAGAAAGTGTGCGTCGCCAACTGCTCTAACATTTCATCAATGAAAGGCAGTGGGAAGTGGTCTTTCTTTATAGCCGAGTTGAGTTTTTGGTAATCTATACACATTCTCCACCCCATGACGGTTCGTTGTGGAATCAATTCGTTTTTACTATTTTCAACGACTGTCATTCCTCTTTTCTTGGGTACCACCTAGACGGGACTAACCCAATCACTATGTGGTATGGGATAAATAATCCTGGCATGAAGAAGTTTGAGGACTTCCTTCTTCATGACTTCCCTCATCACATTATTCAGCCTTCGTTGAGGTTCTCTAGACAGTGTGCTAGAGGGATTGATTGGAATGTGATGGGTGCAAAGTGTTGGACTTATCCCCTTAAGATCCTAAAGGGAATACCCCAAAATAGACCTTTGTTTCTCAATAATAGCGATGAGTTTGGTTGTCTCCTCAACAGTAAGCTTGTCACTTACGATTATAGGAGTTTTGGTGTCGCCATTAAGAAAAGCATAACGTAGGCCAGCAGGTAGGGGTTTAAGTTCAACCAGAGGTTGTGCTGGTACTTTCTCCTTGGGAAGGTTTAAGGTTTCACCTAAGTTATCCTTCTCTTCAATGAAGAGTTTGACATCTTTTTCTAAGGCCAACTCGGGAGATTCAAAAGGCAAAACTGACGTACCCTCCTCGGGCAGTTGTGGATTGGGGAGAATTCTGCCACCGAGTTTTTGCCTTGAGTGATAGGAATGGAAAAAGTTTCTCTCCCTAGCTTTATGTCCAGGTCCCCTAACATTGGTGGTTCTATGAAGAGTTTTTCTAAGGGGTGCCCTATCATGATATCAAAATCCTGGAAGTCAAAGACATGGAAGTCTAGGGCAATTTTAGCATTGTTGTAATACAATGATATGTTGTGAAGGAACCCTAGTCTTTCTAGGCTAGTACATGGGGTGACTCTACAGGATTTGAATGTTGGAGCAATGGGTTCGTTACATAAATAGGTGGATGCAAAAGATGTAGACAAGAGGTTTTCTCCGACAGTTGGATTATAGAGAATATCCACCACGATTCCACAAATTTTGCATTGGATGGTTAAAGAAGGGGTGAGAATATGAATTTCTTTAGAAAAAAGCTCGGCTTCTTCTACCCATTCACTGCTCATGATGGCTAACAACTCCTTGACAGATTCTCTAAGGAATTCTTTGTCTAGTGGGTCAAGAGGAATGATGGGAACTGGTGGTCTCTTTTGGTATGAGTGTTTTGAGGTATTACCAAAATCTTCATGATATTCATCCTTGAAAAATGGAAATTACGAAGGTTGGAAACCTTCCCTCAGAGTTTCTGGTTTGGGTGAGGGTCTCTAAATGGGAGGTATTAGTTCGGCCTTGGCCAAAGAGACTTCCTCATCGCTTGATTCGGGCTCTACACATAGGGGTTCTAGGGGAGGAGTGTTCTCTAGAATGTGGCCTAGTAAATCTTCTCCTTTCGCTATGGTTTTATGGTTGAACGAACCTCCTACAGTGATATCAAGCTGTATGGTAGACTCCTTGCTAAGACCTAACCAAAAATGCTGTAACAGCACATGGTTTGGTATAGACAAGTCTTGGTTAGAGTGTGCTAGGAGTGAAAATCTGGCCCAAGCTGCACCTTTGGTTTCCTTCTCTTTTTGTTGGAAATTGAGAATCTCTTGTCGTAGGGAAGCAATTTGAGATAAAGGGAAGATCGCAAGACATAATCTATTCCTCAATTCTTCCTAATCTTCTTTTACCTTCTGTCGGGTTCATAAACCCAGGGTCCCTCAGGGACCGGCTTCCATGCCACGGCTTGGTGCAAGCAGATAGCACGCAACTCATGGGCCAGCCCAAGTACCTAAGCGCCAGGCTGAAGGAATGATCCAATCTCCGATCGGAAGGTCAGGCCGAGAAGGAATAACGCCCGTTTTCCGGCTCCAGCCCACCCCTCCGACTGGAGCGCTCGATCCAGTCGCCAGCCTACCTCCGGATGGCCTCTTCAACCGGAAGGCCTGGCCAAAAGCACCGTTTCTGACTCTGACCCTGCACTCTTCGACCGGGGATACGCCTAGCCCCTGCTCACCGCTCTTCTCAGACTGGCGCGATCAGAACCAACTGGGATCAATCGACCAGGGATGCCTGCTCGGTAGGGACCAGGAGACATGCAGAGAAAAGTGGGGCTAGGCACACAAGTCAAACCATGGTACCAGGGACCATACCCTGCACGGAACAGTACTCTGGAACTGCCCTGACACAAACAGTATTGTAGGCGCCTACATTTCCCCTACAGTATTATGGGCGCCATTAAAACTCCCATACGGTAAGGCTCCCCCGCATGCCTCTGGGCATCAACAGTGTTGTGGGCGCTGGGATTTACCATACCGAGTGCACATGGTGGAACTCCTCACATGCGTCTAGGCATCAACAGTGTATGCAGGTACCGACATCTGCCATACCCAGACAAGGACGACGGAACCTCCCATGTGCATCTGACATCCAATAGTGTTGTGGGCGCCCACCATCATCCTATGCCTATCGGCGTGGGCAACAAGGCTAGAAGCACTCGTACTCTCTCCCTCTCACTTGTAAGGCCATCCCCTTCATCTATAAAAGGGGATGTGCCCTCTCCCAAAAGACAGAGCCCTTTAGTTAATCAACATCGATCAAGTTCACTAGCTCACAACCACAGAACCGTCGGGTTCAGACCTCAAGCACACGCTTGAACACTTAGCTCATAGCGTAGCTCCTGTCGCTCTCGGCCCTTCCGACCAGAGCCGACCGGACCTCTTATACACCCCATCTTTCTCCTTCTCGTTTGTAACCCCACTGCAAACTTCGAGCAGCTGGGCTCAGGAATAAAGTCACTGACCGACTCAAACTGGACGTAGGGCACGTTACCTAAACCAATATAAACCCTATGTCATTGAGTGATAGGCCACCTCCGATCATAACGTACGGTAAAACTACAAATATTTACTAGTTGGCCACTTTCTGTACCGACACCTTCCCTACGTTATGGGCGTACCATTGCTTTTCCCTCTCATCAAGAGAGAAGGGAAACAACTTCCACCAAAGAGTTTCGTGTGACAGGCCCGAAATGGTTAGGCATGCACAGAGCTGCTCAAATTCCCATAGGTGATGATATGGGTTTTCGTAATCTAACCTTGAGAAGGTTTGTTCCCGAACCATGGCTATAAAGCCAGGGCGGAGTTCATAGCTAGAATCTATGATTGGCTTCGAGGATTGTGGTGGCTCTAAGAACTCGCCCTTGGGAGCAGAAAGTTAATGAATTGATGGTTGCTCCATTGGAAAAAGAATAAAAAGAAAAGAAAGGTAAAAAAAGAATACACAGGCAAACTAGGTTCGGAGATAATTACGACAACCGTTCTCCGGCAATGGCGCTAGAAATGCTTGTTGGTACTTCTTAGCGTAAACGAAAGAATCTGCAAGGGCACGGATATACCGTCGTAGCACTTCACCCAGAAGTATTCAGGGTATCATTGAAAGGGGACAGTGACGCCTAAGAAGAGGGGGGGATTTGGCAACTTAAAAGTCTAACTCAAAACTATGGCCACTTTTTCTACCTTTAGCAAAACCTATGCAAAAGATAATCTATCTAAATGTGCAACTACGGTTTGCTAGTGTGTTGCTATCTCTACCGCAAAAGGAGTTATGCAAACAATGTAAATGCGGAAGCTAAAGAGTAAGGTAGAGATATGCAAATTCCCATCGACAACTCCGGTATTTTTACCGAGGTATCGAGAAGCGCGCAAGCTTTCCCGTAGTCCTCATTGGAGCTCCTCGCAAGGAATCCCTCGCAAGGGCCAAGCTCCCGATCGGGTAACTCCGTGGATAGCCCCGGGCCTTCCCCACACACAAGTGGGTGTCCGGTGTGCCTTCCGACAAGCCTCTCCCGGACCGCTCCCCACCATCTTCACTATCAAGCTTCCGGCCGAACCGCCGTGGGCCTTGTTCCCTCCGGTACACAGTGGCGGCCACACCACAAACACGGTTGGTGCGATATCACAAGACTACAAGTCCCTCTGATGTACAACAATGGTGCACGCAAGCACCGATTGGTAAGAGGTATGCAAACCTCACTAAACACTAGGCCTAAACCTAGAGCAAGCGCATAAGCGGTGGTCTAATCAACCTAAGCACTTGGCAAAGCACCTACGCTAATCACCTAATGAATCACTAAGCACTATGCAAGTGGAGATCACTAAAATGGTGTATCAACACCCTTGGTATGTTTCCTCAGCTCCACCCTACTCAAATGGCCGGTTGGGGTGGTCTATTTATAATCCCCACTGAGAAAGTAGCCATTGGGGATGAAACCCACCTTTCTGCTACTGACCGAACGCTGCTGTCATCCAGATCGGTCCCATCTGGTCGTCCCGACCATTAAAGCACGCGCGTTGATCGGACGCACTATCGAGTCCGGTCACTATTGATCGGACGCGCCCGGTCATGCTGTCACTGCTCTGGAACCTCTATAGACTCGATCGGACGCTACAGTTCCTATATCTGGTCGATTGTCTGCCAGCGTCCGGTCAGTGCTGAATGTGTTGCCGGGATGATAAACAGTGCCATCGTCGCGTCTGGTCACTTTTAGTCCTTAGCATCCGATCGCTGCTGCTGACGCCACTGTTGCCGAGCATCTTGATCGGACACGTTCGGTTGCTATAAGGGCCGTGTTCAGTCACCTCTGTGAAGCTCTTTTCTTCGCGATCTTGCGTCCGGCTTGGTTCTCATCTTCGTGCTTGGACTTTGCTTGATATATTGGATCCTCTCTTGTGCTTCTAGGGTCTTGCTTAAGGTGTTGATCATCGGATTATCTTGTCGCCTTAGTCCAAGTCACGTCTTGCACCCTATTGAACTACAAAACAATCACTTGCAAATTCATTAGTCCAATTTTGTTGTGTTGGTCATCAAACTCCAAAATACAAAGTAAATGGGCCTAGGGTCCATTTTCCTTACAATCTCCCCCTTTTTGGTGATTGATGACAACTCAACCAAAACAAGTAAATAATAAAAAATTTTGGAATTTAAAAACTATTTACTTGCTAGGATGCAATGCAAAGGGCAAGATTATATGATGCTAAAATATACCACATGTAAAACATCTTTGGAAACTTATCTTGCTCTTGCAAATGTCCCCATGTGGCATTATGGATTTAAGCCTTCCCCTAACTCCATAATCCACTATCCTTCCTTTCTCGGACCATTAACACTTGTAAATTATCATGATTGGGCTTGCTTTTGGTCCTACAAATTCTCCCCCTTTGGAATCAAACACCAAAAAGGAAGATATTAGTAGCACAAGGGAGGGTCAAACTTTGTGATCCTTTGTATGTGGAGTGGAATAGGTCACAAAATTGGACTCTCGCATTACATAGACTAAGCTCCCCCTAAATATATGCATACATATGATGGAGAATGTAGTTTATGCATAATTGGCAAATTAATGCTCAAGGGAGTTTAATCTATATAATGCATGGAGAAAGCATATAAACACCAAAGTGAAATCAACATGATGATATCAGTTTAGAAATACCAGATGTGGAAACCAATTTGATTTATACCACTTGCAATAGGTGGTGGATATTTGAAGTATGATGCTTAACTTATGGGACTCCATTTTCCTTGCAATGAGACTACTACACACATGATAAGCTTGAAAGGATGTTAGTCTCAAAGCATCCAACTTGTAGAGTAACCTCCCCCTAATTTGTGCACACAAGTATGGAATACTTATAGGAGACATGCACATTGATTTTAGAATAAAAAATACCACTTGAAAGATGACATCACTTGAATGTGAGAATCATTTTTGAAGGTGATATTCAGGAGAAATTATCTACAATTTGGACTTTGGCATATATTAGATGAACAATTGTAAAAAGAGCTATGTGCCGTGCTCCTAAACAATTTAAACCATGTAGGTTTGCTCCAAGGGTTAAGAGTGAGACCGAGCAAGGCTACCATTAGATATACCTAGTGTATGCATGACAAAGGATTTAAGTATGCAAATGCAAACCTAGGCATGAAAGGAACTAGATGCTAATTGAGATTGCAAGAATTTAAATCTTGATACCAATTGTAAGAAATTAAATCTAGTTACCTAACATGGGAAGGGGAATTTGGGTCCATAGTATTCACTAACCCACTTGGCAATGACCTTGTCCATAATGATGCACCCCATGAAATGCACCCGTACTTTGCCAAGTCTCCAAATTCCCTATAGTCCAAACGGACTCCTCACTTCCCTTTTGGGATCCAAACCTTCTTGGTGCTCTTCATATTTGAAATGATTTCCTTTGGCACCCAAAAGGGTTTGACCCCATTGTTGGCTTGCTTGTTCACCTTGATGGCCACCACCTTATCATTTTTCTTCTTCTTCAAGAGATAAGGTGTGGAGGCCTTTTTGTCCACCTTGTTGGTGTAGGTGTTGGAGAGCTTGCTTGTTTCCTTTTTGTTTTTCTCTTCCTTCTTAGCTCCTTCCCCATTCTTCACCTTGCACTCATAGGACTTGTGGCCTTCCTTGTGGCATACATAGCAAACCATGATTTTTCCTTCATCAAGCTTCTTCACTCCCTTGATGGTGTTATGTTGATGAAATTGGGCTTGCTTCGTCTTGCCTTTCACTTGAGTCAAGTCCTTGGTGAGGCGAGCCACTTCTTGCTTGAGTTGCTCATTCTCCATTGCGACCTCTTGTGTGCATGTTTCTACAACAACTTTCTCAACACAAACTTGGTTGCACAAGGGTGAGTCTAAACATAAATCATTACAAGAAGTAGAGGCATCATTTTTAGGCATGTCAAAGATTGAACCTTTCTTTTTAAGTGCCTCGACGGGGGTTATACCGATGGCTTCAAGACTATGAACTTTATTAGTTAGCTCATCAGAATGTTTGCACATGGTTTCCATTTTAGCAAGCAAACTTTTATAAGCATTTTGTGAGCTAGCTAACTTTTCTTTTAGTTTTTCATTTTTCTTTACAAGTTGCTCATCATTGATTGTGCATGCATTTGTTATTTCACTAGCCTCAATTTGCTTAGTTTTAGTAGATAGCTCCATATTAAGATTGGCAAAAGTTTCATATTGTTAAAGCAAAGTAGCAGAAGCTTGTTGTGAGCTATCTAGTTTTTCTTTTAATTTTTCAAGCTTCTTTTGTTGACTAGTGCAAACTTTAGCAAAGTTAAGATTTTCTTGCACAATTTCATCATAAGAAGGTAGCTCATCATCACTATCATTGTCACTATCACTAGGGATAGGCTTTTTGTTACCTCGTGCCAAAAGGCACACACGTGAGGTGCTTGATGATGAGTGCTTGTGCCCTCGTCTCTTGTGATGGTCTTCTTCTTCACTTGAAGAATCATCCCATGACCTTATTGATGTGAGGGCTTTGTCCTTGCACGCCTTCTTCTTTGTCTTGGGTGTGGACTTATTTGGACAAACTTCCACAAAGTGCCCCAACTCGCCGCATCCATAGCATCCTTTCTTTCTTTGCTCATTTCTTTGATTGGTGAAGATGAAATCTTGAATTTGGATGGGCACACCCTTGACATTGAGTCTTTGGATCATCTTCTCCACCTTGTTGATAAGTTTGATTGATTCTTCATCAAGGTCAAAGGTGGAGGAGGAAGATTGACCATCATCACTTGAATCATCATCATCATCATCATCCTCATTTTCTTCTTCATCTTCACTTGAGGAGCTTGAGCTTGAGCTTGTCTCAACTTGCTTGCCCTTCATCTTCTTTTTCTCACTACATGTGAGAGCTTTGCCTTTGCATGATGAAGTGGCTTCTTCTTGACCCATCTTGCGTGACATTTCAAATGCCACTATCTTGCCAATGACTATGGCTGGGGTTATAGTGCTCAAGTCCTCCATATTGTGAATGATGGTGATGATGCTTACATATTTCTTTTGTGGTAGCACGGAGATGATCTTCCTCATGATGTCCACATCATCTAGCTTTGTTAATCCTATTGAATGGAGCTCATTGATAATTATATTAAAATGAGAATACATATCATGAACAAGCTCATCATCATTCATTTTAAAGGAATCATAATTTTGTTTAGCTAGACAATGTTTTTGCTCATGAACATTAGTTGTGCCATCATGGAGCTCCTAGAGTTTTAACCAAATTTTATGTGCCATATTTAAAGTGAACACTTGGTTAAACACATCCATGCTAAAAGATTCAAATAAGCAATTTTTAGCTCTAGCGTTGAAATGAATTTCTTTTTCTTCACTCTTTGTGGGTTTATCGGGATTCTTAATGGGTTTCATCCCATCACGAGTGACTCTCCAAACACCCAAATCTACCACCTCAAGGTGACAAGCCATTCTAGCTTTATAGTAGGGGAAGTTAGTGCCGTCAAAGTGCGGAGGCTAGAGGTATCCATCCCAACCACTCTAAATAGCGTCGGCTCAATGGCGGTGAAGCCAAAGGTCCAAATTGAGCCAACCAGCTCTGATACCAATTGAAAGGGGACCATGACTCCTAAGAGGGGGGGGGTGAATTAGGCAACTTAAAAGTATAACTCAAAACTATGGCCTCTTTGTTCTACCCTTAGCAAAACCTATGCAAAAGATAAACTATCTAAATGTGCAACTATTATTTTGCTAGTGTGTTGCTATCTCTACCGCAAAAGGAGTTATGCAAACAATGTAAATGCGGAAGCTAAAGAGTAAGATAGAGATATGCAAACCACTGTCGATGACTTCGATATTTTTACCAAGGTATCGAGAAGCGCGCAAGCTTCCCCTAGTCCTCGTTGGAGCCCCTCGCAAGGTCCAAGCTCCTAGTTGGGTAACTCCGTGGATAGCCCTGGGCCTTCCCCACACGTAAGTGGGTCTCCGGTGTGCCTTTCGGCAAGCCTCTCCTAGACTGCTCCTCGCTGTCTTCACTATCAAGCTTCCGGATGAACCACTACGGGACTTGTTCCCTTCGGTACACGGTGGTGGGCACACCACAAATGCGGTTGGTGTGATCTCGCAAGACTACAAGCCCCTCCGATGTACAACAAGCACCCAGTGGTAAGAGGTATGCAAACCTCACTAAATAGTAGACCAAAACCTAGAGCAAGCGCATAAGCGGTGGTCTAACCAACCTAAGTACTTCACAAAGCACCTACGCTGATCACCTAATGAATTACTAAGCACTATGCAAGTGGAGATCATAAAAATGGTGTATCAACACCCTTGGTATGTTTCGTCAGCTCCACCCTCCTCAAATGGCCAGTTGGGGGTCTATTTATAAGCCCCATTGAGAAAGTAGCCATTGGGGACGAAACCCACCTTTTTGCGACTGACCAAACGCTGTTGTTGTCCTGATCGGACGCGTCCGGTCGTCCTGACCGTTAGAGCGCGCGCATTGATCGGACGCACTGCCGAGTCTGGTCACTGTTGATCGGACGCGTCCGGTCATGCTGTCGCCGCTCTAGAACCTCTATAGACTCGATCGGACGCGGCAGTTCCTATGTTCGGTCAATTGTCCGCCAGCGTCCGGTCAGTGCTGAATGTGTTGCCGGGATGATGAACAGTGCCATCATCGCGTCTAGTCACTTTTAGTCCTCAATGTCCGGTCACTGCTGCTGATGCCACTGTTGCCGAGCATCTTGATCGGATGCGTCTAGTCGCTATAAGGGCCACCTCCGATCACCTCTGTGAAGCTTGTTTCTTTGCGATCTTACGTCCGGCTTGGTTCCCATCTTGGTACTTGGACTTTGCTTGATATCTTGGATCCTCTCTTGTGCTTCTAGGGTCTTGCTTAAGGTGTTGATCATCAGATCATCATGTCACCTTCGTCCAAGTCATGTCTTGCACCCTATTGAACTACAAAACAATCAGTTGCAAATTCATTAGTCCAATTTGGTTGTGTTGGTCATCAAACACCAAAATCCAAAGTAAATGGGCATAGGGTCCATTTTCCTTACAATCATAATTTCCTAAAGGAACAGATGTGTAAAGTCTCCTAGATAGTTCAACCAAGATAACAAGAAGAAGGATAGCTCGGGTAGTGAGGTTTTTCTAAGGATAGAGAACCTAGGTTAAGATAGCTTTGCCACTATAGACTTACTTCAAGCACCGAAGCACACCTGGTCTACCAGGCGATCCTGCCTATAACTCTAAGCCAAACCCGAATGTGGGGGATTATAAGGGGCGAACAGGGCTGTCACCACCTACTGCCTACCCCTCAACCGTGGGGAACGAGGCAAACAAAGGTAGCCTCAAGCCTAGACACCGTCTATGCTATTGACTGCTACTCCAGCTCGCATGCAAGGGTTATCCATCTTTATCAGGGCGCTTCTACTAGAGTATCCGTCACATGGATGGACGATGAACCCGCAAGAAAATAGTGATCAAAGATAACTTTTCTTAAGAACTTAACACCAAAGGTAAACATGAACCTTATACTCCAAGTAGTACTTGGTTTGTTGAGGTACAAGTGTATAGGGAGACAACCTCGACACTCCGTCTACTCATTGTACTAGGGTCGCCAAGTACAAGAAGTAGAGGTAGCCGAGACTCCGGTACTCCTCCAATTTAACACCCTAGGTGTTAGTCATGAGTTAAGTAGCAAAATTGGACTTAAATAGGATATGTCAAGCAATGATTATGATCTCTAGTTCATAATCTGGAAGTAATGATGAAGGTATTAAGGTCAACCCTCTGAAAATGTGCCCAACTTAAATTAGGACAACACACAATTGCTTACATGTTGACCCTTTTCAGAGGTATGCTTGAGTAATGTGGAAGGTGCCCCTTTTCATGTGCCTCACATCTATTTCTATCTACATTGACTATTGAAAAAGTTTCATGAAGTTTGGAGTCAAGAAGTCACATGAAATGATAAGTTATAATCTTTCTTGAATTGCTTCATCAGGTGAATGGGAACATGGGATGTCGACCAAACATTGCTACCTTACCCAAATGACTCTAATAGAATTCTACAACAAAAGTCATGAAGGGTTCGTGCTGAGCAAATGTCAAGAAAATGCTTCTAAGTGTGGGAATAGCTAAAATTGTCCTTTTCATGATATGGTTTTGTCCTATGTTGACCAACTGTTTGGAGTGCTTGCATGGAGTTGGACCTTAAATAAAAGTTGAAGTTTGAATGGAGTACAACAAACTTTATTTTTGAACTAAGCCCTGATTCAACTCCTAATTGGCTCAAACAGTGGCCTTAAGTTTGAATGCAGTGCTCCTTTGGGCTCTCAGAAATATTTCCATGTCCCTGATCGGCAACAGTGAGTTCACATGTTGTGACATTTTTATCTTCCAAATTCATATGGTAACTCAACTGGATTCCTTAATAGGAGTTGAAGTACACTTTGTGCTGGAAATAATGAAGCAAGTCTCATCAAGTTTGGAGTTCATTTGGATCTTCGAAGTTAGTTTCAAAGTCAGCAAAGACTAACTATTTCCAGGAGTTAACTAAATCTCAGTTTTTAGTTTTGTATACCCTACTTTGGAGGCTAGTATCTTCCTAACCAAGATGAACCAGTCCACGATCCTTTAAGCAAAGTTGCAGATCAGGAGGTGTACAACAAACTTTGTTTAAGGGTCAAGAGCTAGTTTGGTCCCTAACTTAGTCAAACTAAGGCCTCAAAACTGAACCCAGTGCTGTTTTAGATCTAAAATTTGGCTGTCTGAGATTACAATGATTGATGATGATTGGCATTTCGCGTTCTTGAATTTTTGTTAAGCAACTCAAGTTGAGCCAAATATAAAAGTTAGACTATATTTTGGAGAAGAGCATGCAAAAAGATGGCACCAGTTTGACTTTGTTTTGACCATCAATTTGGATTTTTGCTCATCGCTGTCAACGCGCTGACATTATCATGTTGGGCGCTAATTACCCACTAATCTATTTCTCAAATGGCCGAGCACCCTAAATACAAGTTGTAGAGCAGATCGAATGGAACAACTTTGTTTCAAGGCCCATAGCCCAGTTTGGCCCGTAGCTAGCCTAGAAACGGTCTCCAAGTCGAGCTGAACCACACGAGCTAGGTGTCCGATGAAATGCCGACGTGGCCTTCATGCGTGAGAGCATGCCCCACCATGCCGACACATGTCCCACCTCCTCTGCTGCGCCTTTGCGCCCTCCAGAAGTG
This sequence comes from Miscanthus lutarioriparius, assembly GCA_904845875.1. Taxonomy (NCBI): domain Eukaryota; kingdom Viridiplantae; phylum Streptophyta; class Magnoliopsida; order Poales; family Poaceae; genus Miscanthus; species Miscanthus lutarioriparius. Next base: position 70,548,058 of record CAJGYO010000012.1, on the reverse strand, counting down.
GACGCCCGAGCTCCTCCCCTCCCTCATTCGCTCTCTCTGCCACTCGCACTGCCCTCCGCTCCCCTCCTCGCTCTATGCCAGAGCGCGAACATCGAGCACCACCATGGCCAAGCATAGCCCGCTGCCATTGGTGCTCCTACTCCTCCATGCGTCCTCCTTGCTCAAAGCCGTCTCCCTCAGCCGCATGCAGGCCCGGGCTGTCCACGCCGCTGCCACTCGATTGCCGAAGCCGTGCCTCTGTTGCTGCCGCTGCGAGGTCGCCGTGACCGCCGCTGGCGCACATGGCTAGGTAGCCACGGTCGGCCTCCGGCTAGGCCGAGGCCACCCGTGGGTGCGTGCCGCCCCCTGGCAATCCCTTGCCATTCTCCGCCGTTGCCGACCCCTGCTGGCCTAGGCCAACCGGCCCCAAGCCGTCCCCTGCTCTGTCCCGTGAAGAAGAGAAGGCGAAGGACCTCGCGCAACAATAGAAACAAGTGCAGGGTCTAAGTGCAAAGTCTATGACTCATGTGAATAGTGCCTACAAGGACATTTTCACTAGAATTTATTTTTGTGGAAGTTCTGGGGCCTCGGTGCAAATGTATTTTTCCTTTATTGCATTTATTTGGCTGAAACTTTGAAAAATCATAATAAATCGTAGAAAATCGTAAAATAGCAAATGAAGACTTTTTGGAATCCTTGAAAGTAGATCTATGCAGTGGAGTCATAATATTATATGTGTTAGTAGAAGGTTTTTGCTGTTTTTATTTATCTATGTTAATTAGGATTTTCTAGGAATAAATTCATATATGAAGTTGTGGTGCTCCAATTGCTGTGAAAATTTTATGGTAGGCTACTGATGATATATTTGTGCTGGGTAAACATTTCAGGTTCATTGGATGCAGTATGATTGATCTATTGATTTAACTTATTTATTGCTTAATAAATGGTTTTAATTGATTTATAAATAATTTATATATGCAAAAATGTGAAATGTGGTTCCTTTGCCCTTGCATGGTGATATTGGGACCTGAGGAACCCTAATATGGCTATATGTTTATAGAAAATAATGATCTTTAGATTTATCTTGTTCTCACATGTTTATTAATAATTAAGATTTGTCTTTTTCATAGCAATTAAATTATAAGACCTGAGCATATGAAATTTGTGCAGTAGCCATATTTTGATAACATCTACCACTCATAAAAGTCTTAGCCCCAAACTAGTTGTTCTCATATAGTACTAAAAATAATACGTATGTTGCATTATTAAAGTAGAGAATGAATGTTGTGAACATATACATTGTATTTATTGTCATGTGATGCTTCTAGTAGCTATTCCTACATGCTATGATTGTTTTAATATGATTCCAAGATGTTTGGGGTTGCATATATGTCAAGAATATGTTGGTTTGTAGCAACTAAATGATAGATGAATTCAGCATGCCTCTGCTGTTATGGCTGCATGTACAATTTTTGTGGTAGTGACATGTTCGTAATGCAAATGATGTTTTCTGTAGATATATTGAATACAAAAGTTGTAGATGATTTCCTATCTTTCTTCTCCTAAGATTTCATGATTTTAGGCCTGATGGTTTAGGAGTTATAGATTTTACAAGTTTGCTGTCAGGTTTTGCATGTCCTCTGGACAGATCTGAATGATTGTATTGTTTGGCTCATTTAAACATGGAATCATGTACTAGTGATAATATAAGAGTTGTAGTGATTTTCCTAACATTTCTAAAATGTCTAAGATCACTACTTTTGGTGGTCTAAAACTCTAGTTATTGATGTTCAAAGCAGAATGTCAGATTCTGTCCAAATCTAGACAGAGATGTCTTCATTGGGTTGTTTAACCTTGTTAGATGTAAAATCATCTTAAGATGATAATAAGAAGATTATAGATAACTCAATAAGATTTATATAAAGTTGAGGATCATGTTTATTGGATGAATGTAACTTGAGATATGCATTTTTGAAGTTACTATCAGTTTTCTCTCCTTAGTTGTATAAGCTCTGCTTCATGATGTATTTGGACCTTGTTATTCGTTGAATCAGATGTTGGTGTTAATAACAAAGTTTTATATAATTTCATTAGCTTTCCATAAAGTATAGGATCACACTTTTTGCATGCCTAGAACTCTAGGTATGGTTAAAACAAGCGACTGTGGTGCTGTTGTTTAGAATCTGTGATTGTACCTAAAATTATTTACTTGACCTTGCTTTGCTTCACTTTGTGTGTTGCTAAGTGCGGCTCATGCCTTTGATGGTGTTTAGTTAATATACCTAAACCCTTGTGAAACTTGTGCCATGCTTGATGTGCTTGCTATCTTTTTATAATAGTTTGTGTGATGTTTGGTTAAACAACTCTAAGTGCATATGTCTTAAGGTGTAACCTTATAGTTGTCTTGAATGCTTTTATATGATGCATCTCATTCATGCACTTGTATTGTTGCATCTCATCTTGGTACGCTAGATGCACAACGCGTGGACGTGAAGCACGTGATAATGGAGTCGAACCAGAAGACGGTGTTGGTGGACCTATCCCAAAGATGGAAGGACCCCTAGAGTGCATGCCTAGAGTGGAAGATGTTCCCCAAGACGGTGCAAGCTAATTGAACTGACTTTGTGTTGGATCCTAGGCAAGCCCCAGAGCATTTTAAGCCTCCCGTGTTTTACAAAATATCACTTGAGTCCTTTATGTTTGATGCATTAGGTTATAAGAGTTGAATTGGAAACACTTGATGCATAGAACTACCTTGTCCAGATATATATACCTTTAACCCTGTGTAGGTCTAGGATCGACTATATGCTTAGCCATGCTTAGGTCAGTAGAAGTCGGGTGATTTCCTATCACCTGTGAGATATAGGTGGATACCGAAGCACGGTTGGCTATATTTGCTATCGTGGAAAAGAACCATGGGGTAATGTAACTGGAGGTCGGATGGAGTCTATGTGTAGGTTGACTCATGTGATTCCGTCTATGCCGATTAAGGACCGTACTGTTGTTGGAACTTTTGTTGAGATTGAACGCATGCCTCTCACTTAGCTGGCCAGATAACTCATTCCGACTGCGAAGTCGAGTAGCTCAACTTAGGATGGGCCACGTTCTGTAAGAGTGCACACTCTGGATGGTAGTAAGGATATGCGGGGAGCCAGATGTAAGCCCAAGGGCAGGGTAGTCCTGATCGTCCTGGCAGCTGGTTGTCCCTGATTGTGCGGCACTAATTGAACCCGCGAAATGTGGACCTGAGTTGTACCAAAGGTGACCTAAGACTACCTTGGCGCAGGTATGTCTGGGTTTGTGTTAGGAATAAATTCCTAGCTAGTTGAAATCAATTCGAATCGCCGTCTCTCTCAGATAGTGAGAAACTTGACTAGCTCCAGCATCGTAGTAATTGGATTATGGAATATGATGGTTCTGATGAATATGAAAATCTTACACCTGCTATGGTTACTATTGTTATGCTACTAAATGATATACCACATGTTTGGCATAGGTTAGTTGCTAATCTAGAGATGAATAGCTATAATTAACTTGAGGACCGAATTATAAAATGTATAGCTAAATTAGTGGCTTTTTATGCAAAATGTTGTCAAGCTAGCTCTACTTATAAAGCCTTGCATGATCCTTGGTGTCACTTAATTTCTGGTTTATGATGGGTAAGTCTAACTAAGTACATTCGAGTACTCATGGTTTATCCCACCATGTTGCAGATGTGAAGTTCTTAGCCTGCTGAAGATGGTGGCTAATCATGGGTGGGCTCGGTGTCTCTATATTTATTTCTCATCTATATGCTTCTATCAGAGGATGTCACTTAAGCTAGCAATGTATTTGGAACTTATATTAATGTAATCATTTGAAGGCTATGTTGTTTTCCCTTAACCGGTTTTGAAAACCAAATTTGTACTATTATTTGTGAACCCATTTGTATTATTATTTCCGCTACAACTCTGTGTATGTGATGTGTATTCGCTTAATCATGCGATTTTGGTTATGATGTTGATTTACCGAGGTCCTTCGTGACACCCGGCGGACTACTAGGTTTATATAAGTGAAAGTATGCGCTCGTTAATGTGTTAAACAGGGACAACCATACTTGATCTTGTATAAATTGGATGGTTCTGTCACAGCCAACTCGCAGCTCACTCACTCCCTATTCTAATTCCAGCTAAAGCCTAGGTAGGAATGAAGCCCTTCTTCTCTCTTGCTCTCTTGTGTGTTGATGATGAATGTGAAGAGGGGGCCTCCTTTTATAGCTTGAGGAGGTCGGTTTGGTAAGGTATTTTAGGAAAGCACCCATGCAACTAACCTCCCCGTGCATAGATGGCATTGCCAGAAGAAGGTGGGGCCAGGAGAAGCTAGGGGCGGTGCGGCCACACCCTAGGCTGCATGCCTGGCCACTAGCATTGGCGAGTGGGCTCTTGGCTAGGCCTGGGCCATTCTTATGCTGGTGCTTGGCCCTGATTTGGAGGTTGGATGGGTTTTGATTGTATTTTACTTGAATTCGCCTCCTTGGTTGCGCATTTTTGTATGTTTTCATGTGTTGCCGTGCAAAATACTTAAAGACCAAAACTTGTGGAGAATGTGAGTTAAAAACCCAATTTCTAAGTTTTGGTATTCTTTATTTGTTTATTTTGTTTAAAATGTTGGCGGTAAAAATATGACTTAAGCATCGCCAATAGGGACTGGGCAAAATAAATCTCCAACTTTGATTACTGAAGAAAGCTCTTTGGGACGAGATTTGCTCACTGGAGAGTCCAGCACTAACTTTTTGCTGAAGGAGACCTTCTTACCAGACAGCTTGCACTTGTTTTTTCTACTGATCTTTGTTGTCCAACTATCTTCTTTGTCCTTCTTCCATCTTCTCCATTCACATAGCCAGTCAGCACCTCCTTCACGCCACAAATGAAAGTATACATCAAAATGATCTGCTGTGATTCTCCTAAGAGCTCGGACAAACAGACCCACATGTTTGGAAGGAATAGAGAATAAAAAATGGCGCTCTTTCAGAAAGGTCACATGAAACCCAGCAGGAGTGCCTGCAAGACAGCAATGAAGAGCCATGGCTACTAAGTCTTCAGTCACCCAAAAAAGATATCTCCGGAAACCACTAGCAAGAAGAAGGAGCCATCTGGCAAAGGGGAATTGTGGTGAACTGAAGAGGAGAACTTATGCAAGACTTTAGCTTGGAACCTCTTACCAGGAGAGAAATCCTAGTCCTTCACTAGGTCCTTTAGTGTAGGGTCTTGATCTAGCTCGAGAAGGGTGCCCAGCGGGAGCGGCATGTGTGCCATCGACAATGAGTTGGGCTCTGCTCAAAATGGGAGAACGGCAGGGACAGGAGGGGGAGTGCAGAGGGGAGCGGCGGGAATAGGGAGGCTACTGGCGAGGAGAGCGGAACTGACCGACACGAGGAATGGATCGACGCCATTGCTGAGTCTGAGTGGGTGCGGGGCTATGGATCACCCCCATTCCATGCTTCCCAGCCAACACTAGTACACCAGTAGAGTGAGAGGGAGTGGCGAGCTAGGAATAGGGGGCTGTGGCGTAGGGAGCGAGGTTCACCGCAGGATCCCCGGTGGAACCCAATCCGGCGCCGTGGGACGCAGGGCTCCTAGGTGCGTCGCGAATGCTCACTTGTACTCAAACTTATTAGCTTAATGCTGCATTGCATAAAGATAGTTCCTGGCAGTTCAGGCCTTGAGGGTGGTACCGTCCAGTACATGTTTACAGCAGTGGTGGTGTGGCTGTAGTTAGTGTCGTGTGAGGTCTTATTAGCCTCTTTCTGATGTTACAAGCCTAGATTGTTCTTTGAAGCTATATGCCTATATCTGTTTGTCAAAATTTGCACTAGCCAGATGTGCAACATTTGCAATCTAGGATTACAACAAAATTTAGACATATATTTCCGAGTTAACAGTTTGGTTGATTGTTTCCTTAGGTTTCGCAAAGAAGGAGCCAGCTGTCCTCGCGTGACCGATAGTTTCTACCCGCCAGGGGCCCGCCCGGTCGGTTTAATAGGTGACATGAGGCAGAGCCAGTCGGGTCTTACTGGGTCGATGCTATCTGATGCTGGCGGGGGCTCCGGATGGTGAATGAGCCCAAAGCTACGGCGAATATTCCGTGAATTTGTAGTAGTTTAGAGGGCATTTATGTCCTATGCAAAGCCTACGGGCATGTATAAATAGCCCCCGTTGAGGGAATGTAAGGGGGGAACAAGTTCAATGAAATTGTTCATCTTGTTTCACTCGAGTCTCATTTTGTCCACTTCTCATGCTTGATTTCGCTTGAGCGGCAACCGGTGTTTGAAGGCCTTGGCCTAGAACAACATTGGCACCCACCGTGGTTGTTGCTTGAGCTTATCATGGTACCAAAGAAACCGAAGTTACCGACAGATAAATCAGGACCATCCGTGGCTATAGCCATCGCGGCGACAGCGGAAGCAGCCACGCGAAATGATGCAACAACAGCTATGGAACCACCTGCGCCACAGTCACAGATGGATAATACCGCAGTGCCAAGAGGGCGAGAGCAAATGCTAGAAGGCGGCGTCGAAGATGTAGAGACCAACCAAAACAGCGATGAGGTCGAAGAAGATGAAGATGGCGAGATCACTGAGCAGGCAAGAAACCTGAAGACGCTAAATCAGTACCAGCAAAACATAGTTAGACTACAAAACGAGAAGGAGCAGCTGCTCAGGCAAGCCATTGCTTGTAACAGAGCCGAACAGTCGTAGAGGGCAATTAGGGAAGCCAAAATCTAGAGGAATAGATTGGCAAGAGAAATTTAAGGACTGCAGGGAGCAAGAGCAGGAGGTGCCATTCGCGTTGGCAGAAACATTGTAATACCAGATGATAATCTTCTAGAAGAAGATGATTGTGCATAGGACCCCACCTCACCCTTATCAAAAGAACTTTAGCTGTATCCGTGGCCAGTCTTCTACAAGCCTCGCATTTTAGTTTTCAACAAAAAGACAAACCCGAGGAAGTTCCTTGCGAGTTATGAAACCACGGTAACGTCAGTCGGGGTATACGCTCAAATTCTCGCAAAGTCACTCATCATGGCGGTCGAGGTGGTATACCTCGCTGAAGCCTTTATCCATCAGGTCCTAGGGCCAAGTTAGAGCAGAGCTAGTGTCCACCTTCCAAGGATACCACCTTCCAAGGAACGAAAAGAACAAGAGATTTGCTAAATTGCATCCAACGAGATGATGAATCCCTGTCTGAGTTTTTGGAACAGTTCATCTAGACCAAATGCCTGGTTCCAAATGGGCCAGAGGAGATGTTCATAGTAGCAGCTGTGGAAGGGTTGGCCATAGGCCAATGTGCAGCTCATTTCGCTAGGAATTACCCCACCTCCGTAAGGGAGCTATTCGAGGTAATGAGACAATACGCAAGATCAGATGATGACTTGAAGAAGCAAAAAGTGACAAGGAATTCATGGAGGCAAGTAGGCAAGGCCCCTAGGCCACCACCAACCCCAAGACAACAAAATATGAGACCATTCCGTGCAATCAACAATCTGCAAGAGCATCCAGAGCACAACTTAGCAGAACAAAGTCTCCAAGGGCCGCCGCCTAACCAACAATACAGAAGTTTTGATCAGTCTTTGTATGGCGGGCGAGGAGGACGGACTCCCCACAGTGGACGTGAAGGCAGAGGAAGGGGACGAGCCCCGAGAACACCCTATTGAGCCGTTTGTGGCAAAAACGCAGGACACTTCACGAAAGACTACAAATATTACATAATGGAGAGGGAACTTATGGAGAAAGAAGAGGCCGCAAGAAGCAACGAAATATCTAATCATGTGTTCCACAACACTGGTCATGAAATAGTAAATAATCAGGGATACAATAGCCACTATTCATAGACAAACAACAGCTCTTTCCAACACCCTACCTTTTCACACGGATACAACCAGCATCCATACATCTGGTAGCAGCCACTGTTTTTAGTATACCAGCATTTCACCCAGATCCTAGGGCAGTCAGCAGTTGCATCCTCACCAGTTCATCAAGAGCAACAACATTCAAGTCAGGCTTAGCCCACAAAACAAGAAAATACTCAAGAACATCAAGCCGTAAACAATATCTTACCATCGCAATGCCATATATTCGCAATCATTGGTAGATCAAACTAAGAGCACGAAAACAAGAGAGCTAGAAGAGAATTTGAAAGAAGAGTGCACACCGTCTCGCCAAGTGTACCGCTCAACAGGCCAGCTTGGTCCATGGTGCCCATTACTTTTGACAAAAATGACTTTTAAGTGCAGAATTTTCCACACAAAGATGCTTTTGTAGCAATAGCGAATATAGCTGGGTTCAATGTACACAACATCCTCATTGACAATGGAAGCTCCACCGACATCTTGTTCATCAAGCCTTTCATGCAGATGAACCTTGACAAGCGAACGTTGGAACCAGTCAAGAACTCGTTGTTCGGTTTCGGCGGGAAAAAGATAGACGCCTTGGGGAAAAAGGCAATCCTGGTCTCCTTCATAGAAGGGGAGAAGGTCCTCATAGAAACCATAACTTTCGACATAGTCAACATGGATTATCCATACACCACAATCTTCGAGAGGGGAGTTCTCAACAGATTCAAAATCATAATAAAGCAAAGCTATTTGTGCATGAAGATGCCTTCCCCTTTTGGCATCATCGTAGTACACGGAGATCAAGCTGCATCTAGGCGAATAGAGGGCAAACCGATCCCAGGTTACAGCCTTGTAAATGAAGTTTCCAAGAAACCGCATAGTGAAGAAGTAGACAATGAAAACAATGTTGAACCAAGGGTAGAAGCAGCCGAAGACACTCAGAAAGCCCCATTGTCAAAATTAGTGCTAGAAAAATGCATGCATGTGGGCTCTAATATGGTAGAGCACAAAAAAGACAAGCTGTTAGCTTTTCTCCACGAGAACCAAGACGTATTTGCCTGGTCGGCAAAAGACCTACAAGGTGTTAGTCGCAATCTCACATAGCACAACTTGAATGTAGCAAAATGGGTGAAACCTAGGAAGAAAAAGTTGAGGAAGATGTTCATAGAAAGAGGGTAAGCAGTGAAAGCAGAAGTGCAGAGGTTACTCGACGCCAGCATCATCAGGCTTGTTTAGTACCCGGAATGGTAGGCCAACGTTGTAATTGTTAGAAAGAAAAATGGGAAATGGTGAATGTGCGTTGATTTCACTGATCTGAACAAGTGTTGCCCAAAAGACCCATATTCGCTTCCAAGAATTGACAAGTTTGTGGATATCGTAGCCGGGTGCGAAGTGATGAGTCTATTAGATTGCTTCTCTGGGTATCACCAATCTGGTTGAATCCGGATGACGAAGAGAAAACAAGTTTCATCACCCTAGGAGGAACTTATTGTTACCGACGAATGCCTGAGGGACTGTGAAATGCATGCCCTATCTTTTCTAGGATGGCAGATGGTCAAGAGTGATAAGAAGGAGACCCATATTCAGGGCCTTTAGGAAACATTCGAAAACCTACGAAAGGTCGGCCTCAGGTTGAACCTAGATAAATGCATATTCGGCATCAAGAAAGGTAAGCTGCTCGGTTGCCTAGTATCAGCAAGAGGCATCAAAGCAAACCCTAAAGAAATAGCAGCAATAGTAAACATGGAACCGCCAGCAAGCAAGAAGCAGGTACAGAAGCTTACGGGAAGACGAGCATCATTGAACAGATTCATCTCGAGATCAGCCAAAAAAGGCCTACCATTTTTTAGAACTCTCCAAAGCTCAGATCATTTCGAATGGGGGCATGAGCAGCAGCAAGCTTTTGATGAACTCAAAACTTACTTAACCAAGTTGACAACTTTGTCCAAACCATCACCATCTACAACATTGCTATTATATCTAGCAGCATCGCCAACAACTGTCAGTGTAGTGCTGGTCGAAGAAGAGGAACACGAAAACAAGATGAAGCAGTTCCCGGTATATTTCGTATCAGAGGCCTTGTCAAGAACAAAGCTCAACTACTCCGAGATAAAAAAAATAGCATACACTGTGGTTATGGCATCAAGAAAGCTAAAACATTATTTCCATGTTCATCGCATCAAAGTCCATTCAGCGCAACCGCTGGAAGCGCTATTTCACAATAGCGAAGCCATCGGCAGAATCGGAAAATGGGCCACCGAGTTGAACAAATTCGTAGTGGATTTTGAGCACATATCCACTATCAAGTCTCAAGCACTCCTAGATTTCATCTCAGACTAGACCCTAGCAACTTATGACACAACAATACAAATTTGAAGAACCAATTTGGACTGTGCATTGCAACGGAGCATGGGGAATGAATGGTGTAGGAATAGTAGTGATATTAACGCTGCCAAAAGGCCCAAAACTTCACAATGCAAGAAGGCTCAAATTCCTCACAACCAACAATATAGTCGAATATGAGGCAGTGCTCCTAGGGTTGCAAAAGGTCAGAGCTCTAGGAGTCAGGAGGTGCATAGTCAGATCAGATTCCTAGGTAATAGTGAGACATGTCAAAAAAAGAGTTCACTACGAAGGAACCCGAGTTGATCAAGTACTTGATAGCGGTAAGAAGAATGGAGAAGCATTTCGTTGACTTCACTTTTTGCCACATTCCAAGAAGCAAGAATGTGAAAACTGATGAGCTGGCAAAAGCAGCTGCGCAGAGAGTACCAATGCTAGCAGATGTTTTTTACCAAGAGCTGTCAGGTAAAGCAATATAAGAAGACGAGGAATGGCCCATCACCGTGCATATCATTGCAAGTAAGGATTGGAGATCACCTATATTCGCCTACCTCAATGGAACCTATGAGCCGCATAGCAAGCATGAGACAGATAGAATGAATTCTAGGACAAAACAATACTCCATCATAGCGGGAGAGCTATACAAGAGTGGAATAGTCGCACCAATGCTAAAGTGCATAAGCAGAGAGCAAGAAATCAAATTGCTAGGCGAAATGCACGCTGGAATGTGCGGAGCTCATAGGGGACCGCATGAAATAGCTCACAGAGCGATGAGACAAGGATTCTATTAGCCGACAGCAGCAGAAGACACAAAAGAGTTGGTCTGTAGTTGTGAAAACTGCCAGATGTTCGCAAAAAAGCATAGAGCCCTAGCTAACCAGACCACGTCACTCATCCCAACATCACCTTTGCAGAGGTGGGGAGTCAACATTGTGGGGCCATTGCCGACTGCGCTCGGCAACTTGCGTTTCGTAGCAGTAGCTTTAGAGTATTTCACCAAGTGGATTGAGGCCAAGGCACTGGCAAAAATCACTTTGGGTAGCTTAATCAGTTTTGTGTGGCAAAGAATCATCTACCATTTCGGGGTCCCGTCCTACATCACAGTCAACAACGGAAAGCAGTTCAATTACATAGAGTTCAATTTTTTTTGCACCGAGTTAGGGATAGCATTCGCCTCAGTGAACCACCCAGAGAGCAATGGAGCAGTTGAGAGGGCAAATGGCTTGATTTTTAGTGTAGTATCAAAAGCATTATTCAACTTCCTGAAAGGAAAATGGGCCGAGGAATTGGTCACTTCCGTCTGGGGTCACAACATCTCACGCACTTGGACAACCGGGTTCACCCCTTTTCACCTGTTGTATGGCAAAGAGGCAATCACACCAGAGGAGCTCAAGCTAGGGTCTTTCTGGACCCAAATTGCAACAACCACTCCAATACAGCAATACGTGGAGCTCAAAGTAGCAGAAAACGCCAGGTTACATGCGGCAACAAACCTCAACATATATCATCAAGAAACGAATACTAGAGCGATAAGAAAATTCTAGAAAAAACATCAACCCAGGTGACATGGTGCTGATACATCACCCTGACAAACAAGGCAAGCTACAATCCCAGTGGTACGGGCCATTCGTGGTGGCGAACATGGTGAAGCCAGGAGTTTATAGGCTACTCAACGAAGGAGTCAAAACAAGCCACATGTGGAACGTGGACAACTTGCGTCGCTTCTACCCATAGCAATTTCGCCCTCAAAGGGTTGTAATTTTTCTTTTTCGACATTTCTGTAAACATCAACAAAAAGGGATCCGCGCTCTTTTTCCTCGCAGGGGAAGCCTTAGCAAAAAGGCATGAGGTTTTTTAATGAGGCGATCCCATGTACCCTTCTTAACTTAAGTTGAGCCTTTCCCCACAAAAAGATCTAAAAAGTAAGACGTCGAAACAAAACTTGGCTTCGGCAGGTCATGGATATCGACGACGGCAAGCACCAAAGAAGGTTGTGCTGTTTTGCACTCGTGCAAAATGTCACGATCGAAAGCTGAACAACCTAGAAAAGCCTAGAGGCTGCAAAAATTTTCCGCTTCACCAAAAAGGAGTGAGCGAAAGGAAAAGGCCAATAAGCCATAGCAAGTGTCTCGCCGCACCAAAAAGGAGTGTAGACAAACACAGAAAGCTAGGCAGGCTAAAAACATTTCGCACCGCCAAAAAGAAGTGGTGACGAACAAGAAAGGCTTAAGAGCCACAAAGTGCATGGAGACAAAGGTTGCAAACATGAGTGCGAAAAGATCCACTCACATTGTCATAAAAAACAAAAGCATTATAAAGAAGCACATCCGCAAGTATGTACATGTACTACAAAAGGACAACCAAGATTAAGAATGGCACCAAACACTAGCGTTAAATACCGCTACCAACCGCAACAACCAAAATTAATGACACCGAACCCCTGGGAACCTATAAATATGAGGCCCAGGCACCCTCGGATAGCATATCAATTTTTAGTCTAGAGCAAAAGCATTAGGTTAAACACCTATGCCGCTCAAGTCAAGAGCGATAGCGAGAGAGGAGTTCTCGCCTATAAAGGTGATGAGTGGGCTTGAGAGAGTGTCAGGGTTTTCAGCATCTACCGAAATAGCAAAGTCTCAAGTGTGGGACAGAAGGTTGTACAAGCACAAGGCCGCCGGTAGCGAAAATGAGATGTTGCGAGAAACCACGTAAAGTTTAGGGCGCATACTGTCCACAAAGAGCATGCACCTTTATATTCGCTAGGCACGAAACTAAAAGATGAGGCAATAGGATGTGGCCATGACACAGCGCAAAGAAAGCATGGAGGGATGTAGTAAGAAAAAACATAACATCCCCCATATGGCGAAACCAAAAGCAAGGCCATGTACTTGCACGAGATGAGATTCTTGCTGCAGCTCTGCTTTGGGAAGCACGACATCACAACACCGCACTTCAATTTAGCTAATTTGCCCAGCAATAGTGCTGATTCACTCTGGCGAATTAACCAAACAAACTAGATGTTGCAAGCCAAGAACTAGAAGAAAAAATATCAATTATACATATTTGACAATACACCTACCCTCGAATCAAATGTAAAACAGTCATGACCGAAAAGAAAAATGAAAATATACCAAGATGACGAATGGAGCAGTTATCCCCTCGCCCTAAAGGTTGGGGGATGATGTTTCTCTTTTTGCCAAAATGATATGCCGAGGGGCTAGCAAAGAAGCCATCTCAAGAATTCATGATTTCACGTATCCCCTTGCCCTAAAGGTTGGGGGGTGACGTTTCTCTTTTCGCTTAAACGATATGCCAAGGGGCTAGCAAAGAAGCCATCTCAAGAATTAGCGCCTTCACGTATCCCCTCACCCTTAAGGTTGGGGGACGACGTTTCTCTTTTTGTCTAAATGATACGCCGAGAGGCTAGCAAAGAAGCCACCTCAAACAGTCGTGCATTCACGTATCTTCCGCCCAAAAACTTATGCGGGATGGTGCCATCTCGTCCAAACATTATGACGAGGGACATGCTTGGAGAATGCCCCCCTATCGCCCAAGCGAAAGGATGGAGCAATATCACCTCCATAGGGTCAGGGACATGGCATAATCAAAATATAAGAAAATGATGGAGTACTCTTAAAAACAACCGTTGAATGAAAAGCGTGGGCATGGCAAAACGAACACACCATATACATGATTAGCTTTACACAACAGCTCGCCAAGCGAGAATGCAAGCATTACGGATCATCTCTGCACCAAACTACACTTCGTCCCATATGGGACGAAGCTAAAAACTATATGGGCGGTTCTCCAAATCTACAACCATCTCTTTGGCTGGTTCCTCCTTGGGATCTTTTAGGCTAGAGGCCGAGGACTATCCGTGATCACGCTCAGATTGTTCATGGTGAGCTTTTTGATCTTCCAAAATAGACGCATCAAATTCTGAATAGAAGAATCTACAAAGAAACTCTTCTTTCCTAAGAAAGCGTCGGAAGCGTGACCTCAAAAACCCAGTCATACTAGATCCCAGAAATCTTTCACGGTGGCGAGACCAGGATGCACCTCCAACTGGAAAGCCGTTGCAATTAATCATAAGTGGGTATATATCCATAGGTTGCGCAGGCTCCACATCTAGAACCTGCGCACCGAAACCACAAGAGTTTAAGCTGTCTTACAACCAACATCCATACAAATACAATGTTTCAAAAACTACAAGCGAATCCTAATTGTCTACCCCATCCCAAGCAACATCTTCGGTGGGGGAGCTAGTGCCATCATTAGCTAGGGTCTCCGTGATAGGGGTCGACGGCATAGCTGTGTTGCTTGAGCCACTACCAGTCACACCCTCGTGGGCATTCTACTCAATGATGTACTTCTTCACCTTCTCCTTGATAGACGCGCACACCTCAATAGACTATAAGGTAGGTTTCAGAGGCACATGAGCATCTCTTCGCAACCCTTTGCGAAATGACAAACAAAGCAAAAAGGAGAAAAGTCACCTTGCCATGGCTCATGGCATCCCTAAGGAGAGTGAGATCACGGCCTCTAGGACGCCAGAACCCTTTGAAGAACCTTTGTCCCGCCTCATGAGCCCGTCTAGGAGCATTCCAATAAGTCTATGGGTCCTTAATCTCGAATTGTTCGAGATGATTGCACCCACATTCCTCCAAAGCCTAAGTGAAGGCATGAAGCAAAATGAAAGAGGCATACTCCCGCCCAATGGTCATGTAGTCACTCATGGCGGCTAGCTCATTCGCCAGTCATTCCATGAAATCAACAATAGGAGCATCATGGGGAGCTTCGGTCTCTTCACCTATGCTCTCAATGAGATCCTTGTACAGGTGCGCTGTCCTCTGGGCGCCAGCAACAAGCTTGTTTTGCTCCTCAAGCTTCCTCTTCTGGTACCCCTCGAAGTCCTGGCGCATCTTTTCAACCTGCTCCTATGCTATCTTGCAGGCGGATGCATTATTCTTGAGGGCCCGGATCTAGCTCCTTCTCGAGGGCCTGGATCCTTTCATCCTTTGCCACAAGATCCTTCTCTAGGCCTTGGTGAAAAGCATGCCCTTGAAGCTCTCGAGTTAGGAGCATAGCCTGCAAAAGTCAAATGCGCCATGTCAAACAGCCGCAGCGCGAAAAGCAAAATAGCAAAGTGAATGCAGATAAAGACATAACCACTAGGCCTTGGCGAAAAGCATGCCCTTGAAGCTCTCAAGTTTGGAGCATAGCCTGCAAAAGTCAAACGCACCACGTCAAACAGCCGAAGCGCGAAAAGCAAAATAGCAAAGCGAATGCAGATAAAGACATAACCACTTACACTAGCAACGTGGAAGTTCACAGCATCTACAAGGGACAAATTAGGAACTTTCAAAAGGTCCCTCTGCAACTCTAGAGCCGAGAACAAACCGGCGCACGCGTTAGCGAAGTTGGCAGCACCCAGGTTTGGCAAGAGGCCAATCGTGCAGTAGTCCACGTTGGCGATGACTCGGGAACTCAACGCGGCTCCTAAAGAACGAGCAATCCGGTAAGTCTCCTCCTTTGCGGAATTCATTTCGCTAGAAGAGCTTGACCGCAAATAAACTCGCATTTTTCCATAATCCTCAGGGCGAGAACTTAGCTACAGTGCCCCAAGACCGAAGAGTTGCCCTCGGACCAAATCGTCGCTCAAGCGAATGTACTTCACATAAAATCTAGACTTACCCTACAGCTGAGAGCTCGAAACGTCAGGAGACACCACAGGACTAGGGACCGGGCGAGCAGAACCCACCTCTTTGGCAGAAGCCAGCCTTGCCTTTTTTGCGCCAGTCACCTTTGGTGGTTCACCGGCCTTGCGCAAATTCTTCTTTGCCTTCGTGGTAAAAAGGTCGCCGACGGACATAGTATCCGCAAGGCTGAAGGCGTCATTCACATCAGTGACCTTGGCTTTACCGACCATCCCATCAAAGTTCAAAGACGCCTGTAACATCAATAGCAGCACCACATTAGCGAATAGACAAACCACGAAAGAACCAAAAAAGCAAAAGGCAGAACCAAAACCAACAGTGAGGAAAATATATAAGGAAAACCGCAAGCACTACCATTTCGGTCTAGACCTGCCCAAATTGGTAGGTCTATCCGATCATGACCTTTATGCTATTGCCCACTGTCGGTGCAGAAAGTGACCAACAAGTAAATATTTGTAGTTTTGCCGTATGTTGTGATCGGAGGTGGCCTAGCACTCAATGACACAGGGTTTATACTGGTTTAGGCAACATGCCCTACGTCCAGTTTGAGTTGGTCGATGACTTTATTCCTGAGCCCAGGTGCTCAAAGTTTGCATTAGGGTTACAAACGAGAAGGGGAAAGATGGGGTGTACAAGAGGTCCAGTCGGCTCCGGTCGGAAGGGCCGAGAGCGATAGAAGCTCCGCTATGAGCTAAGTGTTCAAGCGTGCGCTTGAGGTCCGAACCTGGCGGTTCTGTGGTTGTGAGTTAGTGAACTTGATCGATCTAATGAATCTAAAATGACTTGTATGAACTTGAATCAACTGACTTTCTTGGGAGAGAGTGCATCCCCTTTTATAGATGAAGGGGATGGCCTTACAAGTGAGAGGGAAGGAGTATTTTTGCTTCTAAGCCTTGTTGCCTACGCCGGTGGGTACAGGACAATGGTAGGCGCCCACAATACTGTTGGATGTCAGATGTACATGGGAGGTTATGTCGCCTTGTTCGGGTATGGCAGATGTCAGTACCTGCTACACTGTTGATGCCCAGAGGCATGTGAGGAGTTTTACCATGTTCACTCGGTACGATAAATGCCGGCGCCCACAACACTATCGATGCCCAGCGGCATGTGAGGGGCCTTACCGTATGGGAGTTAATGGCGCCTACAATACTGTAGAGAAAATGTCGGCGCCTACAATACTGTTTGTGTTAGGGTGATTGCAGAGTACTATTCCTATAGGTGTGCAGGGTATGGCCCCAGGTATCGTGGTTTGACTTGTGCGCCTTGCCTTGCCTTCTTTGTCCGTTCCTTGGTTTGTTCCAAGCAGACATCCCCGGTTGGTTGGTCCCAGTCAGCTCTAGTTGCGCCAGTCGAAGAAGAGTAGTGAGCGAGGTCTTTGCATACCCCGGTCGGAGATGTGGGGTCAGAGTTAGAGGTAGTGCTTTGCCATGCCTTTCGGTCGGAGCCCGTCTGGAGGTGGCTGGAGACCGAAGTGAATGCTCCAGTCGGAGAGGTGGGCTGGAGTTGACAAACGGGCGCTGCTCCTCCTCGAACAGACCTTCCGGTCGGTGATTGGATCATCCTTCTAGCATGTTGTTTAGACTCTTGGGCCAGCCCATGAGTTGCGCGCTGTCTGCTTGGGCCGAGCCTTTGCAGGGAAGCGGGTCCACGAGGGACCCTAGGTTTATGAACCCGACACCCACCTTGACAGCAATCTCTCTTCTGATCTGCATGTTAGCGGGTTCCACAGGGCCACATCCTTTGGTGCCAAACTTTTGCTTGTGGGACTCCATGGTAGTAGTGCTTGTTCCATGTCTGCCCTGCCTCTTCGATCACGAGTCCATTGGCCTCGATCACGGGGGGCAGCGTCATCAGCCAGAAGGCTAGTCAAAGAGCCCAACTGATCAGCATAGCACAAACCCATTGTGTCGAAGATGCGATTCAATCGCCGCTTACCAGCCAGCGATTGGCATCGACCCCTGTGCTCTCTGTCGCCGTAAAACCCGATGATTTCTTCTGCCTTGTGTTCAATCAAATTCATGAAGCTAAAGTCGGTGGCGAAAGCATCCGACGGTGCTACGTTAAGACGCGAAAAGACGTAACCATCCCATTGCTCAAAATCCAAAAACCATATTTCGCTGCTCAGCAAAGGGCTTTCGCAAGCTATCCACTCCTCCACTAAGTCACGGCTGATCTCAAAATGAGATGTCAGAGCGAAAGCATCTACATCCTCAGTATCACGGGGCCCGTCGGCCTAGATCTCTGCCAGGCGAAATCCCTCCATCAGTGTCATCTCCGAAACCAGTATACATGCTTTCATGAAACGATCCTAATTTCCTCGAAGGGAAATCCATAGATTCAAAGTATAATGTGATAGTCCCAGGTGTTCATCCCATCACATTATCAAATAACAGTCGATATCACAGTCATACATCGAATACCTATCTTAAAGAGAGTACAAATAACAAGGTTTACTCATTATTACATCGTCACTTGGTGGAATCACTCAGAGCATACAGCATCCAGAACAACATCAAGTAGAAAGGCAGCGGACATCGACTCCATCTTTTCAACCAAACTTGAGCGCAGGAACAAGACGTCTAATCCTCCCAACCGTCCCCCTAGTAGTCGTACTCAGGCTCAGAACCTATGAAACAATTATTAGTATGATTTGTACTGGCCACTGGCTCCCACCCTATGCTTTGCGTTTGCTTTGTGGTAGTGGATTACAAGGGTAGAGCAAAAGACCTATTTATGGTTATAGTTTTCCTATGCAAGTATGTCAAGTTTTAATAATAATTCATCAAGTTTTAATCCATCTCATCCACATGTTCTCCCATCCCATCACACACATCTCACCACTCTCACACTCTCTAGGCGACAAGGACGACTCTCGCTCGTACCTTGCCTCATCGGCCAAAGCCAAACAAGAACCCAGGGGAAGAGAAGAAGGGACTCGACTCACTAATTAAGGGAAGCATAGGTCATAGGGATGTCCATATCCAAGGATGTGGCTATACGTATAGATCGATCAACTCTGCAGAGCGTGTACACTTGGAACCACAAGATCACCATCATCGGCGGTGCCCTGCCTAGGCTGATACCGACTACCTCCCAATCGGTATGGTGCCACCCTACCACTCAACCCTGGGCCACCTCGGAGTCCACCGGCATGCTGAGACTATGAGACGTAGTACCAGGCCCCTAAAGGTCACTACGCTATCTTAGGAGGGTGTGGGCCATACGCCCGTACCTTCTACACTATCCACTTCCAACCTAGCAGTAGTGGCACCGTCGTAGCTGGTAGGGTAACCGCCCCCCGCCCATTTAGGAGTGAGTGGTGTGTACGTGGGGTCCTATGATCCAGTTCTCTTGACATAGTAGTCCTTAGGGGGACCAAAAAGGATATCTTCTCAACAGGGGATAATTAACACCTCGTGCCTCGACGACACCTCTATCCCAGGGCTTCATCCCACAAAGACACTCCACCTCAGGATCTCCTCATCTCACATGCACCCGCCATAGGTACCACTCCAAGGGGATGCCCAGGTCACACCCCCTGGCAAGACTCGTCCAACAACTCATTATAAGATCCTGCCTAATCGACTCAACCCTCACCACACACCCAAAACGCACGCCAAGATCTCCCCGGTTGTTACCACATTACTGGCACCTAGTGCCTTAACTGCTCACATACAATGCTCCACCAAGCATCACATCATAGATATAATGTGTAGTACAAGCAGTAGCAAGAAAGTAAGCGAGCGTCTAACACAATAGCGGCTATGCGGGGGTATAGGTTGCGACAAGGTAATGGCTCACAAGCAATTCTACCATGCAACCAATCACAGATTCATTTGCATAAAAGCAAAAGCACTAGCATCTACATTGTATCATGTCTAATAGGATTCTACAAGGTTGGGTGGGACATGGCACCTGGCAGGTCGTCTCCAAGCTACTCATGTAGTCTGGGTCGTGTTCCTCAGCCCGTGGCTCCTCCGGGTATGTCAAATGAGACATATAGCCACGATAAGCGACTCCTATAGATGATCACAAAGAAGCAACAGAAATCCAAAAGATCCAAATGCACTCAAACACAAGCCTATGACGTAGAGATCATTTTTAGAAAAAATTGGGCACTGATTTCATATTTTTCTAAGGTCGTATGAATTTTCTATGAATTTCCTAAGTTTAAATTATTTTCTAAAATAAGAATTTTGAACAGTGAAGGACACATGTCAGCACGTGATTGGATGTGGGAAATACGGTCACTAGCAGGTGGGACCCACGGTCAACAGTGACTGACAGGTGGGGTCAGGCCAACGGTCAACATTGACCGGTCATCGATCAACATTGACTGGGTTTGACTGGGACGGGTCATGGGCCGGGTTGGGCTGGTCCAGGCTACGCCTGGCCGGGACATGTGTCGTGCGTGGGCCGCTACTGGGCTCGGTCTACATGCGTGGCTCATGGTGGACCGGGTGGCTCGGGTCTATGGGCCTTAGACTCGGTCCGCGGTGGACAGCGTCCATCTCTCTCTGCTCCCTCTCTGGTTCACGGTGTGCTGGATGCAGGCAGGGTCCAGGAAAAGGAGCACGTCGGCTCTTCCTCCTCCCGCGGTGGTGCTCCACCGCGGATAGAAGGAGGCTCTACGTCTTCGTGGGCTCACGGCGAGTTCACCGGTGGGCCAAAGGTGGCGTCTCGATGGCTCTGGCGCCCGAGGTTGGCGCTATGGCGGACAATGGTGGCGCGGATCGGCGGCGAGGGCACCAGAGTCATTGGCATAGCCCAAATAGAGCTTCTACAACTTCTAGGTGTTCTAGCGAACACGACAAAGGCTTCAAGGCAAGGAGAAAGGGCTTGGGTGGGGCCGAACATGGTGATACGGCGGGCGCGGCGGCATAGCGGTGATGGCAACGCGCAACGAAGCTCCTAGCAAGGCTTAGCAAGGCTCCTACGGCTTCCTAGAGCTCTCGATGGACGTAGCTAGCCAAAAGCCTATGGCTGTGGGGTTCAGGCGAGGCCGACCATGGTAATGGAGGCACGATAGCGATGGTGGCCATGACGAAGCTACTGTGCATCCCTATAGAGCCAAAGGTGGCTCTTTCCCTTTAATTAGAGACACGAACAAGCCAAAGAACCGGTTGGCGGTGACCAAGGGGCATGGTGGAGTCATACCATGGCAAGGCGTGCGGCGGAGCTTCGGCGAGCGGCCAGCGATAGTGGCTCAGGGGGCTAGGGCTCGCTAGGGGTTTAACCAGTTAGGCGGCTAGGTGCGCAGGGCCACAATGGACATCATCGGCCCCTCCTCGATGAGCAAGGAGGCCAGCATCAACGGGAACAGTCGTGGCACGATGGCGGCAAGGGGACGTGGTAGCATGGTGAGGCGAGCATGGCCAATAGTCCTCGGGGTTCTCTACCTTCAACCATCTAGCGCAAAGGACATCTCTCGGCGGGGCAAAGCTCACCGAGGTGGTCACGCTACCTCTACCGGTGGGGTGAGGCCAGAACGGCTCTTGCCATGGCCATCCTCTAGCCATGGCGAGCGTGTGTGGGTGTGTAGTGAGGACACTGGCATTCCCAAGCTCCAAGAGTTCGACAAGGCCATGCCTTGGCACGTGCATGTACGCGTGGGTGCGTGTGTGCGTGCGACGGTCCCAAGGCACTGCCTTAAGCTCCTCAGGTCAAAGCTCATGGCTCAGCGGCTATGGCATGACGACGACAGCGAGCAGAGGGGTTTAATGGGGGCTCACCGTGGTGATGGTGTAGTTAGGGTGGTGGTGTAGTAACGAGGTGAAGCCATGATGAGGCGGTGCGGTGCCATGCCGAGCAGCTACGCTGACGTAGCTGATCGGGGGGCGTCTTTGGCTCCAACAGTGTCTCCGCGGTGGCGACCCACTCCGGCGGGCGTCGCTGCTCCCCCCTTCCTCCTTCTCCTCCCTTCTCTGGCTCGGCATGGCTGGTGAAAACGCTAGTGGTGGTGGGGTGGATGGAAGAGGGGTTAGGGCACCGGAGAGGGGGTTTTATACCCCAAGCTCACCCATGGCAGGCGGCGGCTAGCGGGAAAGGTAGAGGGGACACGTGTAGGGTGATCGAGAGCTCCTGACTAGGGTTCTAGGATTCAACGGGAGTGCGGGGGTGGTTGGCGCCTCCAATTTGGAGTGGCGGCCGGTCAAGGGCGTTGGTACGGTGGTGGCAGGGCACGACAGAGGTGTGGCGTGGATTGGCGACGTGGCATGCATCCGCACACGTACAGGCTAGGGGCAGGGGCACGGATGGTTGGTGCGGTGCTCTGCTCTGGTCTGCTTTGCCTAAAGCAGAGAGGGGAGTGGGGGTAGGCGATGAAAGGTGGGATCCACCTGGCGGCGACAGCGGGTGAAGGCGGGCACGGCTCATCGCGACGTGGGTGGGCACGACATGGGCTGCTGGCTAGGCTAGCTCGGCATCACGTGGGCGCGGATGCGGTGCTGGGCCCTGCGGGCAAAGCAGGCCGGCGAGCGCGTGCGGGGTCGAGGGCGCGAGCACGTGGGAGCTGGGCTGCGTGGGTGGCATGGGCCGGCGGGGCTGGGCTGGCTTTTGCAGCTGGACTTCTTTCCCCTTTTCTATTTTCTTCCTTTTTCCAATTCCTTTTCTATTTCTATTTCTGTTTCTATGTCCACACTACAACTATGCATGTATATATGTGTTGCCAACATATATACATCCAAGTGGGGTCCACCAGAGGCCATCTAGGGTCCTGGGTCCAAGCCAAGGGTTGGCAACTCACACACACAATTTATTTATAAAGGTTGGATTGATTTTATTACATCACATAAAATCATGAAGAAGCAACTCACAAGTTGAATTAAATGCAAAGTGGTCAACCATGCTAACTTGGTTCTACTTGTGCAACTACATGGGTGGTTTCCTAGTATGCACACTCACCATGCATGGGTTTATTAGAAAAAATTTTAAGTTCAGATTTTTGGGTTATTGGAAAACCTGGGTTGTTACATTTTGGCAGGTCATTTGTCAGAGCTTCAGTGACAACTTCGTCAGAGCACACGCGGTGATGGAACCAATAATCAGTCAGTGCGGCCATTTATTCCGGCATAATCTGCACGGTGCCCGAAGTCTTCTTCGGAACAAAGTTGTATGAGCCATAGTGGGCCACCATCTCGACTTTGGTTCGCTTGTCCGTGACCACCTTCTTATGCAGATGAGTTTCGTAGTATCGCGAAAAAGTGTTTACACTCAGGGAGCACCCGGCCATTTTTAGCACCATAGCAAACATGCTCAACCGAGAGAAGGCGTTGGGAGTCAGGTGATGGATCTGCAAATTGAAGCGTTGTACTGTGTGTTTCTGATTTCTTCTGGTACTACTTCCAACCATGAATACATGACCTTTTGGACAAACAAAGCAAACTAAAAGCCTAAAACTAGCTTGTTTTTGTTTGTCCAAAAAGGTTGTGATTCGTGGCTAGACATAGTACTATGCAATAATGTACATGTGGAACTTTGATTAACATGGGGGGCGTCTTGTGGTGAAGGTTTGAGCTTCAATTGCAAGATGTATATGAACTAACTTTAAGTTGAATACCAAGTCTTGTCATTTGTTTGTCAGATCTTTTCTTCTCTGCATATTTAATAGGGCTTTGCATGAGGCTATGCCACATAGATTAGTCATGGTCGACAAAAATCTGCTGCTCATTGAATGGTTTTTATATTTATATCACAACATATACTAAATTACTAATTAGGCATATTGTACATGCTGGATTAATGCATTTCAAAAGACAGTGCATACTTGATCCTGGGGCTGGGAGGGGACCATATTAGCTATATGCTGCATTGCATAAATACGGTTCCTGGCAATTAACAACAGTGGACACTGCATACTGTCTATTCAAGTTTATTACAGCAGTGGATAGTGGTGGCGTGGCGCTTATGTCATATGTAGGTCTAGCCTACTTTGGATGATTCTTTGAAGCTATATCTGCTGGTTAGATACGCACTACACTGTGTCACTGACACATGAGTCACTGATATGGTATTTTTTATACCACTTATATCGTAATGATGGTAAATATGTAAATATTCCGTGTTCATCTTTGGATCACAGAATTGTGGAAACCTATATATGTTCTTGATTGAAGTTCAAACTGGTTTGCTCCCTCGGTACAGAGTGCAGACCAGAGCACAGTTACATGGGGTTTGGGTTGCGTTCTGGGCTTCTGGCGCTGGTTTGTGCAAGTGCAACCGCAAGGGTACGCTTGATCTTTTGGAAGCACAGTAAATGCAGTTCCTTAGGTCAGGTTACGGTGGAGTATATTACTATAGGGAAATTTTGCTGCAGGACATCGCTAAAAAGCCTAATATGCTGATGGATACCGCCAAGAGCGAAATTTGTCCAGTACCATTACAAAATCGCGTCCATTTGCTTAAACACACCGCACCGAATATTTTATTTATTTATCAGATTTGCGGAGAGAGAAGGTGGGGAAAATGACTCTTCTACCCTCGTCTTCAACCTTGGGCTGGTCACTGATTTTTTTTGTCGTAACACACAGTCTCATGTTCAGCGACAGCGCCTCTATCTCGCCGGCGAGTTCATCGCGTTCCTAGAATTCCGTCTCCACCAGAAGGTTCATCTCAATCCTCTCTACGTCGTGAATCTGTTCATTTGTCAAATCCACCTGTCCGCCTCCGTTCGATGGCTAGGACCTGCCCGCGACGACTTCGGCGTGGCTTGGGCGGCGCTCTGCTCACTCGTGGCTTTGTCGTCACTGGACTCCGGCACCAGCACCTCGACTGGTTCCACCGCTAGGCCCAGCCCGCTGCCTTCGGCATCCTTCTCCGCTTCCTTCCCCCGTAGCAGTTTCCTTCTCCGCGAATCACGTTTCGTTCCCCATCTCCAAACGCTGCCGCTGCACCGTCTGTTTCCAAAATTCCGGCGAGGACTCCATGGACGACATCGACGTCCTCTCTACTCTGGCCTTTCCTCATCCCCCATTAAGCCACCTGTCTCTCCCTTCCACACCATCCCTGTTGCCATCCCGAAGCCGCGGCCTGGCGCCGCGAGCACTCCCAGCGGCCGTGCGCCACCCTCAGGAGGCCGGCCGGCTGCTACTCCCTCCTCCGGCCGAGGCCCTCCAGCCCTCGCCCGCAGCACTCGCTGTCGCCGGCCAAACCCCGCCGCCATCCTGCCAAGGAGCCCGCGTGGCCCCACAAGCCGTGCGCAACCTAGCGCCGCCACTCTGCCTTGCCTCGCTGCCAGCCGGCTGGCTGGAGAGCCCCAGCTGGGCCCCCTCCTACCTACGCGTGTGACCAACAGAGGCTCGTCCATGGCTTCCATGGCCATGGAGTGAGGAGGAAGGACCTATTCACGACTCATGTGAGGATCAACGCCGACGACGATGAGAAGGCAGCAGTGTGTTTGGGCAAAAATGAGTGAATAGCTGGAGGTTGAAGACGAGGGCAGAAGAGTCATTTTCCTCACCTTCTCTCTCCGCAAATCTGATAAATGAATAAAATATTTGGTGCGGTGTGTTTCAGCAAATGGACGTGGTTTTGTAATGGTACTGGGCAAACTTCGCTCTTAGTTGAGTTCATCAGCATATTAGGCTTTTTAGCGATGTCCTACAGCAAAATTTCCCATTACTATATTATTGGTATTGGTACTTTCTTCCATCATCATGGAGGTCAGATTGTTGTTTGAAGCTATTTATCTGTTGATCAAAATTTCCACAAGTCATGTGCAAGCATTTGCAATCGGGTATTACAACAAAATTTAGACATATATTTCTGAGTCGAAACAAAAACTAAGGGTGGTCCATTCATTATCTCTGTCGCAGCGCGCTCAGTATTCGGTAAAGAGTACCAGTACATCACTTGAGCAAAATAGTCAGGGCTTGTTTGTTTGACGATTAAACGCAACCACTGACATTATATTTCATTTGAATTTGAATAGACAGGCTTTAGTAGAGTGAGGGTTTGTTTGGCTGGCAAAATATGTAGTGCAAACCACTGGAAACATGGGTATAATTCAAAAAAATGTACTTTGGTCGTTCAAAAAATTTAGTAATTTGGTACATCCATGATGTATACAAATATGGACTCACATGCAAAACTTGAGATGCAAACTCAATCTAGAAAAATTCCTACGAAAATGAAAAATTTCATATACATTTGCACCAACAAATTCCTAAGATTTTGTTTTTTTGTTGTGCACACATGCAACTGAAATTTGACATTTTCTATGGATTTTTCAAATGCGAGTTTGTACTCAACTTTTGCATGTAAGTACATATTTGTATACACTATAGATGTGCCCAATTTTAGATTTTTTTGAACATCCGAAGTACGTTTTTTTTAAATTGGTTTTCATAATCTCACCTAGTAGGTGGTTTGCACAACATAATTTGCCTGTTTGGGTGCACTTGTATCTATCTCTCTCAAGTGAAAATTAAACACATGTGTCGGACATATTTTTGCCTGAGATTGAATCCACATGTATTGGAGTGAATTGCAGTGGAAATTTCACAAATTTACATATCAACGCATGTGGATTGAGATAAATACGAATGTATTCAAACGAGTCCTAAAAGTATTTCCATGTGTTGTGGATATTGGCATTCCAGGGGGGAAAGTATGATTTTATTAGTTAGGTTATAAAAAGGAGTATTTGTGTTTCCTTGTTATTGTGAAAATGGTTGGAACGTGATGCCCTCTCAGGCTCACGGCTTCGTGTTAATATAGCCAGGAAGAGCCCCTGGCGTGGCAGTACAACTTGTACAACTAGAAGAACCTAACTACTTTGGTAACTCTAGATTATATCACAAGATTACATCAATCAGGAGATACCTATCCTATCTAACCAAAACCGTGATACTTGCCTTCACCCGCAATCCAAGCCTGAGCGCACAAACAATCTTCAGGAGATATCAATCAACCATCAATCAACTAGATATTGCGGTCATGTGATCCTATTGGATATTCTTAACATCCCCCCTCAATCACAACTTATCAGCGAGGTTGAGATTGTCTCTGAACATAACCATTTGCTTCTCTGGAAGAGGCTTAGTGAAGCCATCGGCGATCTGATCCGTAGTGTTGATGAATCTGATGTCCAGGCGCTTTGTTGCAACTTGTTCGCATACAAAATGAAAATCGATCTCTATATGCTTGGTGCGTGCATGAAATACAAGGTTAGCTGATAGGTACTTCGCGCCAAGATTATCACACCATAAACATGCTGCCAAAGGATGTGGAATACCTAACTCATCAAGTAACTTTTGTTCCCACATTACCTCTGCAGTAGCGTTGGCCAAAGACTTGTATTCAGCTTTTGTACTTGATCTTGAAACCGTAGGCTGTTTTCTTGCGCACCATGACACTAGGTTGCAACCTAGGAATACAGCAAAGCCGCCTGTAGATCGTCTGTCATCAGGGCAACCGGCCCAATCATCATCTGAAAAAGCATTTACAAGCATAGAATTAGATTTTCTAATTTTTAACCCTAGGTCGATTGTTCCTTGTACATATCTCAATATTCTCTTCACAGCTTCCCAATGAACAGTCGTCGGCGAGTGAAGGAATTGACAAACTTTGTTGACCGAAAAAGATAGATCTGGTCGTGTGAGGGTGAGATACTAGAGAGCTCCAACAATTCTCCTGTATCTGGTTGAGTCCTCCACTCCTAACCGAGTGCCATTAGTGACTGAAAGCTTTTTGGTAGTATTAAGGGATGTTTTGACGGGTTTACACAGCTGCATATTAACTCTCTTGAGGATATCAGAAGCATACCATTCCTGTGTCAAAAGCAATTCACCTTTCTTTCTTTGAACCTGTATGCCAACAAAATAGTGAAGGTTCCCGAGATCTTTGATTGCAAAGTCCTTCTCTAAATCTCGGAGAAGAGCATCCACTGCTTCCTGTG
Source organism: Miscanthus lutarioriparius (assembly GCA_904845875.1). Lineage (NCBI taxonomy): Eukaryota > Viridiplantae > Streptophyta > Magnoliopsida > Poales > Poaceae > Miscanthus > Miscanthus lutarioriparius. The sequence goes on along the minus strand of CAJGYO010000012.1, from coordinate 70,520,251 downwards.
ATGAACTAGCCACAATTATATCATCAACATATACAAGCATAAAGATGACACGATTTCCTTTCCGATAAAAGAATAATGATGTGTCAGCTTTGGAGGGAACAAAGCCTAGACTTTGAAGTTTACCACACAACCTAGAATACTAGGCCCATGGTGCTTGTTTTAAACCATATAGGGATCTGTCAAGTTTGCATAAGTGATGTGGTTTGGTCTTATCTTCATAACCTGGCGGTTATTTCATGTATACCTCTTCTTCAAGGAAACCATGCAAAAAAGCGTTCTGAACATTGAGTTGCCTCAAACACCAATCCTTAGACATAGCTAGAGAGAGCACAAGACGAATTGTGGCTGCTTTCACAACAGGACTAAAAGTATCCTCATAATCAATGCCATATCATTGTTTGAACCCCTTTGCTACTAGGCGTGCCTTATATCTGTCAATTTTCCCATCTGATCTTCTTTTGATTTTATAGACCCACTTGCAATCTATCACATTTTTACCTTTTTGAGGTGGAACTAGATGCCAAGTTTTATTCCTGATCAATGCATCAAATTCAACATCCATAGCACGCTTCCAATTATTATCGACTAAGGCATGTTGAAAATCAATAGGACCTTCAGTGGTGGCTGCTAACTGACCATATCGAATAGTTCCATCAGTGTAAATTTTTGGTTTGCGTATACCTTGTTGTAGACGTGTGGTGGGTCGCTCGAGAGCCGGTGCTGCAGGCGATGTAGAAGATCCGGTGGGTTGATCTGTGGCTGGCGCAGAAGATCCGGCGAGCGAAGATCCGGTGGGTTGATCTGTGGCTGGCGTAGAAGATCCGGTGAGCGGCGGACCCAAGGGAGATTCTCCACCACCGATCGAAATATCCTGTCCCCTCGTCCGCAGAGCCAGGTGAGGCGAGTTCGAGACAGGTGGCGCACGCGGAGAGGATGCCGGTGGAGCCGACACGTTCGTCATGAGCGCAGGAGCTGACGCCACTAGATCCAAGACTGATCCTGTCAGCTCCGCGGTGGAAGGTGTAGGTGAATCAGCCTAGGGATCGCCGCCTGTTCCTGCCAAAACGGGAAATTGCTCGGGGAGCATGAAATGACGCCTGTTTCCAGCCAGATTTAGTTCGTTTGACGCCGAATTTTTTTCATGTGCTGCACGCTTAGACATAGGGTTAGTATATAGGGAATCATTATCAAAATGATCTGAAGAATTGTTGTCCCCAAAATCATGTGAAGGATTTATCAAAGTTGGAGGAAGGAGGAGAATTTCAGATCGTAATCGAGCACCGGCGTTTGGGTGGAGTTTGGCAAAGGGGAAGATGTGTTCATCGAAGACCATGTCTCGGGAAATATAGACATGCTCTTCATTGACATCCAGATACTTGAACCCCTTGTGTATGTTACTGTATCCTAGGAAGACACAGCGTTTGGAGCGGAATTGCAACTTGCGAGCGTTACAAGGCCGTAGATTCGGCCAGCATGCGCAGCAAAAAGTATGAAGAGAGGAGTAGTCTGGTGTTTGATGAAACAGGCGTTCAAGAGGAGTTTGGTTATTGATAATTTTACTAGGGAGGCGATTAATAAGATAGGTGGCAGTGATGAAAGCTTCATCCCAAAATTTTATGGGTATAGAAGCATGGGCTAAAAGCGAGACTTTTTTTAACAATATGGCGATGTTTGCATTCAGCGGAGCCATTTTGTTGATGTGCATAAGGGCATGAGACATGATGTGAGATGCCAATGCGCTGAAAGAAGGCATTTAGCTTTTGATATTCCCCTCCCCAGTCAGTTTGCATAGCGAGAATTTTTCTATCAAATTGACATTCAACCAAAGCTTGGAATTCATGAAATTTTTGAAAAACTTCAAATTTATGATGAAGCAAATAAATCCATGTAAACTTGCTGAAATCATCAATGAAGCGAACGTAATAACTGTTTTTGCCAACAGAAGTGGGCGCAGGACCCCATACATCAAAAAACACAAGTTCTAAGGGACTCAATGAGATACTTGTGGATCTAGGATAGGGTAGCTGATGACTTTTGCCCTTTTGGCAAGCATCGCAAATAGTTTCTTTATTCAAATCGGCAACAAAGGGAATACTATTTTTGCTAAGGACTTGTTGAACGACTGCAAAAGAAGGGTGGCCGAGACGACTATGCCACCTGGACGAAGGAGACTTGACAGCACCAAACGCCCCTTTATTCGATGACGGCCTAGACCTCAACGGGTAGAGGCCGCCTTCACATTCCCCTCTAAGGATGGTTTTTTTCGTCGGTTGGTCCTTAATCAAAAAAATAGTTGGGATGATATTCAATAAAAGCATGGTTATCGGATGTAACACGATGAACAGATGCAAGGCTTTTGTTTGCTTCAGGAACATAAAGAACATTGTTTAGGACGAGATTTTGATTTGGGGTACGAACAAAACTTCGACCAATTTGATTGATTCTCATACCTGCGCCATTAGCAGCATGAACCTTATCGTTTCCATGGTACTTGTCCCTCACGGTGAGTTCCTCCAGCTCTCCCGTGATGTGGTCGGTAGCACTAGTGTCGGTGTACCAGTTGGTGTCGATCCCATATGACGCAGAGGAGGCAGATCGGGATTGCTCTGGTGGGCCGGTGAAGGAAGCGTCAAAACGCTTGAAGCAGCGGAGTCCGGTGTGGCCCTCCTTGCCGCAGAGTTGGCAGATGGGTTTATCGCCGTTGTAGTTCTGCTGGGGGCGCCCACTGTTGTTGTTGTCGCCACGGTTGCGGCCGCGCCCGCGTCCTCGGCCACCACCTCCGCGGTTGAAACCGCCACGGCCTCCATGTGTAGCCATGTTAGCAGATGAACCTGATCCACTGTGCAGGAGATCCATCCGCTGTTCCTAGCTCACTAGCTTGGTGTAGAGCTCGCCCAAAGATAGCGGCTCCGTGCGCGCCACGACAACCGAGACAATCGGATTAAAATCCATGTCAAGTCCGGCTAGTACATAGGAGATGATCTCTTCATCTTCAAGACGTTTGCCGGCGGCCGCCATGTCGTCAGCAAGAGATTTCATCTTGTTGAAGTAGTCGGCGATTGTAGACGAGCCCTTCTGCGCTGTGGCCAACGCCATGCGCGTGTTGATGATATGGCCCCGAGACTAGGAAGCCGTCATCTCTGAGATCACTTTCTAGATCTCTACCGATGTGGCGCAATTGGAGACTTGCACCTGGATCTCCTTGGAGATATTGGAGAGCAGATAGTTAACGATCTGCTGGTCCTTCGCAACCTAAGTTTCATACTCAGGGTTGGGGATGAGCTCAGTCGGCTTGTCGGCCGCCTTGGGGATCTGCTTCGCCGGCACCACAATGTCGGGCTCGAGATAGTGCGCTATCTGCGCACCGCGAAGAGCAAACAGCACCTGGGCGCTCCATAGGGGAAAATTCCCTTTGCCTAGCTTCTCGGTGACGGGACAACCGATCAGAGAGAACGATTGTTGAAGCGCGGAAGAGGAAGCCATCGAGAATATTGTGGACTAACCTAGCTCTGATTACCATGTGAAAATGATTGGAACGTGATGCCCTCTCAGGCTCACGACTTGTTAATATAGCCAGGAAGAGCCACTGGCGTGGCGGTACAACTTGTACAACAAGAAGAACCTAACTACTTTGATAACTCTAGATTACATCACAAGATTACATCAATCAGGAGATACCTATCCTACCTAACCGAAGCCGTGATACTTGCCTTCACCCGCAATCCAAGCCTGAGCGTACAACCAATCTTCAGGAGATATCAATCAACCAAATATTACGGTCACGTGATCCTATTGGATATTCTTAACAGTTATCAGAGCTCATCTATACGAGATGCAATTTACAATGAAAAGTACACTAGAGCATGCCGCGTGGTTTCACACAAAGTAAAAAGGTAGCGTGTGATACTAGAATTATATATTTACTGGAATGTGAACATAGAGGTTCACATTCTTTGATCAACTAATATATATACAATATATGCTATCCCAGTGTTGTTTAATAGACAGATTGGCCTCTATTTAATATATGATGTCCTTTTCAGCTCGCCCCGGAAGCTAATCCAAATCCAAATGCCTGTCCTTGTTTACCAGAGTTTTGGTTCGTTCGATGCTCGCACGGCACGCAGCAGTCTCTATGATTATTCTACTACAACTGTTCACAATCTCGGCACGGTTCACAAATTCTGAAATTCCGTCGTTGGTCACCTATAAATACACCTTGCATATGCATGCATGTCACTCCCAGCACTACATACAGTCCCATTCAAAACGAAATCCAGTGTATGCTAGCTAGCACTAGCAGCCTACCGTGAACGCCATGGCTACTCACCGCTCGTCGGCTTTCCTCTTGGCCGTCGCCGTCGCCTGCGCCTGCGCTCTGAGCGGCGCTCTGGCGGCGCGCGACCTGGGCGACCAGCAGGCCATGGTGTCGAGGCACGAGGAGTGGATGGCCAAGTACGGCCGCGTCTACAGCGACGCGGCGGAGAAGGCGCGGCGGTTCGAGGTGTTCAAGGCCAACGTCGCCTTCATCGAGTCCGTGAACGCCCGGAACCACAAGTTCTGGCTGGAGGCCAACCAGTTCGCCGACCTCACCGACGACGAGTTCAGAGCCACCCGGACCGGTTACAAGCCCAGGCCGGCGGCGGCGAGCAGCCGGAAGGCGACGGGGTTCAGGTACGCGAACGTGAGCCTCGACGACGTTCCGGCGTCCGTGGACTGGAGGACCAAAGGCGCCGTGACGCCCATCAAGGACCAAGGCGAGTGCGGGTGCTGCTGGGCGTTCTCGGCCGTGGCGTCCATGGAGGGCGCCGTGAAGCTGAGAACAGGGAAGCTCGTCTCGCTCTCGGAGCAGGAGCTCGTCGACTGCGACGTGAACGGCATGGACCAGGGCTGCGAGGGTGGGGAGATGGACGACGCCTTCGAGTTCATCGTCGACAACGGCGGGCTCACCACCGAGAGCAAGTACCCGTACACGGGCTCCGACGGCACCTGCAACTCCAACGAGGCTTCTAACGACGCCGCGTCCATCACGGGATACGAGGACGTGCCGGCCAACGACGAGGCCTCCCTGCGCAAGGCGGTGTCCAACCAGCCCGTGTCGGTCGCCGTCGACGGAGGGGACTCCCTCTTCAGATTCTACAAGCGCGGCGTCCTCTCTGGCGCGTGTGGAACGGAGCTCGACCACGGCATCGCTGCCGTCGGGTATGGCGTCGCCAGCGACGGCACCAAGTACTGGCTGATGAAAAACTCGTGGGGGACCTCGTGGGGCGAGGGCGGGTACATCCGGATGGAGAGGGACATCGCCGACGAGGAGGGTCTGTGCGGCCTCGCCATGCAGCCTTCATACCCGACGGCCTAGTTGATATACGAAGCACCCAAACTGTAAGCTAGTAGCTTTGTCGTTAAGGTTCACATATCTACTACTACTACTTGAACCACAATCTCCTACATGTACGTAGGAGGTTTGTGTATAGGTTGTTTGAGATGAATGAAGTTCATATAAGGTTGTACACTTGTATGGAACTAGTATAGTGTCAGTGCTAACGCTACGGTTTCATTCGAAAACAACCAAACGATGATATATATATGGTTTATGTAAATATGTTGATAATGAAGCGAGTTTCAATGGTAGTCTTTCTTAATTGTAGGCTTGATGAAGTTAACAGTGCACTTCATAGTACTCAATTTATCTGGTTTCTGTCTCTCTAAAAAATAAAATGGCCATGAGTTATATGACATTTTATGAAGATTACTTCATAAGAGCAGAACTAAGCCGACTAACTATTGTACTATCAACTTCCTTCATTATTAGTCTATCACATAAATCAGTGTATGACTGACCACACAGTAAAGAAAGTCTATCACATAAATCATTATATGATCTAACCACACAGTAAAGAATGTATTTGAAGTCACACCCTGAGACCCTGGCCTTTTGTCGTTAATTCTGCATTCCAAAGAATAAAAAGAAAAGAAGGATAATTAGTAGGATAACATACAGAGTAATAATTCAATAGGATATCAGATTGTACAACAAGCTTGTAGAGACATTGAACTTCCGATCGGTTATGATCTTCCCTTTGACCAAGACATTGCATAATTAATTGCACAACTATGAGACTGACTGCCATTGTACCATAGCCTATATTTTACCTTGCAAAGACCACATAACTTCACACCTTGAAATGTTAACTTATTTATCTTTACTGATTTCACTCTTCTAATTATACTGTCAGAAGAAACTTTTCTTGTAAGAATTAAAGCAAGCACGGAATTGAAAAACCAAATGTGTGCATTAAGATAATTACTCCTGATGTCACCTGAATATGCCAAATACAACAGGCAATCAACGCTGACATGTATTCCTCACAAAAGATCTTCGTTTCAAATCATGGATACTGACCTTGGGCAACAGAGGTTTTTGATACAACGGGTTCTTCACTGGACTCCCTTTGCTCCACCAAGAAAGGCACTGGTGAAAAATCAACCCAATTTGACTGAACCTCCTTGAACCTCAAGAAGGCCTCCAGCTTGTCCATGGCACCCGTCACCGCTATTCACCAGTTCAGGACGTCTTTGTAAACAATATTCTTGGTACTCTTCCCTGTAGGATCCAATTCGTCTTTTGGTTTAGCCAAAATTCTAGTTGTTGATCTTGATACCCCCCTTGATAAACCAACATAAAGCTCAACATTTTCGTTGTTGCCGGTTCCTTTCCTCCCTTTTCCGCGCCGCCTCGTCTGGGCATTTGGGCATATATATAGGAAATTAGTAAGCTATCGTGAGAAGTGTTGCATACATCTCGATAATTAAAAACATACCTGTGATGTTGGTGATATCACTTAGCGCATCGTGTGTATCTCTCGGCATAGACATTGTCAACTACCTGCGACGACATTTATCATTTTTGCTGAATGTTTTTTTATGAAACAAAGATTTATGACACTGCTAATGCTACGGGCCACATCGAAGTCCAAAGCTAATTAACTATACTGAACAACTTGCAAGAGGCATGTAATACTAACAAATTAATTAATTAATAATACAAAAGCATCTGTAACAAAGACCAAATCACTGGTTTCTTTTTTGCTACTTCTTTGTACAGTCCTTTGCAAATATTTCTGTACAGCTTTGGTCTCTATATAAATAAATTTCCTATCCTGTTTGTCAACAGAAAAAAATAAGAACAAATCAGCTGACAAATGAAGTGCCAAATCATATTCTTTCAAGCTGAATATTGGTATTCCAAGCACAAATTACTGAGTTTACACTCATGGCAAACATTTCGCGGTCTCTGTGTGCTTCATATTTTAGGACTCTGCATATTGATTATCATTATTTCATCATGGGATTTCAGGGAAACTCTTACTGAACCAACATGCACTATGTAGGTGATGCCTCTGCTGACGGAGGCTGGAGCCATTGCCCATTTTACTCAAAGACAACTAACCATCACTGCTTGACATGTGTGTTACCATTCCCATGCTTAAAATAAAGATTGTATGTATGTGCATTTTCGAGGAAATTGCATAGTTTTGCATTAGTTGTAGGTTTGAAAATGCATTGCAGGAATAAGTTGGATTTTATGTTTTATCTCTGAACCCGCCTGACTTAGTTCAATAAGATAGTTATGTTCCTGTCAAATATATTTAATTTATGGATCTTTTGGTTGTAATATCCAAAATAAATTTAATAGGTGTATGAGCCGTCAATGAAGATAGAAGCAGAGCTCCGGGCGGTACATTAAATGAGAGTGGAGCTTGCACAAGTTCATCTAATCTCAACTGAAATTCATGTCATCGTCAGGCAACTAAATTCAGAAGTTTCAAATCCATGTATGTGCATGGCTCGAAATTAAAAGCTAGAAAGTGACCCGACCTGGAACTGGAAGAGTCTCGCACTGAGGGATACCTGTGGTGGCATCACGTGATGATGAAGACTGTGCTGGATATCGCCTGGGCGGAGGGGTTGAGCATGACGACAGTGCTGCGGAGGTTGTGCTCGCTCCTGGCCTAGTTGCAGTCACCGATCGAGTGCTGACGACGCCGCCACCGAGGGCGCCGCGATCACGGCGCGGGGGCTTTGGATTGCGATCGTCGCGGTGCCCGTCGCTCGAGGCCCGGTGCCGGACTGCCGCCGATGTGCGCGCGGAGATCGTGGCTTGCACGCGGAGATCGTGGCGGCGCGAAGATAGAGGTCTCGCTGGCGGCGTCGACGGCAGTGTCCACTGTGGTGGGTACGACAGCGACTCTGCCGTCGCGGCGGAGGCAGCAGCCGAGCAAGTGGAGGGCGCAGGGTCTGTGGCCTGCGCGTAGAGATCGTGGAGATCGCGGAGATCATGGAGTCGCGACGATAGCGGCCAGTGTCCTCGGCGGTTTCCTTGACGGGAGCGTTGAAGCCTCCGTGATGAGTCTCAAGTTTTCAATTATAGTAGAGATTAAGATTGTGTGATCGAGCTCGATCGAGATGAAGCTTCACCTGCACTGTACATAATTCCAGCATACTATATGTATGTCCTACGAATTAAGTTTTATATAGTCCAAAGAAGTGCCTGTCAAAATCGACATAATTATTTGAATTTCCAGTCATAAGGAGTCGGTGGGATTCACAGGTCCATTGAAGAATCCCATCCGTTGAAGGAAAACTGTCAGCCGTCTAATTTAAGATTGTGAGATGAAGTCCACACAAGGTTACGTTGTAAGGCTGTGAGATGATGCTCACCTGTACATAATTCCTACGAATACGAGAAACCCTGATCCAAAGAATAATTAATATTGTATTGTGTTTATAGTTCATTTAAGTACCACCAAAAGAATCATTACTCGCACTTCAAAATCGTCACTGAGTTCACTAATATATACTAGTATGATGTAAGGAGTCGCCATGAAGAATACCATCTCGATATGTTAAATGGAAAACTGTTTGCCATTTGCAGGTCATTAGCAAAACCCATCTGACAAAGGAAAACCATATTTCCTAAACCATAGGACAAACTCATTTACAATTGGTGCATGGAGCAAAAAGAACTCGATAATTGATCACTATTTACCACCAAATCAATAAAGAAAGAAAGAAGAAAGCAATGACCAATGCAGGATAGACTGGTCAACATACAACCAACAAAACTTGGTGAGACACTTGTTGGCAACTAAATTTGTCAATTTTCAGCGGCAACAACACTACTCCAGATCTTTTATCAAAATACAACCAACAAAACTTGGTGAGACACTACTCTAGATCCATAGATCACTGAGGGGTCTAAATCTATCATCACTGGATTTGACCGTGTTGGAACTATGTGATCTCTGGCTCTGGGCCATTAGAAAGGGGTGTGGGGTCAAGTATTGTTTCCCCTCGCAATTAGATCAAATCTGACCTCTAAACATTCAAACCGAGACTTGATTCAGTGCTAAAGGTTTGAAACTAGACTAACCTGTTCTTGATGCCACAACATTAGATCGAGATCAACACAAGAGGTGATCTAGTCTAGTTGCAACGAACACAACACATACATTAGGGATCATAGACCTTGGGAGAGTCTGCCGGCCTCGATGAAGTAGGGATGCAAGAGGGAGGTCATTGTGGTGGTACGGCGGTGTAGCGCCGACCTTTATGACGCCAGCGGCACTAGCCAATCACATAGGCCACCTGGAGTCAGTGAGGAAGGGCAAGGAGATGGGATCGAGCAAGGAGTAGCCAGTGTGGGGCGATGAAAACGACCAAACAGAAAAATAGGAGCCCCCTACTCACCCGCAGGAATGGATAGTGGAAGAGCAGATTTAGGTAGCCAATAAATCTAGGGGGTCATGAATTTCCCTATGTGTTTTCATATTTTCTGTCCGTACTTTTGAAACCGACCACTAGTGTAGGACTAGGTTCCAGCCCCGGTTGGGAAACCCCCTCTAGTCCTGGTTTCCCAACCGGGACTAAAGGCCCGCCCTTTAGTCCCAGACCGTCCAACCAGGATTGAATGGGGGCCTTTCAGTCCCGGTTACTTATACCAATCGGGACTAAAGGGGGCTCCAGGCCGAGCCCGAGGGCCACCACCTCCAATCTCGGTTGGTATAACCAACCATGACTAAATATCTCCTTTTCTGTTTTTTTTTTTTTCTTTTCTTTTGCAGTTTCTTTCCATTCAATTTGTTTTCGTTTTAAATAGTTTTTGTACACGTATTATATGATATACTATTGTAGGTCATCCATAAATAAGAACGAAACTAATCAAGTAAGAGCTTATATATTACAATAATTTAAACAAGTCATTACAAACTAGATGTCCAACTTAAAATATTCCATACTAGATGTCCAAGTACACCCCAAAGTTCATGCAAACTTAAATAGCTAGAAATGGCTTTGACTTTCTCGTATTATAAACACGATGAAGTGTAGATCGTCGATGTGGTATCCACAAATGTCATTGACGTAATACAAGACATTAAATAGTGCACTCTCCCTTGCTTCAAAGTACGAGCACAGGGTCCACTAATGACGGTTAGCAGTGGCTGAGTAGTCGGTGGGTCAGATGATCCCCTCTTAGCCGCAAGCAGCTTTTCCTGAAATTTCGCCGTAGGGCGTGTTGGCCATTCATCGGCATATTTCCAATCATTACCCAATGCATACATTGTTTGGTTTAGAATGGCTTCAAAGCTGCAATGGTTAAGTCATAGTCCTAAACCTGTAATTAAGTGTTGGCAGAAAAAATAGATATGAGAACCAAGCTTTCCAATAACAACAAATCTAGATACAAGCTATGAGTTTGACTTTAACTTACCACACCATTCCGGTTGTTTTGAGCCATCGTTGCACAAAAGCCCGCAACATCATGATAAGAGCCCGCATCCATAGCTTGTATCGACACGGAGGAATAAGCAGGCAAGGTGTACCCAATATTCGCAAGCTTATGCTAGGACAACATATTTTTGTGCAACAGCCTTATCAGATGCCTTTACTCCCACCTCCGAGATTTGTACAACACCTCTACCCCTCCTAGCGGCGATGGAAAAAGCCAACTCGACATTGGATGAATCGACCATTATCTATCTCAAAGCTCTCAACATCCACAACCTCAACCCCAAAATTCGAGAGTGTCTTTAAGCCAAATGATTGAGTCAATTACTTACGGTACATTTAAGAAACACATATATACATATTAGAACAATATATTTTGTACAAGCGTAATTAGAACATATTGATTTATTGAAAACATATATCGTTGCTTACTATGCTAGGATGATTGAACGATACATTCGACAACACTGGATCGAATCCACGAGTAATTGTATAGCCCCAACCTCGGACAATCGGTTCAGGGACGAGACATCTAGCCATCTCTTCTCACTATAGTTAATATATCAAAATTCATATCACTGGAGTCAATATATGAATTGATATACCAAAATTCATATATTCATAAGAATTTCCCTCTATATATATACAAAATATCAAAATTCAAATATATCACTGAAGTCAATATTTTTTATATACCAAAATGCATATCACTAAAGTCTACATATCAAAATTCACATATGTAAAACCTTATACATCAAAATTCGTATAACTGGACCTTATATATACCAAATGCATATCAAATATATACAATATATCACACTAAAGTCAATATATCAAAATTTATATCACCAAAGTCAGTATCTTTCTTATATATATATATATATATATATATATATATATATATATATGCATGAAAGATACTGACTTTGGTCAAATTTTGATATATATATATATAATTATATCAAAATATATGACTAAAGCAATTACAAGTATGATCGAATACAAATAGCTTGCTAGCCAATTAGATTAAGTTAGGGTTAAGTGCTATATTTCTGGAGTAGTTTCCTTCCCATTTTAATAAGAGGAACAATTAGAATGTTCCTAATTCCATATCTGGTGGAACAATTAGAATGTTCCTAATTCCAGTGGCGGATCTAGAACCGGACCAAGACGGGGCTAAATAATTGAAGAGTATAAATCATACTAGTCATACACTAGCTAATAGAAGGCTAAAATCCATGCGATTCTTTCAAAATAATAATATTCAACATTTTGAAGCAATGGGAGATGTTTTTTATATAGACAGGGGAGATGTTTACAACAAAGAAACTAAGTAATGAGCTGGAATAATGAAACTCGAATATCTCATGGAGCAAAAGGCCATTAATTGAAATTAAGAAACATACAGACCAAGGGGGCAGCTGGAGCACCGAGCACACCTAGGCTGTAAAAGAGGCTATTGGACTGGATTGGAAGATCTGTTCATGAGGATTTTGGCCCACAAGGGGGGCTGCAGCCCCTCCAGCCCCCCCCCTGTAGATCCGCCCCTGCCTAATTCCATATCCGATGCTCGGTTTCACACAGTAGGAAGGGATGAGGTGAGGTGATCGAGGTCGAATACCAGGTGGCAGCAGCGAGGGCGAGGCCGAAGACGGAGGCGCCGGTGGAGACGTTGTCGAGGGCGGAGATGAAGGCGTTGGTGGAGACAAAGGCGCTGGTGGAGACGATGCCGAGGCCGTGCACGCCGGGGAGAGAGGATGAGGGCAAGGCTGGCCGGATGGAGGATGAGGGCTAGGGCGAGGCTGCGCACGCCGGAGCCAAGGACGATGGCAAGGCCGGCCACCGGAGACGAGGAAGTGGGTGCCGCTGTGCGCGCCGGGGAGACGAGGGCAAAGCTGGCCGGATCGAGACGAGGGTGACAGTGAGGCCGCGCACGCCGGAGCCGAGGACAAGGGCGAGAACGGCTGCCGGAGACGAAGCCGCATGGCAAGAGCGCAGCTGGCCTGGGGGATTGAGGAAGCGCGGCATGGTGGCAGCGGTGAGTGAAATTTCGGGGAGAAAAAAGAAAGAACACACGTATATATATGGTAGAACCCTATAGTCCCGAATTGGGCCACCAACCGGGACTAAAAGGCCTTTAGTCCTGGTTTCTGGCCCGGTACTAAAGGTTGTGACCTTTAGTCCTGGGTCGGACCACAAACCGGGACTAAAGGACTTTTAGTCCTCGTTTGTTGGTGGCCCAACCCGGGACGAAAGCCAGATTTTAGCGTGCAGCGAAACTGCTGCCTACCTGGCAGTTTTGATTTTCGCCCGTGCAACAGTTTTTAACATATCCTTTATCATAAATAGGCTGAAAATTAGAAATTATGTAGTAAAAAAATATAGTTCAAAAAAATGCAATACAAATTTGCTTTCATATACAAAATTGTTTTCATATCCTTTAAATGTTTAATAACATAGGCTATAAATTATAATTACATTTTAAAAATTCAAATTTTAAATCTAAGAAATTAAAACATAGTTTCCCTTCACAAGATGATTTCAAATGAAAAAGTTGTCAGCTACAAAGTGGACATTTTAAAAATTGAAATTTCAAATTTTAAAAATTCAAACATAGTTTTCCGTGACAAAATGATTTTAAATAAAAAAGTTGTCAACTATAAAGTTGTGTAATTTTTCATGATCTATAACTTTTATTTTGGATATTTCTTCTGACAAAGTGGTAGTGTACATTGTTCATAAATTTACATCTATAAGAGAGAGATGTAAATTTGTGAACAATGTACACAACCACTTTGTCGGATAAAGAAATGACCAAAATAAAAGTCGGAGATGCTGATCAGTTCTACAATTTTTATGTTTATGAATTTCCAAGATGAATTCATTTACTTCTACAAAATGCTGTTTGAAGTTGCCATTTTTTGAGAATTAAATTTTGAATTGATAAAACAAATTTACATGATAAGATGATCAAAATGAAAGCTGTAAGAACACAATAAATTGATAGAGCATGAGTTTAGAAAGTTTTACGGAAAAAAATCATCAAATTTGAAGTCAATATCATGGAGAAAGACTAGTTACAAGTTTTAGCCAGAGATTAAAAAGAGAAATCAAACTTCTTTAAAAATTTAATTTCAAACAAAATTTCGAAATTATAGATGACTCCAAATAAAAAGTTGTCAACTATAAAATTGCACAATTTTTTGAGATCTACAACTTTCGTATTGGTTGTTTCTGCATTTGAGGTCATTTTAAAAATTTAAATTTTAAATTTGAGAAATTCAAATATAGTTTTTCTTGACAAGATGACTTCAAATGAAAAAGTTGTCAACTACAAAGTTGTATAACTTTTTGAGATCTACAAATTTTATTTTGGACATTTCTCCATCCAAAGTCGTTTGAAAAATTTGTATATGAGACACGTGCGATATCGAAAACAATAATAAAGATCTTAGAGAACCTTAGACTAAATATTTGTGATACATAAAAATTACATATACGATAACAAAGACCTAACAATAAAATTACATATACGATAACAAAGACCTTCTCTCGGTAGGCCGATGTTACAATCAAAGTGTACCAACATATTATAAAATAACCACCTCAAAAACTTTCTTCTAGCACCAAGAGGGTCAAATAGGTGCTAGAGGATGCCAGAGGTGGATGCCGAAGGGGCGGTTTACGAGCTCCGATGAACCCATGCCTCTCTGGAAGACAGTACATTCATGCCATAAATGGACAGATAACCGGCTTGTATGGATCTATCAACCTGCGGATAGCCCATTCATGCCTTGCATGGACAGACAATCCGCATACAGTCTAGAGCACACCGCAGAGGATGGATCCATCAAGGTAGAAGACAGCCCATGCAACAATTACATTGCGCGGGCGTCACACCCAACTTCTCTAGGCTTCGGCGTTGCTCTATCTTCAAAAGCATTCTTCTAGTACCTCTTGTGTGCATCATTGTTGATCGCGCGTAATAAAATTTATATGTGGAGGTCTTTCTCCCACAAAGTGGCCATATATGTGGATAGGAAATTGGACGAACAACAATGGATGAATTGGGATGGAATTGGCCCCAACAGAACACTGCATGCATGTCATCCTGGGAGATGAATGGCGTCCGGTGGCCGGTTTTATAAGCGAGCAGAGGGATGATAGGTGGGATGAGTGGTGATCAAGCGGCGTGGTAGGTGGGAGCAGTGGTCGGGGACTTTTTGTCCTGGTTTGTAAGACAAACCAAGATTAAAGGTCCAGTTTGCAGTACAAATTGGGACTAAAAGGGCTTTTTGTTTCTGTTTATGATTCCTACATAATGCCTTGTGTTTTTATTTCTCTGATTTTTTATTTGAATATGCATTTCAATCCTATACGAGTTAAATTTTAATCCATACAAACATAATTATAATATCCATACATACCTAATGAACATAATTAACTTGCATATAAATATAACTACAAACATCTATACAAATAAACCAAATTAAACATAACAGTTCGAATAAACCTTGAAAGGATCAAGATGTCCAAGAGGGGGGGGGGTGAATTGGGCTAATTCTAAATTTTCTTGCAATAATCTAATCCTACGGATAGCCCAATTAACCCCTTGTGCTTAGAAAAGTGTTTCTATCAAATTAACGCACAAAAGACTTGCAACCTATGTTCCAAACTTACTCTAGAATTCCAAACTTACTCTAGCATGGCAATTCTATGAATGTAAAGACAAGTATTGAATTGCTCAAAGTAAATACTTAAAGTAAATGCTCAAGGTAAATGGAGAGAGGAACGTGGCGATGTTTTGCCGAGGTATCGGAGAGTCGCCACTCCCCACTAGTCCTCGTTGGAGCACCCGCTCAAGGGTGTAGCTCCCCCTTGATCCGCGCAAGGATCAAGTACTCTCTATGGGTTGATTCTTCGACACTCCGTCACGGCGAATCACCCACAAGCTCCGCCAGGTGAACACCAAGCTCCCAATCACCACCAAGCCGTATAGGTGATGGCGATCACCAAGAGTAACAAGCACGAACTCTCACTTGACCATGCAAAGCCTAATGAGAAGATGGATGCACACTTGACTACTCTTGATTCACTAATGAGGTTTCACTCTTGGATTCTCAAATCACAAACACCTCACTAGGACCTTGCTCTTCTTGGCACTCACAAACGTGTTTCTCAGCTGTTTGAATGAGCAAAAATCACTCCACACATGAGTGGAGCTTCTATTTATAAGGCAGCCTAAAAAACGAACCGTTATGAGCTTCTGCGGGGTGACCGGACGCTCCGGTTGTGTTGACCGGACGCTCCGGTCAGTTCAACCCGTGAACTAGTAAAAATGTATTGACCGGACGCTGGCAGGGTCCGGTCAGCATTGACTGGACGCGTCCGGTCGCGTAAAACCCTTACTGGAACCTTACTGGACTCGACCGGACGCTGAACCCTCAGGGTCCGGTCAGTACTGACCGGACGCGTCCGGTCACAGATTCCCTTCACTGGAACCTTACTGGAGTCGACTGGACGCTGCCTTTCAGCGTCCGGTCACTTGACCTCTCCAGCGTCCGGTCACACCGAACACAGACGTTGATCAAATGAACTGACCGAACCCTGCGGCCAGCGTCCGGTGACACCGGGGCCAGCGTCCGGTCAGTGTTTGACCCTCCATTCACTTCCAACTTCCGAACATATGTGAATGAAGTTTGCTCCAAAGGATCTTAGGCATTCATAGGAGCTACCTAGAGCTAGTTTTGACAATTGTGCACCACACCTAACTCACTAGACTCAACTAGGTCAAGCTACCCATCCATACCCCCCTTAATAGTATGGCCAAAGGAAAAACAAAGTCCTAAACTACTCTAAGTGTCTCTCCAACTACAATCGACACTTAGAACTAGTCATCCTTAACCTTGTCATCCATCCTTTAAAAACCGAAATGATTTCCATTGAGGGGGCATGACAACTTTGATTGCCCAATCGATCTTCGTTACCATGACCTAACTTAATTGCCTCTGCAAAACACACATTAGTCATAGTAATATTGTATTGTCATTAATCACCGAAACCCAACTAGGGGCCTAGATGCTTTCAATCTCCCTCTTTTTGGTGAGTGATGACAATACCACCTCGAGTATGTGAAAGAGTGAGGTTTTTGATGGGCTTGGTTCATATAAGCTTTTGTCGATAAGAACAAAAGTGTTAGTCAAGCTTACATGACCCAAGCCAACACAATGTACTCAAAGGATGTGAATTAAGCATGAGTACGATTAACAAAGCTCATTTGCATCGGAGTATAATGGCGGAAGCAAAGGCAAATGAACAATAACACAAGTGATATGACATATAAATAATGTAAAGTAGAGAGCACATATGTCATATATCACAATCACATAGATAACACTATCACATAGATAGAATAATATGCGTGAAAGTAAACACACGAATGCAAAAGTAATAGTGTATCACACAAATAAAACTCCAAATGAATATAATAAGCTAATACTATATAACTAGCTCCCCCTGAAAGTCGCTCCCCTGAGTCTACATACTCGAACCCTCTCCCCCTTTGGCGTCAAACACCAAAACCTAGGGGAATTGGACGGTGGGGGCTGCAGTGGACGAGGCAAGGTATTTGAGGTGCGAGGAGCAAGCTAGAACCGAAAGTGCCATCATCATCGACCACGAGCTCTGAATCGACCGACCCTCTGTGGCGGGAAGTGTCGCCAAGCAGTCTGGTCTGAGTGGGACAGTCTTTGCCTGTGAAGCTGCTGGTACATCTGTAGGATCTGATGATGTGGCTGAGCTAGGAAGCCTCTGAGTAGTCACTGCGACTGGAGCTGCTGTTGAAGGACAGGTAGCATGCATATGAGGTGGTGTGGGCATGCCAGTCAGCTCGCTAAAAGATGCTCCAAGACTACTAGAGACTGACGTGTCAGGCACAAATAGCGAGGGTGACTTCTCCGGTGTGAAGCCCGTCTGAAGTGGAGTGAACTGCGGGGCTACCACGGGTGAGGCTAACCATTGGGACACCTGTATAAGAGGTGAAGCAAACTGAGTTGGAGGCTGTCCCTGACTCTGGAGCCCACTGGGCTATACTGCTAGAGTCGTCGAAGTGGTAGCAGGCTGAGCAAGCTGGGGCGAAGGCTGTGGCTGTGGGGCCCCAAGTGCTGTCACAACATGCTGCATGAATCCCATAAGCTGCTGCTGCAATAGGATCTGCTGCTAGTGCATCTGCTGCTCCTGCTGCTGGAGTACCTGCTGCTGCCTCTAAAACTCATCCTGACGAGCACGAGGCTCGTGCAAAGTTGGTAGCTGTCTCTGTGCTCGGCAAGCTCGGGTCTCTTTGCATCCGCTCAAGTATGGCAATAAGAGCGGGGTTCATCTGAGGTGTAGGTGGTACTGAGCTAGAACTGCCGGCCTCTGCATCGTGTCTGCGTGGAGGCATCTGAGGAATAGGCTGGTAGTCGCCGCCGAGCGAGGCCATCCTTTGTACTCGCTCACCTCCTGTTGTGCCTCAAGCTGCTCCTCAGTAGCAGCTATGCCTCTAATAATCTCGTCCTGCTAAGCTGCTGACTCTAGAACATCTAGATGGCGACTGGGCCGAGTAGGTGCCTGTGGTGTGCTATGCTTGATCCTCTGTGCCATGTTATAAGCTGGGAACTCTGTAGTGGCAACCATCTCTGGCAACCATCTCTGGGGTCCTGACCTGCACAGACTTGAGTATCAAGAATGTGATCCAATGTGCATAAGGTAGTGCCTATGACCCTTGAAACCCTCGGCTATAGTATCCTCCATCTCGATAGAAGGAGGTCCCAAATGTCGAACAGTCTCTTGCATTAGGGCATTAAGGAGCCAGAGGCAGAGGCGAGTCAGACCCTCTCAGATCCCAACCGGGAAGAAGTGTCCTCGATGATAGCCTCTAGAACTCGAGCTGTAGGAGTCAGGTCACTGGGGTTCCTCCTCGACCCCTCACCAAAGGGCTCCTTAAAGCAATGGCGCACAAGATCAGTAGGGGGCACTATCCCTCCATGAGGACGCCTAGGAGGCTCCTGCTGTCCATAACACACCTCATGCAATCTGACAGGCTGCTCCTGTAGCCTCACTATCTCCCTGGCCCTCTGGCTCATCACTCTGTAATCTCTGCCGTTGAATTCAAAATGAATGAAGTTATGACGTGGGTCAACATAGAGTGATGCGTAGAACTACCGAACCCAAGATGGTACATACACTCCTATCCGGCCAATCAGATCTGTAAGCCCCGGTAGATATGACAAGTAAGGGCGGATATGCTCTCCGGCTGCTGCCACAATAGGCTCTATACTGCAGACTCTCTGAGATCTGAACACAGCCCCACTGTTGAGATAAGCATTGTAGAAATCCTCTTGTAGTGGCATGTAAAATCCCTCTGCTGCTCTCTCATCCCTCCTTGGAGGGAACCACATGTCAAACTCAACAAATCTCAACTGGCGAACCTGTCTGGCTGTGGTGGCCCTCAAGTCAAGGTGTACCACTGGAGGCGGACCCTGTGGTCTGGGCGGTGGGCGTGAGCCCCTGCGCTGTGTAGCTGGCCTCGGTGGAACTATAGCACTAGTATGACCATAGCGGCGTAACTGAGGTGCCGGCTCGGTCTCCTCGGCTGGCTGACCCTCCTGAGTCTCCTGAGCAGGCTGAGGCTCTGCTGGTGGGGGCTGCTGTGATGACTGTGACTCCTGTACTACTGACTGACCCTCCACAATGGCAATCCGCCGTCCTTCAAACGTGGCAGTCCCTGTTGGACTACCGTGACGACGCTCAACCTCCTCAAGAGCAGCTCTCAGTGCTGGTGAAACCGGCTGATCTGCAATGACAAGTCTACTGCGGGCACCACCTCTCTCAGCACGATCTGCTGCCTCTGCAACTGCTGCTGCTCTGGCTGTCTCTCTATCTGGGTACTTCCTCTTCTTGGATGCAATCTTTTTTGTTGCCTTGCCTTTTGGATCTGTAGGCTTGCGAGGCGGGGCCCTCCGATCATCATCACCTGGCCCACCACCAACGTTCTTGGTGCGAGCCATCTGAACTGACAAGATGATGAACTGACGCTGATGAAGATCAACAATTGAAAGGATCAAGATCAACAGACAAACTGACACTCTCGAGGCTTGGCCTCGATCCTTACTCACGAGCTTGGCTCCGAGTTGACTGCCAACTGCCACAAGAACCACAACGGAACCGACTCGCTGCACGATAGAATAGATGGAAGTACAAATAAATATAATATATCTAATAGATGCGAAAACCTAGGAAGCAAGCAATGTAGGTACAAAATTGAGACGACGGGCAAGCTACCTAACAAACAGTGATCTGGGAAAAGGAAAGACGTCGCGTGGGGGAACCTCGGAACTGGCTCGGGTTAGGTCGAAAACCCTGAATGCGATTTGGAATCAGAACAATGCAGTTGATCTAGGTTCACAGGCAAATCGAATTTGGAGCATTGATCTGGTCTTACCAAGATGAGGGAGGTAAGGCTAGGGCACACTGCGCTTGATGACCAGCAGGATGACTAGAGGCGCGCGGTGAGGCTTGGCAGCGGGCTCAGCTTTAGGCGGCGCAGTGGCGAGAGGGCCAGGCGAGCACGGGCAAGGGAGGCGCGGTGGCGAGAGGGCCGGGCGAGCATGGGCAAGGGAGGCGCGGTGGCATGTGTGGCCGGCACAAGGAGCTCGGCTACGGGCTAGGCTGCGGCGATGTGGCGTGCTTGACGACGACATTGGCACGGGTGAGCAGCGGTGGCGACCTGGCGGCGGCAAGAGCTAGGGCTAGGTCATGGGGAAACAAATCGAAGGCAGCGGTTATACGAGGGTCCCAAACGCGACAGAGAAGGAAACGGAGAAAAGAGACCTGAAGCCGTGCGAGATCCACTGACCGGACGCTCCGGTGGTAGCGACCGGACGCTACCACCCAGCGTCCGGTCGATTCTAGAGAGGTCCACTTCCTCTGGAATCGGGACCGGACGTGTCCGGTGGTCCATGACCGGATGCAGGCAGGGTCCGGTCAGAACAGCTTGTTCTTCCTTCGATCGACCGGACGCTGGATCCCCTTCTGACCGGACGCACAGACACAGCGTCCGGTCACTCCTTCACCAGCAGTTCACCTCCTGTAAACTGACCGGATGCTGGACAGCAGCGTCCGGTGCAGCGTCCGGTGCACTTTTACCAGCAAAACTTCAAACTTCCTTCGCGCTGTCTGTTCCCAATCAACTCCCAACATGAATAAGATCCAAATAAACACCAATTGGGACTGATGTGAGTGACCTCTCTCAAACCCTCATATTTTTCAAAATATTTTGCCTTAGGCTATAATTCTTTTTAAGAAAATAGGCAACAAGAGGGAAAATGGAACAAAACGACAAAACAACATTCATGCATATGCAATACTTGTAAATAAATCTAGTTGCTTGTCAAGTTTGATCCAAGGTTAAGCTTCTTCACACGCTTTGCGGCGGTTATCTTAACCATGTTAGACAAGCCCTATATGCATTGCCACAAATTAAGCATGTTGTATATTACAATGAATGCAAGGGACAACACAAGCTCAATTTTTAGTGAAGTTACTAAAATCAAGTACATTGAGCTCATTTCGCAATCTACAAAAAGTAGCCTCATCTAGGGGTTTAGTGAAGATATCCGCTAATTGATCTTCGGATCTTACACCTTCTAGTGATATATCATTTTTAGCAATATGATCTCTTAGAAAGTGATGGCGGATATCTATGTGCTTGGTGCGAGAGTGTTGAACCGGATTAATTGCAAGTTTTACTGCACTTTCATTGTCGCACAAAAGAGGTACCTTCCCTAGAACTACTCCATAGTCTAGCAAAGTTTGTTTCATGTATAATATTTGTGCACAACAAGCACCCGCGGCAATGTATTCCGCTTCGGCGGTGGACAAAGCCACACTATTTTGTTTCTTGGAGGACCAAGACACAAGTGATGTACCAAGCAAATGGCACCCTCCGGATGTGCTCTTTCTATCAACTTTGCATCCGGCGTAATCTGAATCGGAATAGCCAATTAATTCAAATAAAGCTCCTTTAGGATACCAAAGGCCAATGCTTGGTGTGTGCTTAAGATACCTAAGGATTCTTTTTACGGCAATTAAATGTGTTTCCTTAGGACTAGCTTGAAATCTAGCACACATACACACACTAAACATGATGTCGGGCCTAGATGCGGTTAAATATAACAAGCTACCAATCATAGAACGGTAGAGAGTTTGATCAACCGGATTACCTCCCTTATCTAGATCGAGATGTCCATTGGTAGGCATTAGTGTCTTGATTGGCTTACATTCATCCATCTTGAATCTCTTGAGAAGATCTTTTGTGTATTTCTCTTGAGAGATGAAAATGCCTTCTTTCATTTGCTTGACTTGAAAACCAAGAAAGAATGTAAGCTCACCAATCATGGACATCTCGAACTCCTTCGACATCAATTCACCAAATTCTTTGCATGAGTCTTCATTTGATGATCCAAAGATAATATCATCAACATATACTTGACAAATGAAGATGTGCCCATCAAGCTTCTTGGTGAATAGTGTGGTGTCGACCTTCCCAATGGTGAAGCCCTTCTCAATGAGAAAGTCCCGAAGGCGCTCATACCAAGCTCTTGGGGCTTGCTTAAGTCCATATAGTGCCTTGGACAACCTATAAACATGATTAGGATATCTAGGGTCTTCAAACCCGGGAGGTTGATCAACATACACTAGTTCATTAATAAAGCCATTTAAAAATGCACTTTTCACATCCATTTGATATAGTTTCATTTCATGATGTGATGCATATGCAAGTAGGATACGAATGACTTCTAATCTTGCAACCGGTGCAAAGGTCTCTCCAAAATCCAAGCCTTCAACTTGAGAGAACCCCTTTGCAACTAGTCTTGCCTTGTTCCTCACAACAACACCTTGATCATCTTGCTTGTTGCGGAACACCCACTTTGTTCCAATGACTCTTGCACCTTTTGGTCGCTCTTCAAGAGTCCAAACTTCATTGCGAGTGAAGTTGTTCAACTCTTCATGCATGGCATTGATCCAATCCGGATCTTTAAGAGCTTCTTCTACCTTGGTAGGCTCATAGCAAAAGACAAAAGAGTGATGAGCAATAAATGAAGTAAGTTTTTGAGATCGAGTCATTACACCCTTTGATGGACTCCCTATGATGAGATCATGTGGATGATCTTGTAGGAGAGGTGTATTTCTTCTATTGACCACTTGAGGAGGAGGTTGTGGAGCATCAACATCTTGTGCTTGTACCACCATTTGCTCATGGGAGATATGAGTATCTTCATTTTCTACTCTCCCATCTTTTTCACCATCTTGTGGTACACTTGATGAAGAAGGTTGGTTAATGACTTGTACATCATCTTCATCATCTTTTGGCTTGATGTCTCCCACCGGAATATTCTTCATAGCCTCTCTCAACGGTTCATCACCTACATCATCAAGATTCTCATGTGCTCCTTGGGAGCCGTTAGATTCATTAAATTCCACATCATAAGTTTCTTCAACCAAGCCGGTGGCATGATTAAATACTCTATATGCTTTGGACTTCAATGAGTAACCAACAAGAAAACCTATATCACAACGTCTTTGAAACTTCCCTAGGTGTTGCCGCTTCTTGTAGATGTAGCATTTGCAACCAAACACCCTAAAGAATGAGACGTTCGGCTTCTTCCCATTTAGCAACTCATAAGGTGTCTTGCCAAGGAACTTTTGAAGGAATAGGCGATTGGATGCATAACATGCGGTGTTGATTGCTTCCGCCCATAGAGCTTCGGGGGTGTTGTACTCATCTAGCATTGTCCTTGCAAGAGTGATCAAGGTCTGGTTCTTCCTCTCAACTACACCATTTTGTTGAGGAGTATAAGTTACGGAGACTTCATGTTTGATTCCAACTTCATCACAATAAGCTTCTATGTTTGTGTTGTCAAACTCTTTGCCATTGTCACTTCTTATCTTCTTGAGCTTCACTTCAAATTCATTTTGAGCTCTCTTGGCAAACTTCTTGAAGCAAGATGCAACTTCGGATTTGTCATGAAGGAAGAACACCCATATATACCTTGAATAGTCATCCACAATCACAAGACAATAGAGATTTCCTCCCAAACTCTTGTATGTTGTTGGTCCAAATAAATCCATGTGTAGGAGTTCTAGCACTCTTGTGGTTGACATGAAAGCTTTCGTTGGATGAGTGTTTGCAACTTGCTTGCCGGCTTGACATGCACTACAGAGCTTGTCCTTCTCAAACTTCACATCCTTCAACCCTCTCACCAAATCATTCTTCATAAGCTTCTTGAGTGAGCTCATCCCAACATGAGCAAGTCTTCTATGCCATAGCCACTCAAGTGTTGTTTTGGTGAATAGGCAAGTCTTCAAGTTTGCATCTTTGGAGGTGAAGTCAACTAGATATAAGTTGTTGTATCTAAATCCATTGAATATCACTTGATTGTCATCTACCTTGGATACAACAACCTCATTCTCGGTGAATAAGCATTGAAAACCAAGATCACACAATTGCCCAACGGATAGCAAGTTGAAGCTCAATGAAGCAACATAGAGCACATTGGAGATGGAATGATCATTTGATATTGCCACTTTGCCCAATCCTTTAACCTTGCCCTTTGAATTATCTCCAAATGTTATTTTCTCTTGTCCATCTACCTCTTCATCTAGTGAGGTGAACATACGAGGATCACCGATCATATGTTGAGTGCAACCACTATCAATAACCCAATGACTTCCACCGGTCTTGTAGTTCACCTACACACAAGAGATTCAAGCTTTAGGGATCCAAACTTGTTGAGGGCCCTTCACCTTCTCAACAAGTGACTTAGCCACCCAAATCTTCTTAGGCCTACTCTTGTTGGGGGGTCCTAAGAACATGACTTTCATCTTTCCACTAGAATCTTTTCTAAGCATGTAGTGAGCATTGAAAGCAAAGGGTCTAGCATGCTTGGGCAAGGGTTGTGGTGGTGGAGTTTGACACTCATGAGCAAAGTGGCCTTCTTGTCCACACTCAAAACATCTCTTTGGCTTTGGCTTTGGCTATGATTGTTGGTGTTGAGCTTGGGCCTTCATCTTTTCTACACTTGCCATATATCCAATGCCACTTCTATCCATCTTCATGACGGTATTCATGAGTAGCTCACTTTGGAGATGCTTGCCTTTAGCAAACTTACTCAATCCCACCTTGAGATGCTCTTTCTCCATCTTGAGCTTCTTGTTCTCTTCCTTGAGAATATCATTGTTCTTCTCTTCCTTGAGTTTCTTGTTTTCTTCTTTTAGCTTCTCATTCTCAAGGATCAACTCTTTGTCATGATCAAGAGTTTCTAGCACAATGGTGTTGTGACTTTTCATCTCTTCAAGATCTTTCATGAGCTTCTCATTGTCACTCTTGAGCTTGACATACTCATCATAGTCATTGCACTCAACCACTTGCTTGCCTTTGCTACTAGATCCATGTTCAATGCTTTCATCAATTAAATCATCACATGAGGTAGCTATATCAATCTTGACAACATGGTTAGTAGCATCATGTGGCGCATTTGGTAAAAATTCTTGAGCAATAACAAGAGTATCATGATTAATCTTAAGAGTAGTGTATTCATCTCTTAGCTTGTTGTGGCTAGTGATGAGTTCATTGTGCACCCACTCAAGTTTATCATGTTTATCTTTAAGCTCTTTCTTGGAGGATTTGAGCTCCTTGAGTTTGGATGATATAGCATCATTAGTTTCTCGAAGCTCATCATTAGCCTTTTCAAATGTATCACACTTAGATAAGAGTGAATCATTTTTAGCATCAAGCTTTTCATTTGTAGCTCTACTCTTTCTAATGATCTTAGTGTATTTTCTTAATATTTTGACAAGATCATCATATGTAGGTGAGTCAACATCATCGCTATCGCTATCATCATCACTAGCATGTTCATCATCACTACTATCATTACTCTTAGTTACCTTGCGTTCACCCTTGGCCATAAGGCATAGGTGTGTAGAGGATGATGGCAATGATGGCAGTGAAGATGCAAGATCAATAGCAATGGCGGCCACCTTTTCATCGTCACTATCATCATCGGATATTCCACTTGATGAATCAATGTCCGTGAGCCAATCACCGACAATGTAGGCCTTTCCACCTTTCTTCTTCTTGTAGAAGTCCCTCTTTTTGCCATCTCTCTTCTTGTATGGCTTGTTCTTTTTCTTCTCATCATCATCTTCATTGCTTGAGTCATCTTTCTTGCCCTTGTTCTTGTTCTTGAACTTGTCTTTCTTGGGCTTTGTACATTGATGAGCTAGATGGCCAAGTTTGCCACAATTGTAGCAATCCATTTCGGAGATTGGCTTCCTTCTTGAGCTAGTGAAGAACTTCTTCTTGCCATCAAACTTGATGCCACTCTTGTTTAGCCTTTTTAGCATCTTGGCGGTCTTTTTCACCATGAGAGCAAGGCTTTCTTCATCATCTTCATCACTTGAGCTCTCATACTCAAGTCTTGCTTTGCCCTTATCTTGGCTAGCTTTGAATGCTAAGTCCTTCTCTTTCTTCTTTGTAGAGGATGAGCCATCTTGTGGGGTGATGTGCATGTACATCTCATGAGCATTGATCTTTCCAAAGATTTGTGTCGGTGTAGCGGTGGAAAGATCACCTTGGTGTAGCACGGTCACAATATGGCCATATTTGTCAATGGGGAGGACACTCAAGATCTTTCTCATAACGTCGGATGGCGACATTTGAGTAAGTCCAAGCCCATTGACTTCCTCTACAAGAACATTCAAACGTGAATACATCTCATTAGCACATTTCTTGGGAAGCATCTCAAATGAATTTAGCTTTTTAATCACAAGATGATAGCGTTCCTCACGCTCACTCTTAGTTCCCTCATGGAGCGCACAAACGTCCGACCATAGTGCATGGGCGTCTTTGTGGTTCCTTACGTGGTTGAACACATCTTTGCAAAGACCTCTAAAGATGGTGTTGCGAGCCTTTGCATTCCATTTTTCATAATTCACTTTATCGCCTTGAAGTTGTGCGGGATTCTTAGGTGTTGGAAACCCTTGAGAGGCGGCTCTAAGTATTCCAACGTCTAGAGCTTCTAGGTATGCCTCCATGCGAATTTTCCAATATGGAAAATCATCCCCCTCGAAGATAGGAGGAGGTCCATCCCCGTGAGACATCTTACTCTAAGCGGTTAAGCTAAAAAACATGAGCACGAGGCTCTGATACCAAATGAAAGGATCAAGATGCCCAAGAGGGGGGGGGGTGAATTGGGCTAATTCTAAATTTTCTTGCAATAATCTAATCCTACGGATAGCCCAATTAACCCCTTGTGCTTAGAAAAGTGTTTCTATCAAATTAACGCACAAAAGACTTGCAACCTATGTTCCAAACTTACTCTAGCATGGCAATTCTATGAATGTAAAGACAAGTATTGAATTGCTCAAAGTAAATACTTAAAGTAAATGCTCAAGGTAAATGGAGAGAGGAATGCGGCGATGTTTTGCCGAGGTATCGGAGAGTCGCCACTCCCCACTAGTCCTTGTTGGAGCACCCGCGCAAGGGTGTAGCTCCCCCTTGATCCGCGCAAGGATCAAGTGCTCTCTACGGGTTGATTCTTCGACACTCCGTCGCGGCGAATCACCCAAAGCCGCTCACAACTTGAGTTGGGTCACCCACAAGCTCCGCAGGGTGAACACCAAGCTCCCAATCACCACTAAGCCGTCTAGGTGATGGTGATCACCAAGAGTAACAAGCACGAACTCTCACTTGACCATGCGAAGCCTAATGAGAAGATGGATGCACACTTGACTACTCTTGATTCACTAATGAGGTTTCACTCTTGGATTCTCAAATCACAAACACCTCACTAGGACCTTGCTCTTCTTGGCACTCACAAACGTGTTTCTCAGCTGTTTGAATGAGCAAAAATCACTCCACACATGAGTGGAGCTTCTATTTATAAGGCAGCCTGAAAAACAAACCGTTATGAGCTTCTGCGGGGTGACCGGACGCTCCGGTCAGTTCAACCTGCGAACCAGTAAAAATGTATTGATCGGACGCTGGCAGGGTCTGGTCAGCATTGACCGGACGCGTCCGGTCGCATAAAACCCTTACTGGAACCTTACTGGACTCGACCGGACGCTGAACCCTCAGGGTCCGGTCAGTACTGACCGGACGCGTCCGGTCGCAGATTCCCTTCACTGGAACCTTACTGGATTCGACCAGATGCTGCCTTTCAGCGTCTGGTCACTTGACCTCTCCAGCGTCCGGTCACACCGAACGCAGACGTTGATCAAATGAACTGACCGGACCCTGCGGCCAGCGTCCGGTGACACTAGGGCCAGCGTCCGGTCAGTGTTTGACCCTCCATTCACTTCCAACTTCCGAACATATGTGAATGAAGTTTGCTCCAAAGGATCTTAGGCATTCATAGGAGCTACCTAGAGCTAGTTTTGATAAGTGTGCACCACACCTAACTCACTAGACTCAACTAGGTCAAGCTACCCATCCATACCCCCCTTAATAGTACGGCCAAAGGAAAAACAAAGTCCTAAACTACTCTAAGTGTCTCTCCAACTCCAATCGACACTTAGAACTAGTCATCCTTAACCTTGTCATCCATCCTTTAAAAACCGAAACGATTTCCATTGAGGGGGCATGACAACTTTGATTGCCCAATCGATCTTCGTTACCATGACGTAACTTAATTGCCTCTGTAAAACACACGTTAGTCATAGTAATCTTGTATTGTCATTAATCACCGAAACCCAACTAGGGGCCTAGATGCTTTCAAACCTAATTAAAGTTAACAGTTAGAATAAACCTAACTAACATATGGATTCTACAAACCCACTGCAATCCTAGCCTGTCTCCACTGCCAGTAGCGTATGTATCGGATTATGTAACTACGGTCATTGTCTATGTAATGCAAGGCCCGCACTATAACACTCTCCATTGCCTCACAACACCAAGGACATGGCATCCCATAGATGTAGCCTACTAACGCACTATCGATGGCCTGGTTCTGCCTAAATCTCACGTAATACTGGATGTCAGCTATGGTCCTCTGGCCCATCACTTCCATGAAGTCCCAGGAGTACCCCAGTCGCTTAAGAGCTTGCATGAGAATAGGCTGCAAGCCATCTATAGCATAGGTGAAATCATAGAGCAAAACCTACAAGCGAACAAACAAAAAATATCAGCAAGCGCTCATATAATAATAAGAATAAATAAACATTACTCTTATATCATACATGACGTACCACATCTATATGGTTGAATGTCACATGCCTCTAGCTTACTCGCGGCACATCTAGACTATGTTGATGTAAAGCTTCTATCTTCAAGGACGAGAAATTAAGCATATGGTAGCCAATTCACTCAATTGCCTTTAAAGAAAGCAGCACGACATCGATCTGGGCGCCTATCTTGTTCGATGACTGTCTTCCAGTCTGCACGATGTCCTAGCACACCTCATTATTGTAGCTAATGGGGATATCGAGGCGAGACTGCACGTCCATAACTCGCCTCCTTCATCGTTCACGACCTAACTTGTCGTTTCAAAGATATCCCACACCGTGAGCAGCCATAGAGCTGCTTCTAGCCACGTAACCGGTTTTATAGTCTGTGACATATGCAACAATCATGTTATGAATGAATGTATATATGCAAAAAATTATATTAGCACGCAAAACTTAAAATATTCCATACTATTGATGGGTCTAGGTGACGTGGAACGGCCCTATCTAACGATGGCGCGAATGGAAGATCGCCAGGGTGGAAACCTGATTCCTATGATTGGGGAAGTCCACCGCCATTCATCGTAACTAAAAAAACTAAAAAAACATCCCAATAAATATAGAACCCCCATATAAATATACCATGCAACAATATATATTAGAGAAACATATAAAAAATAAATCATCATATATATATATATATGACAAGATCTAGAAAACAATAAATGTTTAAAGTTTTGTAGAAATAATGTATAAATAAAAATAAAATCCATCATTATTATTCCTAATTAGAAAACCACATATTTGAATATTTCTATGTTTATTACTAAAGCATGAAACGATCTACGTTATTAGCAATGAAAGATTAGAAGATAAAGTTGCTAACCTTTAGAGGATTGAAGATGAAGCTAGAGGTCGAGAGGAAGAACTTGCTCTCCCAAGCAAGAACACGGATGAACAAGCAAAGACCAAAGATTTGACCTGTGTCTCAGGCTTGGGGAACCGTGGAAGCAAGTATATATAGGTGGGGACCTTTAGTCCCGGTTGGTGGAGCCTACCGGGTCTAAAGGATCAACCTATAGTCCTGGTTAGAGCCAAAACTCGGGATAAAAGGCCAGCGGGACCTTTGGTCCCGGTTGGTGGTTCTAACAAGATTGAAAGGCAACCTTTAGTCCCGGTTTGAACCACAGACCAGAACGAAAGGTCCCTGCTACAAAAGCCTGTTGCACTATCCGTTGAGGCAGGGGATTCTAGTCCCGGTTGGTGGTTCCAACTGGGACTAAATCTGCTATTACTCATGGGCCAATTCGGCAGGGACTAAAGCCAAAAAAAACTAAAAGTATATTCTCTACTAGTGGACACGGTAATCACGAATGTCCCTATGTGTATGGCAAAAAAAAACGACAGAAAAATTCATCATCTGCAGGGCCATTTCTGTTTCTAGTAGTGTCACGTCGGTGGAGGCTGTTTTTTTCCTCCGCTACTCAAATATAAAGTAGGGGTATAATTACTCTGTAAAAATAGGGTACCACAGTATATCGCAGCCAACTGTTGTGCTTCACGGCATTCTCCACGAAGCCTTTGTAGACCAACTTAGCTTTGCGGCCCATGAAGACTTGAGTCCCTTGACTGATGATGATCCCCTCCAAACCGCATGTCCTGCAACCATGGGATGTGTGAACGCATTACGCAGCATGGGGGACGTGGACTGTGGACACCGATTGATTTTTTTGAGTGTTGGACAACGAAGACAAGATCAAGTTTGAGGACAAACACTATTGGAAACGTGTGCTTTGCCGAGGACCTGAGACTTTACCGAGGGCCAAATCTCGAGCACTCGGCAAAGACACTTGCCGAGGGCCAGCCACAGGAGCCCTCGGCAAACAACGGCCCTCGGTAAAGAGGCCTTTGCCGAGGGTCCGGCCCTCGGCAAAGATGCCCTCGGCAAATTAGGCCCGTTGGGTCACGGCGGCCATTCCCGTCAAGCTTTGCCGAGGGCTACCCGTTAGGCCCTCGGCAAAGGTTTTTTTTTCGTGAAACCAGTTTTTCGACAATTTTTTTTAAAAAGTCTTTGCCGAGGGCCTAGACCAGGCCCTCGGCAAAGATTTTTTTTTGAACCAATTTTTCGCCAAATTTTTTTTTTATAAATCGTCTTTGCTGAGGGCCCGAGGCGCCTCGGGCCCTCGGCAAAGAAGCCCTTTGCCGAGGGCCACGATAGGCCCTCGGCAAAGATTTTTTTTTGGTTTTTTTAGCCTAGTTTTTTTTGTGGTGCTACAATACATTGTTTTGAACTCAATTTTAAAATTTGGGCCAATTTTGACTTTTTTTTGTATATTTCCTTAATTTATTTCGATTCTTTGATTTTTTTTGAATATGTCAAATTTAAACTGCAGGTGCATGGAATATTGCAATGTAATGTTTCAAAAAATGTTATTCATGTTAATTGGTGCATGTTGAGTCCCTATCCATGAACTCGCATCAAATTTCACGCATCTTCTTCGCGTAACATGACGACCGACTTGCCAGAAAAGTGTTTTAAAATTATATAAAATCCATACGAAGTCCGAAAATCATGAAACTTGGCGAGATGTCATGTTATCGCATGTGTAGGCTATGGTAAAAAATTGAGAAGGTTTCGAGCGAGTTGCGACGTTGGATGCCTAACCCAGCCACGCACCCCACGCCTCCACCACCGCCAGCGCCTCCTGCCCACCACGCGCGCCACAGACCCACACGCGCCACCACGCTGCTGGCGCCACCCTAGCCCCCCGCCCGCCCACCCGCCCACCGCCGCCCGCCCGCCGCCGCCGCCCACCACCTTGATGGCGCACCACGAACAGTGGCGGCCGAGGTCAAGCCCTGCCTCCCTTCCCCGTCTCTGTCGAGCAAGGGGAGGTCGGCCGCCCCGGCCGGTCCTCCGGCGGCCCCCCTCGCCGGCCATCCCGCCCTGACCCCAGCCCCCAGGCCGCCCCCGTCGCCGGCTGCTGTTGGAGGGGAGGAGGCAGAGGGTGAAGTTGGAGGAAGAAGAGAGGAGAAGAGGAGAAGGAGGAAGGGGAAGAAAAGGAGAAGAAGAGAAGGAGGAAGGGGAAGAGAAGGAGAAGAAGAGGAAAAGGAGAGAAGAAAGGGAAGAGGGGGAGAGGAGTACTCCAACGCCGCTCGACCTCGCCGGAGAAGAAAGTGACCCCCGCACCGCGACGCCCAAATCCACCGCAACCCTAGGTAAAACTCTCGTTGTCGGCCTTCGTGCCGTATGTGGTTGTGTGGGCCTTCGTGCCGTAAGTTGATATGAGGGCCTTCGTGCCATTGTGGTTGTCGGCCTTCGTGCCGTTGTGAATGTCGGCCATCGTGTCGTTTTTTTTGCAGGTTTTGGAAACTTCCCCGTGCAGGGGAGGTGCTGCCGAAATTTTGAACAAACAATAACCTATTGTCTTTTTATGCAGGAGAAGAGTACGTCGGAGGGGACCCGGAGGACCCCGATCGTCTTCATCGACGTCGCGGTTCTGCCTGCACTGCGTCGCCTCGCCACTGCGTCGATTCGCCACTGCCCCGCTAGCCTTACTTCACCGACACCCTAGGTATAAATAACCTCTTTTTCCGCATGTCTGTCGTAGCCCGCGCGTAGCCCAGTTAGGCGTCTCCCGTCCGAAAGAGATACGGTCGTAGGTATGCGGATCTTTGCGTATCTGTGACCGTATCTATTTCGGATTGTCCACATTTTTTGGACAGCCCATGGATGCGTAGATGGGTTAGTTTCCATGGTCCGCTCCGGTCCGAGATGGAGTTTCGGCAACACCTCCCTATTGTTCTCCGGATACACACTCTCCCTTGCAGGACTTGTATCGGGAGAACTATGGGGAGGTGCTGCCGAAATTCTGTCTTGGAGAGGAGCGGAGCATGGAAACTGACCTCATCTACGCATCCGCGGGTGGGATTAGGACCTATCCTCACCTATTAGACAGTAGGAACACCGTGTAGATGCAATTGATGGTCACAATACTCTATGCTGTAAATGTTAAAGGATGGAGGACCGTCAGTGGATGTACACGGGCTGGAGAAGCGGGAGTGACTACAACTATGAATGGGTGAAGGGGTCAGATGGTTTCTTGAAACATGCATTTGGCCCAAGAGCAGGAGGACATTCTCTAGTTTGGTGTCCCTGCAGCAAATGTGACAACAGGAGAAAAGTAGACGAGAAGACCATGGGTAGACATCTTGTGTTCAATGGTTATACGCCTGGCTACCAGCATTTGATCTACCATGGTGAAGCAGATCGTATAAGAGCGGAGGTGGTGAGACCACGCCTCGAGGCTTTTGATGATGATGCCGGGGTAGCAGACATGCTAGATGACGCCCACCAGGCTCACTTTGCTGAACGACGTGAGAAGGAGGAGATGGAGGAATCCGCAAAGGACTTCTACAAAATGTTGGACTCGGCACAGAAAACCCTTCACGAGCGTACAATGATTTCTCAGCTGGATGCGATTGGACGTGTAATGGGGTTGAAGGCCGAGTTAAACCTGAGTCGAGAAGGCTTCGATAAGATATTGGCCGTGTTTGGCACCATGCTACCGGAGAAGCACACTTTGCCGACGAACTTGTATGAGGCAGAGAAACTCCTTCGTATGCTTAAGATGTCGTATGACAAGATACATGTTTGTCCGAAGGGGTGCATCCTATTTAGGAAAGAACACAAGGATGCAAATTACTGTCTGAAGTGTAAATCCTCCAGGTACCTGGAGGTAGACTCTGGTGATGGTCAGAAGAAGCAGCTTCTGATCCCCGCGAGAGTGCTACGGCACCTTCCTTTCCTACCGAGGATCCAACGGCTATTCATGACTGAGGAATCCGTGAAACAGATGACATGGCACAAAGATGGCAAACGGTACAATCCTGGGAAGATGGTACATCCGTCTGATACTGAAGCATGGACGTATTTCAATGACAAACATCGTGACAAAGCAGCTGAGGACCGTAATGTACGTGTCGCGCTGGCAACAGATGGGTTCAATCCTTATGGAATGATGGCTGCCCCATACACATGCTGGCCCGTTTTTGTAATCCCCCTCAATCTCCCTCCTGGCATCTCCTTTCAACGGCATAACATATTCTTGTCGTTGATAATTCCTAGACACCCGAGGAGTAATATGGGTGTGTTCATGGAGCCTGTGATTGATGAATTGATCCACGCTTGGGAGAAGGGGGTATGGACATACGATCGAGCTACAAAGACAAGCTTCAAAATGCACGTTTGGTACCACTACTCCCTACATGACTTCCTGGCGTATGGGTTATTCGCCGCCTAGTGTGTTCACGGGAAGTTCCCATGCCCAGTATGCAAGGAAGCTGTGAGGTTCATTTGGTTGAAGAAGGGTGGCAAGTATTCATCGTTCGACCAGCATCGTCAGTTCCTCCCTCTAGGCCATGAATTTAGAGAAGACATCAGAAGCTTTACGAAAGGTGTCAAAGTGACAGACCCTAAACCGCACTTGAGGACTGGTGCTGAGGTTCGTGTTCAGATAGATGCTCTCGTGCCCAATGAAGAAGGTGGTTTTGTGGGATATGGTGAGAAACATATGTGGACTTATAAATCCGGCTTGATGAGGCTCCCCTATTTCGATGACCTTATTCTGCCACATAACATTGATGTAATGCACATTGAAAAGAATATCGCCGAGGCACTTTGGGGAACTCTCATGGACACTGACAAGTCTAAGGACAACGTTAAGGCTAGAGTGGACCTAGCGACGTTGTGCGATAGACCGAATCAAGCGATGCAGCCTCCTAGTGGCCGAAACAAGAACTGAAAAAGGCCTAAGGTCAATTTCGTCTTGCAAATCGATCAAAGGAGGGAGGTACTAAAATGGATCCAGATGTTAATGTTTCTAGATGGATATGCAGCGAATCTTAGCAGGGGAGTGAACTTAGGCACTCTACGAGTCAACGGGATGAAGAGTCATGACTACCACATATGGATTGAGCGGCTTCTTCCGGCGATGGTCCGAGGCTATGTCCCTGAGCATGTCTGGCAAGTGCTGGCAAAGTTGTGCTTTTTCTTTCGCCAGCTTTGTGCCAAGGAGATATCTCGGACCGTCGCTCAGGACTTGGAAAAAGCGGCACCTGTGTTGCTGTGTAAGCTGGAGAAGATCTTTCCACCCGGCTTCTTCTTGCCGATGCAACATCTGATTGTGCACCTGTTGTCCGAGGCACGTTTGGGGGGGCCCGTGCAGGCCCGTTGGTGCTATCCAATCGAGAGATGTCTAAAGACTCTTCGCAAAAAATGTACAAATAAAGCCAGAATTGAGGCTTCCATTGCAGAGGCATGCCTTCGGGAGGAGGTGGCAAACTTCACAACACTATACTACAAGCCGAACCTTTCTAGCAATCATAATCCACCCCCTTGTTACAATACTGGCGAAAATGAATCGACCCTGAGCCTTTTCCAAGGCCAACTCGGTAGCGCAAGTGGATCAACCCCAAAGCTATTGGGAAATGAAGAGTGGCGCAGTATCATGCTATATGTGTTGAATAACCTTACCGAGGTGCAGCCGTTCATCAAGTAAGTTCTCAACGAACTTATTTCAATATGCCATCACTATTCTACATCCAACCCCATTGATTCTCGTTCGGACAGGGAATTTGTTCGTGAATTTTGGCATCAATCAAGGGATCCTACCTCGCATGAACAAGACACCCTTGTTTCGCGGGGTGCGGGAGCGGGGAGGCCTGATTTCATTTCTTGGTTCAAACAAAAGGTAATGTCCAATTTAGCTCGTACGTTCGATCGTCCAATGTGATCGTACGTTTGATTAATATAACGATCTATCATGCTTCACCTTGCAGGCCTAGACCGATTCGTCCATGAGTGACGAGTTGAAATAGGTTGCAAACGGCTGTGACGTGAATGGATATCGCTTCCACACAACAAGTTACGAGCAGATTCGGCCCAAACGAAAAACCACAAATAGCAGAGTTTGTACGCCCGGCAGTGATGGCCTTGACTATCATGGTAGAGTTGAGGAAATATATGAACTCTCATTTCATGGAGATGAACCTCTTAAACCTGTCATGTTCAAATGCCACTGGTTTAATCCTCGATCAACGAGACAAACCCCTCATCTTGGGCTAGTCGAGATTCGAGAAGATTCCATCTATCCTGGAAAAGATGTCTACATTGTGGCTCAATAGGCCGTGTAGGTGTATTATACTCGATACGCCAACCAAGACAAAGAGGATCTTAAGGGTTGGGCTATTGTGCACCAGGTATCTCCACATGGTAAACTACCTGCCCCAAACGATGATGATTACAACTTCAACGCAAACACATATGATGGACAGTTCTATCAAGAAGATGGGCTATCAAGCACGTTTGAGATAGTCTTACCCGAAGCAATCAAAATGGAAGTAGACAACAAAACGGTTGATGACGAGGTCGATGGAGATGTGGTGGTAAATGCCAAGGACATAGCAATGCTTGAGCGATTACTTCTAGGCAATGACGACGATGACAACATAGAACCTTCGGATAGTGTTGCCCATTTGGACAATTTTTACAGTGATGATGAGACCTATGATCCCAATCATGAAGATTATTCCTAATACATGTAATACTATGGTTTTTTAATTTGTGTTTTGTTTATATATTTTGAATCTATTTCTAATATATGTACTAATTAGTCTTGTTCATTCTTTGTGATTGTAGGTGATTGGACAAAGATGGCGAGCAGACGTCCATGCCGTGACATGCCCTCGGTTTAAGGGAGAGACCGCCCTCTCCTTCGAGGTGAGGGGTCATCGTCCGGGGCAGTGTCCGCAGGAGGTGACGAGAGGAGGACCAGGGGCAGCCGCCGCAGGAGGCAGCGGTCTCCTCCCTCGACACGTGACGAGGTGCTGGAGGAGGAGCACGTGACGGCCACGGCCACGTCCTTGTCGGAGGACGAGAGGGGTCAGCAAACGGGCGAGGGAGACGAGGCACTCGAGGGCGAGGGAGGCGAGGCACTCGAGGGCCAGGGAGAGGGTACCACTACCCGGACTCTCTACGAGCGAGGTCCCGCGAGCCTCCCTCCGGTTCCACTTCCTCACAACCGCCCAGTGATTCGGCCTATGGCAAAGAGGTAAGTAACTATGGATGTTATCACAACTACTTCATAAGATATGTTGGAAATCTTAAGAGAAACTGATAAATTTTCTTAATCACTTATGCAGGGCTTGGTTGGTTTTGTCGGGTACTCCAGCACGCACCCCCGCGAGCATCCTTGGTGTTTTGTGCAGGAAATGGTACCCCGGCATTGTGCAATTGTCCGAAGAGCCGGTGGTGCGGGAGCCGACCTCCAACTGGGACAGGTACGCACTGGTCACGGATGACACTTACCGCAACAAGCAGGAGCGAGTATTGGCGGAGTTTTGGGTAAGTCTCTCTCGCACAACATTGCTTCATACATCGCATTCATTGGTTAAATCTTTTATTGAAATAATGAATGGATGCATCGGTTTTGTATGCAGAAATATTTCAAGGCCGAAGAAGGACTTGAGGCCCAGGCGGATCGGGCGGCTGCCGCAGCTTGTAGGAAGTACGTCACCGAGATGCACCACCATGGGCGCGTCTAGGCCCACATAGACTACTACCGGTCGATACTTAGGCAGTCCCTCCCCAAGCCTCAAGCAAGACGGATTACGCTGACCTGGGACCATTACCTTGAGGTAGGCGAATAACATTCATAATGATTTGTTTTGATATTAAGTAGGTTCAATTTCATCTTCTTATATGTCAAATACTCGATGACTTGTAGGTGATTCCCTGGTGGTGCCGATCGTATCCCGAGTGCTGGGCCATGATCGTGGACAAGTGGTTATCACAGGACTTTGTTGACACGCACGAGAGGCAGCGGGAACAGCGTCTGATGAGGCAAGGTCCAACTCACCATCAAGGCAGTCGTAGCCTCCTAGGATACAAATAAGCATACATAAGTGATTTCTTTCATTTATTTTGACACTCAATTCTGCTTGATTTCTCACCATCTCCCCGTCTTTCTCGCAGGAGGCTGCGCACCCGGGCGAGGAGGTCTCGGAGTTCTCTGCGTGGGCTATGTCCCACATGGGCAGGGCGTCGTCCTCTGTCTCCTTCGACCCGGCTACCCCGCCCCAGGCGTACTCCGACCCGAACATGTACACTAAAGTCCAAGAGTACATGTCAACGGTAAGGGAGACCTATGGGGAAGATTACAATGTGCGCACTGAGCCCATTGATGCACAGGCGATCATGAGGCTCGGAGGAGGCAAGAAGCACGGGCGGCTGTGGATTGCAGACGGCGCCATGACTCCACCACTGTTCCCTCCCTCGACGCTATCCGAGCATGGAGCACGAGCTCCAGCCAGCCCATACGTCCACGACCTTCTCCAGCACTGCAGCAAGTCCAAGCACTCTAGGTAATTCCTGTTTTACTCGTCATACGTAGATATTTACACACCTAAATTAGATTTGCATTACTGATACATTGGAGTGAAATATTGCAGGCCGAGCTTCAAGAAACAAGAAGGCAAAGTCAAGAGCAGAACGCGGAGCTGACCGCACAGCTACAGGCCCAGAAGGTCGCGTTCGAGGCCGCGCAGAAGCAGATGGCGGAGATGATGGTGATCATGCAAAGTCTTGGGCAAGCATCGGGTGTACCTGTGCAATTTTCAGCTCCTCCACCTCCTACTCCTGTAAGTATGAAAGTTCACTTTTCGCTTGTGCTTTGCATGTATGTCGGCCTTCGTGCCATTGTGGATGTCGGCGTTCGTGCCGTTGTGGATGTCGGCGTTCGTGCCGTCGTTTCTTGCAGGTTTTGGAAACCTCCCCGTGCAGGGGAGGTGCTGCCGAAATTTTCAATTGAGTCTAATATTTTTGTATTCCTATATTACTAGATGCAATCTCTAAGTTCCAAAACTATTTTCCGGGATTACTCACACATGCAATCTCTGCTCCTTTATGTAGCTTCCGTCCGCGGGTTCCAATCAACCCGCTAGTGCGTCACCGGGTGATCCTGCTTTTCCTTCACCATCGTCTCATAGGCTAGCTTGATGAGGACTCGTGCTAGGTGATGTGGTTGGACTTTAGCGTGATTTGTGATTTATGGTTGTGACTGATTTCATTAACTTGTCGTAATAAGCATGTGAATGATGATGAATATGTGACTTGTCGTTGTAATATATTGTGATTTGTGGTTCACAATTATGGTTGTGATATATCGTGAGAAAATGGGTTCTGTGTGATATATATATATATATGAAATGCTTGTGTTGATGGAATGCAAAAAACAAAAAACAAAAATTTCTGCTTCTTTGCCGAGGGCAATGACCAAGGCCCTCGACAAAGAAGGGTCCTTTGCCGAGGGCCCTAGCAATAGCCCTCGGCAAAGATTTTTTTGGAAAAATCCTGAAAATTTCTTTGCCGAGGGCAGGGAGCAGGCCCTCGGCAAAGTTTTTTAAAAAATTCAAAAAAAAATTATTTCTTTGCCGAGGGCAAACAATTTTTTTTTAAAAAAAAACCTTTGCCGAGGGCCCTGGCAATAGCCCTCGGCAAAGATTTTTTTGGGAAAATCCTAAAAATTTCTTTGCCGAGGGCTAGGGAGGAGGCCCTCGGCAAAGGTTTTTTAAAAAAAAAAAAAAAAAATTATTTGCCGAGGGTCGGACCTCGGCAAAAAAATTTCAAAAAAAAAATCATTTCTTTGCGAGGGTCGGCTCTCGGCAAAGAAACCGCCAACGGCGCCGGCGCGTGACGGCTTCTTTTCTTTGCCGAGGGCCGTCCTGGCCCTCAGCAAATGTTTTGCCGAGTGCCCGATAAAGGGCCCTCGGCAAAGACCCCTTCGCCGTCTAAAAATTCCTCGATGGGTCTTTGCCTAGGGCAGCCCTCGACAAAGCCTTTGCTGAGGGTTTTTGATCCTTTGGCGAGTCGGCAAAGCATGCGAGTCCAGTAGTGAAAGCTGATATGAGCAGAGCTGCACGCGTAGCGTGAGCTGCCACACGTACAGCCCTCGTGCTCGTGCATGGCCATTTTGAGTGTTAG
The DNA here is from genome assembly GCA_904845875.1 of Miscanthus lutarioriparius. Classification (NCBI taxonomy): domain Eukaryota; kingdom Viridiplantae; phylum Streptophyta; class Magnoliopsida; order Poales; family Poaceae; genus Miscanthus; species Miscanthus lutarioriparius. Next base: position 70,480,158 of record CAJGYO010000012.1, on the reverse strand, counting down.
ATAATAACGATGACAGTTGAGGGCGTGCGGCGAACAGACCGGTGAACCAACCAGTAAGCACGGCCCCCACCACCCAACGCATCCATCGTAGCTGTGGAAAGCCAACGACGCATGGAGAAAGAGGTCAAGTTAATTAAGCCGTGAACTTTGACGATATAAAATATATTACACGCTAACACGTTACATAATTGAGTGTGTATGTTATACTAACTCGATTAAAACTATCTTACATAATTCAGAGTCCCTTCTAACAAAATACGTAGGTGCCACGAATATATATATATCGACCACGTAAAATGGTCACCTAAAGTTTCATATACGGACATCGAATTTTATATATGTTGGACACATGCATTTCCAGTAAGTTTGGCACCAACGTCAGGCATTGGGCTACTTGTATAAAACAATTAGATAGTTTATACTAATTAAAATATGTCATAACTAAAATTGTAAACAAAAATCAGGAATGCTCAGGGGCGGGCGTTCGTCTAATCAGACGCCGCTGTCCTGGGCCTGCGCGGTCCACAAAGTCGGCCTCCTCCTCTTTATGTCTCGGACATCTCTCTCAAAAAATAACTACCCACTTCCTTCATCTGAATGCTTCAGAGTGTCATGCGGCCGTCCGTCCGCTCCACTCCGCATTTGCCACCGCAGCCATCTTCCCGCCCACGCCACCCTGTGCTGTTCACTTCACGCCCCTGCTCGTCGCACACGCCCACCCCATGCCTATCGCTCCTTGCTCCCGCAGTCCCACCTACCTCCCACCCGTGTCGTCGGTTGCGCTGCTCGCCTCTGCTGGTGCTCATGGTGCCATTGCGCGCCTCAGGTCGGTCTCCGGCCGAGCCAAGGGCACCCATGAGCGCGGCCCATGCTGGTGGTGCTCGCGCCCTGAGGTCGGAGTCAACCGACCCCAACCTCCCATCTCATATGTTGCAAGTGTATATTTTAAGTGTTTCAGATGTTTCAGAGATATGTTACAGGTGTTTCGTATGGATGTTGCAAAAGTAGATCGGGATGTTGCATATGTTGCAAGTGTTTCAGAGTCATGTTACAAGTGTTTAAAGGTATGTTGCAAGTGTTTGTTCAAAATATTTTATATATTTTAGACTTATGTTGCAAGCGGTGTTGTCTTGCCCGTGCTGCGTGGCGTAGGGATGACGTCTAACTAGACCGAGGTGACCGTTGTCCCCTCGGTCCTTGTAGGATCAGTGCGGCATGCTTGCTTCTATCAGAGCAGGCACGCTTGGCTAGGCTTGGCCTCTCCCTTCTCCTCCCAGGGGTTGGGACGGTGAAGAGGTCATGAGTCTTCGTGTGCATCATGTGGATAAGGCAGAAGGGAAGGGTCGTGGCTGACCCTGGCCTTGGCGACCGGCCTAGTTCACTCGGCTCAGCTGGGCCTCGGTCATTCAGGCCTTTGCTAGCTAATGTATCATGGGTTGCTCGACCTGCTAACTAATTGATGCCTTGAGACACCTAACCCCCAGTCCTCTCATGACAAGAATACAGAGTCGTGGCAAAGTTGAATTATAGTCAATGCGGTAAATGACACCGATGATGTGGTAGAAGTGTTGCTGCCATGATCCACTCAAAGGAAATAGAAGAAGGCCCATCCCTACATGACACCATATCTTTACTATTGACATAGTTCCACACTGGAAGCAATGTTTTGCAGGACATACAAGAATACGGTTGAATTATAGCAAATGACCATCGGAGAAAGTGTACCAGATCCACTCAAAGGAAATAGAAGAGCCCACATCATCTGATCCAACCAGAGGCGCCATGGCAAAGGTAGGACCAGCCGGGGAGGCAGGCGGTGGTGGCAGCCAGCAGGGGTGTAACAACCCAGGTTTTCCAATAACCAAAAATCTGAACTTAAAATTTTTTCTAACAAAACCCATGCACGGTGAGTGTGCATACTGGGAAACCACCCATGTAGTTGCACAAGTATATCCCAAGCTAGCTTGTTTGAGCATGTTGCATTTTAAATTCAACTTGTGAGTTTCTTCTTCATGATTTTATGTGATGTAATAAAATCTAGTAAACCTTTTAATAAAATTGTTGTGTGTGTTGCTAACCTTGGGCTTGGACCCTAATACTCTAGTAGACCCCTAGAGGACCCCATAAGGGTGTGTACATGCTTGGCAACACATGTATACATGCATCAGAGCCCAAGGTGTAGTGTAGAAATAGAAAAGGAATTAGAAAAGGAGGAGAAAAAGGAAAGGACAAAGCAGTCCGAGCAGCCCAAGCCGCCTGAGCCAGCCTAGCATCATGGCCCAGCCCCCTTGCGCCCGCGCCCGTGCGTGCATGACCACGTGGCCAAGCAATGGCTCACGCGCCCGCGCCCCCGCGTCGTGACAAGCCATCGTCGTCGTTTTCCCCTGCAGTTGCTGACATGCGGACCCCGCTTGTCATCCCCTCTGTTTCGCCCCTTCCTCTACTTTTCCTGCCGAGGCAGAGCACCGCCTAGTGCGGGCATCCGAGGCCATGCCTTGCATCACCGCCATCCGCACCTCCAAGCCGTTGGGTGCCAACACTTGGATGGACGCCACGTCCCCAATCTATGGCACCCACGCCTTCCCCAAGCCACGTCGCGCCATATTGACGCCTCTGCCATGGCCCCGTCACCATGAAGCCACCGTATCCGCCTTTTTGACCAGACACCGCCTAAATTGGGAGCGCCAGTGACCACCCCGTGCTCCCAAAACCCTAGCCTAGAGACCGTATCCACCCCCACGTACCCCCACTACCCTTCCCCACAATATGTTGCCCACCATGACTGAGTTTATGCTATAAAAACCCTGAGTCGGTGCCCTAGCGCCCTTCCATCACCCCGCCGCCACTGGTGGCTTCACCAACCACATGACAAGCTAGAGAAGAGAAGGAGAAGGGAGGAGAAGAATGGAGGAGGAGCGAGGAAGGAGCCGCTACCAGAGCCAGAGACAACGCCGATCGTCTACACTGGCGTAGCAGCTCAGCATGACACTACATCGCCATTGCAACAGCCTTAACTTGCCACTACACCACAAGCCTATCTAACCCGCCACCATAGGTGAGCACCCAAAGCCCTCGTGGCCGCCGCTGGGTTTTCCCCCTTGGGAGGACCAAAGACTGCCCTTTTGCCGTCATGATGTGCTGCACACACGCACACATGCATAGGGGCCAAGGCCTGGCCTTGCCGAGCCACTTCTGCTTGAGAACACGGGCACCACCGTGACACGCCCACTGTGGTCGCCCTGGCCAGACCCCACCATGGTGCAGCTTCATTCTGGCCACCTCGAGCTGGTAGACGTAGAACGAGCGCCCCGACGAGCTTTGCCTCACCATGGGACACATTACGCACTACATGGGAGAAGAAGAGAAGCCCTAGGGGCCACTAGTCATGTTTGCCTCATCGGACCGCCACGCACCCATGCTGCCACCATGTCGGGGATGATTGGCCAACTCTGGCTACCTCACGTGATGAGGTCTAGCCATCGAGCTTCGCCATGACCTCGCGCACCCTGTCGTGTAGTTGGTTGATGAAAAGCCCCCACCTTGCCTAGTTTCACCATAGCCGCAACCTCACCAGAGCTCCGCCACGCAACTCGCCGTGGTGCGGGCTCCACCGTGCATTTTGGTCACCACCGGTAGGCTAATCAGCCTCCCCAATACCCTAATTAAAGGAAAGGAGCCACCTTTGGCTCCAAATGCAGCCGTAGCTGCCTTGCCACAATCCACGGTCGTCATCGTGCCACTGCCGCCGTGGCCAGCCTCGGTTGAGCCCTCGTAGATGGGTCTAGAGTCGTAGTCATGTTCAACAGAGTGTAAGGGTGCTGGCGAAGCTCACTGGAGCCTTCTTGACGCACCATGGAACCCCGCTATTGATCCCACACCACCGCTGCCTGCCATGGAGCCTACGCTAGGCACTAAAGTCACCAAGGTGCCGCCTTTAGCCCACTAGTGAACTCGCCATGAGCCCACAAAGCCGTAGAGCCCCCTAGCAGTCCCAACAAGCCACCACAATGCGAGAGCGTGCGAGCTCGCCACCGGTGAGGAGCGTCGCTGTGAGGCTGAGTGAGAGGGAGCTACTGTGCCGCTGCCGCCCCATGCACCCGGTGCACCATGAGCTAGAGAGAGGAGAGGGAGAGATGGATGTGGTCCACCATGGACCGAGTTTGCGGTCTATGGACCCGCGCACCTGAGTACACCATGAGCCATGCCTGTGGACCTGAGCCCATTAGGAGCCCAGCTAGGCCACGTGGCTAGCCCCGCGCCTGACATGTGTCCAGCCCGCTAATCCCAGTCCAAGCATAGTCAACGCTAACCATTGACCAGGCCCCACCTGTTAGTGACCAGGACCACCGCGAGCCAATCCCGTGCTGCCACGTGTTAGCCTCTTGATTTTCCTATTTTTTTCTTTTTTCAAAATATGTTTTAAACTTCGATAATTCATAGAAAATTCATACGACTTTAGAAAAATGTGAAACCAGAGTCAAATTTTTTCTAAAAATGAGCTCTACGTCATGGGCTAATGTTTGAGTGCATTTGGATCTTTCGAATTTCTATTGCTTCTTTGGGATCATCTATAGGAGTCGCTTATTGCGGTTATGTCTCGTTTGACATACCTGGAGGAGCCACAGACTGAAGAGCATGACCCCGACTACACCGAGGAGCTTGGAGATGACGTACCAGGTGCCACATCCCACCCAACCTCGTAGAATCCTATTAGACATGCTATAATGTAGATGCTAGTGCTTTACTTTTATGCAAATGATATATGATAGGTTGCATGGTAGAATTGCTTGTGGGCCATTACCTTGTCGCAACATATACCCCTACACACCCACTGTTAGGCTAGACGCTCGCTTACTTACTTGCTACTTCTTCTACTATGCATTATATCTGTGATGTGATGCTTGGTGGAGAATTGTTTGTGAGTGGTTACGGCACTTGGTGCCGATAATGTGGTAACAACCGGGGAGATCTTGCCATGTGTCTTGGGTGTGTGGTGAGGGTTTAGTCGATCGGGTAGGAACGCATCATTGGACGAGTCTTGCTGGGGGTGCGACCTAGGCTTCCCCTACGAGAGGTACCTGTGGCGGGTGCATGTGAGATGAGAAGATCCCAGGGTGGAGTGTCTTTGTGGGATGAAGCCACAGGATGGAGGTGCCATCAAGGCATGGGTGTTGGTTATCCCCTATTGAGAAGATATCTTGTTCGGTCCCCCTAAGGACTAGTATGTTGAGAGAACCGGCTCATAGTACCCTACGTACACACCACTCACTCCTGAATGTGCAGGGGACGGTTACCCGACCAACTAGGATGGTGCCACTACTGCTAGGTTGGAAGTGGATAGTGTAGGGAGGTATTAGCGTATGTTCCACACCCACCTAAGACAATGTAGTGACCTTTGGGGGCCTGATACTATGTCTCACAATCTTAGCATGCCGATGGACTCTGGGGTGGCCTTAGGCTGAGTGGTAGGGTGGCACCATACCGGTTGGGAGGTAGTCGGTATCAGCCTAGGCAGGGCACCGCCGATGATGGTGATCTTGTGGTTCTAGGTGTACATGCTCTACATAGTTGATCAATCTATACGTATAGCCGTGTCCTTGGATATGGACATCCCTATGACCTATGCTTCCCTTCTTCTCTCCCCTTAGGTTCTTGTGTTGGTTTCTGGCTTTGGCCGATGAGGCAAGGTACGAGTGGGAGTCATCCTTGTCGCCTAGAGAGTGTGAGAGTGGTGAGATGTGTGTCATGGGATGGGAGAATGTTTGGATGAGATGGATTCAAACTTGATGAATTATTATTAAAACTTGACATACTTGCATAGGAAAACTATAGCCACAAATTTGTCTTTTGCTCTACCCTTGCTTTCCACTACCACAAGGAGGTACTGAAGGAGACCATCCATGTTGAGCATGAGGGCTATGACCGCATGGAGGCCTACTACAAGGCATGTGAGAGCAAGCTGAAGGAGGAGACTATAGATATCAGAGACAAGGCTCGAGACTTTGGGCTCTGCAATGACTACTTAGACTACAAGGTGCATGAGCTTGAGGATGCCCTCGAGCACAAGAGGAGGTGCCTGAGGGATCACATGGAGAGGGAGAAGAGGTATTGCTTTAGGAAGATGATGCTGGAGAGGGAGGTGGTTCAGTGGAGCGTTAACACCGCTCACAACTAGCGTCACCTTATTGAGTACATGAAGTACATGGAGTTCGAAAGGACAGGGCAGATAGGATAGGCTAGGCATGGGTTGATGCGGACATTAGGCAAGTCAAGAAGTTTAAGGAGATATAGAAGTTCCTACCACCTGAGTCGCGCAAGAGGCCTTGCAAGGAGTCCTTCTAGGTTGAGCCCACTAAGCTCAATCTGAAAGCATGCCCGTCCGAGGACTACCCCGAGGCCCCAAAGACCGAGCAATTGGAGGAGGCCCTAGAGTACATCTCGAGGATGCACCATACCGATGCAGAGCTCTAGGAGTTGGATGCTAGCACTACTCCACCACCTAGTCAGAGTTAGCTTCCTAGTGATGCTCTAATAATGTAGTAGTCATAGTGTTGATGATGAGCCCTGCGTGGCTATGAGACATGAGTCACTTTCAAGAGTAGAGTAGAATGTCCCTCTTTTGGAGACTACCTACGTGTAGTGCAATTTCTTGCGAGTCTTCTAGTGTAGCTGTTAGAGACTTCGCCATGTAATAAACTCATGTAATGAATGCTTGGATCTTAATGCTTCTTATGTTTGTTCTTGCTTCTTTGTTTGAGTGTATGGCTAGAATTAAATTACTAATTAAATTGCTAATGAATCACCTAACCACTTGATAATAACCTGTGACCTAACGTCTATAGCAAAGATGTCATGTCGCCGCTCAGAACGTTTGAACCGTCGCTCCCCGTCCCCCGTGCCCACTGGCCATGGTCGTGGTCATGGCCATGGCCATGAAGGAGGATGCACTGCTGCCCACACTACCCTCAATCTTGAGGAGGAGGTACCGTTTGCTAGAGAGCAACACGTGGAGGAGCCCATCCTAGAGGAGCCAATCACAGCCTAGCCTAGGGGTGAGGATGTTCCACCTAGGTGCGACAATGCTCTGCCACCACCACCACTTCTGTCTAAGGTGATGGACCGCTTGACATGTCTCATGGAGACACTAGCTGAGCGGCTACTACGCCGCAATGGAGGTCCACCCAACGACTTCCAGAGGAAGCTAGAGGGTTTCCTCAAGCTAAGGCCCCTACCTTCGATAGCTCTGACGATGACCCCATCGCCGCTGATGTCTGGCTACGTGAGATGGAGAAGAAGCTGGACATAACCACTTGCTCAGATGAGGAGTGGTTTGGAGTTGCATCCCACCAGCTCACTAGCATTACAAATGCGTGGTGGGATAGCTACTGTGACACCCACGCTGACCCCGCGCACATCTCATGGGAGGAGTTCTCCGAAGCCTTCCACGAGCACCACGTGCCTGAGGGCATGATGGATGCCAAGGTGGAAGAGTTCCGCAACATTTCCTAGGGGTCCCAGAAGATTCAATAGTACGCCAACCATTTCACTAGCATGATGAGGTACGCTCCTGGTGAGACAGACTACAAGAAGAAGAAGATGTACTTCTTCAAGAAGGGTCTAAACACACTCCTCAAGGTGGCCCTCTCAGGTCATACCTGCTACACCCTCTAGGAGATGATCAACAAGGTCCTAGTGATGGAGAGGGATCTTCTAGAGGCCGACGCCCTCTACAAGGAGAAGAAGTGCCAGTCCGAGAGCACCTCTTGTGCCCAACATCTTAGAGGCCATGTGCTCACATGCCCTCATTGCCTCGCCCTCGTGCCGTCCAAGGAGCCACACCTACTCCGAGCCATGGAGGTGGTACCCACACCGCCAACTGCCACTGCCCCGCTCAGAGCCACCCTGCTCAAAGCCCTCGCACATGGAAGACCGCTGCGCCCACCGCCACAGGCAGTGTTCCCTTCACTTGCTTCAGCTATGGTTAGGCAGGCCACAAGGTCACTAACTGCCCCATGATGAACGCTATGCCACCTGCTCCGACCTTAGTGAGATAGGCTTCTATTTAGGGTATGCCGCACAAGAACGTTGCTGGAGCCGCCCGTGGTCATCTCACCAAGCTAACCGCGGAAGATGCCTAGAATGCTCCTGACATGGTGTACGGTATGTTCATTATGCATGGAGCTATAGCATCGGTATTGTTTGACTTTGGTGCTACCTATTCTTTCATATCCACCAAGTTTGCATGAGAGCATAACATACCAGCGACTACACGTAAGGAGCCTATAGACACTAGTTCACCCTTGGGTCACATTATATGCACGAAGAGATGTCACGGAGTGAGCGTCATCATTGAGGGTCACCCTTTTCTAGCCGATCTTACCTTGCTTCCCTCTGATGGACTGGATATCATATTGGGAATGGATTGGCTGACTCAACACAAGAGAGTAATTTCTTGCTCCCCATGGTATGTGGAGATAACACATCCGAGTGGTTACATAATCTGATGTGAGCCCAACCTTGAGAGGATAGTTTCCATGTTGTGTGCCTTGGAAGCCAAGTCAGTCGAGGAGGTGCCCGTAGTATGCGAGTACCCTAATGTGTTCCCCAAAGAGCTGCCAGGTATGCCACCTGACCGGGATATGGAGTTTGTGATCGACCTTTACCTGGTATGGGACCTATTGCTAAGAGGCCCTACCGCATGTCGATTGATGAGCTAGAGGAACTCAAGAAACAGCTCAGGGAGTTGTCTGACATGGGGTACATTAGTCCCAATGCTTCACCCTGGGGTTCCCCTGCCTTGATTGTGAAGAAGAATGATGGTTCGATGAGGATGTGCATTGACTACCGAAACTTGAATGTCGTGACTGTCAAGAACAAGTACCCATTACAGAGGATAGATGACCTGCTAGACCAACTGAGGAATGTCAAGTTATTTTCCAAGATTGATCTCCGATTTGGGTACTATCAGATGAAGATCAGGCCTGAGGACATTCCCAAGACTGCCTTTGTCACTAGGTATGGGCAGTATGAGTTCACCGTGGTGTCCTTTGGACTCACTAATGCCCCAGCCTACTTTATGAATATGATGAACAAGGTGTTCATGGAGGAACTGGATAAGTTCATGGTTGTATTCATCGATGACATTCTTGTCTATTCGACCACTACAGAAGAACATGAGTAGCATCTGAGAGTAGTACTGGAGAAGCTAAGACAGAATCAACTGTATGCCAAGTTCAGCAAGTGTGAGTTCTAGCTTGAAGAAGTCACCTTCCTAGGTCACATTCTCACTGCTGAGGGAGTAGCTATTGATCTCACCATGATTGAAACTGTGAAAGAGTGGGAGCAACCCCGCAATGTGACTGACATTCGGAGTTTGCTTGGGTTGGCAGGATACTACCACCGCTTCATTGAGAAATTTTCCAAGATAGCCAAGCCAATGACCAACCTTTTGAAGAAGACCAATGAGTTCGAGTGGATGCCAGAGTGCGAGCAAAGCTTCTAGACCATGGAACAGAAGCTTACCACCACTCCTGTGCTAGCATTGCCTAACATTCAGCAAGACTTTGTGGTCTATTGTGATGCATATAGACATGGACTCGGCTGTGTTCTGATGCAAAATGGGAGAGTTATAGCTTATGCTTCCCACCAGTTTAAGGACCATGAGCAACTCTACCCTACCCAAGACCTTGAGCTTGCAGCTATTATTCAAGCCCTGAAGATCTAGAGATACTAGCTGATCGGGAACAAATGCAACATCTATACCGATCACAAGATCCTGAAGTACTTTTTCACTCAGGAGGATCTAAACATGAGACAGCGCCGATGGCTAGAGTTGATTAAGGACTACAACCTTGAGATACACTATCACCCAAGGAAAGCCAATATAGTCATAGATGCCCTAAGCCGTAAGAGCTATTACCATAGTTTGATGGCAGAAGCCATACCACTAGAGCTGAATCGGTAGATGGAGGACCTCCGACTTGAGATCCTACCGAAGGGAATGCTGAATGAGCTTTGAGTGCAGTACAACCTTGAAGATCGAACCCACAAAGCTCAGTAGGAATGCCCCAGAATCTGGGAAATCCGAGAGCTCATGGAGCTAGGCAAATGCCCCGAGTTCAGGGAAGATGAACAGGGAGTGTACTGGTACATGGATAGAATCTGTGTGCCCTCTAATGCAGCCTTGCGAGAGGAGATCCTAGCTGAGGATCATGACTCCAAGTATTGTATCCACCAAGGAAGTACCAAGATGTATGCCAACTTGAAGAAGCTTTTTTGGTGGAAGAATATGAAACATGATATTGCAGGGCATGTCGCGTGATGCGACATCTGCAATAGGATCAAGGCTGAGCACCAAATATCGGCAGGACTATTGAAGCCCTTGGATGTTCTGATGTGGAAGTGGGAAAGCATATCCATGGACTTTATAGTGGGTTTACCTCGAACCCCAAAAGGCCATGACTCGATCTGGGTAATTGTTGATAGATTGATCAAGGTGGCTCACTTCATAGATGTGAGGAATGACTATAGAACTGAGAAGCTCGTAGATCTATATGTGGATAACATTCTCAGGCTTCATGGAGCCCCTATGAGCTTAGTGTCTGATCGAGGGTCGCAATATGTGTCCAAGTTTTGGAAGAGTCTTCACAAAGCAATTGGGACCCGACTGGATTACAGCATAGTGTACCACCCTTAGATAGATGGGCAGACAGAGATAGTGAACCAGATCTTGGAGGATATGCTTCGAGCTTGTGTTCTGAAATATGGGTCTAATTGGGAGAAGAGTTTGCCACATGCAGAGTTCTCTTACAACAACAATTACCAGGCTAGTCTCAAGATGTCAGCATTTGAGGCCTTGTTTGGGAGGAAGTGTAGGACCCCTCTGATGTGGGCAGAAGTAAGGGAGAGATCGTTCTTTAGCCCCCAAAGATGAAGGATGCCGAAGAAGGAGTCGCCCAAGTGTGAGAGAATCTGAGAATTGCTCAAAGCCGATAGAAGAGTTACGCAGATAAAAGGCAAAGAGACCTTGAGTTTGAAGTTGGGTACTATGATTACCTCAAAGTCTTCCCACTTTGAGGCACCATTAGGTTCCATGTGAAAGGGAAGTTGGCACCAAGGTATGTAGGACCTTACCAGATTTGTTGGAGAGTTGGCAAGCTAGCCTATGAGTTGGAACTGCCAGAGGAATTGACCGGAGTGCACCCAGTGTTCCATGTATCTCAACTACGCAAGTGCTTGAAGCTACCAGATGAGCAAGTACCTACAGAGGCACTTGATATACAGGACACTATGGAGTATAGGGGGCACCCTATCCAAATACTTGATAGAGCCGAGAAGGAAACTAGAAGCACGATCATACCCATGTGCAAGGTTCAGTGGAGCAACCACACTGAATGGGAAGCCACTTGGGAGAAAGAGTCAGAACTTCGGATGCTTTACCTCTACCTCTTTGAATGGTTCGTCTCATCTAAAATCTCGAGATGAGATTCCTGTGAGGGGGAATGACTATTACAACCTAGGTTTTCCAATAACCAAAAATCTGAACTTAAAAATTTTTTCTAACAAAACCCATGCATGGTGAGTGTGCATACTAGGAAATGTAACAACCTAGGTTTTCCAATAATTGAAAAATCTAAACTTAATTTTTTTTGACAAAACCCATGCATGGTGCGTGTGCATACTAGGAAACCACCCATGTAGTTGCACAAGTATGTCCCAAACTAGCTTGTTTGAGCATGTTGCATTTTAAATTCAACTTGTGAGTTGCTTCTTTATGATTTTATGTGATGTAATAAAATCAATTAAACCATTTAACCAAACTTGTTGTGTGTGTGTTGCTAACCCTTGGCATTGACCCTAATACACTAGTTGAACCCTAGTGGACCCCATAAGGGTGTGTACATGCTTGGCAACACATGTACACACGCATAGGAGCCCAAGGTATAGCATAGAAGGGGTATAGGAAATAGAAAATGAATTAGAAACAGGGAATAAATAGAAAAGGGAACGCAGCCTAGCAGTAGCAGCCGGCCCAACTCGCGCCAGCACCGCCCGCTGGCCTACTTCGCCTACAGAGCCCAACCAGCCACCATGGCCCAACACTGCATTCGCACTCACACACATGCCCACATGGCCTAGCAACGCGGCCCATGTCACGCCCGCCCGCGTCGCGACGAGCCGCTGCCGTCGCCTTCCCCGTAGCCGCTGACGCGTGGACCCCGCCTATCATCTCGTCTATTTCCCCTCCTCTCCTCTGCTTTCCCACCGAGGCAGAGCACCCCGCCGGCAAGCATCCGAGGCCACGCCTCGCATCCCCGCCACCCGTTTCCATGCCGTTAGGCGAGGACGCATGGATGGACTCCACATCCGCGGTCCGTGGCACCCCCATGCCTCCCCCAGCCGCTCTGTGGCAACCCACAAACCACCACAACACTCTAGAGGAGGAGAAGGTGGAAGGAGAAGGAGGAAGGGAAGGAGCCGAGCCCACCAGAGTCGCCTGAGCTCGCTGTAGAAGAAGACGGTGCCCTGATCGTCTTCCTCGCCATAGCAGTTTGGCACTACACTATTACCTCTCGCCATGGCCTCAACTCACTACTGCATCGCTAGCCTACCACCCTAAGCCCCATGGTGAGCCATTGTTTCCTCTGCTCACCATGCATGCCACCGCCATGGATGCGCCATGTTGCGCCGCCATGTTCTTCCCCTTGGGAGGGCCAAAGGCTGGCCCTTTTACCGTCGTGATGCACTGCACATGCGCACACATGCACACAAGCCAAGGCATAGCCTTGCCAAGCCACAGGGGCTCAGGAACGCTGCCACCACCATGTCAAGCCCGCCGTGCTTGCCATGGCCAGACCTCACCATGGCACAGTTGTGATCCAACAACCTCGGTCTAGTAGAGGTAGAACGAGCACCTCGACAAGCTTTGCCTCACCGAGGGATGCGTCCCGCGCTAGATGGAAGAAGAAGAGAAGCCTTGGGGCCGCTGGTCATGTCCGCCTCGTTGGACCACCGTGCGACCATGTCACCACTATGCCGTGGATGATCCAGCCAAGTCCGATCGCCTCGCATGGTGAGATCTAGCCATCGAGCTTCGCCGTAACCCCGCGCACCTCGCCGCATAGCTAGACGAATGGAAAGCCCGTGCCTTTCCTTGATTCACCATAGCTGCAAGCTCGTTGGAGCTCCACCATGCACCTTGCCACAGTGCAGACTCTACTACGCCTCTAGGTCACTATTGTCGAAGGAAAGGAGCCAGCTTTGGTTCCGTTTGGGACCATAGAGGCCTCACCGTAGTGCGCCATCACCGCCACATCGCCGCTGCCATGGCTAGCCCCGTCGGAGCCCATAGGGTCATACCTTAGCTATGTCCGCCGGGAGCTATAGGAGTCTTGTTTTGGCTGTGTTGATGTCCCTGGAGCCCTTGCCGTCGACCCACGCCGCTGCCGTCCACTGCGATGCCTACGCTGGGTGCCATAGCCACCAAGGTGCCACCCTTGGCCCACCGGTGAACTCGCCATGAGCCCACGAAGTTGTAGAGCCTCATAGCAGCCCTGGTGAGACACCCTTGCGTGAGAACGCGCAAGCTCGCCGCTAGCGAGGAGCGCTGCCATGAGACAGAGAGGAGAGGGAGCTGCTATGCCGCTGCCGCCCCATGCACCCGGTGCACCGTGAGCTAGAGAGAGGAGAGGGAGATGTGGATGCGGTCCACCATGGACCCTCTCTATGGTCCATAGACCCTCGCCGCCCGGACCACCGTGAGCCGCGTGTGTAAACCAAGCCTAGTAGGAGCCCAGCTGTGCCACATGGCCGCCTGCCTAGGTGACATGTGTCTGGCCCTGGCCCGGCCCAGACCGGCCTAACCTGGCCCGATCCGGCCCTAGTGAGCCTAGTCAAGGCCCAGTCAATGTTGACTGTTGACCGGTCAACGCTAATCGTTGACCAAGCCCTAGTCAGTGACTGTATTTTCCGCTGCCAATCACGCACTGCCACGAGTCAAGCCCTGAATTTTCCTATTCTTTTTCTTTTTCAGAAAATGATTTAAACTTAGAAAATTCATACTACCTCAGAAAAATATGAAACCGGTGCCCAATTTTTTCTAAAAATGAGCTCTAGATCATAGGCTTGTGTTGGAGTGCATTTTTATCTTTTGAATTTCTATTGCTTCTTTGTGATCATCAATAGGAGTCGCTTATCATGGCTATATGTCTCGTTTGACAGACTCGGAGGAGCCATAAACTGAGGAGCACGACCCCGACTACACTAAGGAGCTTCAAGATGACCTGCCAGTTGCCACATCCCACCCAATCTTGTAGAATCCTATTAGACATGCTACAATGTACATGCTAGTGCTTTACTTTTATGTAGATGAACTGTGATAGGTTGCATGGTAGAATTGTTTGTGAGCCATTACCTTGTCGCAACCTATACCCCTGCACACCCGCTATTAGGTTAGACACTCGCTTACTTACTTGCTACTACTTCTACTACACAATATATCTGTGATGTGATGCTTGGTGGAGGATTGTATGTGAGTGGTTAAGGCACTAGGTGCCAGTAATATGGTAACAACCGGGGAGATCTTGGTGTGCGTTTTGGGTGTGTAGTGAGGGTTGAGTCGATCGGGTAGGATCTTACGACAAGTCATTGGACCAGTCTTGCTAGGGGGTGTGACCTGGGCATCCCCTATGAGTGGTACTGGTGGCGGGTGCATGTGAGATGAGGAGATCCCGGGGTGGAGTGTCTTTATGGGATGAAGCCCCAGGATAGAGGTGCCGTCGAGGCATGGGGTGTTGGTTATCCCCTGTTGAGAAGATATCCTGTCCGGTCCCCCTAAGGACTGGTATGTCGAGAGAACAGGATCATAAGACCCTACATGCATGCCACTCATCCCTGAATGGGTGGGGGATGGATGCTAACCAGCTAGGATGATGCCACTGCTACTAGGTTTTAACTAGATAGTGTAGGGAGGTATGGGCTTATGGCCTACACCCTCCTAAGACAGCGTAGTGACCTCTAGGGCCTGGTACTATGTCTCATAGTCTCAGGGTTTTGATGGACTCTGGGGTGGCCTAGGGCTGAGTGGTAGGGTGACATCGCACCTATTAGAAGGTAGCCCGGTATCAGCCTAGGCGGGGCACCGCCGATGATGGTGATCTTGTGGTTCTAGGTGTACAGGCTCTACAGAGTTGATCGATCTATACGTATAGCCGCGTCCTCGGATATGAACATTCCTATGACCTACGCTTTCCTTGATTAGCGAGTGGAGTCCTTTCTTCGCTCCCCCTAGGTTCTTGTGTTGGTTTCTGGCTTTGGCCGTTGAGGCAAGGTATGAGCGGGAGTTGTCCTTGTCACCTAGAGAGTGTTAGAGTGGTGAGATGTATGTGATGGAATGGGAGAACGTGTGGATGAGACGGGTTAAAACAGGATGAATTATTATTAAAACTTAACACACTCGCAAAGGAAACTATAGCCACAAATAGGTCTTCTGCTCTACCTTTGCATTCCACCACTACAAAGCAAACGTAAAGCATAGGGTGGTATCCAGTGGCCAGTATAAATCATACTAATAATTGTTTGACAGGTTTTGAGCCTGAGTACGACTACCAAGGAGATGGTTGGGAGGATTAGAGGTCTTGTTCCTATGCTCAAGTTTGGTTAAGAAGATGGAGTCGACGTCCGCTGCCTTTCTACTTGATGTTGTTCTGTATGTTGCATGCTTTGAGTGATTCCGCCAAGTGGCGATGTAATAATGAGTAAACCTTGTTATTTGTACTCTCTTTAAGACAAGAATTCAATGTATGACTGTAATATCGACTGTTATTTGATAATGTGATGGGATGATCACCCGGGACTATCACGTTATACTTCGAATCTGTGAATTTCCCTTCGAGGAAATCGGGATCGTTTCGGTTGGTATCAGAGCCATACTTGAACCTAGGATGAGACCATGACTTCAAAGTTTGGGACTACGTTTATCTCAAAGTCTCCCCACTACAAGGCACCATTAGGTTCCATGTGAAAGGGAAGTTGGCGCCAAGGTATGTAGGACCTTACCGGATTTGTCAGAGAGCTGGCAAGCCAGCCTACGAGTTGGAACTACCTAAGGAATTGACCGAAGTGCACCCAGTGTTCCATGTATCTCAACTACATAAGTGCTTGAAGCTACCAGATGAGAAAGTACCTACAGAGGCCCTCGATATATAGGAAACTCTAGAGTACATGGTGCACCCAATACAGATACTCGACAGAGCTGAGAAGGAAACTAGAAGCAAGATCATACCTATGTGCAAGGTTTAGTGGAACAACCACACTGAACAAGAAGCCACATGGGAGAAAGAGTCAGAACTTCGGATGCTTTACCCGAACCTCTTTGAAAGGTATGTCTCACCTTAAATCTCGAGATGAGATTCCTATGTGGGGGGAGGACTGTAACAACCCAGGTTTTCCAATAATCCAAAAATCTAAACTTAATTTTTTTAACAAAACCCATTATCGGATATCTATATCTGGGTATCCGAGCCAAAGGATTAATGAGTGTAACGTCGGCTCATCCGATGGTTAAGGACGCAACTCCCGCCTTGTCTGACTCTGAGGATGAGGTTTCTGCCTTGTCCAACCCCTAGGGGCTAGGCCATGCCTTGTCCAACTTCAAGGACAAGGTTTCTGCCTCGCCCGATGTCTGAGTGAGGGCTCCGCCTCGCCCGATGTTCGAGGTAGGGCTCCGCCTCGCCTGACATTTGAGTGAGGGCTCCACCTCGCCCGATGTTCGAGGGATGGCTCTGCCTCGCCTGATGCCTGAGGGATATCTCTGCCTTGTCCAATGTCTGAGGGAGGGCTCCGCCTCTCCCGACACCAAGGCCACAGGCTTCGTCTTGCCTGACCCCTTGGGCGTGGCTCCCAATAGAAGACCATGCTACCGCCAACCACTATGGGTCAGAAGGTACAACCCAAGGTCATACTTCTGGCATCATGTAGGGAGGGTCATGTCTCAACATGACCCATCCCCATGACATGTCATTCTAGGAACTCACATCGCATACAATGATGGTCGTGTGGTCACTATGCTGCCTACTCCCTGTATGGCCACTGATCAGCATGCTGGTTTGCCGTGCCACCTGCTAGGGCAGAGTGGGACATCATGACCCACTGACAATGCCAGGGCATGGAATCGTTGGCGGACAGGCCTCTGGCATGGAGCCATCCCTGTCACCTCCTACAGTGTCGGCGGGAATCGCACAAAGGAAAAGAAAGGCCTAGCGATCATGAAGGACTTCCTCTACCTCTTGTTCTCCTCTCTTCATCTACTGTAACCCATGCTTTCCTTTGGCCTATAAAAGGGAAAGCACGACACCCCACTAAGGGGATCGAAGGCACGAGCATTGCAACACATCACACTCGAGCCTCGACCACATAGCTAAGCAGCAACCGAGCTCTCGGCACTCATTCGCTCCTCTCACCAGAGACTTGGGACCTATCCCTCTCTCGCTAGTTTGTAACCCCCTACTACAAACTCAGTGCTGGTAACACGAGCAGCCCGAAACTTGTGGCAGAACCTCCTAAATTATAGGGCCCACATGCACCTGTCACTGTCCAACGACCTGACACCCATGCATACGTTCCTGGTAACTTAAGAAGACTGTTGGCTATCCTCGGGGAACCCCGAATCATCCATGATTTCCGAGCAAGATCACATTACAGAGTTAATGCAGTATTACAACATTTTATTCAAATAGATACACCAGAGTAAAATAGCAGAAGTCTTACAATAACTTAGTTTACAAAACAGTAGTTTCAAACATTACAAACTAAGTTCGATAATTATTACAAAACATAGTAGTGGAGTGGCATTATAACATAATACAAAACACACAATGAAACTACCCTGCCCAAAGGCCACACATTTACTTCTCATCATTTAGATCGAACAATAGTCATGCAGCACGATCCAAAATAGATCTGCTCATGAGGCTCACCTACAACAAGGGTCAACGAACCCTGAGTACAAAAGTACTCAACAAGACTTAACCGAAATAAGAATTAAAAGAACGCAGGAATGCAGGCTCATGGGATTCAAGGTATGGCTTTAGCAATAATCAAGGTTTTTTGTGTAAAATCACTTTAACAAAATTCTTTACATCAACATTTAAAACTTCATAAAGATCATATACAAAGCTGACATGATCCGCATTGAGATCATGAAACTTCATAACCAATACCTTCTCAAACCATCCTCAAGTTCCAGTTATTAATACTACGATGATGAACAGTGAGTTGAGTCTCCATAACCGAGGAGCAACGACAATTCGAACCGATTAAACCCAGCTGGGAATTCCAGACCACATGACATATGCAGGTCCCCGACTTACATATATCAACCTACCCTCGGATCCTCTAAACAAGAACGGGTCCGCGCCACCCGAGAATATAGTACTCCACCAATCCAGCCCATAGCCACGTGGGTACACACTATTCTGCCATCTCTCCACTCCCAGTGCGCGAGTAGCCATTCAAGTAATAGAATAGCCAAGTTAAGGCTTACCGGAGTATGTAGTTAGTACTACAAAGTCTCACCTCGTGCAATTCAACAATGGACGGGCCTTAATCGACACAGGCGGAAAGAACCCGCTCATAAGACCTCCATGTCTTGTGGCTCACACACACCGAGTCTGCCCGGTCTAGATTTATTACTCCACATTCCCATATCACATGATAACATAAGTAACCAAAGTTCCATTTAAAACTTGCAGGTGACAGGTAATCACCCGACTTTCATCGTTCTAAGCATAACTAAGCAAAACTAGGCATATACGAATTTAAAACTGGTAATATGGTAAATATAGAATAACAAGGTTGGTAATGTACCAATTCGGTTTTCACTTGACTCCTAATCACTTAATGCAGTATAAAGAAGCAAAAGCGAAATAAATTTGTAAAATACAAGGTAGGGTTGTATGCATCCAGGGCTTGCCTTCGTTGACGGAAAAGTCTGGGTCCGGAGTCGTTCTACCGATATCAACACCAACCTCCACAGACGGATCAACCTCCTCAACCACTTGATTAACTACCACGTGCTCACCTTCATTCACTACATGTAGTAACAATGCCATGTTTAACATGATGCGGAATACGAAACATGATGCCTGATGATGGATGCAAAATTAACAACTTGAATACAACTTTCCTTCGTGGTACCGTTACAAGTTAAACTAACTAAACCATTTTCATAACACTCACATCAATTGCCAAGGATCATTACCAACTAATGACCCAAGGACATCACTTAATCAAAAATTCAAACAAAACCTAAATCACTAAAGGTTACTATTTGCTTTTATGAATTAATTAATTAATTAAGAATTATGAAATAAATCAACTTGTTCCAATTGAGCTCAAAATTTTTGTAAATGTTCATCACATGATAACTAAGTGGCAAAACAATTTTCATAATTTTTGGATACATAAATAAGCCTAGGAAAATCCTAGAAACTCATTTATTAATTAATTGAGCAATTTTTATCACATTCAAAAATTACTGAAAAACAGCATTTCATATTTTTCTTAAATAATATACATCACAGAGAAGTCACACAAAAATTTTCAAAATTTTTGGAACTCTAAATAATTCTATAAAAAAAAAACAAATTGCATCACTATTCATTCATTTCTGAAAATAGAAAAATCCATTTTGAACTACACAGTCGCTGACACCCGGGTCCCACCTGTCATACCCAACCTCTAGCTTTGACCGCGACGGCGATGGCGCTGACCGGCGCTAACTCACCGACGGTGAGTCCAACGGCGAAGGCAAAGGCACCAACATGCTCCCCACGACTACGCGCATCAACTGACGTCCTTAGTTGCAACGATTGCGGCACAAAATGAGCACAGCACCGGCCATGGTGGACACGGCGGCTCAGCGGCACTACGCCGGTGAAATGAAACCAAAAACAGTGAAACAAAAGGCACAGGAAGAATCAGGAGCTCACCCCGATCACATTGAAGGCGATGGACAAGCCGGAGGAACAACAGAGAGGTGGGTCGACGTTCACGGTGGTCACGGCGAAGCAGAGATCATCGGTGAGGGCGTTCCGGCGACTGCAGTGGGCAAAATGACCAAGCAACAACGGATTAAGTACCACAACATCGAGACGAGGCCGTAGGTACACTGATCACGGGCAACGGCTCACTGGAGAGTGCTGGCCACGGAGAGGTGGAGCTCGGCCACGCTGTGGACGGCCGCGAAGAAGAAGGGATCGCACCGTGGATTCTTGGCGAAATCAGTCGACCACAGCTAGCTTGGTGGATGCACAAGAAGGAGACGGAGCTGGAACTAGCTTTAGCTGCGACGGTGGAGCACTACCGCGACGGTGCGAGCTCGCCGGAGATGACCAAGGCCGATGGAAAAACAGAGCAAGGGAAAAAGAAGAACGGCGACTGCTCCATAGCTTTATAGGACGGCCAAGGAAGCAAGGAGAAGCCACGGTGGAGTCTTTCCCATGCCAACGCGAAGCCAAGGCCGACACGCGCACGCCTGGAACGCCGAAGACGGTCGCCGGCCATGTAGCAAGAGCGGTGAACACTGTTCATCAAAATTACAGAATTGCCATCCAGTTTGAAACTCAAATTACTCCCAAATTTTTGTAACAACTCAAAAATCTCCAAAAATAAAAGTTGTTCAAAATAAAAAGTTCTACAGCTTTGCTTTTATAACCACCCCCTAATTCGGTCTACAATTTGAAATGCAAATTTGAATTCGAAAAGGGGACATTTAAGGAATTTCGCCTTTTCAAATAACTTCAAATTTTACTAAACAACTTGGAAAACTCCAAAAACAAACTTTGTATAACTTGACAAGATCTACACTTTTGCTTTTAAGCTCAACCCCAAAATGTACTTCGATTTTGAAATGGGTTTTTAGGGTAGGATTTAAATATTGAAAATCAGGGTTTTCAGAATTTCAAACCAATACAAAGACTTCGAACTTGATTCAAACAATACCAAGCAACACTTATAACATAAATGTAAACTTGTTTTAGTGAATGCATATCAAAGTTTGCGATATGACCAATGCCTTGCAAATGCATATGATGACATGTCCTGTTTTTAATATTTAAACACTCGGGGTGTTACAAAACTAGAAGTAGGGACATTCGGCCGAACCAGTATAATCCTCGTGTCCTCTTAGCACACCATCCGGGTCAGACGCTCAATATACAAATTTACTAGTTAGCTGTTCAAAACACCGACAGTTGGCATGCAAGGTAGGGGCCTTTTGCACGTCTTGACATCAACACTAGGCCTCTAATAGCTAGTCACTGCATCAGCTAGGTCCCATGCGCAAATGTGCGCTTCGGGGACCTAGACTTCATTGTCATGGTGGAAGGAGAGCTGGCGCGGGCGCCCATTGTCGTTCAACCCCTCCACTCCGCTGGCCTCGATGCGATCACCGAGGCGCTCGAGGAGCTATGGCTGCGTGCGGCGGAGGCCCCCGCCCCCAAGAGTGGTTAGCTCCTCGACTTCGACTATGGGAGGATGGAGCGTCAGCTCGATGTCTTCCTAGGATCCCAACCGTCCTGGGAGGGCCTGCGCCACCTTACCTTCTCGTTCGCCAACGTCATGGTGCAACTTATAGGGGGAGAGCCGCTCTCCCTAGAATACCTCATCCAGAGCGCCCCGACGGTGCTCCCGTTCGGCCTCCGCAATGCCACAGAGACCATTGGCCACCTTATGGCGCAATGCATGATTCCATCCCCCATGAATGATGAATTCATGGGGGTGATCGAACACATCGAGCATTATTTCCATGACTCCTCGTAGAGGAGCCAGAGTCACCCTCTAGCTCTGACTCTAGCAGGGGAGCCATCACCCTCTCGTGAATGCTTCATGACAGGTACCCCCGAGGGATACGTTGAAAGCGTCCACGAGGAGGAGGCTACCCCGATGAGGTTGAGGGGGATGTAGGAACCCCACCCTACCTATGGGTGGAGCAGCTGAAGGCCCAGCAACTAGAGCTTGAGGAAGGGTGACTCTAGCTCGAGTAGGAATGTGCGGAGCTCGATCGCAAGATCGAGCGCCACGGAGACGGGGGGTGCACACACGGCATGGCCCATGACATGAACTAGAGGATCGTTGAGGACAATTAAGCGCTCCCGCCCTTCACTTGGGCAAGCCAGAACATCACTGCTGTGGCTGCCATGCTCAGGGGGCTTCTAGAGCCTGCAATGCCCGAGGACCGACGGGCCCACCATGAGATTCGCACGCTGCTCGAGTGTGCGGCTACGTGGTAGGCCGAGAGCTCACTGTTTCAGTGACGGGAGCTCGACTCCAGCCAGTGTACGCCCTCAGTGCAACCTGACAAGGATGCATCAGTCCACTAGGCGCCACATGGTGGCAGGCCACGCATCACGGTTCCGGTGCATGAGCGTCTTAGCTGTAACCGTGACGCGCGCGACACCCTCGATGCCCATTGATGTACCCATAGCGATGCAGGGGAGGGGGCTAGCTGCGGTTACCACCCTCGATGGGGCAGATGCTATGACCATGAGGAGGACCAGAGTTATAGCCCCAACCCACGGGGCCCTTGGCTTTCGGTTGGCATATCCTCATGGCAGCGCTCCCGCCCCGATACCGCTCGTAGACTAACATCCTGAAATACTCTAGGAAACAAACCCCGGCTTGTGGTTCAAGGACTACCAGCTCGCTTGCTAGGCCGGCGGTGCAGTCAGTGATGACTTCATCATCCATAATCTCCCCCTGTTCCTAGCTAACTCGGCGCGAACATGGCTACATTTAGAGTTGGGCGGACCTAAAACAAATCTTCATGGGGAACTTCCAGGGCACTTATGCGCACCCTGGGAACCCCTAGAACTTGAAGAACTGCTGACAGAAGTTGGGCGAAACTCTTCACGAGTACATCCAATGCTTCTCCCGGCAGTGTAATGAGCTCCCCAATGTCGCCGATGCCGATGTCAATGGAGCCTTCCTATCAGGGGCCACCTACGAGTCCCTGGTCCATAAGTTGGGATGTAAGGGCCCACGGACTACCAAGGAACTCCTTGACATTGTGACCAGCCACGCTTCCGGTGAGGAGGCGGTTGGAGCAATTTTTGATCGCTCCAGAGGCAAGGCAAAGCAGGACGAGGACGCCGACGAAGGCCCCTCCAACCGTTCGAATAAGAAGAAGAACCAGAAACCGAGAGAAAAGCCAGTCGAGCACCGCCGAGGGCACCCCTGACCACTTCAACAAGCTGCTCGAGGGACCATGCCCAAACCACGCCTTTCCTATCAAACACATGTACAAGGACTGCTCCCTCATGAAGCGTTTCTTCATCGGTGGCTCCAAGAAATGGGAGCAGAAGAAGAAGCCCAAGGAAGAAGCCGATGACATCAGAGAGAAGGATGACAACTTTCCATTGCCGGATGGCTACCTCATAATCTTTGGTGGGCTAGAGGCATATGGCTCCAAGTGTTGATAGAAGCTCACGCGCCGAGAGGTCTACGAAGCCTAGCCCACCACGCTCGCTTTCCTCAAATGGTTAGGGTCTCCCATAACCTTCGACCGATCCGACCACCAAGATAGCGTCACACACCAGGCAGGTACCTACTCATGGTCAACCCCATCATTGGCATGAAGCGGCTCACCATGGTACTGATGGATGGGGGCAGCGGCCTCAACATCATGTATGTAGAGACACTTGATGCCATGGGCATCGACCGATCACGCATCCGGCCAACCAAGGCACCTTTCCACGGTATCGTAGGGAAAGCAGGCCATACTGATCGGGCAGATCGATCTACCCGCCACCTTTGGGAATCCATCCAACTATAGGACAGAGAGCCTCTCCTTCGAGGTAGTCGGGTTCCCCCCGGTCAATCATGCCATTTTGGGATGACCATGTTACGCAAAGTTCATGGCCGTCCCCAACTACACCTACCTCAAGCTCAAGATGATGGGCCCGCACGGGGTCATCACCATCGGCACTTCTTTCCAAAGGGCCTATGAGTGCGAGGTCGAGAGCTACGAGCTCGCTTCGGCAACACTCACTTTCGAGGAGCTCACAGCCATCGGGAAGGACATAGATGAAGGAGCGCCCGATGCGAAGCGGGCGGCCAGATCCTTCGAGCCTACGGAGAACATCAAGGAGGTCCCTGTCAACTTCGACAACTCGCCAACAAGACGGTGCACATCGGCACCGCCCTCTCCTGCAAGTAGGAAGGATGTGTCGAGACTTCTAAGGGAAGTTGCCGAGCATGCCTTGAAGATCAAGTCAGATTCTAGGCCGGTCAAACAATACCTACACCGCTTCAACGAGGTGAAGCGTAGGCTCATCGGTGAGGAAATCGCTAAGCTCTTGGTAGTCGGTTTCATCAAGGAAGTGTACCACCCAGAGTGGTTGTCCAATCCCATTCTGGTAAAAAAGAAAAGTGGGAAATGGAGAATGTGTGTTGACTACACGAGCCTCAATAAGGTGTGCCCGAAGGATTCATTTCCTTTGCCATGCATAGATCAGGTAGTTGACTCGACCTTGGGGTGTGAAACCCTATGCTTCCTTGATGCATACTCTGGGTACCATCAGATCGCGATGAAAGAGTCCGACTAGCTCGTGACCTCTTTCATCACCCCATTTGGATCGTTCTGTTACGTTACGATGCCATTCGGACCCAAGAACATCGGGGCTACGTACCAGCGTTGCATGACCAAATGCTTTGGAGACCTCATCGGGTGGACCGTTGAGGCTTACATGGACGACATTGTAGACAAGTACAAACAGACCGACTAGCTCGAGGCTGACTTTGAGCAGACCTTCAGGAAGCTCTAGAGAACGACATCAAGATCAACCCCGAGATTCATCGTCTCCGAGCGTGGCATCGAAGCCAACCCGGTAAAAATCTCAGCCATCACAAAGATGGGCCTGATTCCAAACCTAAAGGGAGTTCAGAAGGTTACTGGGTGCCTCACAGCGCTTAGTCGCTTCATTTCACGCCTCGGTGAATGGGGGCTCCCCCTTTACCGGCTCCTAAAGAAAATCGACCGATTGGACACCTGAGGCTCAGGAGGTGCTTGACAAGCTCATAGTGCTCCTAACAAAGGCCCTGATTCTAGTCCCACTGGCTGAGGGAGAGCCACTCCTACTCTATGTCGTAGCTACAACTCAGGTGGTCAGCACTGCCTTGGTTGTAGAACGGTGAGAAGAGGGACGCGCCCTCAAGGTACAGCGCCCCATGTACTTCATTTGTGAAGTCATGTCCAACTCTAAGACACGCTACCCCTAGATCCAGAAGCTCCTATACACCATCCTGATCACCAAGAGGAAGCTGCACCACTACCTCGACTCACACTAGGTGACCGTTGTGTCATCTTTCCCCATCAGCGAGGTTATCTAGAATCGGGAGGCCATAGGGAGAATCTCAAAATGGGTGCTCAAGCTGATGGATTAGGGTATCATGTACACCCCATGAATGGCCATCAAGTCTCAGGTACTAGCTGACTTTGTGGCTGAATGGACTGAGATCCAGATGCCACCGGCGGCCATCGATCAGGAGTACTAGATAATGTACTTCAATGGATCACTAATGAAGAAGGGTGCCAGGGTTGGGCTAATTTTTGTTTCCCCCCTCGGGGTGCGCATGAGGTACACAATTCACATCCACTTCCCGGTTTCAAATAATATGGCTAAGTACGAGGCACTCGTCAATGGCTTGTGCATTGCCATTGAGTTAGGCATTTGACGGCTTGATGTCCGAGGTGACTCACAACTGGTCATCGACCAGGTCATGAAGGAGTCAAGCTGCCATAATGCCAAGATGGTTGTGTATTGTCATGAGGTCCAATAGTTGGAGGACAAGTCCGACGGCCTTAAGCTCAACCATATCCCAAGGTGGCTCAACGAAGCAGCCGACACGTTAGCAAAGATGGCATCGAGACGAGAGCTGGTCCCCACCAGCATCTTTGCTAGCGACATGCACAAGCCCTTGGTCTGATATGAGGAACTAGAACAAATTAGCAATGAGCCGCTAGTTCTGGGCTTGGGGGATGACCGACCCTCAGTTCCATCTGACCTCGAGGTCATGGAACTCGTCAAAGGCCTAGTGGCGGAGCCCGACCCTCCGATCGACTAGAGAACACCTTATCTCGATTGCCTCCTCCACAAGGTGCTCCATACTGACATGAGGGAGGCCCGACGTCTCGCGCGTCGCACCAAGTCCTTCGCCATCATCAAAGGGGAGCTCTACAAGCGCAGCCACACCGGAATCCTACAGCATTGCATCCCCACCAAGCAAGGGAAGGTCCTACTAGAAGACATCCATGGAGGGGTCTGTGGACATCACGCCACACCTAGAACCTTGGTCAGAAATGCATTCCGGCAAGGTTTCTACTGGCCAACTGCGGTGGCCGACGTTGAGCAGGTCGTACGCACCTGCAAAGGATGCTAGTACTATGCTCGGCAAACTCACCTATCGGCCCAAGTGCTCTAGACAATCCCCATCATGTGGGCATTCGTGGTCTAGGGGCTCGACCTAGTAGGGCCCCTCAAGAGGGCGCCTGTGGGCTTTACGCTCTTACTTGTCGTCGTGGACAAGTTCACGAAGTGGATAGAGGCTCAGCCGATCACCGTGATCAAATCCGAGAAGGTCGTGTTGTTCTTCATGGACATCATCCACTAATTCAGGGTCCCAAACTCCATCATAACCGACAATGGCACATAATTCATGGGGAAGAAATTCCTCCGGTTCTACGATGACCACCACATCCACATTGATTGGGCAGCCATAGCACACCCCCGCACGAACGGGCAAGTCGAGCACGCGAACAACATGGTCCTCCAAGGCCTTAACCCAGGATCATCAATCGGCTCAACAAAGCCGATGGACGGTGGGTCGTGAAGCTCCCCTCGGTACTCTAGAGCCTAAGGACATCCAGCAGCCGGGCAACCGGTTACACGTCGTTTTCCCATCCAACCCTTCTTTTTTATGACAAGACCTAGAAATAAGAGTTGCCAAAAACTAACGATGGGTAAAACTAGTTGGAATGCAAAAAGCCTACACCCCCACGGCTATGGCATCACCCATCGCTTGCTCACCAGCATGATCATTACTTAGTCACTCGCAACTCAAGTTTCTAATGCCTTATCATAAACATAAGGGTAGGATCGCAACAAACTTTATATATATACATATAGAAAGACCAAACAATGTTTCCGCCATAATAAAAGTCTATACAAAAATACCAACACCAGACTCAGCTATCTAACTAAACATCCTTGGGCAGTATTTCTTCTCCAACGTTCTCCGCCAAGTCACACACCAGGGGAGCCGCTTCCTTCTCATTTTTGTCCATCTCGACGTCAATGTAGCCAGGCACGAAGCCTTCACTGATCACTAGTAGGTCGATGTTAATGTAGTGGGAGCGAGCGAGATGGTGAACGCATGATGGACGCCAGTGTACAGGGCCTCACTTGCGAGCGCGTGCGCCCAATCCGAGATCTGGGAAACCCGGACCATGAGCGAGCTCGTCTCTACGGCCGGGGTGGCCCTGAGGTCATTGAAGACCAACCTGATGGCAGCGCACAAGGTGTTGTGGTCATTGCTCTCCGACTGGAGTTGACCCCACACCTTAGAGAGTTGCCTCTGTAGGACTGCCCAAGCCAAACATCAAAGAGCGTCAGAAAACCGACTGCAAACGTCAAGCAAAAAGGTAAGTAGAGCCTCACCTTCCACTTGCTCCTCGAGGACCGCCTTCTCCCTCTAGAGCATGCCAACATCCCAGGCCAAGGCGGAGGCCAGGCCCTCGGCTTCTTCCTTCAGCTTCCGCTCATTTTCAAACGCGCGCTGAGCATCGGCACTCTCTTGATGGGCAAGGTCGAGTGCTAGGCGGAGTCGTCCAAGCTCTGCGGCATCTTCCCCACCCTTGGCAACCACAGCCTTGAGCTTGTCCTCGTCCTCGTCGAGGTGTTGATGGGCTTCCTGTTCCTTGGTCTGGAGGCTCGCCACCTCCTCCTACAACTGTGGTACTTTTGGCAGCAAGCCCCCAAACCTCCCTCTCACGACAGAGGAATAGGGCCTTCTCCTGGCTACGCATCACAAGGGACTACAAAAAACTCAGGTTAGAATTATATAAACAGGGCTCAAAAGTAGAAAACATGAAGACACGACAAACCTAGCCGGTCGAGGCAACGCCATCCTTCAACACACCCAATGTGTTGGTCAGAGAGTGGACTACGGACTCAAGTCCTGAGCGCATGGTCGTCCAGTCCTTCACGTCCACCGGGTCATCGAGGGTGAACACCGAGTCGCTTGGGTCTAGTTGCTTGGCCCAATGGAGCCGGTTTCTACCCCACATGAGCGAATCATCGCCCAGCTAGACAAGGGACCAGGAGGGCCCAGCACCAACTGAGGGGTTGGCTGTCGCAACCATTGGTGTCGGTGCGACGGGAGCCGACGGTACCTCCTTCGTCATTGGCGCTCCCTTGGGAGTGGACCCTCCAATGGCAGAGGAGGCTGGCAGCTCAGGCTCCGAAGTCTGAGCCATCACTGCATCTATAGGGGATGCCTCAGTCATGCCTCCACCCGTCTGCCCCACCTCGGGCATGTAGACCGGCGCGGGCGCCGATTCCATGAGCGCCTCCTCTGGCACAATCGGCGCCTCCACCTCCCCCGCTTCTTTAGGTGGCGTAGTGTCTACCTCGGCACCATCATGGCGCACCCTCGGCACCACGCCATTCGACTCCTGGGGGATTGGCTGATGCACCAGAATCTTCTGTGGTGCCAACATCAGGAAGTTGCTAGGGCCGGTCCTGCGGAAAGCATGAACATCACAAGACAAAATCCGAGAACGCAACAAAAGGGCAAAGAAGTCATTAACTCACCTCGACGCCATTATTCGAGAATGTTTCAGGGACTCGTCGCTCAACTCTAACTCCACCACGTCGGCAAATGGCCGCTTTGATCCCCCTATGGGGTTGGTCAAAGCAGGGCGGACTTGCTCCACCAACCTCGGGGGCGCGTCCTCCCCTGTCGATCTTGGAGGCGCATCCTCTTTAGTTGGTGCCAGGGCTTGCTACGGAATTGGGGTCACCCCAGCGGGGTCGCTAGGAGTGGGGCAGACTTGTTCTGCTGACCTCAGGGGCACGTCCTCCCCTACCGATCTTGGAGGCGCATCTTCTTCGGTTTGCGCTGGGGCGTGCTACGGAATCAGGGTCAGGTTGGCCTGTCCCACATTGGCCTACTCATCCTCGTGCGCAAGCACGCCCCATGGGATGTTGGGGTTAGACTTGTCCTCCTCCTCCTCCTCTTCCTCCTCCTCATTACCGTCGGTCTCCTCCAAGCCTTGTCGACGCTTTCCACATTGTAGCCTCGCTCGCTCCTTCTTCGCCTTCTTTCGCTCCTTTTTTGCCTTTGCAGCCTCAGCCGCGGCGTGGTTCGCCACCCTCTAGGCCACGTCCTCTGGTAGTGGTGGGATGGACTCATGGGTGAAGAGGCTAGGTTACAAATCCTGGTGCTTAGAATCTAAGAATAGAGGGGGGTCAGCCAAGGAAAGAAACTCGAAGAAGGCTTACCAGTTCGACGAAACCCGTATCCGTCTACATCAAGGGATGCCCCAGGACCAGGGACACCAGGGCAAGATCCACCAATGGATCCGTTGGGCACTCCATCGCCACCTTGATGCGTTGTGCCATTTTGCCAATGCTGAGGGTCTCATCAGCGACCATCACCGTCCCTTCAGGCGTGGAATCCGGCATCATCTTGTACATCAGAAGAGCGCGCGCCATCACCGGTGCCAGCCTACTAACATGGTATGCTCCGACAATGCCGGTCCCATGAAGACCGTGGCCCTTTAGAGTCACGATGGCTTTGAGAAGGTCGTCGAGCCTCTTTTGCTCCTTCACGATGGGCCCGTACCTCCACGCGTCCGGCGCCTCCTCGATCAGGCGGCCGGTGAATATCGGAAGGGGGCATTGTCGTCGTTCCTCAGGTAGAACCAGAGCTTATGCCACACCTTGTTGTACTTTGATAGCGGGATGTACATGTACTCCGACGACTGGTTGCCTCAAAGATGGATGCTCGCACATCCCATCGGCACCGCCAGGTCCGGCTTCTTCCTCTCTTTCTTCTTCTGTAGCTCGATGGTGAAGAAGTACTTCCACAACTCAAAGTGGGGCTCGATCCCTAGATACCCCTCATACAGCACGATGAAGGCTGAGATGTGCTAAATCCTGTTGGGATTCAGATGTTGTAGCTCAAGCCCGTAGTAGTGCAGCTGCCCTCAGAGGAATCGGTGGGGAGGAGTCGCGAACCCACGCTCGTGGAAGGGGATGAAGGAGATGACATAGCCGTCGAGTGGTGACGACACATCCTCGCCACCATGTAGATTCCACTCCATCACCACGGTCCTTGCACGGAGAAGGCCCTTCTTAACTAGACCCTCCATGCACACATGGAGAACGTCGAAGGGAATCCACGGCTCCATCAAGGAACAGGGATGGCAATGCAGAAGATCCGGTGGTGGCGTAGGGCTAGAGAGCGAGAACTTTGCCGGCGGCGGAGCAGAAATAGGGTAGTGAAGGCTGGAACTTGAGAGTGAAAGGTAGAAGGACTAGAGGGGCAAGGATGTGGTTGTGCGTATGGAGGCTGGGGAGAAACATATGCATTTATAAGGTAAGGGCAGAATGGGTGAAGAGCGAACCATCTACCTAAATTAATGTGCCCCACGCCTCACCAGATCTATTTCCTTCGGGGTCATGGCCTCACCGTTCCACACCGCATCAGTCACATCGCTACCTCGAGAGACGAGCTCCATCGAGGATCCGCCAGGCAATAGCTTGCCTTCAAATGTTACGAGCCACCACAGGTAAGTGGGATACGGAGCTGAAAATGCTCTCACGGCCTGTTAACGCCCAGGAGTTCGAAGGTTGGCCCACCAATGGGTTCATGGCCGCTCCAGGGCACCGTAGAGTGAGGGGAGGTTAAGGACGGGCCCGCTAGCAGCCAATACCCAAGGCACGTGAAGCGCCATGGGCATCCTAACCCTCGTTTCGAGTCTTGGATGATGCAAGGTCCATGGTTTTTCCTCAAAGAAAGGCATTGAGCCCTCGGACCGGTCGAACGGATCCAAGAACTATATGGACCGGCCACAAAGAATCTAGAGTCAATCACTAGTTGATCTCAAACCTAGCCCCCATGAAGGGGATGCTGGGGCTCCACTCAAACAAGCCTGTTAACAACTCATCGAGCACCGTGCTCCGTCCAATGTGGAAAGCATGGCACGGCTCAGCCCCTCTATTCTAGCGAATGGACGCATGAGGGACGACGATCACTAGATGAACCGACCCCCAACCACCCCTGCTACACATGGGGGCTCGGGGGCTCAGCATCGCAAAGAGAATGAACACGTGGTCACAGACAAATGATGAGTCACCTCCGGTTGCGGAAACCACGGATGATCTAAAAAGCGATAGTAACAAACAGTACTCCCATGGTCCCTCAAATGATGAATCACAAAAAGCCTTTGTAGGAGCGTCTCACTCCTCCAAAGGCTTGGGAGATATCTATATCCGGCTATCCTAGACAAAGGATTAATGAAGCGTCACATTGGCTCATCCGATGGTTAAGGATGCAACTGCCGCCTCATTCGAACCCCAGGGGCCAGGGCACGCCTCATTTGATTCCGAGGATGAGGTTTCCGCCTTGTCCAACCCCTAGGGGCCGGGCCATGCCTTGTCCGATTCTAAGGACAAGGTTTTGGCCTCATCCGACCCCTAGGGGCCGGGCCATGCCTCGTCCAACTCCGAGGATGAGGTTTCCACCTCGTCCGACCCCTAGGGGCCGGTCCACGCCTCGTTTAACTCTAAGGACAAGGTTTCCGCCTCACTCGATGTCTGGGTGAGGGATCCACCTCACCTGATGTTCGAGGGAGGGCTCTGCCTCACCTGACATCTGAGCGAGGGCTCCGCCTCGCCCTATGTCTAAGGGAGGGCTCCGCCTCGCCCGACATCTGAGGGAGGGCTCCGCCTTGCCCGATACCTGAGGGATAGCTCCGCCTCACCTAGCATCTGAGGGAGGGCTTTGCCTCACCCAACACCTAGGCCACAGGCTTCGTCTCGCCTAACACCTCAGGCGTGGCTCCCAATGGAAGCCCATGCTGCTTCCAACCACTATGGGCCAGAAGGTACGACCTAAGGTCAAACTTCTGGCATCATGTAGTGAGGGTCATGTCTCAACATGCCCCGTCCCCGTGACATGCCATCCTAGGAACTCACATCGCCCACAGTGATGGACATGTGGTTATTGTGCTACCTACTCCCTGTACGGCCGCTGATCAGCACGCTGGTTCGCCACGCCGCCCGCCAGGGTGGACTGGTACATCATGACCCGCTGACAATGCCAGGGCGTGGCATCGTCGGCAGATAGGCCTCTGGCATGGAGCCGTCCTTGTCATCGCTTACAGTGTCGGCGGGACCCACACAAAGGAAAAGAAAGGCCCAGCGACCATGAAGGACTTCCTCTACCTCTTGTTCTCCTCTCTTCATCCGCTATAACCCGTGCTTTCCCTTGGCCTATAAAAGAGAAAGCATGACACCCCACTAAGGGGATCAAAGGCACGAGCATCACAACACATCACACTCAAGCCTCGACCACATAGCTGAGGAGCAACCGAGCTCTCGGAACCCGTTCGCTCCTCTCACCAGAGACTTAGGACCTGTCCCTCTCTTGCTAGTTTGTAACCCCCTACTACAAACTCAGTGCTGATAACACAAGCAGGCCAAAACTGGACGTAGGGACATTCGGCCCAAACTAGTATAATCCTCGTGTCCTCTTAGCACACCATCCGGGTCAGACACGCAATATACAAATTTAATAGTCGACTGTTCGAAACACCGACACCCATGCATGGTGAGTGTGCATACTAGGAAACCACCCATGTAGTTGCACAAGTATATCTCAAGCTAGCTTGTTTGAGCATGTTGCAGTTTAAATTCAACTTGTGAGTTGCTTCTTTATGATTTTATGTGATGTAATAAAATCAATTAAAACTTAACCAAACTTGTTGTGTGTGTTGCCAACCCCTGGCATTGACCCTAATACCCTAGTTGACCCCTTGTCGACCCCATAAGGGTGTGTACATGCTTGGTAACACATGCCCAAGGTATAGCATAGAAGGGTTATAGGAAATAGAAAAGGAATTAGAAAAGGGGAATAAATAGAAAAGGGAAAGCATCCTAGCATCAGCCGGCCCCGCTCGCGCCAGCACCGTACGTCGGCCTACTTTGCCCGTGTAGCCTAGCCAGCCACCGTGGCCCAGCACCGCATCCGTGCTCGCGCAGCCCAGCAATGCGGCCCACGTTGCGCCAGGCCGTGTCGCGACGAGCCACTGCCATCGCCTTTCCCCCAGCCGCTAACGCTCAGACCCTGCCTATCATCCCCTCTATTTCCCCTCCTCTCCTCTGCTTTTTCCACCAAGGCAGAGCACCACACCAGCGAGCATCTGAGGCCACACCTCACATCTGATGTGAATATTCCTACTCTTGCTGCTACTAGTGATGCTGCTAGTGGGTCTGCAATTAACTGCCCAGAGCCAATTAAACCAGCAATTCCGTTTGGTTCTATCTCTGACAATATTGAGAAGAATGGTACATCTGCTTTAGCTCCATTGTATGCTGCTGATAATTCAAATATTCCTAATAATACAAGAAAGAATGATGTGACCATAGCTGCTAGTATTCTTGCATCTGAAAATTCGTGTGTGGATTCTAAAGTTGCAGGTAGTAATCCTGACATCCCTGTTGCTGGAGACGATACTATGGTGATGGTTAATTATTTGAGTAATAAAGGTTGTGAAAGTTACCACAATGAGTCAAATAATTCTTCTGAAATTATAATAAAGCCGATGGTGGTTTTAGCTCTAGAGGGAGAAAATGATATAGTTTCTGAAGCAACTTGCAACAGATCTGAAATTGCAAAGGCAGCTCTAAATAAATCTTCTACGCAGTTTATGGAGCATGATGTGGTTGTTGCTTCAACTAATAATGAATCATTACAAGAAATCTCAAGGTCAGGAACTGTTTTATTTGATGGTCCTAATGATGCGACTACTGTTGCTTTAGTAGCTACTAGTAATGGCAGTCAAGATGTTTCAGTTATGACTCCTAATGTTTGTGAAATTAAGTGCAAGATGGAGGTATCACTTGAGGATACACCAAAGCCGAGGGCGGCTTTGTTTCAAGAAGGGGAGAATGATGAACCCTTGGTTTCTCAAAATGTATTTGATGCACAAGATACACATGAGAATATATCAAAGACGAGGACGGCTTTGTTTAAAGAAGGAGAGGATGATGAGCTCATGGTTTCACAAAATATATCTGAAGAAAATACTTGTTCAGTTTCAAATATGGCAACTGGTCTTCAATTTGGTGCTTTTTCTTCTGATGAAAAATATATAAAGAAGGCGAAGGAAATATTTCCTCCAGGTGGACTTTTGTCGATGATCATCTTTAAGGCTGCACCATCCAAGAAAGAAGATAATAAAAGGCCAAGAAAATATATTTTTATAGGGTCCATGCAAGTTGATGTAACTTGAATTATTAATGCTACAGAGAATACTTGGAGAGGTGCTGCTGGTAACGTCAAGTGGGCGACGTGAAGATCACAAGTCCTATTGCATGATTAGCAATCTGGCCGCAATATTTTAATATATAGCTAAACTAATGTTAGTCTTTTGTTAATTAGCTAGCCAATGAGTCTATTTTGCTAGGACCAAGGTCAGGTCGTGCATCTTATGCCAAGTCGAGCTGGGCCTAGCGTCAGGCCTACATGCCTTTATAAAGGGTGCCAACCCATTGTAATAGGGTAGATTGGATTTTATTTGTGGAGTTATTCCCCGTCGAGCCGCCGCTCGTGAAACCCTAGAGGTTTACCGATCCGGATCCCTGCGAGGATTTGTGTTGGTGTGTGATCGGGAATTCATCTTCTCGGGCTCGCATTGGTTCCTGTTGGAATCCCCTCTCTGGATCGTGCCCTAACTGTGCACGGGTTGGAGATGGTCTACTACTCGGATTGCATCTGTCTCAAGTTTGTAAGCCAAATATTCTAATTATTGCTACTGCCTGTCTTTGGTTGAACAATCGAATTATTTTACCGATCTGGATTAGCGTCTTGCTTGGTCAATACAATTCTGTGAGATTGATCTACGTTGAAATATTTGTTAGTGGTTTCCTATGAACAACAAAGAGGAATAGAGCTGCGTCTTTTGGCCAATTATTAAATTATATATTTGTACTGTCTTCCCGTGCAAGTATATATACATACATACACACAAAGCTGCTAGTTTGTCTCTGAATCGACTTGCTGTATCCAACCCTCCTGTATTGCTTGGCCAAGGAGATTAAATCATCAGGAATAGGACATAATATTATATTGCTTGCTTCTTGCTGACGCTGAACGGCAGTTTTTGGTCTGTTGCTGTATTAAGTCTCGGCCATAGATATCTTTGTGATTTCTGCACCGTGAAAGATTAGGCATTATTTCGGACATCGTAGGCGTGTCCTCATCAACATCCCTGCTGCCTATTCCCAAATCGTGAGGCGAGGACGCATGGATGGACACCACGTCCACGATCCATGCCAACCCGTCCTTCCCTTGACCACCATGGTTTCGAATTAGGAGCACCAGTGGGCGCACAACCATCCCGCGTGCCCCAAAACCCTAGCCCTGGGGGCTTGATCACCCTACACGTGGCCTAGCCCCTCTCCCCGTCATTCACCAGTCGCCATGACGGCGGCCTCCCTATAAGAGGGCACCCCTGGTGCCCTAGCACCCTTCCTACACCCTGCCGCCACTCTGTGGCAACCCACAAACCACCACAACGCTCTAGAGGAGGAGGAAGGAGACGGAGGGAGGGAAGGAGCCGAGCACACCGGAGTCGCTTGAGCTCACCAGAGAAGAAGACAACGCCCATATCATCTTCCTCGCCACAGCGGTTCGACACTACACTGCTACCTCTCTCCATGGCCTCGACTCACCGCCACATTGCTAGCCTACCACCCCAAGCCCCTCAGTGAGCCGCTATTTCCTCTGCTCACTGTGCATCTCACCGCTGTGGACACATCATGCCTCGCCGCGGTGTTCTCCCCCTTGGGAGGGCCAAAGGCTGGCCCTTTTGCCGTCGTGATGCACCGCACACGGCACACACGTCCACGAACTAGGGCTTAGCCTTGCTGAGCCACAGGGGCTTGGGAACTCTGCCACCACCATGTCACGCCCGCCGTGCTCGCCATGGCCAGACCCCGCCATGGTGTAGCTGTGCTTCGGCCACCACAGGCCGGTAGAGGTAGAATGAGCACCTCGGCAAGCTTCATATTGCTGAGGGATGCGTCCCGCGCTAGATGGAAGAAGAAGAGAAGCCCTAGGGCTGCTGGTCATGTCCGCCTCACCGGTCCACTACGCGTCCATGTCACCGCTATGACGAGGACAATCCAGCCAACTTCGACCGCCTTGCGTGGCGAGATCTGGCCGTGGAGCTTTGGCGTAACCCTATGCACCTTGCTACGTAGTAAGATGAATGAAACGCCCCTACCTTGCCTTGTTTCGCCATAGATGCAAGCTCACTGGAGCTCCGCCGCACACCTCGCCATGGTGCGGACTCCGCAGTGCCTCTAGGTCACCGTCGTCGAGTCCTTTGCCTTCCCCATGGCCCTAATTGAAGAAAAGGAGCCACCTTTGGCTCCGTTTGAGACCACAAAGGCCTCACCATAGTGCGCCATCGCCGCCGCATTGCCGCTGCCATGGCTAGCCCCGTCGGAGCCCATAGGGTCATGCCTAGCCCCTTAGTTGCGTCCACCGGAGCACTCGAGAGCCATAGGAGCCCCATTTGGGCTACATCGATGTCCCTGGAGCCCTTGCCATCGACCCGTGCCGCCTCCATCCTCCGAGACACCATTCGTCGGGCGCCATAGCCACCAAGGTGCCACCCTTGGCCCACTTGTGAAGTCGTTGTGAGCCTAAAAAAGCGTAGAGCCTCCAAGCAGCCCCGCCGAGCCACCCTAGCGTGAGAACGTGCGAGCTCACTACCGGTGATGAGCGCTGCCATGAGATAGAGAGAAGAGGGAGCTACTGCACCGCTGTTGCCCCGTGCACTCAGTGCACGATGAGCTAGAGAGAGGAGAGGGAGAAGTGAACGTGGTCCACCGTGGACCCTCTCTGTGGTCCATAGACCCATGCTGCTGGGACCACCATGAGCTATGCGTGTAGACCAAGCCTAGTAGGAGCCTAGCTGCGCCATGTGGCCGCCTACCTGGTTGAGACATGTCTGTGCTCGCCCTGGCCCAGACTGGCGTAACCCAACCCGATCTAGCCCATTACCTGGCCCGCTGAGCCCAGTCAAGGCCCAGTCAACGTTGACCATTAACCAAGCCCACTTGTCAACGACTGTATTTCCCGTGGCTAATCACGAGCTGCCACATGTCAAGCCCTGAATTTTCCTATTCTTTTTCTTTTTCAGAAAATGATTTAAACTTAGAAAATTCATACGACCTCAGAAAAATATGAAACCAGTGCCCAAATTTTTCTAAAAATGAGCTCTACGTCATAGGCTTTTGTTTGAGTGCATTTTGGTCTTTTGAATTTCTATTGCTTCTTTGTGATCATCTATAGGAGTCACTTATCGCGGCTATATGTCTCATTTGACAGACTTGGAGGAGCCACAAACTGAGGAGCACGACCCTATGAAGAAAAGCAGTTAATCCTTAATTGGAAAAAATATCATTTCATGGTTAGAGAAGGAATAGTGCTTGGACATTTGGTGTCCGAACGAGGGATTGAGGTAGATAGAGCTAAAATTGAAGTAATTGAATAGTTACCTTCTCCCATAAATATCAGAGGGATCCATAGTTTCCTTGGTCATATTGTTTTTTATCGCCGCTTTATAAAAGATTTTTCACATATTGCTAGACCACTTATAAATCTTTTGGCTAAGGATGTTCCCTTTGAATTTGTTGATGCATGTTTGAAATCTTTTAACATTCTTAAGAAAGCACTCATCTCTACACCAATCATTCAACTCCTGATTGGTCACTACCTTTTGAAATTATGTGTGATGCTAGTGATTATGTTGTGGGGGTAGTTTTGGGACAAACTAAAGATAAAAAGCATCATGCAATTGCTTATGCTAGCAAAACTCTGACATGACCTCAACTTAATTATGCAACAACTGAAAAAAGAACTCCTGACTATTGTTTTTAAAAATTGATACGTTTAGATCATACTTAGTAGGAGCTAAGGTGATTGCTTATACTGATCATGTTGCTTTAAAATACTTGCTCTCTAAGAAAGATGCCAAGCCTCGATTGATAAGATGGATTTTGTTACTCCAAAAATTTGACTTAGAAATAAAAGATAAAAATGGAGTAGAAAATTCTGTTGCTGATCACTTGTCCAGAATGTAGTTTGAGAATTCACAGGAACTACCCATCAATGATTCACTATAGGACAACATGCTCTTCAAGGTCATAAAATCCGACCCCAAGTACGCAAATATTGTCAACTTTATGGTTGCAGGTTATGTACCACTAGGGGAAAACAAAAGGAAGCTCATCTACGAAAGTCTGCTCTGATGGCCTACCCAGAAGGTGTGTACCGGTGGAAGAAGGCATCAAGATCATCGAGCGATGCCACTCATCTCCATATGGAGGACATTACGGTGCATTCCACACTCATTCAAAGATCTAGCAAAGTGGATTCTTTTGGTCAGCCATGTATGAAGACACGAAAGACTTCATCAAGAGTTGTGGAGCGTGTAGCACCCTAGTGTTAAGCATTGCATTTGCCACTTGAATTTCATGAGCACAAGCATCATCCAAGCATTCATGAGCATGAACATATGGAATTTCATCTTATTCATTACATATTATCACATGTGATGTTGATTATATACATGCATATGCTTGTGATCATGTGTGACCAATGCAAGAGATGGTTGTGAGGTCACAAAAACACCTTAGACACATCTAGGATGGAAAATGGAATAATGTTTGTATTCATGACATGGGCCAAATTTGCTTCTATCATAGTTTACTCAAAATTTCATTTCTCATGATACTACTTTGACTAGAGTTGAACTATAGCATAGAGGGTTTGCATGGTAGTGCACCCTTAATAAAAGTTGTAGTTGT
The DNA here is from genome assembly GCA_904845875.1 of Miscanthus lutarioriparius. Taxonomy (NCBI): domain Eukaryota; kingdom Viridiplantae; phylum Streptophyta; class Magnoliopsida; order Poales; family Poaceae; genus Miscanthus; species Miscanthus lutarioriparius. The sequence continues at coordinate 70,440,994 of CAJGYO010000012.1, read as the reverse complement.
TGACATGGGTAACAAACTTTATTTAAGGGTCATGAGCTAATTCAGTGTCGAACATGGTCAAATAGGACCCACAAGAATTAACAAAATGCTGTTTTGAGACTTAAAAACTTGAGTAAATTACATGGCCGGTCCTTAAAGTATTGGACGGTTCTTGACTGGGTCCCCAAACTATGAAATTGCACGTTTAGCTCCCTAATGTATTTAAGTTATCTCATTTAGGTCCAAATTAGACACGAGAAGCGTTAGAAACTAACATGGTCACCCACGTGGGCATCATTTAAATAGAAAGCCCTAAGCTGATGGGTGGCCATGGCCACGGCCATGGGCAGCAACGGTAGCAGTGGCGCATGATAATGTTCTGGTGAACACAACACACAGGGCACAAAGATGGAGTTCACAACTTCGGTGAGCTCTAGGTATTACCTTTGGTCTACGCAAGGCAGGTGTGGCAACGGAGAAGGAGCGAGGTGGCCTGCTGACGTGCACATCGGACCTCGGCTTGACAGGGGCGGCGACACATGGTGTTTCTATCAGACGGCACCTCCTTAGTCCAAACTATTCGAAGGGCATGTGCGTGGCATAAGGGACGAGCCAAAACATTGCAAGAAAAAGGAAGGGGTGAGCAGAGAGGACGTAGCAATCCGCAAGCAGGGTCACGCCAACAATGGTGGTTGGGCACGGTCTCGGCGTTCATCTGTGGCTTTTGTAGCCAAACAGTGTCAAGGCGAGGCCAGGGCTAGGACTGGCCTATAGGACATGCCGAGGACATCCACCTTCGCGTGCAGCGAGCTGTCGCGGCACGTTTAGTCAAGTCACCTTGCTGGAGCCATTGACGCCAAAAACAAAGCTTCCTTCGTTTTTCAAATTCATAAAACCCGGATTATCTCAACCCAATTCCTTCCACCAATAAGTAGCCTTAGGAGTTACCTAGCTACCCCACCCACATCAAGAGCCATTCATGACCTATAGACGATGAATTTGAAGTTTCCCTCACCGCCGGTCATTTCCCTACTGAATCCCGAGCCAATTTGGGGTAAGTCTCGATCCATGGAATTAGATCAATTCCTTGCACCGGTGGACTGCCCTTGACCTGCTTGTTGCGATGCTCCCTTTGGTTTGGCCAGAAACCTCATCGTCGATGACATGATGCCATCGTGCCAGTCTTGGAATGTCGTCGTCCCACCAGTTCGCACATGGCCAACCCTGCTCGGACTTCCTCTGCCTCAACCGACGCCTCAGCTATGTCTACAGTAAGCCCTTTGTGCTCACCTACCGTTCATTTTTAGTCGTCATAGCCCTCGTTCGCTAGAACGGCCTCACCACGCAGATGAACTATGCCACCATGGTCACCACCCATGGCTAGCCATGCCACAATGCGTTGTGTGTCATGCCGTCACCGCCAACGTATGCGCTCGCGCATAGCATTGACCGCTGGCCACTCTACGGCCACCGGTGAACCCACTGCCGGCTAGCAGAGCCGCCGCATCATAGTGTTGGCGCACTAGGACTGTTGGGTGCTCAGCTCAGGGTTTTCTTTTTTATATAGGAGCTCAGGGTTTTCTACTTGAATTATGTCCACGTGGACAACCACATCAGCTTCTAACCATCCTCATGTTTGTTTTGGATCTAGATGAGATCACTTAAATACATTAGGGAGTCAAACGTGCGATTTCATAGTTTGGGGACCCAGATGAGAATCGACCAATACTTTAAGGACCGGCTGTGCAATTTACTCTAAAAACTTTATTTAAGTCTAGAGGCTGTTTTCAGTTTCAATGTGACCTACTTTGGAGCTTTGCAAAGTTGTAGTACTCACATAGCTATACAACTTCTATTAATGATGTTCTTGCTAAATCACCATGGATTAGGAGCAATGATGGTGTGAAAACATGCTGTCAGTCGGTTTGAAATCAGCTGATCAAGCAGCAGCAGTGGCCGACCAACCACATGCCGTGGCCGCCGCGTGGCATACACATGTTGGGGCTAGGACGCGTCGTGGCCGGGCGCATGCTGAAGAGGCCACCATGCGTCACTGCCCTCACTCGCTCCCCTCACTCTCTCTCGCTTTGTCTCGCTGGGTCTCGCGCTCGCAGCAGCAAAGCCAAGCGCTGTCGTCGCCATTGCCGAGCTCCACCATGCTCGCACGCCAACCACACCGCACCACCATCCAATCCATCTTGCCCACAGCTCTGCTTTGATGTGCTCGACCTCACCGAGTCGCTAGCACCACCGTTCGAGCAAAGGTAAAGTGGCATTTCGCGTCGCTGTCGCCGCCATGGCCGCGGTGCATCGCTGAGCTCAAGCTCGCCCATGGCCAGCCACAACCCATCCACCTCTGACCTCTCTCTCCCTCATCTAGTCATCGTCATAGGGTCTAGATGCTAAGGCCGAAGCCGGTTTAACTATTACCGCCGCCACCACACCAGAACATGTGACCGCACCATGCACGTCCGCCATGGCCGCACGCATGAGCTCGCCACCGCCGACCTCATCGACCACCTTTAGCTCCCTCTAGTGCCCATTACCATGTCGTCTAGAACCTCCACATCTTCCCCGAAGATGGAGACCTACCTTAGGCCGCCATCTTGCCAGAACAGTGACCTCACCACCATGCGTTGTGCACTATCGTGCTGCCATGCACATGGCTAGAGCACACCACTGCTCTACCATGAGCTAGACCTAACCCTAGAGCTCCGCTATGATCTCTTGACGCTATAGCCAAGCTCGCCTGACCGTATCATCACCGGAGATGACGAGTCTGCCGCAGAGCACCTCTACCATGCCACCATTGTCATCGGCAAGGTACCTTCGGTGATCCACCTGCTAACCAAGGGTATCAGTTGATGTGCAAGAGTGTGGGGAACACAATGCCGGTGACCTCGCCACCGTGACCTCGCCTTCGACGAGTTTGCCACCGATCACGGCTGTGGCCCTGCTCTGTGTGTCTGCGCATGGGGTCACATTGACCGCGGGCCCCTGCTGTCAGCCGCAGTGGGTGTATAGACAGGGTGTATGTAGTATATTTCAAATTTTTGAGTGATTTTCTTTATTTGTTTTCACAGATTTTGTAGCAAACTTGCAAAAATCATATCTGGAGTTAGGAGTGTCCAAATGGGATGATCCAAATTTTGCTAGATTCATCATGAAGTGTACTACTTGACAAAAATATAAAATCTACTGTTTACAATATTTTTTTGTGTGAATTAAATTAAGCTATAAAGTGCTTTTAAATTTGTTTCTATATTTTAAAATGCATAACTTGAGCTAGGGAAGTGATAAAACTGTGATTCCAATTTTATGGGTCTTGTGTTGGCATGCTCTAGCTAGTTTCTAGTAAAATTAATTGGGGTAAAAATACATAACTTATGATCATGCAAATTTCTACATAGTGTTCTTATGCTAGGATGAAAGTAAGGAAAATATGAAATCTGTTGTTTGACTCTTTTCACTAGGCTAAACTATTTTTGCTAAAATAAGCCTATGCATTTTGTCATTTTTGTAGAGATTGCTATACTTATCCAAATAGCATGAAATTTGTACAGTAGATTATTGGGGTCATATGTAACCTACTGTAATTTTCTCAAAATTGATTGATCATTGGAAAAAATTATCCTCTAAATCACCCTATTATATAACGAAAATAATAAATGCACATAAGTAAATTATTGGGGTTTTATCAGATGTTTTCTAGGGTGCTTGTGATGCATATAGTTTGTTGGTATTGGTAGTTATGCTCAAAGTTAATTGGTTATGGGCAGCTAGTTAATTATTGGTCTATAATTCAACTAGATGGCTGCATGTGTAGTTTCTATTGTGGTGACAAATTGATGATGATAATGATCTTTTCTATGAAACTTGTAAATAGCAAAGTTGTAGAAAACTTACTCATCTAGCTTGTCCCAAAATTTCATGGTCATAGGCCTAATGGTTTGAAAATTATAGCTTTTAAAATTCTGCTATCAGATTTGCTTGTCCTCGGACAGATCTGAAAGATTGAATTGTTCTACCTGGATAGCTACTGAGTCATCTTAAGATGATTATAAGAAAGTTGTAGACAATTTTATAAGCTTTCCCGAAAGTCCAAGATCATATTATTTTGGATGTGTAAAACTCCAGTTATGGTCAAAACAAATGGCTGCTGTTTTGCAATCCAGAAATTGCTTAAATGGAAATTTGTTTAATTACTAGAGAGGAGATATGCACCTACTCAGTAAAAGAAAATTTATCTTGTTATCACTTTAATACATTACTATTAAGGACACTTATGAGTATGCATTTTTTCATATCATATCATCCATGTCATTATCCATACATCCATGATATCTTATTTCATGCTCATACATATAGGATCGCCAGAAGGAGTAACCCTACTAGAATTCGAAGAAGAGGCGGAGGATAATTAGGCGACACCATAGCCAGCAGCTCCCGAAGGCGAGGAGACAATGTACTGAGGAACTTCCGAAGTGCCCTGACCACCGACCCACTTCTTTCTTGATGTTTTACAAAATATATACCTTTAAGCCTCATATGTTTTACAAAATATCACTTGAGTCCTTTATGTTTGATGCATTAGGTTGTAAGAATTGATTTGGAAACACTTGATGCATAGAACTACCTTGTCTAGATATATATACCATTAACCCTGCATAGGTCTAGGATCAAATATATGCTTAGCAATGCTTAGACCGGTAGAAGTCGGGTGATTTCCTGTCACCTGCGAGATATAGGTGGATACCGGAGCACGGTTGGCTATATTTGCTATCGTGGAACAGAACCATGGGGTAATATAACTAGAGGTCGGGTGGAGTCTATGTTTAGGTTGACTCATGTGATTCCGTCTATGCCGATTAAGGACCGCATCATTCGAGGCCCTCTTGTCATTTTGAACGCATGCCTCTCACTTAGTTGGCCGGATAACTCGTTCCGACCACAAAGCCTTGTTCTGTTAGAGTGCGCACAGTGGAGGTAGTAAGGATGTGTAGGGAGCCGGTGTGAGACCAAGGTAAGGTTAGAGTCCTGATCGACCTAGCATCCGGTAGTGTCCCAGATTGTGCGGCGCTGATCGAACCCGCGAATTGGACCTGAGTTGTACCAAAGGTGACCATTGATCTAGTCTACCTAGGTTTGTGTTAGGAATACTGCTCAGCTGGTTGCAATCGATTCGAATCGCTGTCTCTCCCAGATAGTGAGGAACTTGATGGAGCCCCTTCATCATAGTAATTGGATTATGGAATATGATGGCTCTGATGAATATGAAAATCTTACATCGGCTATGGTTACTATTGTTATGCTACTAAATGATATACCACATGTTTGGCATAGGTTAGTTGCTAATCTAGAGATGAATAGCTATAATTAACTTGATGACTGAATTATAAAATGTATAGCTGAATTAGTGGCTTTTTATGCAAAATGTTGTCAAGCTAGCTACACTTATAAAGCCTTGCATGATCCTTGGAGTTACTTTATTTTTGGTTTATGATGGGTAAGTCTAGCTAAGTACCTTCTTGTACCCAGGGTTTATTTCCCACTTGTTACAGATAATACCGTGTATCATGGCTACTGTAAGAATTGCTTCTGTCCCATTGTGGATGAGGAGTAGGCCCTGAGCAAGGCATTTCTACTTATATATCTTATCTATGATGCTTTTGTGGGTGGTGATCACGAACTGGCTTGTATTAAACAATGGTGTGAGATGTTGGTTTTAAAACTACTTTGCTTCCGCTACTACTACTTTATTTGGAACTTGGGTTGTAATAACTGTAATCGTATTTGTGAACCCTAAGTAACATGTGGCATGTATGTTGAATCATGTACAATCTTGGTGGTATGTTGGCGATGAATCAAGACCCTTCATGGTACTTGACGGACTACCGGGTTTATATGAGCTCAAGTTTCATAGTGTGACCGCTTGCGGGCTGCCATTGTACTTGTGCTCTTATAAATTGGATGGTTCTATCATAGCTGGCAGCAGAGCAAGATTCAACATTATTGCCGTATGTGTATTTAAAACAAAAGTCTTTGATTTACAAAAAACTAGTTTTTAGCAACTTATAGCTATATATGTATAGGTGTTCAAATCTGAAATTTGAATCTAAGGTGTGCCGATGATCATTTCCCATATGCCCAGTTAAGGATTTTAGGTAGCTAATTAAGTACTAACATGGGGGTTTTTATTTTCGTCATCCATATGTCGTGCTATTGTATGGATGTCATTCACTTGAGTGGTAATGTAAGGATCAAATGCCTCTACGCCCAAGGTAAGATGATGAGTGGCATGACCGCAAGATTTGAGCGTGCGGTCTAAGGGGAGAAGTAGCTTTGATACTGAAGTATATATGTCTCATATATATATACTAAGCTATTTAATTGTGGGTTAGCTTTAATATGGCTGTATATGCATATTTATATGTATATATGGGACGTATTTACTTTTAGGTAGCTTTGATACGGAAGTATATAGGATATATATATATATATGAAAGTATTTAGCTTGCAACCTAGAGCCTAGATTTTCATTTCTACATATATAATTGTGGGGCTAGGCTGAAATGAAATTCTTGTGCAGGTACGCTAACAACGAAACGTGTAGCCCGACTAGTTACATTTATATATGAGAGAACGTATGTATGCCACCGTATATGTCGCTAGAAGTTTCAATTTTCCTAAGTTTGTGAGTACGTATGGAACGTGCATGCATCATGATAAATCATTCATTACATACTTGCATTGTTCCTCCCCTTTTAAGTTTCTTATTCGGTTAAGTAACTCTTTTCTATTATAATGTTGTTCTCATGAGAGTTGCACCATTTTTAATACAGATGGCAGCCTATTATAATGTTGTTCTCATGAGAGGACGCCCGCTATTTCTAGCAAGAGTCTTATAACATCTATGTGAACAAGCTCATGGAAACTAGGGAAGTACAATGAAGGCTGAAGAAGCATGTGCATAAGCACAAGAAGACACCTAGGGAGGCTCTTTGGGACACTGCTGATGCTCATACAGCGTTGGGAGCCCTCCAGACTCAGATGGAGAATGCTATTTCAGATAGAAATGTAGCATAGGCAGAGACATGGGCCGCTCATGCATAGAGGGTGCAGGCCATCCAGTAGAGGGATGAGGCCTACTGTCTTGTAGAGGCTAGAGAAGAGGCTAGGACTAGGACTATGGTTCTAGCTGGGCGGCTGGAGAATGACTACCGTCGGAGGGAGGCGGAGTACCGGCATCAGATTCAGGAGCACTAGAACACCATTGCGGAGCTTCAGCATGATGTCCATCGCCTCAACAACATCATTAATCCTATTCCTCCCCTAGTAGCCGCAGAAGAAGAAGATCTGAAAATGTTCATGGAAGATGACGCTTGGGAAGAGGAAGAGGAAGAACAACTTGTGCCTATGGACAATGACGAGACAAATGCTATGTCTAGTGTTGACAATGACCACTCCGAGGCATAACTCAGCTATAGTGTTTAGCTAGATGCGCTAGCTCCTTATCTTTTTCGATCTTTTATGTAATGGACATGTCATTTAAGTTTCAATCTTCAGATGTATCGTTAATGTAACATTGGAACCTTGCGTGTTGGCCCATGATGGTTGGAATTTTAATTAAATCCCAATTTCGTTTTGCTGGTGAAATGTGACATGCATGTTAACGCATTGCGAGTACGATAAGTGATCAAATTGGTGATGTTATGTTGTGAGAATGAATTAATGAGCCTCTATTTTATTGTATGAATTTAAGATTCTCTCCAGTAATATCAGTTTGGCATGATTATAAAATTCTTCTACAATCTCTTGACATCATCCAATAATCACTTGTTGTTGCAATTTTGTAGATGCCTCGCGCACACGCTGGGGCCAGCACTAGCCAAAAATGGTGGCAATGATGGTGACCTACCGCCACCACTGCCACCCTCCGCGAACAAATTTTTTGCATAGTTCTTGGGGGATCAAAGAGCGATGGAAGAAACACTACGCCTCATTGCGCAGAATACCGCTTGTGCCCACCAGCAAAACCAAGGGCCTAAACCAAACCAGTTTAGCTCCTTCAAGGATTTTCAGGACACTAAGCCTTCGGGCTTCAAAGAGGCAGAAGAACCGCTCCAAGCAGACGAGTGGTTGAATACCATTGAGCAAACATTTTGCTTGTAGAGAGTCACTGAACTCATGACGGTAGAGTACGCATCTCATCAGTTGCAGGGCCAGCAAGAATCTAGTGGACCCATTATCTTTCTTCCTTACCTACAAATGTAAATGTCACCTAGGATCAATTCAAGGCAGCATTTAGGGGGCATCATATTCCCCTAGGGCTGATGCGCATGAAGGCAGCTGAGTGCATGAAGCTCACCCAAGGGATCAAGACTCTTACGCAGTATATGCATGCATTCAATAACTTCTCCCGCTATGCCCTAGAATTTGTTGATACAGAAGCAAAGGAGATTGAAAGTTTTAAGAGCGGCCTTAGCACCAAGTTGATGAAAACAATGGCCAACTCCAAATGTGCTACATACAATGACTTTATCAATGATGCCCTGACATAGGAAAACCAGAACAACCTACATGCGGTAGCAAAAGGCCGTAAGCGGGTAGCTAAGGTAGGTGCCTCAGGTTCCTCTCACTCCAGGGCTCCTATGGCAGCTAGGCCACAATTCCGTCCCCATCACCTAAATTCAGGCCTCCCTAGCAGAAAGCCTAGGCCAGTCATCCTTAGCAGGTGTTTCATAGAGCCTTCACTATTGCCATACCCAAGGGTAAACAGGCCAGGGAAGCTCCATAGGGTCAGAAAGCAATTTGCCATGCTTTAATTGCAACCAAACTGGCCATTGGGCTAGGGAATGCCCATATAAGAAGGGTGCAAATCAGAATCAAGGAAACCAAAAGCAAGCTAATCCAAAGGCACGTCCTGGATACGTGCACTATACAACCATGGAGGAGATTTCCGCATTGGAAGTCATGATTGTTGGTATGTTTCTTATAAACAAGCACCCCAAAAACATTTGCATCTAAGCATGATCAGAAGATAATTGAGGTAGACAAGGGTTGTTATAGTATAAGTTCAGCTGGAGCTACTATCTCTACAAACCAAATAGTTAGAGATATGCTTATCTCTATACAAGAGAGGGAATATACTGGGGATCTCATAGTATTGTCTGGGTGAGCCATAGATGTGATTTTGGGCATGAGTTGGATGAGTGGTCATGGAGTTCTCATTGACATGTCCACTAGAATAATTATGCTGAGGGAACCCAAGGGGGTAATGCTTTTTGAGTACCACTTCCTAGAAGTTTTGATCCTCAAAACTTGCCATGTGCCATCCAAACCACTACTCTCTGTGATATTCCAGTAGTTTGTGAGTTCCCTGATGTATTCCCAAACGAACTGCCTGGTTTGCCGCCAAATAGGGATGTGGAGTTTAAGACTGAGTTAGTGCCAGGTACAACACCTATCTCAAGAAGACCCTATAGGATGCCACCCAATGAGTTAGCAGAACTTAAAATTTAGCTACAAGAACTTTATGACAAAGGTCTCATTCGACCTAGTTCGTCTCCCTGGGGTTGTCTAGCTTTATTTGTGAAGAAAAAGGACAAATCGTTATGGATGTGTGTGCACTATAGGCCGCTTAATGCCATAACCATTAAGAAAAAAGTACCCTTTGCCTCGTATTTAAATTTTGTTTGATCAATTGGCAAGAGCAAAGGTGTTCTCTAAGATTGATTTGAGATCAGGCTACCACCAGATTAAGATCAGGCTAGAGGATATACCTAAGACAACTTTCTCCACTAGATATGGCTTGTACGAGTATTTGGTCATGTCTTTTGGACTGACAAATGCTCCTCCCTATTTCATGTACCTAATGAATTCGGTGTTCATGCCCAAGCTTGACAAGTTCGTGGTTGTGTTTATCGATGATATCTTGATTTTCTCTGAGAATGAGGCAGATCATGTAGAGCATCTGAGAGTTGTCTTGTCTAGGCTGAGAGAGCATAAATTGTATGCAAAGTTTGGCAAGTGTGAATTCTGGCTAAAGAAAGTACCTTTCTTGGGTCATACATTATCTGAAGATGGAATCTCTGTAGACCCATCTAAAGTACAAGAGGTCATGGATTGGAAGGCCCTGAATTCAGTTCATGAAGTTTGGAGTTTTCTAGGGCTAGCAGGCTATTATCGTCGTTTCATTCCTAACTTTTCCAAAATAGGTAAGCCCATGACCAGATTACTTTAGAAGGATGAATGTTTAATTGGACTCTAGAGTATGAGGCTACTTTTCACACTCTATGAACCTTGCTAACCACTACTCCTGTTCTGGCACAACCCGACATTAAAAAGCCTTTTGATGTGTTCTGTGATGCATCGGGTATAGGTTTGGGGTGTGTGGTCATGCAAGAAGGTTGAGTTATTGCCTATGCTTCTCAACAATGGAGAAAGCATGAAGTCAACTATCCCACACATGATTTAGAGCTCGCAGCAGTAGTTCGTGCGTTGAAGATATGGAGACATTACTTGTAGGGAAATGTATGCCACATATACACTAATCACAAAAGTCTCAAATTCATCTTCACTCAACCTGAACTGAACATGAGGCAACAAAGGTGGTTAGAGCTGATCAAGGACTATAATTTGGAAGTGCACTATCATCCAGGAAAAGCCAGTATTGTAGCAAATACACTTAGTCAGAAATCTCATTGTAATGCCTTAGAAGCCTTGCTGGAAGATGGGTTTAATCTATTGCATCCTATTGTGCTACACAACATCACTGTCAGTTGTTCACTTAAGAGCAAAATCATAGAACTATAGAAGACAGATGTAGGTGTGTTTCACAAAAAGAGAAAGATGAAGAACAGGAAACCAATCATTTCAGGGTGGATGAAAGAGGTGTGCTATGGTTGAAGAACCGACTAGTGGTACCAAAGGACCGTGAACTTAGACATCAAATCCTAGATGAAGCTCATTCATCCAAGTTGTCTATCCATCCGAGTAGTAATAAGATGTATCAACATTTAAAACCCCGTTTTTGGTGGACAAAGATGAAGAAGGAAATCGCCGCCTATGTTGCTAGGTGTGATACTTGTAGCAGGGTCAAGGAAGATCATCTAAAACCTGTTGGATTGCTCCAACCTTTATCTATTCTAGAATGGAAGTGGGAGGAGATCAGCATGAATTTTATTGTTGGACTACCACCCACTCAAAAGGGCTTTGACTCGATATGGGTAATTGTGGATCGATTGACAAAGTTTGCGCATTTTATTCCTGTTAGCACCCGCTACCGACCTCATGAATACGCAACATTGTATATCACGCATATAGTGCGTCTACATGGGATACCACGAACCATTGTGTAAGATAGAGGATCCCAATTCACTGCTCGGTTTTGGGAGCACATGCAGATGCAGTTAGGTACCAACCTTGTTTGAAGCTCAGCATATCACCCTTAGACCTCTAGGTAGACTGAGCGAGTAAATCAAATCTTAGAAGATATGTCGAGAGCATGTGTGATCTCTTCCAAGGGTTCATGGGAAAAATGGCTACCTTCAGCCGAGTTTTCCTACAACAACAGTTATCAAGCAAGCATCAAGATGGCTCCTTTTGAGGGCTTGTATGGTCGAAAATGTAGAACTCCTTTGAATTGGGTTGAGCCTGAAGAAAGGAGATACTATGGCATTGATTTTGTCATAGAAGTTGAAGAATAAGTATGTATTATCCAACAGCATATGAAAGCCGCTTAGTCTAGGCAAAAGGGCTATGCTGACAAGAGAAGAAGGCCTATCGAATTTGAGATGGGTGACTATGTATACCTCAAAGTATCACCCATGAAAAAGGTGCAACGGTTTGGTGTGAAAAGGAAACTAGCACCTAGATATGTAGGGCCATACAAGATCATCGAGCAAAGTGGAAGGCTAGCTTACAAGCTCTAGTTACCTCCAGAGATGCGAGCCATATTCAATGTCTTTCATGTTTCTCAACTTAAAAAGTGCCTTCGCATACCTAATGAAGCTATTGAACCCGCCAATATTAAGCTCCAATCAGATTTGACATATGAAGAAAACCCATCCAAGTGTTGGAAGAAATGGAAAGAGTGACTCGGAGCAAGGTCATCAAGTTCTACAAAGTGGTGTGGAATAACCACAGCGAACAAGATGCCATGTGGGAATGGGAGGATTATTTACGTGAGGTTTATCCAGCCTTTTATGAAAAATGGTAGGTCTTTCAAATCTTGGGACGAGATTTCTATAAGGGGGAGGGGCTGTAACACCCCAGTGTTAAGCATTGCTTTTGACACTTGCATTTCATGAGCACAAGCATCATCCAAGCATTCATGAGCATGAACATATGGAATTTCATCTTATTCATTACATATTATCACATGTGATGTTGATTATATACATGCATATGCTTGTGATCATGTGTGACCAATGCAAGAGATGGTTGTGAGGTCACAAAAACACCTTAGACACATCTAGGATGGAAAATGGAATAATGTTTGTATTCGTGACATGGGCCAAATTTGCTTCTAAGTCATAGTTTACTCAAAATTTCATTTCCCATGATACTACTTTGACTAGAGTTGAACTATAGCATAGAGGGTTTGCATGGCAGTGAACCCGTAATAAAAGTTGTAGATCTTGACATGGGTAACAAACTTTATTTAAGGGTCACGAGCTAATTCAGTGCCTAACATGGTCAAATAGGGCCCACAAAAATCAACAAAATGTTGTTTTGAGACTTAAAAATGTTGCTAAGTCTAGAAACTATTTTCAGTTTCAATGTGACCTACTTTGGAGCTTTGCATTTTGAAAACTAGTGAGAATTTGGCAATTCTTATTAAACCAAAGTTGTAGTACTCACATAGATCTACAACTTCTATTAATGTTGTTTTAGCTAAATCACCACGGATTAGGAGTAATGACGGTGTGTAAACGCGCTGTCACTCGGTCTAAAACCGGCCGATCAAGCAGCAGCAGTGGCCGACCCGCCACAGGCCGTGGCCGCCGCATGGCGTGCACACACCGAGGCTGGGCTGCATCGTGTCTAGGTGTGCGCTAAAGATGCCACCGTGCGTCCCTGCCCTCACTCGCTCTCGCTCTGCCTTGCTCGCTCTTGCGACCGCAACAACAAAGCCGAGCACTGCCGTCACCATTGCTGAGCTCCGCCGCTTTCACGCCAAGCACACCGCACCACCGTCCAATCCATCTCACCCACAACTCCGCTTTGATGTGCTCCACCTCACTGAGTCGCTAGCACCGCCATTCAAGCCAAGGTAAAGCGACATTTCGCATTGTAGTCACCACCATGGCCACGGTGCGTCGCCGAGCTCAAGCTCGCCTATGGATAGCCACAACCCATCCACCTCAGACCTCTCTCTCGCTCATCTAGTCATCGTCGTAGGGTCTAGATGCTAAGGCCGAAGCTAGTTTAACTGTTACCACCACCACCACACCGGAACATGCGCCCACGCTGTGCGCATCCGCCATGGCTGCATGCATGAGATCACCATCGCCGACCTCACCGGCCGCCTTTAGCTCCCTCTAGTGCCCGTTACTGTGTCATCTAGAACTTCCGCATCTTCCTCGAAGATGGAGACCTGCCTTTGGTTGCCATCTTGTTAGAATGGTGACCTCACTACTGTGTGCTGTGCGCCACCGCGCCACCATACACGCGGCTGGAGCACACCTCCGCTCCACCATGACCTATACCTAACCCCAGAGCTCCGCTAGGACCTCTTGACGCTGTAGCCACGCTCGCCTGACCGAATCGTGATCGGAGATGACGAGCCCGCCGCAGAGCACCTCCATCGTGATGCCATTGTCACTGGCAAGGTAGCTCCGGTGATCCATTGGGCTAACCAAGGGTATCAGTCGATGCGTAAGAGTGTGGGGAACACAATGCCGGTGACCTCGCCGTCGGTGACCTCGCCATCGACGAGTTTTTGCCGGTCAAGCCACGCCCCTGCTCTATGTGTCTATCGTGGGGTCACGTTGACCGTGGGCCACTGCTATCAGCTGTAGTGGGTGTATAGACCGGGTGTATCTAGTATATTTTGGATTTTTTAGTCATTTTCTTTATTTGTTTTCACAGATTTTGTAGCAAACTTGCAAAAATCATATCTGAAGTTAGGAGTGTCCAAATGGGGTGATCCAAATTTTTATGGATTCAACATGAAGTGTACTATTTGATAAAAATATAAAATCTAATATTTGGGGTATTATTCTAGGTGAATTAAATTAAGCTAGTAAAGTGCTTTTAAATTTGTTTCTATCTTGTAAAATAAATAACTTGAGCTAGGGAAGTGCTAAAATTGTGATTCCAATTTTGTGGGTCTTGTATTGGCATGATCTAGCTAGGAAAAATATTGGTCATACTTGGAATATTGTCTGTCTATTTCACCTTAATTAAATGCTAGTTTTTGGTGAAATTAATTGGGGTAAAAATACAGAACTTATGATCATGCAAATTTCTACATAGTGTTATTATGCTAGGATGAAAGTAAGGAAAATATGATATCTGTTGTTTGACACTTTTTACTAGGCTAAACTATTTTTGCTAAAATAAGCCTATGCAACTTGTCATTTTTGTAGAAGTTGCTATACTTATCGAAATGGCATGAAATTTGTACAATAGACTATTGGGGTGATATGTAACCAACTGTAATTTTCTCCAAATTTATGGATCAATGGAAATAATTATCCTCTAAATCACCCTATTATATAAGGAAATTAATAAATGCACATAAGTAAATTATTGGGGTTTTACCATGATGTTTTCTAGGGTGCTTGTGATGCATATGGTCTGTTGGTAATGATAGTTATGCTCAAAGTTAATTGGTTATTGGCAGCTAGTTAATTATTGCTCTATAATTCAACTAGATGGCTGCATGTGTAGTTTGTGTTGTGGTTACAAATTCATGATGATAATGATCTTTTCTGTGAAACTTGTCAATAACAAAATTGTAGACAACTTACTCATCTAGCTTGTCCAAAAATTTCATGGTCATAGGCCTAATGGTTTGAAAATTATAGCTTTTAAAATTCTGAAGTTAGATTTGCTTGGCCTCTGGACAGATCTAAAAGATTGAATTGTTTGACCTAGATAACTACTGAGTCGTCTTAAGATGATTATAAGAAAGTTGTAGATAATTTTATAAGATTTCTCGAAAGTCCAAGATCATATTATTTTGGATGTATCAAACTCCAGTTATGGTCAAAACAAGTGGCTGCTGTTTTGCAATCCAGAAATTGTTTTCCAAGCCGGTGTGAGGCCAAGGGAAGGTTAGAGTCCTAATCGACCTACATCTGGTAGTGTCCCTGATTGTGCGATGCTGATCAAACCCGTGAATTGGACCTGAGTTGTACCAAAAGTGACCTAAGGTGACCGTTGATCTGGTCTACCTAGGTTTGTGTTAGGAATACTGCCCAGCTGGTTGCAATCGATTTGAATCGCCGTCTCTCCTGGATAGTGAGAAACTTGACGGAGCCCCTTGATTGTAGTAATTGGATTATGGAATATGATGGCTCTGATGAATATGAAAATCTTACATCAGCTATGGTTACTATTGTTATGCTACTAAATGATATACCACATGTTTGGCATAGGTTAGTTGCTAATCTAGAGATGAATAGCTATAATTAACTTGATGACTGAATTATAAAATGTATAGCTGAATTAGTGGCTTTTTATGCAAAATGTTGTCAAGCTAGCTGCACTTATAAAGCCTTGCATGATCCTTGGAGTCACTTTATTTTTAGTTTATGATGGGTAACTCTAGCTAAGTACCTTCTTGTACTCAGGGTTTATTTCCCACTTGTTACAGATAATACCGTGTATCATGGCTACTATAAGAATTTCTTCGTCTACTAGATTGTGCGGCGCTGATCGAACCCGCGAATTGGACCTGAGTTGTACCAAAGGTGACCGTTGATCTAGTCTACCTAGGTTTGTGTTAGGAATACTGCTCAGCTGGTTGCAATCGATTCAAATCGCTGTCTCTCCCGGATAGTGAGGAACTTGATGGAGCCCTTTCATCGTAGTAATTGGATTATGGAATATGATGGCTCTGATGAATATGAAAATCTTACATCGGCTATGGTTACTATTGTTATGCTACTAAATGATATACCATATGTTTGGCATAAGTTAGTTGCTAATCTAGAGATGAATAGCTATAATTAACTTGATGACCGAATTATAAAATGTATAGCTGAATTAGTGACTTTTTATGCAAAATGTTGTCAAGCTAGCTGCACTTATAAAGCCTTGCATGATCCTTGGAGTCACTTTATTTTTGGTTTATGATCGGTAAGTCTAGCTAAGTACCTTCTTGTACTGAGGGTTTATTTCCCACTTGTTGCAGATAATACCATGTATCATGGCTACCATAGGAATTGCTTCTGTCCTATTGTGGACAAGGAGTAGGCCCCGGGCAAGGCGTTTCTACTTATATATCTTATCTATGGTGCTTTTGTGGGTGGTGATCATGAACTGGCTTGTATTAAACAATGGTGTGAGATGTTGGTTTTAAAACTACTTTGCTTCCGCTACTACTACTTTATTTGAAACTTGGGTTGTAATAACTGTAATCACACTCTGATGTATGGCAATGTATTTGTGAACCTTATGTAACATGTGGCATGTATGTTGAATCATGTACGATCTTGGTTGTATGTTGGCGATGAATCGAGACCCTTCGTGGTACTCAACGGACTACCGGGTTTATATGGGCTCAAGTATGATAGTGCGACCGCTTGCGCGCTGCCATTGTACTTGTGCTCTTATAAAATTGGATGGTTCTATCACAGAGTGTGTTAGAGGCATGGGAATATCAATTCAAGTGATGCCATGCCACTCACCAACAACCTTTGGATCGAGCTTTTTGATGTCTAGGGTATTGATTACATGGGACCATTTCCAAAATCAAAGAACTGTGAATACATCTTGGCGGTAGTTGATTATGTCTTCAAGTGGGTTGAAGCCATGCCATGCAAAGCAGCTGATGCACTGAACTCCAAGAAGGTGTTTGAAGAGACAATATTTCCAAGATTCAGAGTTCCAAGGATTAGTGATGGAGGAACTCACTTCACTGATAAGAATTTTCATAATTACTTGTCAAAGCATGGAATCCGTCACAATATCGCTACTCCATACCACCCTTAGAAAAGTGGCTAAGCAGAAACATCAAATAAATGAATCAAGAACATTCTACAAAAGATGATCAATGAGATGGGAACGGCATGGAAAGATAGACTACCCCATGCACTATAGGCTTACAGAATGGCCTATAAAACACCACTTGGAATGTCACCATATCAACTGGTCTATGGGAAGACTTGCCATCTACCTATTGAGCTAGAATTCAAAGCTCACTAGGCCATCAAGCGATGGAACCTAGACTTTGAAGTCGTAGGAATTAAGAGGAAGATGCAACTCTCTGAACTTGATGAATGGCGTGAAAAAGCATATCACAACTCCAAGATTTACAAGGAGAGATCGAAAAGATGGCATGACAAAAGGATCAAGAAGAAGGAGTTCGCCCCAGGAGATAAGGTATTACTTTTTAATTCCAGGGTTAAATTATTCGGGCAACGAAAACTTCAGAGCAAATGGGAAGGACCATTCAAGGAGATAAGCACTTCATCGTATGGATCGGTAACACTTCAAAATGACGAAGGTATGTTATTCGAGGTAAATGGCCACCGTCTCAAGATCTTTTTAGAAACTAAAAAACCATCTGAGGATTTGGATGAGTCAGATTTCCTGATTTGACCATAAATTTACACCACTGCCATCCCCCTTACGTTTCGTAACACGAAAATATACTTTTTGCGATTAGATTGGAATTAGAAACCGCCGCGAGAAAAATCACAATGAGAGGATGACATGTGAGGACAACCGACCCCACCTAGAGGCCACCCAGCCCACTATCAGTCCCTCTCGCGCCCGGTCAACTCTCTTGTGTCTTCTAGATGCTTCCTTGTTAAAATCCCGTAGTTTTTCTGACACATCCAGTTTTTCCTCGTTACGAGATCTCATATGGATAGATATTGACCCCTGCTGCAAGTTGTTCCCCCCTATATAAGTGAGCTTCTGCCTGCCTCTATAGCCATCCTATCAAAGCCTTCACTCTCCAACAACAGCAAAGCTCTCCTCCTCTCTAGTTCCCATGGCCAACAAAGAGATCGTCCTCTACGGTTTTGATCTTAGCAAGAAGCCCGACGTGCTTGTGCTAACCGTCATTCCTCCAGAAGTTACCCCCATTCGCTCAAGTCAATCTTACTTCGCCCATGCTATCTGTCGTCCGGTGATTGCTCCACCATCGCCACGTCCATTTCTTGAAGGCAAGCCACGCCAACAAGAGCCTCATCTAGACGTCCAGAAGCTGATCAAGGTGATGAAGGAGATCAACCTCCTTCCTCCGAAGGGACATGAGGTGCTGATTGGAGTGACGACCAACAAATTTGGAGATGTTACATGTGTAAAATACAAGTCGATCACCCCTCGTACCATCATCGATGGAGTTCGCGCTATGCCGGATCAAATCAAGGTTGTTCCACCGAAGGAGAAGAAGAGGAAGGTGCCATCACCACCTATCCTAGAGGCTGAGAAGCATCCAAGGATGACTATTGCCCTCTTAGAAAAGAAGATTGAAGACCTCTCCAATGTTATCTATACCCTAGAGCAAAGGATCAATGAAGAACACGTCTATTGCAAGAGCCTACAACATGACCTAAATGCTTTAAAACATTTTGTTGCTAAGATGAAGAACTAAGAATTAGGTAGTTAATAATAAGGCATGAGTGGTTAGGTCAAGTGTTTAAAGATAGTATGTTCAGGTTACTCACTTAGCTCAGATCGTTAGAATGTTGAAGTTTGTACTAGGTAGTCAAAAGTTTATGTTTAGTTTGTGCTTGTGTAATAAAGTGCCTTATATATTAATGGAGTCTTCTTATTATTATCTGCTCTCTATTTCTTTTGGATATGTGTTTTGTCTCCACATGTTGTGGATAAAGGTATACAGGAAAACAAGTGTGGGGGGGAGACACACTGTGACAAAAAGATGGAATTCGATTACAAAAATCATGAAATTTGGAAAGTAATGAGCAAAGGACCACATCCTACGAAGCGGACCGCGAGCAGCCCCCGGAGCAGGCTACCTGGCCTCCTCTATGGGCCAGTTGGCCTATCACTATGCCATCTTGCCCTGAGTTTTGTCCTCAGTCAGGTTCGAGCCCAATACACTCTATTTTTATATGTTATGCTTTCCATTTCGAGCCGAATTGATAATCCTTTGATAAACAACTATAAAACCTAAGGAAAGATTATTTCAGTCATGACTTAAGGGTAGACTCACATAATACTTTTCCTACAAGTCATGCTACTGTTGGGATCTTATTATTAGGGACCCCATGTTACTTAAGTTATTGTGGAATGAGATATAGTAGAATAATGAGAACTTGATTCTTGATGTCTCGTTATTGGAGAATTTTATTTCAAAAAGTAAAAAGAATAGCTATACCTCTCCTTTGTGGTAAACAATGTCCTACCAGAGCCAAATATAGACTAGAGAAACCTTCTACATATACTACTTGTCATTGTATTGAGTTTGGTCAAACCTTGTGACCCTTGTTGAGAAACTTATCATGCTCTCAAGATCAAGATCACGTACACTCCACATATATCTGTTGCTCCTACACTGGGAGTACGCAACAATTTTCCATCCACCCAAAAATGTTCTACTCCTATATTGGGAATAGACACAAAAATATGCTTGATAGGATAAATGCTCCAAGTTCTTGTAAATGTCTCTCTTGAAAAGTTTCTATTGCGAAAAGAGAGGCATGGGCTATGCAAAAGTTATTCATAAAAGAAAGAAAAAGAAAAAGTATTGAAAAAATGGATAGGTGTCCAAGATCTCTAAAACAATGGGTACTCAGATGCCCGCTCGAAAAAAATAGAGATAAATAAGATAGCCCATGCTTTCATGCAAAAGTTTTCCAAGTTTCAATGAAGAGAGATATGTTTCACGGAGCATAGTAGAATTAGGTTAGCCACCATATACATAGCCACACACATGCACATCTTGATCTAAGAGTATGACATTTTTCTCCTTGGATCCTTGTTTTGACTTTACAATATATGCAATGCAAGTATGTTTTCATATTCATCCCTACCTGAGCTCCACATAAGCTTTTGGAAGTAGGTAAAAGAAGGCAAAAGTCATTAATGCCTTGGTAAGGATCCAAAAATACCATATATACAGAGTGATTTGAGAGTACTACAAAAGGAGAAGGTAAGCTATGTTTTGTTTAAAAAAAATCTTAAAATGTTTCTCCAATTGACTTGACTGAAGCAAGATGGTGATCTGTTTCAGCTGTTCCATTTTTCAACCGCCCAAGGTTTCATGGTAGACACTTTGAATCCTGCAGTGCATGCATTACTGGGAATGGTTTTATGTTGATGCCTCGTCCTAAGGTTATGTCTTAAGTAATCCATCCTTTTATCGAGGACGAGTAAAAGCCTAAGTGTGGGGGAGTTTGTTGATGGTAGCTAACGTTCATCATAAACCATCAATATAACTTGTATAAATGGCTAAAATGGATCACCAATGAAGACTTAGGGGTTTAAACTGACAAATTCCATGAGTTTTGGTGAATCTGTCTTTCCAGTCAGGATTTAATAAGAAAACCACCAAGGAGGACTTATACGTCAAAGGAAATCATGGAATTCCGCCGCGTAATCAACGTGGGAAGACTCTAGAAGACTCTAGGAGGTTCTCGACCAAAGCAGAGCCCGTGCCCTGGACATGTGGGGCCGGCGGGCCTATGGGCCCCCATGTTAGCCTCCTATTGCTATGTCGGTTCTCCACCGCCTTAAGGATTGCATCTCTACCGTTTATTCAAGTTGGTTTGATTTGAGGGCTCAGGATTCACACTCTAGACTATATATGCCTACACTACCCTCGAGGGCAGATGCCTCATTTGATCCTGAGAGCTGAGAAGCCAAAAACCCTAATTCATATTTTCACCAGGATCAGAGCTAGCAATTAAGAGAAGATTAGTCCTCAATAGGATCTAGTCTTGTATTAGAGATAATGAGATAGAGTGAGAGGGAAGAGTTTGGAGGAGTCCCAGCCTGTCGGTGCTCTCTCTATGGCTTGTACCCTGGCAGAATCAAGTTCTTATTGAGCTTGCTTCTGAGATTTCTCTAGTAATCAACTTCTAATCCAAGTAAGCATCTTGTTTATATTGTTCTTCAGGTTTGCAACTCTCTTTTGAGTACTTTAATCCTTGAAGCTACTGGGTTAAAGTAGTATTCATAGTGTAAGCGTGGTGCTTAGACTCGATTATTCATGAATGTACCTTATTTTTTGTATCGGTGGTAGCTCACGAGGGTGACTTTTATAGCCACGTTGAATCCTTTGTAGTCCATCTCCTGTTAGTCGGTCTAGCAGGACATTGTTGCTATAGAAAACATACCATGCCTGTGTTTTCTCTAGTAATATCCCCAGAATTGAATAATAGAAGACAAAGCTTACTGAAGTTAGAACTAGAAGACCCTAGCAATTTCCTCTATGCTCCTATTATCTAGCCTTGATTGTGAAGTTGGGATAAGTTAGATTTGGTTATTCTCACACACGTTTCCTCGAGTTCGATATAAAACTTGGTACTCTCGGTGAAGTGCTACATTGATATAATATCCGTGCACTTGAGGATTATTCTATGTGCATTAATTTATATCAATAGTCCGCTAGAGCCTAGGATTTTATTGTCATGCATGGCACATATGTGATGCCATACGCCATAAGTTCCAGGGCGCATTTGGCGATCAGTCTAGTCACGTCCCGATTGTTGATGATCTCTCCTAATGGGAAGGAGGTGACCACGGTAATCGGGTGTGCATTGAAGTAGTGAACCAGCTTCTTCTTTACCAAATACACCCCATAGAGTATCTTCTAGATGTGCAGGTAATGAGTTTTGCTCTCAGCCAGTATATGACTGAGAAAGTATATCGGTCGCTGAATGATCTGGATGTGGCCTTCTTCCTTCCTCTATATGACTATAGACATGCTGACCACTTGAGTGGTAGCTACAACGTATAGGAGTAGAGGCTCATCTTCGTTGGGAGCCACCAGAACATGGGGTTTAGTGAGGAAGTCCTTGATATCATCGAAAGCCTTTTGAGCCTCTGGGGTCCATTGCTAGTCTGGCATCCTGTGTAAGAGTTTGTAGAGGGGGAGTTCTCTTTCACCTAGTCTAGATATGAACCGGCTTAAAGAAGCCAGGCACCCCATGAGTTTCTAGGCTTCTCTTAGTACTCGAGGATGTCCCATATCAAGGATGGCCTTAACCTTCATTGGATTGGTCTCAATCCCACAAGCTAATACGATGTAACCGAGCAGTTTGCCGGATGGTACCCTGAAGGTACATTTCTCTAGGTTCGGCGATCGTCACTGTGACGCACTAGATGATTGGGCCGAGGCACCCGGGCGATGTCTTCCTTATGGCGGTGGTTGGCTTCACCAGCATTGGTGTACTGATTAGTCGTCTAGAACATCTCACTGATCGTGGCCAGTGGCTTCCTATTGAACTTCCTACGGAGCTCGTCATGGTGATATATCCCACACATGAAGGCGAAGATAACCTCCTCTTCAAGGATGTTGGGAATACGGTGCTTCACTTCTAAGAAATGCCTAATGTATCTCTGAAGGAGTTCTCCCGTCTTCAGGTATATCATTGCTAGGTCCTGCTTTTTTCTTAGACATTCACATGTAGCCTTGTAGTTCTCAATGAACATCCTCTTGAAATCAACCCAAGAGTCGATGGTGTCCGCCCCCAGACTTGTTAGCCAGTTCATTGCAGCAGGTTTGAGCATGACTGGCAGAATAATTTGCCATCAGGTCGGTGTTTTCATCGCTGGCTCTCACGGTGATGGCATAGCTCATGAGCCACTACTCGGGATTGGCATGACCATCATATTGTTTGACCCTAGAGATCTTGAAATTGGCGAGCTACTGGATAGCCCACAGTCTAGCTATGAAGGCATGTGGGCCATCGATATCGCCGGCGATGGTAGCGTTGCCGGCGGCTAGTGGAATGACGTTGCCAGTGGCTCGCGGAGCGACGGCGCCAGCGGTAGGCCGAGTGGCATTGCTGGTGGTAGACTAAATGGCATTGCCGGCGGTAGGTGCGGTGGCATTATTGGAGTTGGCTGGCTTAATCGGCCAAAAAGTAGCATTGGGGTTGCCCCATTCGGCATTATCAAATTGTGCCGCCTCTCGATGCGATTACAAACATCATGGAGGTAGTTGAGATGCCCACGAATGTCAGGAGGTTGGATGACCTCCTAGTTGGCGTTAGGGTTAGTGTAGTACGGCGGTTGCCTAGGATTGACTTGGAAGTTACCTCTTGACCCCCTTTGAAGATAGGGGCCACCAGCTCAAAATTTGCTTCCTCCTTAGCGATTGGAGCGGTCCTGCCGTGGACCCGTAGATTGGTTTGATGCTGTGGAGAAAGATAGAGCTTGATTTCCATGAACGTTGTTGACTTGAACCACCGTTGCTTTAAGCATCGCTGTGGCCTTGGCGATTTCCAGTGTCTGCTGGATCCTAGCCAGCTCATTTAAAGCTATAGTGAGGTTGGCGCTTGGCATTGGCTGGACATCATGTCTGTCGACTAGGAGGAATTCTTTAGCGAGGTTGCGAGTGATGCGCTGACCTCGTTGCTGATCGGCTGCGCCATAGGCAACAGCTACGGCGGCTGTGGCGTTTGCTTCTTCTATGCAGCGCCTGGCGCAGGCGGCGTTCCTTCCCTCCCGAGCGACACGCTAGGAGTTGGTCTCACCATCTCGGGTGGTGCTATCATAGCTGATCATGAAGAGCTCCCTAGGGAAGTACCGGGGAATGATGGAGGTTCGGTGATGGCCTCTGTGACAGTCTCGATGATGGTCTTGGTGGAGCCCTCGATTCTATCCTCGGATCATCCTCCAAGATGGGGAGCAGAGAGTCTTTGCCAAGCTGGCGATTATGTACCATGTTGACGGCGGGCAAAAACTGATCGGCCTTAGGCAGATTAGGCTCGGAGAGCGGTTGAATGTAACCGATCTAGTCGGCGTAACGATCTCGTAGGGCTTCTTGATAGATAGCAGCCGCATTGGCTAGCCCATAGGGATGAGCTAATATAGAGCTAAGCCCTTATTGACCCGATACAAAGATGCAATCAAGTCATCTTGATCAATCGGCTTCCTCAGTCAACGCGACACAGATCGGTGAGATCTCGGTAAGGAAGGTGACCTCGGAATAGGTCCTAGGATCGGATCTACTGATGCCATTGGTGTTGATTATCCCGCACTGGTTGGACGACCTCTCCGTCGCCATTGGTGTTGATGACCCAGGTGATTGATCCGACCGTGAAGGAGTGCCGGGCCTAGGGCGAATGGAGCGCTCGGAGGACGTACCATCTGGCTCGCCATAGGATCAAATGCACACCCCTACCTAGCACGCCAACTGTCGACTAAATATCGTCGGCAGTCCACCAAGGGGTATGCCCACGATGGTAGATTGACCGGAGAGGTGCGCATGAACAGGAGCAAGATGGTGACAGAAATAGGTCTAGGCTGTCAGCTCGACGTAATACCTTATTCCTGTGTTATGTCAGTTTGTATTGTCTATCGTATGAGATTGAATGAGTTTCGAGGGGGTCCCCTACCCGCCTTATATAGCCCGGGGTAGGGTTACATGCCGATTAGGTCTAAGTCTAGTCAG
Organism: Miscanthus lutarioriparius; assembly: GCA_904845875.1. NCBI lineage: Eukaryota > Viridiplantae > Streptophyta > Magnoliopsida > Poales > Poaceae > Miscanthus > Miscanthus lutarioriparius. The sequence goes on along the minus strand of CAJGYO010000012.1, from coordinate 70,416,246 downwards.
GTAAGATACAATCTTTACAAGGAATCAAGCATTCGCAGCATAACCTAACAGATTCTATGCTGTCTTCAGGATATCGCCAGGATGCCTTGTGGCATGCGCCGAGTAGTAGCATGCGCCGCAAGTCTTCATCTTATGGGCTGGACCGTCCCGGGTGGTGCGGCCCATGTCTTGCGCCGTGGGTACCCGGGCTCGGACCCCCCACACCATCCCATGGCACTGGCATGTGAGAGTGCAAAACAAGGGGATCTTTGGTCGGAGCTGTTGCCTTTCTTCATATTTGGTTGGCAGAGCAGCAAAACAGCTCCAGGAGCTGCTCTCAGAGCCATACCAAGCGGTCCCTAACTTTCTAAAGGTAGCTGAGTTTTGACTCGCCTCTAGAAATAGTATTACAAATTCGTAAATTGTGCAAAAATATAGCAAAAACAAATTAAACCCAAAGAAACCCAATAAGGTGACCCACCCCTCGGTGGTGACCACCACACCCATGGTCGTGAGTCATAGGATTTTCCTGTGACATGCCTATGAACCTGAACTCAAGACTGCTGGTCTCTCACGTGTTGCTCTTCTTTACCATTACGCTTCAGAGTCACTTGTGACCAAGCGGATGATACTATCTTTTTGTCAGTTTAGTGAATATAATAACAGATATTTGAGCCCCTAAACAATTTCAAATTGAAAAATCTTGAACTGAAAAATTTTAGATGTTAACTATAACTTTGGTTTAGCTCGTCTCTCTATCTGAAGTCATTTTGTTTAAAAATCTAAAAAATGATTTCAAGATCTTAAAACAAAAATTTGTTGATCATAAATGATTTCAAATTAAAAGTTGTTAACTATAAAGTTGTACATCTCTTCGAGCTATACAACTTCAATATAAAGTTTGTCTTCATCTCAATTTATTTGAAAAAGTTATTTACTGTGCTGCACCTAATTGCCAACCGCCTCTAATAAAAATCCATTTCTAGAGACAGGTGACATTCCTAGCCGCCTTTAAAATGCCTCTATTTCTAACGGGTGGCTAGAAAGCACAATCGCCACTAAAAATGTCATCTCTATTTTTAGAGATGGCTAGATTCAGAAACTACTTTTAGAGCCATCTCTACCAAAAAAACGAGGGGTGTCTCTAAAAATAATTTCTATAGTACTGAAGTCCATAGTATGAAATCGTCTGGACACGCTAAACCACAGCCCACAATAGCGTCAGACAAAGGGTTAGTAGAAATATTGAAATACCGTTGGATGGTCGGTCGGTATAGATTAGTAACATACGGTTGGTCACAATATCTCATATTTTAGTCAGACGGTTGGTCGGTATTTTTATTTTGGTTTATCGTTAGATGGTCGGTCAATAAATCTATTTATTTGGGTCCGCTGGTCGGTCGGCATATTGGATTGGGCCTGCGCGCGCATACTTAGCCCAGTTGGCACCTAAAATTTAGCGGAGCCCACATGGCAGAGCACAGTTGGTGCCGAAATTTAGCAAAGGCCACATGGCAGAGCAGATTGGCGCTGCTCTCTACCTCGATTGGTGCCTAAAATTAGCGGATCCCACCTGTCATACCAAATTTGCCGCCGCTCTCTACCTCAATCGGTTTTGGGAAAACCATAGTGCCTCTGATATTTTCCCTTCCCACCGCCACACTCCCTAGTCCACACCCCTTCCCGCTTCACCGCATGCGAGCGCGACCCAGACGCAGCTCCCCGGTGCCCCCCTCCTCCTTCCCCGGTGCCACCGGTCCCCCTCCCTATTCCTTGGGAACTTAGGCACGGCCCACCGGCGTGTAGGTGCGACCTCCCCCCCAGCGGCTCCCCGACGGCCCCCACGCAGCCCTCTGTTTAGCCTTTGGCATGCGCGCCCCCCCCCAACAACCCAAGCACGGCTCCTGGCCGACCAACCAGTGGCCCCCATGTGGCCCACCGGCGACCCTCCAGCACGCGCGGCCTCCAGTGCCCCCTGTGCGGCCCTCAGCGCGAGCGTGCCTTCCTCTGCTTCAAAAAAACAGCCTCTCCCATGATGCGTGACTCCTTCCCCAAGGCCCCATTGAGCTACAAGCTTCACCACATATACAGGCAAGTCGACGACCTTGCTCTCTTGTTCTTTTTTTGTGGTTCTCTATAGTTTAAGATTCAGAGAATTCCCATGTGCTAAAAACAACAGGAGGGAGTAGGAGCTCCAAGGTGTAGCCTTGCTTGAACAAGGAGTCAAGATCCGGTGTCCTGCGGACAAGCAGGAGTTGTGGGAGTCATTGTGTGTTGGGCAGGAGCTGGAAGAAGTCATCGCATGTGTGGATTTAAAGCAAGAGGACCAAGTAATGCTCTCTCCCCTCTAGTCTGCATGCATGCTTATTTTAATAATCATTATTTTGTGGTACCCAAGTTTCATAGATGGATTATATAATTTGGATAGCTTCTTGTTCTCGCACTCATAATAGTGATGGATAAATCTTGGATTAATGATGATGCGAGGTAAAAAATAATAGCTTCACAAATACTAAAAGTGGTATATGTAGCTATGTAAAATGGCTCTTAACATTAAAGTTTCATGTAGGCACGGCAAGACATATTTGCAAGGAGTGAATAGTTCCTTAGCGTTTGCATATAGTAACTCAGCTGTTGGTAGAAAGATATTATGCCATGTAGAAAGTGTTCCAACTTTTGGAAAGAGGCTAGTGAGGTCCGTGAACATTTGATATTTGTGATGGGTTTCTAAAAGGGTATAGAACATGGAATTTACATGGAGAATGTTGACGGTAGTTAACATTCATCATAAACCATCAATATAACTTGAATAAATAGCCAAAATGGATCACCAATGAGACTTAAGGGTTTAAACTAAAAAAATCCATGAGTTTTGATGAATCTGTGTTTCTAGCAGGATTTAATCAGAAAACCGCCAAGGAGGACCTATTCGTCAAAGGAAATCAAGGAATTATGTCGCGTAATCGACATGGGAAGACTCTAGAAGACTCCAAAAGGTGAATCACCGAACTAGAGGCCAAGCCACTGCTAGATGGAGCCGACTGGAGCCACCTATAGGCCGACCAACCTATGGGCCCACATGTCAGCCTCTCATTGCTATGTTGGTTCTCCACCGCCTTCAGGAATTCATCTCCGCTGTTTATTCAAGTCAGTTTGATCCGAGGGCTCAGGATTGATGCTCCGGCCTATATATACGAGCTTGCACCCCCAGGGTAGATCCATGCATTTGATCCTGAGAGCTGAGAAGCCAAAAACCGTAATTCATATGTCCACCAGGATCATAGCTAGCAATCAAGAGCAGATTAGTCCTTGATAGGATCTAGTCTTGTATTAGAGATAGAGAGATAGAGTGAGAGGGAAGAGTTTGGAGGAGTCCCGGCCTATCGGTGCTATCCTACAGCTTGTACCCTGGCAGAATCAAGTTCTTCTTGAGCTTGCTTCTGAGATTTCTCTAGTAATTGACTTCTAATTCAAGTAAGAATCTTGTTCATATGCTTTTTTAGGTTTGCAACTCTCTTTTGAGTACTTTAATCCTTATAGCTCCTGGGTTAAAGTAGTATTCGTAGTGTAAGCGTGGTGTTTAGACTCGGTTACTCGTGGATGTACCTTATTTTCTAGATTGGTGGTAGCTCACAAGAGTGACTCTTATAGCCTCGTTGAATCCTTTGTAGTCCACCTCCCGTTAGTAGGCCTAGCAGGACATTGTTGCTATAGGAAACATACTCTGCCTGTGTTTTCTCTAGTAACATCCCTAGAATTGAACAATAGAAGACAAAGCATACCGAAGTTAGAACTAGAAGATCTTAGCAGTCTCCTCTACACTCCTATTATATAGCCTTGATTGTGAAGTTGGGATAAGTTAGATTTGGTTATTCTCACACACATTTCCTTGAGTTCGATTTAAAACTGGGTACTCCCGGTGAAGTGCTACATCGGTATAATATCAGTGCGCTTGCGAATTATTCTGTGTGCATTAATTTATACCAACAGAGAACCTACCCCTTTTGTGAATCATGGAGACTTTGATGGTGATGATATTGAGGTTGCGGACGAGTCCAATGAACATGATGACATATCTGATTTGCTTAGAGACTTGGCTTTTGGCTTAGATGATAGGGGAGATTAAGAGGAAAACAATTATGTTCTAGATCCTTGTGAGGAGCTAGCTGTCATTTAGAAGTTACTCGCAGAAAACAGCTTTGATTTATTATTAGATTACTCCACATCAAACTCCTTGGAGGATGGTCTGACAAATCTTTCAACCTGCTACTAGATCTACTTAATGATGCATTCCCTGAGGGTTTAGCACTAGCTAAAACCTTTCATGAGGCTAAGAAATTGGTCAAAACCATAGGAATTGGGTATATTAGTATTCATGCCTGTGAAAACAATTGCATTCTCTATTGGAAGGGGAACATAGATTTGGAATCATGTCCAAAGTGTAAAGTTTCATGATGGAAATCATTAAGGAAGTCTCTAGATGGGAAACATATATATAAGGTTCCTAAGAAGGTTCTATGCTATTTTCCAATAAATAAATGTATCCAAAGGTTATTTTTGTCCAAAAAAACAGCAAGTCTAACAAGATGGCATGATGAAGACCGAAAAAGATGGTCTCCTAAGACATCCTGTAGATTTCACTGCAGATAGTCAGAATATCCATCTAGCATTCGCCTCTGATGGTTTTAATCCACATAGAATGCAGACTGTTAGCAACAACATTTGGCCCGGAATTTGTATTCCCTTAAATTTTCCACCTTCAATGTTCATGAAGCAATCAAATTTCATTTTGTCTTTTCTGATACCTGGTAAAGATGCTCTAGGTAGTGATATGAATCTCTATTGTGAGCCACGTGTTAATGACTTGTTAGATATGTTTGAAAATGGTGTTAGAACTTATGATGCTTCGAGGGGTGAGCACTTTCAATTGTGGGCAGCAATATTGTGGACTATTTCTGATTTCCCTAGTCTAGGATATGTGTCAGGATTTGTCACATCTAGTGAAGCAGCATGTCCTGATTGCCACTTCTTTACAGATTCATTTAGACTTGGTAATGGTACCAAGACTTGTTATATGGGTCATCGAAGATTCTTGGATGAAAATCACCATTTAGGTTTGTTGCCGATAAATTTGGTGGTAGAACTAAGTTTAGGGCAACACCTGCACCACTTAATGGGGAGGAAATTTTGGAGTGCACTAAAGATCTTAGCACTAGTTTTGGCAAGGATCCATCCAGAAAAAACCAACACGCAAGAAATGCAAGGAAGGTGAACCATTAGTCATTTTCTAGAGAAGATCTATTTGGTTCAAACTTCCATATTGGAAAGATTTGATGTTGAGACATAATTTTGACTTCATGCACATAGGCTAAAATGTTTGTGAAAGCTTACTGAACACATTCATGGGTACTGTTAGAAAATCAAGGATGACCTGAACTCTCGCTTAGACCTTCAAGCTCTAGGTATTAGAAGTGATCTTCACTCAGTTGAAGTAGAGGACCAATTTTATTTACCACGTGCACCATACTCAATGAGTCCTGATGTGATGAAATTATGTTGCCAAGTACTAAAAGGGGTGAAGTTTTCTGATGGTTATGCATCTAATATAATACATAATGTACATGTGAATGAGAGGAAAATATTTGGGCTCAAGAGTCATCAGAGCCACATTATTCTACAACACTTGCTACCAATTGCTGTGAGAAAGTTATTACCAAAAATAGTTAGTGCTACAGTGATTCATATATGTAATTTCTTCAAGAAAGTTTCTGCCCCTATCATTCGAATAAGTGATATGGAAAGTCTACAGGCTGAAATAGCTGAAACCTTGAGCCTTCTTGAGACTATATTCCTTCCAACTTTTTTTGATATTATGGTACACTTGATGGCACATCTTCCTGCCCAAGCTAAAATAGCTGTTCCAGTCCATTTTCACAGCATGTGGCCTATACAGAGGTAACTATCATAGCCTATATATGCATCTTAGTGCATACAAATGTGTACCTACTACATGTTTCACATTATCAACGTGCCTATTATTTATGTATATAGGTTTCTGATGAGATTGAAGGGTTCTATATGTACAAAAAGTCATCCTGAGGGATCAATTATGGAGTGGTCTAATTTCACCGAGTGCCACACAATTGTACCACCAAATTAGAAAAGGTGAAGATGATAGTACAACTCCTTTCTTCCGTAGCATTGGTCAACGATTGACTGGAAAATGCACATTTAATTTATACCACAAGACTTGGATGCAAGCTCATAGATATGTTTTGTTCAACTATGGCAACATAGTACCGTACTTGGAGAAAGTAATTCAAATCACATACATCATATCATCAATTTTGTAACCAATCTTAAAGTCAAATAACCTTTGTAGTAAGCATGCTCAGTACCTTTCCTCTATTGGCTTTCGAAATAAATGGGAGATCCACCGCATGCATCATGAATCCTTTCATGAGTGGTTTAGGTTGCATTTAAGTGAAAGTAAAACTTAGCACTTGATATTGAGACAAATGACACATTTACTTTAAAAATAGTAGTCTATCAAAATCACAGGTGGAAGAAATATGTGAGGAAGCACCAGAGGAGATCAAAATTTTGGCCAAGAGGCCAATGATGAATGCACGCAAGTACAACAGCTATAGTTTTAATGGATTCTATTTCCACACAGAATCCTATGATGAGGGAAGACCTATTCAAAATAGTGGGGTTGCTGTAGTTGCTGAGGCAACAACCTTTGAGGGGGGCAATAACAAGGATGTTATAATAAGAAACAATATATATTTTGGGATTATTAAGGAGATTCTTGAACTAAATTATAACCACAAAGGATGTGTTGTGCTTTTCAAGTGTTATTGGGTTGACAACCGTGTGCAGGACAAATGGGTAAAAACTGATAAATTTGGGATCACATCTGTTAACTTTAAGCACTTATTCAATACAGGCGAAAATATATCTGAGCCTTTCATTCTAGCGTCACAAGCAATTCAAGTATACTATGTTCCTAATGATAATGATTGGTCCGCTTCTGTTCAGTCAAAACCAAGAGATGTGTATGACTTAGATAATTTAGAGAATGAGCACACAGATAATGATATTGGATTAGTATGGCCATTGCATGATCTAAGTGCAGATGTGACTGTGGATATTGTAAATGGGGTGGTCCCTTCAGTTAGAATTGACATAAATGGTACAATTGTTGATCCCAAAAAAACTAAGAAACAGTCTAGAAAGTAAGTTTTGTTTAAATGGTGTTGCTGCTATAATTATGTTATTGATCTTTTTATTAATCCTTTGTATAGAACTAATTGTTGGGCCCCTTTTCAGGAAAATAAATGGCAAGCGGAAGAGGAAACAATAAGGATGCCCCCTTTACCAAGTGTGAGATGCTGAAGCTTCAAAACATTGCAAATATCCAAGAGAAGCTGATTTCCTTAAACATCCCTACTCTGCCTAATCCTCAACCTCAAGCTAAGAAAAGAACAATGGTCATCTCTTATGAAAATTGTTCTGTTGCAATGTCTTTGCTTATTTAATAAGAACTATTTACATAAATCATGTTACTTCCTTGTAGAGAACTCATAAGACAAATGATGGAGAAACCCTTGATCATAATTTGCGCCCAAGGCCACACACAAACCGTGCAATGAATGTGAATGAACAAATTGAAGAAGATTTGGATTAGGAACAAATTGAAGAAGATTTGGAATGTGAACCAATTGGAGATTTCTTATGTGATAATGAAGGTCTTGTAGCATACCCCTCTCCTTTTTTATTGTAGCATAAAAACTACTTTGCCATTGTGCTTGCTTCTAATTTTCCAAATTATGTATAGCAGATTTTCATAGCACTACACAAAAGAAGAGGAAAGGAAGAAGTATCACTTTACTGAAGGACATCTTTGAAAGGCCACCTGGCATGCCTAAATAAAAATTATAGTCAATGAACATGGTCAGCCTGTTGGAGACAACTATAGGAAGTTTTCTAGTGCTGTTGGGTGCCATGTGAGAAACAAACTATGAGTTGCTTGTCCTGATTGGAGGAAAGTAGATTCTAAGAAAAAGATGGCAGTATGGACAGACTTAAAGGTATGTCTTAGCTATGTGCTGGTTGGCTGCACTTTAAATTATTATTACTATAAGTCCCTATTTGGTACTGGTTGTCAAGTATGCTGAAAATATCAGTTGGCTGCACATTGAATTATTATTACTGTAAGTGCTTATTTGCTATTGGGTGCCAAGTATGCTGAAAAAATTGTTAAGTACTTATTTGCTACCGGGGCCCAAGTATGCTGAAATCTAAGTACTCATTTGCTATTTTTCCATATCTCATTAGGAAATCTATGATATTGATGATGAAGCCTTCCTCTGGTTTTTGAATGCTGCTGAGAAGAAATGGAAGGAATTTAAATCAACCCTAAAGAAGCAGTTTTTTATGACAAATTAACAGAACAGCAATGAAGGAAAATACATGGTGAAAGACTGAATGATGATGATTGGAATGATCTAATAGAGTATTGGGCATCCAAAGAATCTGAAGGAAGTATAGCTAATATATGAATTCAACAATATTTTTGTAGAATTTATATTGTTTGTCATAGGCTCGCACGATACAAGCCAAAGCCAACCGTGCCAAGTTGACCATACATCATACATCAGGTAGCAGGAGCTTTGCTCGTTCAGGGCATAAAATGGTATGTCAAACTATATTTGAGTTTTATTTAATACACTAACGTGATGCATTTTCTGAGTACTGAGTGAAACACGTGTAGGGTGTTTAACTAGGGCGTCCTCCTCAAAGAGATGAACTGTATATCAAAACATATACTAGAAAGAATGGAGTTCCGTTACAGCCTACAGAACCAATCATTGTAAGTTTTTTCTTCAACAACTATTATCACAGCATGAAATTCTACTTTCTGGTGTATTAACAATGATATTCTATATATTTATTAGAATAAACTAAAATCAATTATTGAAGAACATCCTAAGTTGACACAAAGAACAATCCAAGAAGGTGATGCATTTGCTGCTGCTTGTGGAGAAAAAGAGCCAAAAGGACGTGTGCGTGTTTTGGGTCTAGGACCAACTCCCCAAAGTGTTGGTACCCCAGGGGTGAAATCTTACACACCAACAAGGATTCAAATGGAAGTTCTAGCCAGTAGAAATGCAGAAGCTGAGCAAGTAGCTCTATGACAACGCATAGTGGAGCTAGAAGAGAAACTGTTGGAGGAAAGGTTAGCGCATGAAAGGTCAAATATGGAAAACATCTCACAGAACGGCTCTAATTCACGACATCACGTGGTAAATCTGATCTTTAGTGCATAGAAATCTGATCTATAATCCCTCTTGTATGTTTGTAGAGCCCTAGGTCTAAAAATGATGGTGTTGGGACAAATCTTGATGCTAAATTTCATGAAGATGATACATATGCAGAAAATTCTAATAAGTGTGAATACACAACTTTGCGTAGGCATGCTACAGCCCCCCCAGTCCAGCAACCCCCTCAGTCCAGCCCCATGAGTGCAGCTCTATTTGTGCAGCCCCATGAAAAAGAGAAGAGATTGTGCTGCTGTCGTGAATGGTAGTGCAAATAGTAGATGCTTAAATGTCGGGTTTAGGGGTGCTATAGTGCGTATTTGTTGTTGTATTTGCTTTTATGATTGTGTTTGTACCGAGAATTACTTGTGATCATATGGTAGCACTTCCGAACACTACTAGTACTTTTTATCTTCCTTGGTAAAGAGGCAAGTGAATGTAGCGATTGTTTGCTACCATTTTGGTTTGTTACTTTCATCATGTCCAACATAATGTCTATAATATTGTCATACTACTAATAATCAAACTTTGTGAACTTTATTTATTCCATTTTCTTTAATTGTTGTCTTAATTATTTATTTATGATGATGCTATTGTTGCATAGTGGTTAGCCCATACCCTTGAAGATGAAGTTGAAGTATCATTGGAGGTTTATGTTAATTTTTATAGCAACACACGCCATGTGTGTTGCATCATTCATTTGCATTAGAAGTTTTTTTTGTGAGTGTTGACATTTCTTAACATCACTTTCTACTAGGTTGTCATCCCTAGCAATGATGCCAAAAATGTTGGCTGGTAATTATTAAGAACACTTGTAAATTTAAAGATCATATATGTTGAAGTGATCCGCAAGCACATAGATAATATACCTTTGTAGCATTTCACCCGGGAGTATACCAGGTATCGTTATTTATATTTTTTCCACAGGGAGGAGCGATGGGGTGGCTAGAGATATTGACAAATATGTATACTTACGATAAGATCATTAACTCAACTCTCATGCTATAACAGGGGTAAGCCAAATGATAAATAAATGATAAGTGTAAGGCATTGTTAATAATCCAGAGATATAAATAGATACTCATGAATGTAGTGTGGCTATGTAGGATATTAGTTAAGAGAAAAGATCCCTAAGTCATTTCTTATTCACTAAGTCTTTTGTACACCCTAGTATATATACTATCATCTATAGCATCATTAACTCTGTATCTAAGCACAAGGAACATTAATAAGGAAGATCAAGAACAGAGCTTGATTCCCTTCACAACCAAGTCCTACTTGTTCTAGAAATGGGGAGTGGACTACAAAGAACTCAACGAGAGTGTCACACTCGCGATCTACCACATGGCCCGGAATGTAGAGTGCTTCCACAGGTAAATAGTATTTAAGCACCACGCTTACAATAATGTCGACCACTTAACTCACTCGAGTACTAAGTTAAGCACATTGCGAACTTATGCATAAATTCATTATCAATCATGACTATATCAAGCATACTACCAAAGCAAACTAGGAACATAATAAATAGAAACATAGTACTGAAATAGCACAAAGTCACAAAATATAAGAGATACAATGGCTTTACTAGCCTCTAGACGACGAATCTGGAATCCTGAGCAATAGCCCAACTCTACTTGAATCTTGCTAGCTAGCCTCTACTAGAACTTAAAGAATTGGAGATCCATTCTATTCTCTCTGGAAACCCTAACTTCTGATCCCTCTTGACTTATCACTTGGATCAGGGTTATGCCAGGGGGTGCTAGGGGCTAGTATATATAGGGAGGAGCGTCAACCCTGAGCCCTCGGATCAAACTGACTTGAAAGAACGTTGTAGATGCAATCCCTAAGGCGGTGGAGGAACCGACTAAGAAGGGGAGGCTGCCCTATGGGTCCCCTAGGCTGGCCGGCCTATAGGTGGGGCTAGCCAGCCCCACCTGCCATGCTCTCATGCCCTGCTTTGGTGGAGTGCCTTCTAGTGTCCTCTAGAACCTTCTGGAGCTATTTTTGTCGCGTATAATTATGATTAAATTTGACGATTTGATCCACCTTGATGGTTTTTTAGATAAACCCTGCTGAAAATATAGATTCACCAAAACTTGTCGAATTTGTCAATTTAAACCCCTAAACCTATGATAGTGATCATTTTCATACATTTATAAAAGTTTTATTGATGGTTCATGATGGTTGATAACTACTATGAACAACGAGTCATTTGCATTAGAAGTAATGTCGTTGACCTAAGGTCTTGACCATACTAGTACAACATCGTGGGATGTAGCTCCACACCTTAGGTGTGGAGGCAGGAGTCATTTTGCATTGCATTCATATGCATTCATGGAGTATATTGAAGTTATATGCCCCTGTTGTTCTGAAGCTCTATCATATGGTAGTGTTCTAAATTGGAAGCCACTCATATTACAAAGATATCATATCTTGTTTATTCTATAACTGAAACTCCTCGTTAAATCATGGTTTTATTCAACTTGTGGTTTAAATAGCATGCTACTAGGTACTTGTTGCTTGCTTGGAAGGGAAGGGGATTAGTTGCACGTCGCACACTTCATCTAGGGACTTTGTGTCTTCAACCATAGTAATTTAGTTTTATTCATTAGACATTTGAACGAATGTTTAAAGTGTGGTCCTTAAATTTATTCTTGGTGGAGTAACTCATATTTTGTTTAGGTTGTCCTTTAATTCTAGTTTGGCGCTTATGTGGTTATCTATATATGTATCTTCCATGTTGTGGGGTACCCGTTGTGTTAATTCACCTAAATGGAGTGCCATCCTCTGGACCAGCTCAATTTAAGCAACATAATATCGCGAGGCCCCTAGGAGCACACGTAGCAAGTCCTCTTTAGGATCTTTGTGCTGAGTTACACACACATACCCAATACAATGCATACTAGGCAACTCAATCACATACATGCTCTAGTCTCACGCTTGTTCCTACAACATTGTTGATAACAAATAGGATTTAAGAGAATAGGGTTACTACTAAGTCTAATGCTCCGATCAACTCTATCCCTGCACTCTATTGCCACACTTGTCACTCATCTACTCGTTGAGTTACACACAGCTCATCTTGGAGAACACCTGTTCCAAGGTCTGCTAACCTTTGCATTCACCGGAGCTAGTCTCGAGGAGATGCCCTGATTACCTGCAAAACAACTTAACACCAGCACCGTGAGTACATTGTGTACTCGCAGGACTTAATTCCAACATATAAGATTTGTTGGATGCATAGGGTAATTATCAGGCATTTGTATGGTTGCAGAAAGCAATGACATTCGTTAAGAGTATGACATCCTATGCTCAACATTAGAATTTTAGTATTTATCATTATAGCAAAAGTGCTCATAGTCCATGATTCATTCGACCATGGGTATATAAAGAAAGAACAACCGAATAGTTCCATTCCGAAGGACTCCAGGCTTTCAAGACTCTATAGAGGTGTACAACTATACCCACAAGGAAAACAGGACTAACAACCATACACCGGGTCTAGTAGTAAGGGTTGCCTCACGTTCTCCAACCTTTCCCTAATCCGCCCCGAGTGTCGCATGAAAGGTTCGATTGGGTTCCCGGTCAATGTGACTGAACGACACTCCGTCCAACTGACGGACACTCCGTTGTCTGTGGGGTGCCGGGGTGAGTCATCTCTGGTCAACTCTGTTCAGGCTTTGGCAGATGCCCCATTGTATTCACAGATGCTCCGATAGGGTTTGGGCACTCTCGGGTTACTAGTTTACTCTATATATAATTTATTGGATGCTCCAAAGTGAGTGACGGGCGATCTGGTAGGAACTAAGTGCTCTCGAGTTCTTGTAGCTGTGAGTCTTTATAATTCAGCAGATACTCCGATCGATAGTCTAGCACTCTATTGTTCACACTCATAAAGGTCTAGGTGCCTCTACTTGGAGGTTTACTAAATTGGGGAGGTTTATCGGACACTTCGCCGCTTCGGCAGACACTCCGCCAACCGGGCGACAAAACTTGTGCTCTATGCACTTGGGGTTGGTTAGTTGCTACTTTGGAGTGGTGAACATCCATGCATGTGTACTAGACTTCTAGGATGACCTTGGGGATATGCTAGGGTAAGGTTAGCTAAGTCTTTGGCTTTGGCTATCTAGTGCATCTGGTGATTTGGCTAAGTCTCTTCCCACGAACCACTTGTGATAAATACAGGAGATTGAGCAAGAGGGCTCAACTCTAAGATTGGGGATCATGTGTAACACCTCGGGTGTTTTAAACACTAAAATATGTCATGTCATCATATGCATAGCACATCATTCTTGTGTTAGTGAAAACTTTGATATGCATTCACTAAAACAAGTTTATTTTTATGATTATATGTGTTGACTTCTATGGGGTGAATCAAGTTCCAAACCTTTGTATTGAATTGGAATTCCAAAACCCTAATTTCCAGCATTTAATTCTACCCTGGAGAACCTAATTTAAAATTTAAGCACATTTTGGGGTTGAGCCTAAAAGGAAAAGTGTAGAGCTTGTCATTGTGTACAAAGTTGGTTTTTAGAGTTTTCAAAGTTGTTATATAAAAATTGAAGGAATTTGAAAAGGGATAAATTCTTAAAGTGTCCCCTTTTGATTTTAAACTTGCATTTTAAAATGTAGACATAATTTGAGTATAGTTATTAAAGAAAAGTTGTAGAACTTTGAATTTGGAACAACTTTTACTTTTAGAGATTTTTGAGTTCCCATACAAATTTGAGAGTAATTTGAGAAATGAAGCGAGTGTCATTTCGGTAAATAGCTTGAACAGTGAAAGCAGGCCAGCTCTCACCGTCGGTGAGCTTCCACCAGTTTCCAGGCGCACCCGTAACCACCTCCTGCTTCGCGTTGGCATTGGGAGGCTGTTGCATGTCGTCTTCGTGTTCCTTGGCCGTGCTATAAAGTTAGGACGCCATCGTCGTCCTCATCCGTTTCCTCTCCTCTGCTTCTCCCCTCTCGTGCCGCCGTCGCTCCATCGAGCTCACGTCGGAGCCACCGAGCCTTCCCGTTTCCAACCAGTAACACCACCGTAATCGTGTTTGCCTGACGCACTCGTAGAGCCATCTAGCTGAGTCTCTCTCTCCCTGGAGTGCCCGGCGTAACGTTGTCTTCCTCCTCTCCGACGAGTTGTCGCCGAAATCCACTCCACCGTAGACACGGAGTTCTGGTGGGCTTCTCACTTCGCCGTTTATTGTTTCATGACCCTCATGCTCTAGCGTTGCTCATAGTCTTGATCGTTCATCTTTTGGTAGTTTGCTTTCGTCGGAACGAGGCTTTGCTGTGAGTTCACGTCACCGTTGTCGTCTCCAACGCTGATGACCTAGCTCGGCCTCGACTGAGCCATCGTTCTCACGCACATCAGCTTTGGGGTGAGCCAATTATCATGCCTATGTGTTCTATTTTACCTCTACCACGCCATAGCCACCAGAACAGGCATCGCCAGCGAGCTCTGTTTCGTCGTGTCTCCGCGCACGTCGTTCCTCTTGCTTAAGAGTGTAAGCTGTTCGATTAAGTACTGGGATAGGTTTGTTGCAAGTTTAGGAGTATGCGGATGACCTTAGTTTCACCGGTGAGGTACTGAATCGGCGGGCGCACATTGGTCGTGCTCCGCTGAGCCACCATCGTCGCCAGCAAGGTCGCTCTAGTGACCTAGAGCTTCAACCCGTACCACCGGTGTGTGCGCAATCTCAAGGAGGTCATGTTGGTCCTAGTCCCGCCGCCAGAGACCTCGCCGCCAGCGAGAACGCACCGGTCAGAGGCTAGCCGTCGTGCTGCTCTCACTAACGAGTGGGACCCTGCTGTCAGCGACTGTTTCAGAAAAAATGATTCATTTTTTCTGTTTGCATAAATGGTTAAATAGTGCTATGACTTGTTTAATTTGTGTAGAAATAAATAGAGCTCCAAAAATTATGAAAATTTTTGTGTGACCTCTCTGAGATGTGAACTCTTTAGGAAAAATATTAAATGTTATTTTTCAGTACATTTTGAATGTGATAAAAATTGCTCAAATTAATTAATAAATGGGATTCCATGATTTTTTTGGCTTAAATAATTATCCAAAAAATATGAAAATTGTTTTTCCACTTAGTTATCATATGATGAGTCTTCACAAAAATTTGGAGCTCATTTGGAAAAAGTTGATTTATTTCATAATTTTGAATTAAATAATTAATTCATAAAAAACAAATAGTAAACCTTAATGACTTAGGTTTTGTTTGAATTTGGCATTGAGTGATGACCTTGGGTCATTAGCATAAAATGATCCTTGGTACTTAAAGTAAGTGTTTGAGTTTACGAAAAGGTTTAATTAGTTGTTGGTTTGTAACTGTACCGCGAAGGAAAGTTGTATTCAAGTTATTAACTTTTGCATCCATCGTCAAGCATCATGTTTTATATCTCGCACCATATTAAACATGGCATTATTACCTCGTGTAGTGAACAAAAGTGAGAACGTGGTAGTCAACCAAGTCATTGAGGAAGT
Organism: Miscanthus lutarioriparius; assembly: GCA_904845875.1. NCBI lineage: Eukaryota > Viridiplantae > Streptophyta > Magnoliopsida > Poales > Poaceae > Miscanthus > Miscanthus lutarioriparius. Next base: position 70,400,454 of record CAJGYO010000012.1, on the reverse strand, counting down.
CAACCCACCTGTTGAGGTCGGGTTTGATATCTGTGGAACATCTCCAGAACCTGACTATTCTGACAATCAAGGCAAGCCCCAGATGCATTTAAACCTACCTTGTGTTTTACAAAATTTATATCGCTTTTGTTTTTAAATACTGCATTAAGTGATTAGGAGTTGAGTGGAAACCTAATTGGTGCATTACCAACCTTGTTTTTCATATCAACCTTGTTATCAGCTTCATTTCGAGAATGCCTAATTATGCTTAGCCATGCTTAGACCAATAAAAGTCGGGTGATTACCTGTCACCTATGAGATATAAATGGGTTTTTGGATACGACTGGTGATTTATATTATCATGAGATATAAGCTTGTGGAGTAATAAATCTAGACCAGGCGGACTCGGTGTATGAGAGCCACAAGACATGGATGTCTTGTGAGCAGGTTCTTTCCGCCTGTGTCGATTAAGAACCGTCCGTTGTTGAATTGTATGAGGTGAGACTTTGTAGTACTGGCCACATGCTCCGGTAAGCCTTGACTCGGCTATTCTATTACAAGAATGGCTACTCACGCACTAGGGAGTGGAGAAATGGGGAGAAAAGCGTGTACCCATATGGCAATGGGCTGGATTAGTGGAGTACTGTGCTCTCGGGTGGTGCGGACCCGTTCTTGTTTTAAAGGATCTGAGGGTAGGTTGATTTATGTAGGTCAGGGATCTGCATATGTCATGTGGTTGGGAATCCCTAGCTGGATTATAATCGGTTTGAATCGCCGTTGCTCCTCGGTTATGGAGACTCAACTCACTGTTCATCATCATAGTTAACAAATGAAACTTGAGTAAGATTTAAGAAAGAGTTTGATATGAAGTTCATGATCTCAATATGGATCATGGCAGATTCATATATGATTTTGATGAAGATTTAAATGTTGAAAGAAAGAATATTGTTAGAGAGCTTTTACGCAAAGGAACTTTGATTATTGCTAAAGCCTTACCTTGAATCCCTGAGCCTGCATTCCTGAGTCTTCTCTGTTGTTACTTCGGTTAAGTCTTGTTGAGTACTTTTGTACTCATGGTTCTTTAACCCTTGTTGTAGGTGAGTCTCATGAGCAGGTCTGCTTTGGACCGTGCTGCCTGACGGTTTTTCAAATCGATGATGATAAGTAAATGTGTGGCCCTTGGGTAGGGTACTTTATTTGTGTGTTTTGTTTTATGTTACTAAGCTACTCCACTGCTATGGTTTGTAATAATAATCGTACTTAGTTTGTAAGATTTGAAACAACTGGTTTGTAAACTAAGTTATTGTAAGACTTCTGCTATATAACTCTGATGTAAATTATTGAATAAAATGTTGTAACACTGCAATGACTCCATAATGGATCCTGCTCGGAAGAAATTGTGGATGATTCGGGTCTTCCGAGGACACCCAACAGGCTTCTTAAGTTACCAGAAACATGTGCATAGTCGTCAGAGGTCATTGGACAATGACAGATGCATGTGGGCCCTATAATTTAGGAGGTTCTATCACAGAATGATATTAGAGCGACCATTACAAAGTTTTTTTTGTAGTATTGTTTTACCAAAACTTCAAAATGATTTGGGGAAAATAAATTTAACCTATTAATTTGGTCCAAATTGCTTTCGACTTATCTTGCTTCATTCTCACAATTCCTTATTTGATTAATAAGGCTTTATATGGTGTAGTAATCTTAATATGCCCTATATAATAAGAACTATTGTTTATGTACCTTATGAGCTTTGATGTTTAAGTTTTGGAAGGATGATTCATGCATCATGATTAATCCACTTGTTAATTACTTTCCCTCTTAGTTTGGGTTGAGTAGTATAGATCCCATTCTTACTACTCTGTAGACTTTTCTTTGATTGTCTTACTGTTATTAAATCTTGCTTTCTACAGTATGGCTCGTACCAAGGTAACACCCCATAAGTCCGTTGGACCCAAAGGAGTTCCTCGTCACCAGCTTGCCCCTAGGAGTTATGGTGCTAGCAGTAGCAGCTTGAGGCCTGATCCCCAGGCTGAGGTACAGAGGCTTTCAGCAGAATTAGCACAGGCTACTAGAGATAGGGCCTTGGATGCCATCTAGGTGGGGAAGTTACAAGATCAATTTAGGTGTCTCACCACCGCTCATAAGAACTATGAGCGTATGTTAGTTCTTATGGTGGAAGAAAGAAATGAGGCTTGGCATAGAGAAGATGTAGCCAGAGCCCGAGCTCATGAGTTAGAGTTCTATGTAGAAGATTTAGAAGAATATTATGCCCATCTGCATGAAGAAGTCCATAGGCTGAACAATCTCATGGATCCAAATCATGAGCCTCAGGCCGATGCAATGGACCCAGGCGTCATCATTGCAAATGATAGTGAACTAGAAGAGGAGGAAGATGAGGATCCAAAAGAAATAGTGGTGGTCAATGAAAGTGATGATGAAGGCGGAAATGTTTCTGGAATGGATACCGATCCCGAGGTTTGAGGTGATCGAGGAGAAGAGTAGAGTTGTAATATAGTGAGTTCTAGTTAAGCTGGGTAGTCTTGCTTAAGTGCAGACTTGTGTATAAATAAGTGAACCCAATGTAATGTGTTTGTAGTAAGCTCTTTTAATAGTTCAATAAATGTTTGTGAGTAAAGTTTGGTTTGTCATGAACAGATGCGTCATACTCGGGCTTCGAATATTCCTAGTTCTTCGCAAGACGAGGATGGTATTCCTAATCCCCCACCAGTTCCGCCAAATTTGGCTGATGCTATTGCGGCACTGGTCAATGTGACCGTAGATAATGCTCGGTTGCTTCAGGAATTAGCTCAAAGCAATCAAAATATGATGTAAGGGAATCATGGTCGTAATCATCAAAGGCAAGAAGCTACGTATATTGACTTTATGGATACACGACCACCAGTATTTACCAAGGCTGATGAACCACTTGAAGCCGATGATTGGCTTCGTACCATGGAGTAGAAGTTCGACCTCATTCCATGCACTGAGTTTCAGAAGCCTGTTTTTGCTGCCTAACAACTTAGAGGTGCAGCAGGTGCTTGGTGGGCGAACCTTGTGGCCATGAAACCAGTGCCGGTACTCGGTTAACTTGGGCCAAGTTCCGCACTGCTTTTCGTGCCCATTATATTCCGGAGGGAGTTATGGCCATGAAGCTTGATGAGTTTCTTGCTTTAAAGCAAGGTGATCAAACAGTCATGCAGTATGTGAGCAAGTTCAATCACCTTTCATAGTACACCCTGAGCATGTTAACACAAATGCCAAGAAGAAGAAGTGGTTCATGCGTGGTCTTAATACCAAACTTTAGACCATGATGACTACCTGCACAAATGTCATGTATCATGAGGCAGTTAACATTGCTATTGCTTCAGAGGAGAAATATCGACAGCATAAGGAAATTAAGAAGAAAAAGAGTGTGCCATCTGGGTCTTTCGGTGGCAATCAAAAGAGACAGAAGATAATTTATCATCTGGTGAATCACTACTGTCCTCCTTATCGTCACCGTAGTTCCAAGCTGGTCAACGACAAAATGTCCGTCCTGCCATAACTTACCCGAACTCACAACAGACAAATGTTCCTAGTGTTCGTGCTCCAACACTCCAACACCCCAAGGCCACAATTACCCATGTTTCAATTGTGGGAAGTCAGGTCATTTCTCTAGGGAATGTCCATATCCTAAGCAGTATAACCCGAATTTTAAGAAGGCTCCCGAAAATCAACAATAGGGTCAAGCTCAGGACAAGAACAATAACCAAAATGCTCAGAAGGGCAAAAATGAAAAGAAGACAGGGTAGGTTTTCTATACTCAAGCTGGGGAGATTCCAGAAGGGGAACCCATAATGCTGGGTATGTTTCCTGTCGCCGATCATCCTGTAGTTATGCTTTTCGATTCTGGTGCATCTCATACATTCATCAATAGAACCTTTGTCATAAAGCATGAAATTCCAATTAGGGCAACAAAGGAAAATTTCTATATACAGTCGCTCGGGGGACGTCTGTGTACTAAGAAAATGGTGTACCAGGTATCCATAAACCTGGGTGGGCACATTTTTTCCACCACCATGATTATTCTAAAGGATTAGGATATAGATGTGATCTTGGGAATGAACTGGATGTATCAGCATAAAGCTATTGTAGATATTTTAAATATGACAATAAGGTTGAGTTTTCTAGATAGTAATTCTCAGCTTCTTATCCAACTTCCAATCTTAAAGAGATCAGTGGAAAAAGTTTGTGCAACTTCCGTCAAGGAGATTAGAGATATCCCTGTAGTTTGTGAATTCCTAGATGTTTTTCCTAAAGATTTACCCGGTCTACCACCTGATAGGGATGTTCAGTTTGGAATAGATCTAAAACCTGGAATAGCTCTGATCTCTCGGAGAGCTTATAGGATGCCTCTCAAGGAATTAGCCGAGTTGAAGACTCAGTTGCAAGAGTTGATTGATAAATGGTTTATCCAACCTAGTTCATCACCTTGGGGATGTCCTGTAATTTTTGTGAAAAAGAAAGATGAGACCTTGAGATTATGTGTTGACTATTGTCCATTGAATGAAGTGACAATTAAAAATAAATATCCCTTACCTCAGATAGATTTACTTTTTGATCAACTAGCTAGAGCCAAAGTTTCTCCAAGATTGATTTGAGGTCAGGTTATCATCAAATCAAAATTAAGCCTGAAGATATCCCCAAAATGGCATTTACCACTAGATATGGATTATATGAATACCTGGTAATGTCTTTCGGTTTGACGAATGCCCCAGCTCACTTCATGTATCTGATGAATTCAGTGTTCATGCCTGAGCTAGACAAGTTTGTAGTGGTCTTCATTGATGACATATTAATATATTCCAAGAACAAGAAAGAACATGCTGAACATCTCAGAGTTGTTCTGACATGCCTAAGAGAACATCAGTTATATGCCAAGTTCAGTAAGTGTGACTTCTGGCTAAAGGAAGTATAGTTTTTAGGACATGTCTTGTCAGCTGAAGGAGTTGCGGTAGATCCAAGCAAAGTTAAGGATATACTAGATTGCAAACCACCAACCACAGTTCATCAGGTTCGAAGTTTTCTAGGAATGGCGGGTTATTACCATCGCTTTATTCCATATTTCTCTAGAATATCCAAGTCCATCACTGGATTGTTGAAAAACCAAGCCAAGTTTGTCTAGTCACCTGACTGTGAAGAAGCTTTTTAGACTTTGAAGAGATTATTAACCACTGCACCAGTGTTAGCACAACCAGATATCGAGAAGCCATTCGACATTTATTGTGATGCTTCTGGTATTGGTATTGGGTGTGTATTGATGCAAGAAGGCTGAGTCATTGCCTATGCTTCCAGACAACTTAAACGACATGAAGAACATTATCCAACTCATGATCTAGAGTTAGCAGCAGTTGTCCATGCTTTGAAGATTTGGCGGCATTAGCTGCTTGGTAATACTTGTCATATTTATACAGATCACAAGAGTTTAAAGTATATCTTTACTGAATCAGAATTGAACATGCGGCAAAGAAGATGGTTGGAATCGATTAAAGATTATGATTTAGAGGTGCATTACCACCCTGGTAAGGCAAATGTGGTTGCAGATGCACTCAGTTGTAAGAGCCATTGCAATTGCCTGACCATGAAGACAATGGATCTGACTATATGTCATGAGATGGAGAAGTTGAATATAGAGATAATTCAACAAGGTAGTTTGACCAATATAACTGTTGAATCAACTATTCGAGACCAAATTATTGCCGCTCAGAAAGAAAACAAGGGTATAGCCCATGTCAAAGAAAGAGTCAGGAATGGAAAAGCGGCATGCTTCAGGATAGATGATGCAGGTGTGCTATGGTTCAAGAATCGCCTAGTGGTACCAAAGGTTCCTGAGTTGCGATAGTCAATTCTTGAAGAGGCACATACCACCGGGTTTTCTATTCATCCGGGAAGTAATAAAATGTACCATGACTTGAAACAGAGATTCTGGTGGACCAAAATGAAGATAGAGATTGCTCGGTATATAGCCAAGTGTGATACTTGTCAAAGAGTAAAAGCTATACATTTGAAGTCCGCTGGAGAGTTACAGCCACTGCCTATTCCAGCTTGGAAGTGGGAGCATATTAGTATGGACTTTATTGTTGGTCTAACCAAGACATCAAAAGGTTTTGACTCAATATGGGTTATTATAGATCGACTAACTAAGTCAGCTCATTTTCTTCCAGTCAAGAGTATATACCCCACTATCCAATATGCCAAGTTGTATTTAGAGCAAATCATGAGCTTACATGGTGTACCAAAGACCATTGTGTCAGATAGAGGTACACAGTTTGTCTCCAACTTTTGGAAACAATTGCATGCTTCGATGAGTACCAAACTTCTGCGTAGTACCGCTTATCATCCACAGACTGATGGTCAGACTGAAAGGGTAAATCAAGTACTTGAAGATATGTTAAGGTGTTGTGTTCTTAACTATTCCAATAAGTGGGATGAATGTTTGCCTTTGGCTGAGTTCTCATACAACAATAGTTATCAAGAGAGCATTAAGATGGCTCCGTTTGAAGCACTCTATGGTCGTAGGTGCAGAACCTCACTAAATTGGTCTAAACCGGGGAAAGATGGTTCTTTGGAGTTGACCTTGTGAAAGAAACAAAAGAGAAGGTTAGGCAGATACAAAATAATTTGAAGGTAGCTCAGTCCCGACAAAAGAGTTATGCAGATAAATGACGCCGACCATTGGTGTTTAACAAGGGAGATTTTGTATATCTGAAGGTATCACCAATGAAGGGAGTTAACCATTTTGATGTTAAAGGCAAGTTGGCACCTCATTATATTGGACCATTTCAAATATTGGAGAGGTGTGGAAAGGTGGCATATCGCTTGAAGTTACCAGAACATCTCTCAGCTGTACACGATGTGTTCCATGTTTCCCAATTAAAGAAATGTCTTCAAGTGCCTAATCAAAATGTTGATATTGAAGGAGTGGAACTTGAGCCTGATTTGACCTATTCCTAATATCCTATACGAGTTCTGGATCAGAAACACCGTGTCACTTGAAGGAGGACAATCAAGTTCTACAAGATACAATGGAATCAACATTCCAAAGAAGAAGCTACTTGGGAATCCAAAGATTACTTGTTAGAATAGTTTCCAGAGTTTCTTGCGTCTATATGAAATACTATTAGTTGTACTCTGTCTTTATGAACCATGTTTTGTAAAGGGACTTTAGCTGTTTTATGGTTAAGTTTTGAACGTATTTGCTTGACACATTTCCTTTTCCATTACTTTATTCTAGGACTCTAAACCTCGGGACGAGATTTTTTTAAGGGAAAAGATTGTAACACCTCGGGTGTTTTAAACACTAAAATATGCCATGTCATCATATGCATAGCACATCATTCTTGTGTTAGTGAAAACTTTGATATGCATTCACTAAAACAAGTTTATTTTTATGATTATATGTGTTGACTTCTATGGGGTGAATCAAGTTCAAAACCTTTGTATTGAATTGGAATTCCAAAACCCTAATTTCTAGCATTTAATTCTACCTTGGAGAACCTAATTTAAAATTTAAGCACATTTTGGGGTTGAGCCTAAAAGGAAAAGTGTAGAGCTTGTCATTGTGTACAAAGTTGGTTTTTAGAGTTTTCAAAGTTGTTATAACAAAATTGAAGGAATTTGAAAAGGGAGAAATTCTTAAAGTGTCCCCTTTTGATTTTAAACTTGCATTTTAAAATGTAGACATAATTTGAGTATGGTTATTAAAGCAAAGTTGTAGAACTTTGAATTTGGAACAACTTTATTTTTGGAAATTTTTGAGTTCCCATACAAATTTGAGAGTAATTTGAGAAATGAAGCGAGTGGCATTTCGGTAAATAGCTTGAACAGTGAAAGCAGGCCAGCTCTCACCGTCGGTGAGCTTCCATCGGTTTCCAGGCACGCCCGTAGCCACCTCCTGCTTCGCGCTGGCATGGGGAGGCTGCTGCGTGTTGTCTCCGTGTTCCTTGGCCGCGCTATAAAGCCGGGACGCCGTCGTCGTCCTCATCTGTTTCCTCTCCTCTGCTTCTCCCCTCTCGCGCCGCCGTCGCTCCGTCGAGCTCACACCGGAGCCACCGAGCCTTCCTGTCTCCAACCAGTAACACCACCATAACCGTGTTTGCCTAACACACCCATAGAGCCATCTAGCTGAGTCTCTCTCTCCCTAGAGTGCCCGACGTAACGTCGTCTTCCTCCTCTCCGACGAGTTGTCACCGAAATCCACTCCACCATAGACACGGAGTTCTGGTGGGGTTCTCACTTCGCTGTTTATTGTTTCATGACCCTCATGCTCTAGCGTTGCTCATAGTCTTGATTGTTCATCTTTTGGTAGTTTGCTTTCGCCAGAACGGGGCTTTGCCGTGAGTTCACGTCGCCGTTGTCATCTCCAACGCCGATGACCTAGCTCCACCTTGACTTAGCCGTCGTTCTCGCGCGCATCAGCTTTAGGGTGAGCCAATGATCGTGCCTATGTGTTCTATTTTACCTCTACCATGCCGTAGCCACTAGAACAGGCATCGCCGGTGAGCTCTGTTTCACCGTGCTGCCGCGCACATCGTTCCTCTTGCTTAAGAGTGTTAGCGGTTTGATTAAGTACTGGGATAGGTTCGTTGCAAGTTCAGGAGTACGCCGACAACCTTAGTTTCACTAGTGAGGTACTGAATCGCCGGGCGCACGTCGGTTGTGCTCCGCTGAGCCGCCATCGTCGCCGGCAAGGTTGCTCTAGTGACCTAGAGCTTCAACCCGTACCACCGGTGTGTGCACAATCTCAAGGAGGTCATGTTGGTCCGAGTCCCAGCCGTCGGAGACCTTGCCGCCGGTGAGAATGCACCGGTTAGAGGCTCAACGTCGCGCTGCTCTCACCGAGTGAGTGGGGACCTTGTCAGCGACTGTTTCAATAAAAATGATTTATTTTTTCTGTTTGTAGAAATGGTTAAATAGTGCTGTGATTTGTTTAATTTGTGTAGAAATAAATAGAGCTCCAAAAATTATGAAAATTTTTGTGTGACCTCTCTGAGATGTGAAATCTTTAGGAAAAATATTAAATGTTATTTTTTAGTACATTTTGAATGTGATAAAAATTGCTCAAATTAATTAATAAATGGGATTCCATGATTTTTTTGGCTTAAATAATTATCCAAAAAATATGAAAATTGTTTTTCCACTTAGTTATCATTTGATGAGTCTTCACCAAAATTTAGAGCTCATTTGGAAAAAGTTGATTTATTTCATAATTTTGAATTAAATAATTAATTCATAAAAAACAAATAGTAAACCTTAATGACTTAGGTTTTGTTTGAATTTGGGATTGAGTGATGACCTTGGGTCATTAGCATAAAATGATCCTTGATACTTAAAGTAAGTGTTTGAGTTTACGAAAAGGTTTAATTAATTGTTGGTTTGTGACTATACCGCGAAGGAAAGTTGTATTCAAGTTATTAACTTTTGCATCCATCGTCAAGCATCATGTTTTATATCTCGCACCATATTAAACATGGCATTATTACCTCGTGTAGTGAACGAAAGTGAGAATGTGGTAGTCAACCAAGTCGTTGAGGAAGTCATCCCACCTGTTGAGGTCGGGTTTGATATCTGTGGAACATCTCCAGAACCTGACTATTCCGACAATCAAGGCAAGCCCCGGATGCATTTAAACCTACCTTGTGTTTTACAAAATTTATATCGCTTTTGTTTTTAAATATTGTATTAAATGATTAGGAGTTGAGTGGAAACCTAATTGGTGCATTACCAACCTTGTTTTTTCATATCAACCTTGTTACCAGCTGCATTTTGAGAATGCCTAATTATGCTTAGCCATGCTTAGACCAATAAAAGTCGGGTGATTACCTGTCACCTGCGAGATATAAATGGGTTTTTGGATACGACTGGTTATTTATATTATCATGAGATATAAGCTTGTGGAGTAATAAATCTAGACTAGGTGGACTCGGTGTATGAGAGCCACAAGACATGGATGTCTTGTGATCAGGTTCTTTCCGCCTGTGTTGATTAAGAACCGTTCGTTGTTGAATTGCATGAGGTGAGACTTTGTAGTACTGGCCACATGCTCCGGTAAGCCTTAACTCGGCTATTCTATTACGAGAATGGCTACTCACGCACTGGGAGTGGAGAGATGGCGAGAGTAGCATGTACCCACGTGGCAATGGGCTGGATTGGTGGAGTACGGTGTTCTCGGGTGGCGTGGACCCGCTCTTGTTTTAAAGGATCTAAGGGTAGGTTGATTTATGTAGGTCAGGGATCTGCATATGTCGTGTGGTTGGGAATCCCCAGCTGGGTTATAATCGGTTCGAATCATCGTTGCTCCTCGGTTATGGAGACTCAACTCACTGTTCATCATCGTAGTTGACAAATGAAACTTGAGTAAGATTTGAGAAAGAGTTTGATATGAAGTTTATGATCTCAATACGGATCATGGCAGATTCATTTATGATTTTGATGAAGATTTAAATGTTGAAAGAAAGAATCTTGTTAGAGAGCTTTTACGCAAAAGAACTTTGATTATTGCTAAAGCCTTACCTTGAATCCCCGAGCCTACATTCCTAAGTCTTCTTTGTTGTTACTTCGGTTAAGTCTTGTTGAGTACTTTTGTACTCAGGGTTCTTTAACCCTTGTTGCAGGTGAGTCTCATGAGCAGGTCTGCTTTGGACCGTGCTACATGACGGTTTTTCAAATCGATGATGATAAGTAAATGTGTGGCCCTTGGGCAGGGTACTTTATTTGTGTGTTTTGTTTTATGTTACTAAGCTACTCCACTACTATGGTTTGTAATGATAATCGTACTTAGTTTGTAAGATTTGAAACAACTGGTTTGTAAACTAAGTTATTGTAAGACTTTTGCTATATAACTCTGATGTAAATTATTGAATAAAATGTTGTAATACTGCAATGACTCTGTAATGGATCCTGCTCGGAAGAAATTGTGGATGATTCGGGTCTTCCGAGGACACCCGACATGCTTCTTAAGTTACCGGGAACATGTGCATAGTTGTCAGAGGTCACTGGACAATGATAGATGCATGTGGTTCCTATAATTGAGGAGGTTCTACCACATCAGGAGATGCTAGAATTCATGATGAGAGATTGAACAAACCTTGCCTTTGTGATGAATGAGAGGTCACCACACTCCATGATCCATACATGCATGAGAGGTTGAGATTATGGTTTGAGAGAAATCTTCAACTAAAGAAATGAGGGCTCATGAGCTAACCTTGATCATGAGATATGGATGGCTTGACCTTGATGAGATGGTGATCTTGGATTGCATCCCTTCACTTCATCTCCATTTCCAACCTTCATCTTCTCTCTCTATTTCTTCCTCACTCCTGTTCCTTTAGGGAGAGAGGGAGATGGTGAGAATTGGGTTAGTGAAATGGGTTGGTGCCGCTTCAGCTGCATTTGACATGTGGAGCCAAGGGTTGAGGGGAGGATAGCTCATTCCCCACTCGCTGCATGTAGTTCAGTTTCTGGTTGTTGGCATTTCTTAGCGCAATCACCAAGTGAGGAGGTTTTAATTCCATCACCGGCAATGGCACTAGAAATGCCTGTTGGTATTTCTTAACAACATTACTAAGATTGAGTTAATCTTAGCAACGCTGCTAAGAAACACCAACTACGATAGTTCTTAACAATTATAGAGAATATCCGCAAGCGCATGGATCTATCGTTGAAGCATTTCACCCGGAAGTATTTAGGGTATCATTATTTATATTTTCCCAATGGAGGGCAATGTATAAGAGTCTAGCATAGATATAAACATGATTACATACTTGCATAGTGGACCATAGTACATGACAGGGGTAAAAATGGTATTTCATGGATAGTGGACACACATCTGGGCCAACCTCAAGGATAAAAGGAAAACAAAGAATAAACGAATGTTCCTAAGTGGAGCCAGCATGTTCTAATACAGCCGTGCAAGGAACAGTTGATAATCATACAAGTTATATGATTAGAGCTAGAACTAAGTGTGAGATAGGTCGGGAGGCCACCAAGTACTGGTCTGCCAGCAACCTCGTGTGACAATTTAGACTCCTAAACCCTACTTGATCATGGAGGATTACAAGGGATGGATAGGGCTATCACCACCTGCCGCCTACCACTCAACTATGGAGTAGGAAATGCATTCACCTGCTCCCATGTACCCAGGAACCATGCCCAATTACACAGAAGCTACCCACATCCCCCTAGGACTCTGACCCTACGGATCGACAAGCATAGGACATGGGCACACCTGAAGGCACGATGAACCACCACCTCAACTTTGCTCTAATTCTACTCATACACGATGTATGAATGATTAAGCATGAAGTTCTACATGTCAAGATCATAGTATACAAACTATATACTAGTTCATATATCATGAATATAACATGAGAATTATAGTCTAGTTCATATGCATTGCTATATTGTAAGTATGATAGGATGACTATGGAAGAACTCTTTATATTCATACCAAGTGTTTCTTTTCTTCGAAGGAGACAAGCTCTCCAAGTAGCTCTTGCCTTGCTCACAATACTACTACTAAAACTAACTGAGCATAAGAGACGAGTAGTGAGGTAGAGGCTCCAAATGATGGTGTTGTTGAGTATGAGCACTACTCCTTATATAGTGACATGGAGGTCGGTTTGGTGTTGGAAAATAAGGAAACACCCGGGAACCGCCTATGCATGGTGGCATGCAACCGCTAGAGAAGCATGGGCCCAAGAGGTGGCAGCGAGGGTGCGGCCGCACCTAGGGTGCGCCCGTACCCTAGTGGGTCACCTTGCGACCGCCTTCGCATGGTCAGTTCCTGGATGGGCCTGGGCCCTTCCCACGTCGGTGCTCGGCCCTAATTCTTCATTGGAGTGGGCGTTTACTTGGCTCTTTGGTGTAGAATCTGCATTATGCTTTGCTTGATTGCGCATTTCGTTTATTTTCCACTTGTATTCAAATACTTGTCCTACAGAATATGTTTTCTCCACTACAAGTGGAACTATGTTAATAGTAAAGGCATATGTGTCAAAATGTTGTTTATTTCTCCCATTTTGGATATTAATCGACGGTCAGAATTGATCGTTAGTGACTGCCAACATTGGCGGATGATCCTATATCACATCGTATTGTCCGGTGGTCTCTGAACTCATGGAATTGATCCAAACACTTGAGATTTGGCAGTGGGGACAACTCACTTGTTCTAAGGATTAATAACCTGACCAGTGACATCCTTGGTGAGATGACGTGCTCCTCAGTGATTGTGTTGACTATTGTCAACTTTATGCACTTCAGACTTGCGAGTCATCTGGTGAAATAGAAAAGCAGTATATCCGCGAGTTCCGTGGTATCCAAATGCCCATAGGGATTGATGCAGAAACTTCTCCAATTATCCAAAATTGAGATCCTAGGTGGTTGTAGAGAATTCAGGTCGTTACAAGTCTCCCCACCTTAGAAAAAGCTCGTCCTCGATCTTTCCCGAGGTTCCATTGGGAAAATTTTGCAGCTAGGCAGGTTCTAAAAGTTCTCCCTTTGGTCCATCTGTTGCATTTTTCTTTTTTTGTGATTTCTCTCTCTCAAGGGTCACCAAAGGGAGAGGACATTCACCTACTTACTATCAGATGGTCTGATAGATCCATCGGATGCGCCGTTGGTTCTGTAACTCCCTCGAAGCTTAACTGTCGGATTCTCAACTTATTGGATACTCCACTACTGCTGACGAACGATCCGATGTCTCATGGCTACATAAGGGGTTACAACTGAATGGTTAGGGTTTCACCCTCATTTTCCAATGTCCCTTTCCTCTAAGCCATTCACCGCTTGGCTTTAGGTCATCTTTGCTATTGATTCCGGTTGCCCTCAGTGTTCCAAGCATCTCGAGATGGGAAGGTAAGCACCCTTCTTTGTTCGGTCAGTCTCCTCTCTTTATTCCACGGTAAACTTGCTAGAATTGACTTGATCTATGGATAGGGTTGGTTTTGTTGAAATCCCACTTGGTGAAGAGGTAGATCATACTTAATTTGTTCAGTGGATGACTCTTGGGTTGTTGGAAATTGCTTGATGTAGTAGATCTTAGGGGTTGTTGGGTATTGTGGTTGCTCAAACTACGCTGGATTGAAGTTTCATGGACTCTCTGTTGGTCTTGGCAGAATGCTCCGTCAAAACCTAAGGAGGTTAAGAAAAACTCTAGATCTGTTGGTCGTTTCCAAGTTGACCGTGGCGGATGGTCCTGGGTCACCGTGGACTCTCCGTCACGTTTAGTTTGTAACTTAAATTCCTTTCTACATGTTGCCAAACGACTAGTGGATGCTCCGTAACTTATGTCGGAGACTCCGGTAGGTACCATCTAGGTTCAGGCACTAGGCTTATAGCTTCAGCAGATAGTCCATCATCTTAACGGTTACTCTGTTGCTCCCTGGCCAATTACCAATCCATTTCTAAAAAATGTTCTCATTGTCCATCTTATGCTTAGGTCCATAGGGAACATGGTACATGACTATAGTACTGTACCATTAATATTCTGAGCTAGCAAATGTGCTATTGCCTTCTGTTTTTGTTTTCCCTCTTTAAACCTTTCCCTTTTTGAGCCAGTTGAATTGCGATCTCACTCTGTGTTTGCATCCACAGGTCTGGTTCTGGTCGTCGCCTATCCAGTGGGGGTTTCGCCAAAAGAAACCACACGTCGAGGAGCAAAGCAGCCATCAGGCATCTCATGAGCGCGTGGTGCCACCTAAGAAGAGGAAGACACCACACATGAGGAGATCTAAAAGGCCCAGTTCGCCTAGTGTCATTAATGATGAGGAGTGGGCCATGCTCGAGCAGGAGGAGGATGAGCAAACTCTCAGGCATGACAAGGGTCCAGCAGAAAGATCTGAGCGAGAGTCTTCTCCTTTCGATGAGGTTAAGTTCGACTTCAGTGATGATGAGCATGAGGAAGATGGGGTTCGTCCCGTTCGTTTGGGAAATCGACCCAAGATTAACTATTCCTGGAAGAGCACCTTCAAGTACCGGGAGGATTGCAACAAGAAGTGCTACCAGGGGGAGAGTGACACCTTTTCTGCCTACTTCCATTCGTTAGTGAAGTGCAAACTCTTTGGGTGAACTCATCCACCTGCCTATGCAAAAGAGCCGATGGATCAATTGGGCCTATCTAGAAGAATTCCCACACATCAAGGACTTGGTCCAACATTTCCAAGGCATGGGTCTTCGTAAGGTGATGGAGTTCAGGCACAATTGGAATGAGTCTGTTGTTCGTCAATTCTACGCCACTCTTGAAGTTGACATGGAGGATGAGCATTTGACGTGGATAACTGGCAAGAAAAGCTTCGTTGCTTCATTCCAGGACTTTGCTTCTATCATTGGTCTCGATTATGTAGAAATGAAAACTGGGAAATCTGTGAGTGACCTTCCAGCAATGCAAGAGTAGGAGACCTATGTCTTTTATCCAACTAGGAAACATTAGCATGGTGCTAGCAAGCATTTGAAGAGCTATCCTTCATTGATCTTCAATATGCTGAGGCATACCATCATGCCTGAGGTGGGAAACTCTAATGTTGTTTGCTTTCCCTACTATGAGGTGATCCGAGCTATTTGGTCTAGGGACAAACTGAACATGGTTGAGTGGATGGCCACTAGGATGGTAGAGTGCAGACTGGATAGGAGAGGTGCCTTGCTCTTCCATCCATACACCATGGCATTGTTCAACCTCAAGATGGTTGTCTTGGATGTTGATGATGTGGTGCATAAGGCTTTTCATCCATTCAAGAATAAGAGGGAGTCCTTGGAACAAGAGGACTCACCTCCAACCGAGGTTCCTCTGCCACTAGTTGTAACTGCAGCTGGAGAGGGTGCTAGTGTGTGGGTGTCACCAGAAGATTACTTTGTTCCTTATATCGCACACCTCAACACTCAGTTCCTAGAGTCAATTACCCTAATGTGCCAGGCTTTGGATGAGAAGTTCATCATGCAGGAACAGTTCCTTAAGGATATCTTCGTTGATCCGATGACTGCCAAGTTGAATAGCTTGGCCGATCAGGTAGAAAGGATGGCCACTAAGGAGGAATTGGGTCAGCTTCGCTCTGAGGTTGCCACCCAAGTTCATGCTACTGGGCAATTCAAGTAATCCTTTGACACCTTGTACCAGCACGTCTATTGTTGTTGCCCAATGCCATCTGCTGGCACTATGATTGGTACCCTTCCTTCTCTTCTTACTTGCTTACATTAAATATGTAGAAGTTCTATTCACCTTTACAATTGTTCTTATTCTAACCCTTACTAATTATGCAGTGCCCATTCCGCTCCAGACATGTCCATTGCTCTCGATGCCACAGGCGACTATCACTCTTCCCGTAGGTGTCTTAAACACACCGATGTTTATTGCCAACTAGAACCTATAGTAATATCTATCTTCTAACTGGCTATCCAAACTCCTACTAATGACTTATCTTTGATCCCTTTTGCAGGTGGACAGGCCGGGTGATTCCTCCAGGAGCCTTCCATCCTCCACCATACCTGCAGACACCACCACAGAAGCAGCATCGCTAGACTTTGTCCAACCAGCAATCGTCGTCATGCCTCATCGTCATTGTACTCTAGAGTTGGTTCCGCTCTGATCCTTTGAGGGAGCATTTATTTGATACTCTAAACTTGATTTGCTTCATTGCTTAGGGTGTTGGGTGTACTCGTGTTGTGCTGTACCTAATACTACTTGCTTATCTTGTGCGTCATCCTTCAAGGTGACAAGTTTGATACTCTATTTGAATTCCTTCGGTTGAACCTTTGGACCTTCTTGGTGTGTCATTCTCTTATATATGTATATCTACCCGTCTATCTTGCTTAACTCTGATTGAGAGATAAGGCCAAGATACAGGTGTGATGCTGCCGAAATCTTTTGCCAAGCTCTCATGACAAACGATGGGAACCTGATAGGGAACTCCAAAGGTCTAGATAGGGGCGTCCAAACTAATCTAACGGTGCTATCGATAAGACATGTTTGATCTAGGGGCGTTTTAGCGGGTTACTACTATGCCTCACTTAGGTAAACCGTAATTATCAACCTTAAGCCTATAATAACACTAACTAACTTTTTACCATTTCTTTCCAAAACAACTCATTTGGACATCTTTGCAACCTATAGTGTCAAGGAGAAGAAGCTAGAATTAGCTAGAGAAGAGAGTTAAAACAACTTAGGGTTCACCTATAGCATAGAGTAAAATTTTAAAGTCAAAGGCCAAAGTGCATATCGAGTGAGTTGAACAATGCCTTGTATGAGGACTGTAGGTGTAAGTCAGTCAACTGCTCCGATACCCATCCTGTGGGGGTACCCATCGTGTTAATTCACCTAAATCGAGTGCCATCCTCTTGATCAGCTCAATTTAAGCAACATAGCAACTCAATACAATGCATACCAGGCAACTCAATCACATACACGCTCCAATCTCATGCTTGTTCCAGAAACATTGTTGATAACAAATAGGATTTAAGAGAATAGGGTTACTACTACATCTAATGCTTCGATCAACTCTATCCCTGCACTAGGTTGCCACACGTGTCGCTCATCTACTCGTTGAGTTACACGTAGCTCATCTTGGAGAACACCTGTTCCAAGGTCTTCTTACCTTTGCATTCATCGGAGCTAGTCTCGGAGAGATGCCCTAATTACTTGCAAAACAACTTAACTGCTACACTGTGAGTACATTGCATACTCATAGGACTTAATTCCAACATTTAAGATTTAGTGGATGCAAGGGTAATTATCAGGAATTTGTATGGTTGTGAAAAGCAATGACATTCGTTAAGGGTATGACATGCAATACTCAACATTAGAATTTCATTATTTATCATTATAGCAAAAGTGCTCATAGTCCATCATTCATTCTACCATAGGTATAGAAAGAAAGAAGAACCAAATAGTTCCGTCCCAAAGGACTCCAGGCTTTTAAGGCACTATAGAGGTGTACAACTGTACCCACACGGAAAACGGGACTAACCACCATACACCGGGTCTGGTAGTAAGGGTTTCCTCATGTTCTCCAACCTTTCCCTAATCCGGCCTGAGTGTCACATCAAAGGTTCGACGGGGTTCCCGGTCAATGCCCCGGACATTCCCGACCGGCGCCACCCCCTTGCTAGTTTCATCGATAAACAGGTCGCAACTAGTTACTTGGCTTGTCGACCCCATCCACGACATGTGGTCTATACGGGTGGTTGCTAGGACTTACGTATCCCAATACTCGGTCCTTACTGCTCCATGAGTTATGTCATATGAAATCACACACTCACGATGATCTACCCCTTGCATGAGTAAGATATCCAAGGTCTCATCAAGATTATTACATTAGGGACATCATTCCTTATCTCAATTGGTTAGATAGGTCAAGTTGTACCCTCATTGGTTTTAGTAGTTAATTATCCAGGTGTAGCATCCTCATGCGCGAGTATGAGTTCCCTTCTCATGCTCGACTTCTACCATTGCCCAAGCAACTAAGCAATACGCATTAAGCGTTCCCATTCCCATTATTAAGATGAGAGGCTTCTAACAGATTAAAGAGTAACTCTAAGTGTTATATGAAAGAGTTCATTATCCAACTCTACATGCAATGCATAACTCATAATGTGACTTGATAAGTATCCAAAGTAGGGTTCGTAATAGTGGGGTGCCTGCCTGATGTGTTGCCGTTCAGACATCTAGAAGCTGACGATGACATCCTATATGCTCTTCTCATCAAGACGATTCCTGAAAAGAGCGAGAGAGATCCGATTGGAGAGATTCACCGGTGATTCAGAACGATGATAAGGAATGTGGATAGATCACCATTGGTTAGTAGAAAGTGACATCTAACGGTTCGTCTACTGTTGTGGTGCTAGCTTGGGATACTAATTAGTATTATTGACTTGTTTGGGTAAGCTTGTTAATTAAACACACACTCTCTGTGACTGACGGACACTCCACTGTGCCGGGTGCCGGCGTGAGTCATCTCTGGTTGACTCTGTTTAGGCTCTGGCAGATGCTCCGTGGCATTCATGGACGCTCTGATAGGTTTTGGGCACTCTCGGGTTACTAGGTTACTCTATATATTAATTATTGGATGCTCCGAAGTGAGTGACGGGCGATCTAGTAGGAACTAAGTGCTCTTGGGTTCTTCTGGCTGTGAGTCTTTATAATTTAGCGGATACTCCGATCGATAGTCTAGCACTCTGTTATTCACACTCATAAAGGTCTAGGTGCCTCTGCTTGGAGGTTTACTAAATTGGGGAGGTTTATTGGACACTCCACCGCTTTGGCAGACACTCCGCCAACCGGGCAACAGAACCTATGCTCTATGCTCTTGGGGTTGGTTAGTTGCTACTTTGGAGTGGTGAACATCCATGCATGTGTACTAGACTTCTAGGATGACCTTGGGGATATGCTAGGGTAAGGTTAGCTAAGTCTTTGGGTTTGGCTATCTAGTGCATCTTGTGATTTGGCTAAGTCTCTTCCCACGAACCACTTGTGATAAATACATGAGATTGAGCAAGAGGGCTCAACTCCAAGATTGGGGATCATGAGATGCTAGACTTCATGATGAGAGATTGAACAAACCTTGCCTTTGTGATGAATGAGAGGTCACCACACTCCATGATCCATACATGCATGAGAGGTTGAGATTAGGGTTTGTGAGAAATCTTCAACTAAAGAAATGAGGGCTCATGAGCTAACCATGATCATAAGATATGGATGGCTTGACCTTGATGAGATGATGATCTTGGATTGCATCCCTTCACTTCATCTTCCACCTTCATCTCCATTTCCAACCTTCATCTTCACTCTCTAGTTCATCCTCACTCCTGTTCCTTTAGAGAGAGAGGGAGAGGGTGAGAAATGGGAGAGTGAAATGGGTTGGTGCTGCTTCAGCTGCATTTGACAAGTGGGGCCAAGGGTTGAGTGGAGGACATCTCATTCCCCACTCACTGCATGCACTTCAGTTACTGGCGGATGATCCAGTATCACATCAGATTGTCTAGTGGTCTCTGAACTCATGGAATTGATCCAAATACTTTGAGATTTGGCAGTGGGGCCAACTCACTTGTTCCAAGGGTTAATAACATGACCAGTGACATCCTGGGTTGAGATACGTGCTCCTCAGTGATTGTGTTGACTATTGTCAACTTTATGCGCTTCTGACTTGCGGGTTGTCTGGTGAAGTAGAAAAGCAGTATATCCGCGAGTTCTATGGTATCCAAATGCACGTAGGGATTTATGCAGAAACTTCTTCAATTATCTATAATTGAGAGCCTAGGTGATTGTAGCGAATTCGGGTCATTACACATGTTGCTTATGAATACAAAAAGGGGATGCTACTAAAATATTTACTTGTTATGTGCGGCTGATGTTTGGTGAAGTTTAGTAGCATCCCAGGGTGTTTGTAGATTTTGGGGCGTTTAATTTGGTATCAAAGCCTAGGCTATAGATTTTAGGTAAAATAAGGCTAATTTGACACACTTGCACTTATAGGATGGGAGTTGGATTTTTTATATGCCCATTTACTACCTTTTTTTTATTGTACATATATTTGGTTATGTTTATATGTGGCTTAACCTCTTGTGGTTGTTCTCTTAGCTGATATAGTTATATTTTCTTTAGTAGTAGATGTTTTTGTATTGTTGTTGTTTTGGTATGTAGGACCTAAGAAATTTGGAATCTTGTAGAGTAAGTTTTGTCTGTCTTTGCAGGTGGGTCGTTGAGTAGAGGGCCCCACATTTGCCTCTTTGCTTTGTTAAGTCAGGTTGTCTAAAAGTTAGGATAAGTCAAGTTTTTATATTCAAAGTAAATAGATGAACGATGGATGGATGGACGTCGTTCTTAGTGCCGCTCGACTCATGTCCTTCCCTTTGCTAGGTGTTAGTGCTGGTCCCATGTTGAGCACGTATTTGATCGGGTGGTCTTGATTCTAGTGATGGCACCTCATCACGATCTAGTCCCGACCCGACCAGCTTTGATGCCACTTGTCAGAGTTCACTGGAGAAACGATGACGGTACGCCGCCGGTGAGCTGGACAGCATACTCACACAAACTTACGCGAACACAATAGAATAAAACATAGAGGAACACGATCTCGCTTTGGTGTTGTCTAACATCGTTTTTTGACTATTGAAAGTAATATAGCACTATTTACAGAAACTTGAAGATTAGGTCACGAACCCATGACCCAAGATGCATGCCACCTCTTCTTTGATGCATGCCAACCCAAACATCCCAGACATGGTGCACGATACTGTATCGTGGGAACACAATATGCGCCAGATCCGAATAGCGCACAACTGGGCTACTGCCATATGCATACATGTGCTAGATAAAAAAATTAACAAGAAAATATGCTAAGACACACTAAGCACTCATGTGTTATTTTTAATAGGAGATGTCAGGATTTATGGTGCCAGGATTGCAGAGAAGGGAGGAGGCTCGACCTTACCGACCCAGGAGGCGATGTAGATCGCTAGATCAGGCCAGGAGACTACCATTCCAACACCGCTTATGTGGGACGCTAAGGGAGACGACGGGTACGACGGTGAGAGACCAAGCTCTCCTTCTCTCGTCTGCTAGTCACGATCACAGTCGTCGAGGTGAAGAAATTGAAGGGAGGCGACGCAGGTGGTGGCCGCCTCCTACTGTTTGGACTGGATGGGGTTTCTAACCTGAGGAGATCGAAGGGCCGGGCACAGCGTGGCAGTCAGCAAGCGACGGGAGACTAGGACGTCGTGATTTAAGGAGAGAGGCCGGCAGGCGAGGAGCGACGGTGGGGGTCATGGGTGCGAGCTAGGCAGCGAATGTGTTTTTTTTTTACCGAGGGTCTGGGTAGAGTGCTCATGCTGGGTGGCCGAGACGAGACCGGATGGAACACTCGCGCGGAGGAGGCGAAGCAAAGCCGGATGGATGATTCCTTTTTCTGCCTTTTATTTTTAGAGATACAAATCGTGTATGATATGCTGACTTGGACAAACAAATGTATGTTAGTGGATCAGATGACGTGGCTTATTGTATAGCTTGCGTGAATGTCAGTTGCATGCGCTAGTGTTTTTGTTGAGGTAGAACGCTTGCATATTGTGATAGACTTCTAGTCTGGTTTAGAATTATAAAATATATGGATATAGACGTAAATATAGATATAGATATAGATAGATATCGATATAGATATATAAGTAGATGTATAGACATAGATTTATAGCAGGCCTTGAGTGAGCCAAAGTCTTATATATAGCGTAAACTTGCTAGACACCGAACATTTGCAGAATCACAGGGCGCAGCTAAAGCCTAAAACCAACAAATATAAACCATGGGGACCAAAATCGCTAGCACCACCTCGTGTTCATCCCCCTCCACAACTGAGTCTGACCACCATGGTGGTGGCGGGCACATCTTGGTCCTGCCGTACCCGGGATTGCAGGGCCATACCAACCCGATGCTCCAGTTTGGCCGCCGCCTCGCCTACCACGGTCTCCGCCCCACCCTCGTCACCTCGCGGTACGTGCTCTCCACCACCCCGCCCCCAGGTGAGCCCTTCAGGGTGGCCGCCATCTCTGACGGCTTCGACGATGGCGGCGTATCATCCTGCTCTGACCCCGCCGAGTATTGGCGCCATCTTGAGGCCGTCGGCTCGGAGACGCTAGCGGAGCTGATCCGCTCCGAGGCCGCTGAGGGGCGGCCCGTGCGCGTGCTGGTCTACGACCCGCTCCTGCCGTGGGCGCGGCGGGTGGCACAGGCTGCCGGGGTGGCAGCACCGGCGTTCCTGTCGCAGCCATGCTCCGTCGACGTCGTCTACGGGGAGGTGTGGGCGGGGCAGCTGCCGCTGCCGGTGGTGGACGGGAAAGAGCTGTTTGCACGAGGGCTGCTAGGTGTCGAGCTCGGGCCCGACGACATGCCGCCATTCGTGGTGAAGCCGGACTGGTGCCCTTTGTTCCATCGGGCGTCGCTGCGGCAATTCAAGGGGATGGAGGACGCCGATGACGTGCTCGTCAACTCATTCCACGAGATCGAACCCAAGGTGAGCTCACCGTGACCACGGCCGGCACATTCTTTGATTCCACTTGACCATCATAAGGTTTATTTTCTTTTTGACACATTTGCATTGTTAACTGGGCAGGAGGCAGATTATATGGCACTAACATGGCGCGCAAAGATAATAGGCCCAACGTTGCCATCATTTTATCTTGATGATGACCGTTTGCCGTTGAACAAGACTTATGGTTTCAACCTCTTCAACAGCAGCGAGTCATGTCTGGCTTGGCTTGACAAGCAGCTTCCATGTTCTGTGGTTCTTGTATCCTATGGTACTGTCTCTGATTATGACGAAGCACAGTTAGAAGAGCTTGGCAGTGGATTGTACAATTCTGGCAAACCATTCATTTGGGTTGTGAGGTCAAATGAAGAACACAAGCTGTCCAATGAACTCCGTGACAAGTGCAAGGAATGCGGCCTTATTGTTTCTTGGTGCCCTCAGCTCGAAGTTCTAGCACATAAAGCCACAGGTATGGGGAATGGTTATTCTTATACATATAATGGAATATGAGACAAAGTTGATAAGAAATATAAAATTTAGTTGCATACTTTTAATATGCAGGTTGTTTCTTCACACATTGTGGATGGAACTCGACACTAGAAGCAATTGCTAATGCTGTGCCAATGGTGGCAATACCACAGTGGGCAGACCAGCCGACCATATCAAAATACATGGAGAGCATGTGGGGCTTGGGTGTCCGGGTGCGCAGAGATGAGAAAGGCTTGGTGACGAGGGACGAAGTGGAAAAGTGCATCAAGGATGTTATGGATGGGGATAGAAAGGATAAGTATAGGATGAATGCCACTATGTGGATGCAAAAGGCCAAGGAAGCCATGCAGAATGGAGGGAGCTCGGACAAGAATATTACTGAATTCGCAGCAAAGTATTCATCAAATAAGTTTTCAAAGATAGTGCATTAGTTACTTTCGGTCTTTGTGGATTGTATGTGTTACTGTATGTTACATTATGTCTAGAGGTTGTAGGTGCTACTTTGTGATACATACATGGAAAATCCTTCTGTGCTCTAGTACTCTAATGAAATAGGGATGTTCCAGATATAAAAATATATATACTATTATGCTGCATTTGAAACGTTGTAAGCGTACAGTTTTTTTTTTTAATAAAAAGAGAGCATTATCCTGTGCCTCGTAAATGTTACACACTACAGGAAGACGGAGCATTAGTGGTAAAATTGTGTGGCCAAATTTATCTTTGCCACTAATGCGCATACTATTTGTGACAAAACTAGTTTCCATCACTACTACGTTGGTAATTAATGGCAAAATACTAATTGACCACAGAAAGCATCTTTAGTGGGCAATCGAGTGGTGAAACATTGTTTTGCCACTATTTAGCAAGATATCTATGGCAAAAAAGTGTTTACCTCACTGATATAACAATTATTCATGGCAAAAAAAGTTATCGCCACAGGACTCACAATTTGTGAGAAAATATTTTGGCGAAATTTAAATTTGCCACTACTTCCATACTATTTGTGAAAAAACTAGTTTCGATCACTCTTATGTCAGTTATTTGTGACAAAAATATTAACTCGCCCCAAAAAGCATCTTTAGTGGCAAATCGAGTAGCGAAACATTGTTCTTCCACTATTTATCAAGATATATGTGGCAAAAAGTATTACCTCACTGATATGACATTTATTAGTGGCAAAAAAAAAATTATCGCCACAAGGCACACAATTAGTGAGAAAAATATTATGGCAAAATTTAAATTTACCACTATTTCCCATACTATTTGACTACACCCTCCATTCCCTTATACAAGGCGTGAGCACTTTTTTGGTTTTTACCGTAATATAGTTGGCGGGCTGGCTAATCGAGGCAGGTAATTACTAGCGTAAATAGAAGCGAACTGTTCGTTTGCATGCAATGGCCCCAACTGTTCAATACTGCTAGGCAAAATCTGTGCTAGACGCTGCTAGCCTACAACGGAACAACCAATCAGATTCGCAAGCTGGCGGCGCGGGTGATTAATTCCAATAAGCTGAGTTAATATGCACTAAGTCATTTTGGACATCAACACAGTCTCTAAAAAATAACTTTGACCGCTAATTTTTGCTATAAAATATTTATAGAATATAGTCAATATATACTTTTATAAAACTACATTTCGAGATGAATCTACTTACATCACTTTCATATTTTTAAACTAAACCGAAAAGAATTTATTTGTAGTCAAAGTTTAAAATATTTGACTTAAGATATCCTGAAAACGACTTTATTTAGGAACGTGGAGGGAGAACGCAGTATCGCCCAGCTATCTTGGTATCTAGAAACTCCCTTCTCACGGCATGCAATGCGAGAAAATTAACTACAGTACGTGATTCCCAAAACGCGGCTCGAACCGCGTTCGCACAATCGCGACCCCAACATCGTCCCAAACACCGCCTAAGTTGTGGCCCTGCTCGAATATGACAAAAAAGGCAATGAATGTATGCACTAGCAAGGCCATTTTCCTTCGCTACTCGGCCGCTGCACGCCTGCTGCCTGTGCTCGCCTCACTAGGTTAGACCTCCGCTGGCACCACCGGTGCGCAGCCTCGCCGCCTCGCGGATCCCGGCGTTGATGGTTCGTGTCGGATAGGGCAGGCACGGTTCATCAGCCGGTGGCGGCGGCATCACCGGGAGCCCTGGATGGACAGATAGGCAGACCACATTGGAGCATATGGGCTACAAGTACATGACTACATGCTTGCCCTACCGGCCCAAATAACAATTGTCAAGGACCCGATGAATGCGGATGCTCATTGTCGGTGTTTTGAGAACCGACGAGTAAATTTAGCGCCGTGCTGCTCAAGGGAGTCGATGGCTAGCACTCACGACACAGAGAAATTATACTAGTTTAGGATGAAGCCCTACGTCCAGTGCCGTAGATTGCGAGTACATGTTCCTAAATGTCAAAGTGCTCCAATTGGCATACAACAGGGGGGTATGCAAGCTAAGGTTCTATTGGTAGAAGGGATTCGAGGTAGGAGAAATCGATTGTCATGGGAGAAGGCCTGGCTCCCCTTATATAGCCGCTGGGGCCAGGTTACATACAGAAGTATAGAGTTCTCCTGACCTGAGTGGCCAGGAGCCCGAGGGAGGGAGAAACTAGTAAGCTTGGCCAGCAATCCTGCCAGTCTTGTCAACATGTCCGGGCATGGTCGTCGTGAGCTTGCTCCTTACGCCAAGGCATAACTTATGGTGGTGGAACTATGCTGGTTGTGGCGGCATTGTGCCGGCCATGGCGGCGCCACGGGAGTTGTGGTTGTTTACCAACTCCCCTGTGCGGCATGAGTTCATTGTGGATTTCGTGGTCTTCATCCTGGCATCCGTTTCTCCGAGGAGAAGTCGTGATGTCACTGTATGGGGAGGATAGGTGTCCCTCACCGGCCTCCCGCTCCCTTGGTCATGGCTCTATTGTCCCAACCTCCCGTGGTTGGGTCAGGGCATAGGATCCGGTTAGAGTGGGAGAGCTGGCTCCCGGTCGTGGTGCCCATGCCATAGTGGGTGTGCTCGTACGCCCGTCCATCAGGCTAGATGGGATGTGGGTGGTGCTAAGCCACGTAGGGTGGTTTCACTAAGTCCTAGTGTTGTCTTCTCTGGCAGTGGAGTGCTGCCCAAGGTGACGCTCTGCCCCAGGATCGGACGGTCAAAGGGGTTGCCATCCTTCTTGTACCTAGTGGAGTGCACGCGTGTGCACGTCCTATCTGGTGGTGCATTCAATGCGTCCACATGCCTCTCATCCTTCCCTTAGCGGCTAGCATGCATGGTGCAAGGTCGAGAGGTGGGATAGGTCGAGGCAGGCCATGTTTAGCTTGCCTTCACAATTATTTCTAAATCGTAAAGACACTCGGGGGCTATTGTTAGGATTATATAATCGGGATACCGCAAAGCTCAGCTAGCTGGGCCTAGAGCAACTCTTATGACCGAGCTTTGGGGTATCCCGATTATATAATCCTGACAATAGCCCCCGAGTGTCTTTACGATTTAGAAATAATTGTGAAGGCACTATTTTGAGCGGTGTTGGAGTGGTTGAGGCGTTACTGCGGGTAGCATCTTCTGCCTACCTTGTTATGTGCCTGTGCCTCGGGGTGTGGTGTGTATGCTTGCTAGTTGTCGGCCGTCCGAGGCGCCTGTCATCTTCATTTCGATAGGTCAAGTCGACTGGCATGCGCCGACCATGGTGACTCGGCCTACCATGTGCGGTCTAATCTAGACTGCTCTCCATGCTACGAGCTTTGTGTGCATTAGGGGATCTTTGAGGTGTAAGCCTGTGTGTAGGCTTTATTTTGGCCGTTTCGCATCATGCTACGTGGCGTGTGACTCACGCGCTACGTAGTCGCATGCGAGCCTATAAATTGGGAGTTATCCCCACCGGTGTTCGTCTATCCTAGTTGACTATCTAGCCACGTTTAGGTGTTCTAAGCTCATAGGAATAGGAATAGGATGCGCCCTTCTAGGGGCCGGTTACGCCGGCTAGTTGGTGGTGTCATGCCTTCCAACACTTGATGCTAGAAGAATGCTTGTGATCAGCGGGAGATAAGATGGCGTAGCCACTGAGTTCGTAGCCCCATGACCTCCTCATTCCCCGAATCCTTGTGGTTCGGGGGTTCGAGGCGGACGCTGGCCGAGGACGACTCCGATCGGCTCTACTCGTGTTCTTTCCCCTGCTCATTGTATCCTAGAGGCTATGATGATAGAAGAAGGTTTATGAGGTGTTTTCCTCACCTTGACATTCTTGCATGTGTAGTTGGTGCCTCGAGGTTTCCTACAATACCATTGCTACAGTGTATCGGGTTTTTTTTTGTCTTGTATGTGGCTCGGCCGCACTCTCATTGTAATCGCTCATTCTAGATGAATTAAGGGAAACCTTTTAGTGGTGTTGCCCGCTTTTCATGTGGTTGCGGCTAGTCCCCGAGGCTTTCATTCGAAGTTTGCTTTCATGTTCCCTGATCTAAGTCTAGTCCCTATTCATGAGTGTGGGCATGCGATGCGCGTTGGTCGCACTTCTAGGAATCTTTCTGCTTTGGTCAAAATTAGTCCTGAACTATTTGGTTAAACGTCAGGTCACTTTGTGAGAGGTTGACCCGCTGATCCTTGAGTACCTATCCTTTCGACCACTATGTCAATGGTCGGAGATCGGGGCACTCGAGATCCTAGGTCGCCCTTGTGGTCGAGAACCAAGCCTGGGAGAGGCGATCTAGTGGATTTGCTCTGACTTGGTTGAGGTTGCCAATCCCCGCCTTCCTTTGCCTTCGGTTCTTAGCCTATTTTTTCTCCCTGCGCGAGGTGAGACAGTCCACGTTAACCTCGCCAGTCGAGCAGTGTGCCTCGTCGAGTATCCATGGGTAGTTCGAGTGAGACCGGATTGTCCCCCAACAATCGACGTGGAGTTCATCTATGCCTCGCTGGGAGATGTCTCATAAATAGTTGATAGCCTATCCTACCAATCCCTGATGGTCTCAGCAGTGATTACAGGGCAAGATGCCTCCTCAGAGGGGATTAACCCGGGTGGCTTCGAAGCCAACGACTCGAACACAGGGTGAGGTGGTTGGGAGACTCAGCACCTCCTGATTAAGGCCGCTTGTCATGGGGTTAGAACCACGACAAGCATTGTTGTTCGAGGTGGTGTCAGAGTACGTGGCTCGGATGGACTCAAGAGCATAAGAATCACAGAGAGGATGCAACGGTTTATCTTGGTTTGGCCAATTGGTGCTCTACGCCTAGCAGCTGATGATCCTTCTACTCAAGAGCAACCAAAATTAGGGGGTTACAATAGAGTGTGCAGGACGAAGAAAAAGATTTGGTAGGGGTTAGCTCGGTGCTAATCCTAAGGTTGCCTCACCACCAGTGGAGACTTCCCCTCATCGGAGAGGAGGAAGACGATGGGTGTGGTGGAGGAGCTCTTAGTGCCCCTCTCTGGGTTGCTCTGCTCTCAATGCTGAGCAGGAGCGGATCAATGAGGAGCAGAATGATCTGTCTTGGATCATCCTCCCCCTCTCTAGGATCCGACCTATCCCTTATATACCAAGATAGGTTAGGTACATGGGGGTTTGGGGATGAGCCCATGGTCTACATGCACCGGAGTCCAGGAGGGTCTTACAGCGGTGCTCTGTGGATCATGGCGATGTCGTGGAGCCGAAGAAGCTTTGGGCATCGTTCGGCTGCTCTGTCCTGACACACTAAGTGTTAGGCTGTTGGCTTCAACTGGACTCCCCTAGGTGCACCTTCTGGAGACTTCTTGGTGGTGAAGGAGGCTGGCTTGAGGGGATGATGTGTGGGCCTAGGAGCCCTTGGAGGTCATAGGGGAGTTTTTGTTCTTGTGGCATGCCCTGTGCATGACCCTATCGGAGGAGTGGTTGATAGCGCCGTGCTCGCGAGGCAGCGCCTAGAAGCCCTCGAGCCTTGATGGCTTGGGTGTGTCTTCTTATGCCTAGCCTCGGTCGACGCCTAAGGCCGGGGGAAGCCAAGGATTGAGTCTAGGCTCCCATCAATCAGGAGCCCTATGCTAGGGCAAGCCCCTGAGCACTAAGCAGAGGCGGTAGGCTTACTCAGGCTCGGCCCGATCCTCTAACCTGAGGGTGCGCGCGACGGTACCTAATGGGTATAGCCGTTGAGCCCCCAAGCGATCCTAGAATCCTTGATCCCGAGGCTTAATGTACTCATATGTTAGGATCTCATCAAGAGCCCCTGAGCCCTTCGTGGCCTCACTCGATCAGATTCATTATTGCGACGAAGGGCTAAATTCGATCTTCTGGTGACCGAACTTAGCCATGGTGGGGATGTCCTCCTCTGACTAGATCATGATGCCCTGTGTGGGGCCCTTCGCCAGTATGATGGTAGTGCTCAGCTATCTGGGCTGAGCAATGATGGTGCTGACCCTTCTTTTAGCCTATGTCGCAGGTGCCTGTGGCCCAAGCGAGGGTTCGGTGAACTCATCTAGGAGTTGCCGACCTAGGGCCCGGGGGCACCCTCTTCTTTTGGTTTGGACCTGCCATGGATTGGGTGATCGAGAGCGTCTGAGCTCTGGCTTGGGGCCACCTGATCACCCGGTGTGACACGCCCTTCTAAGGGCTTCGGTAGCAGGTCCCGGCCTTCTTAGGCGGATCCTTTCAGCCATAGGCCAGGGTGCAGGGAGCGCACCGAGCTCATTGGGAGCCATCGTTGGGTCAACCAATCAGTGGCTCCTGACCAAACTTCGAAGAGTTGGTTTGCTTTGAGAGCGTGCCGCCTAGGCGCCCGTCGATTGGGGGGCTGGGCTCTCTGTCTAGGGAGTTGGCATAGCCCCTGAGGCCATCGTGGGGCCTTAGGACTTTTTCATGCTTAGGCGAGATTGCAGCTCGGAGTTGTTGTTCCCTCATGGGGATGGGCTGCTACGACAATAGCCTCGGTGGCCTAGATTGCCATGCCCGTGCTACTAGCGGATAAGTCCATGAGAACCCCAAGTTTACGGTCATTCCATGCCTTGGTCGTGTCCCCTAGGGGAGATCCTTGGATTCTCAACCGAGCTATTTGTTCAGGTCCTGAGCCCATTCTGTCGAGCTCAGGGGCTCTTTTGTCTCCCTTGGTGGGTCACCTCAAGCAGCTCAAGGCCAATACTCGGACATCTTTCATTAAGACAGTCGGGACGCTTCTGGGCGTCTCGGCTATGGCCATGTGGGCCCATCTCCTAAGCACCCCTCGCACTTTAGTTTCTTCCCCGAGGTGGCCTTGAAGCTCGAGAGAGCCAACCTTGAACCCCAGATGATGCCCCTTTCTCTTGGGGGCGTCGCTTCCGCTCATCTCAAGTGTGGACTCCTATCAGGGGGTTAGAGGTACGAAAACATAATATGGGAAGAATGAGCTATGGGTAGAAGCGATGTAGCTGTTTGATGTTCCACGCATTGTTGTACTCTCCCCTTGAGATTTTGCTGATCTTGTACGCACCTGGCCAGATTACCTGTGAGACCTAGAACAGACCTTCCCATGGCGGAGACAGCTTGTGGCCTCTCTTAGAGGGGGCGACACTTCTGAGGACGAGATCACATACAACAAAAGAGTGTTTGTGTACCTGCCTAGCGTGGTAGCGGTGCAGTCCTTATTGATACATAGATGACCATATGACAGTGGTGTTTCGCTCCTCCTCAAGCATGTCGACGTCCGCCTAGTGCTGCTCCTTGGCCTGCTGCTTGTCGTAGAAACGAACGTGGGGCGGGTCAAAGTCAAGGTCGGAGGGGATGACTGCCTTGGCCCCTTAGACAAGGAAGAAGGGGGTGTAACCGATTGAATGGTTCACACTCATCCTGAGGTTCTAGAGCAGGGGTTGGAGTTTATCCACCCAACGGCAGGCATGGATCTTGAGTGTTGACGGTAGTTAATGTCAATCATAAACCATCAATATACCCTGCATAAATGATTAAAATAGATCACCAACATAGGTATACTATTTTAAACTAATGAGTTCCACGAGTTTTGGTGATTTATTAACTGCATGAGAATTTTATCAGAAAACTATCAAGGAGGACCTATTCGTCAAAGCAAATCACGTTTATCCGTAACCGGACCGACGTGGGAAGACTCTAGAAGACTCCAAAAGACAAACTAACGTGACCAAGCATGTGAGGATGAAATGTGAGGCCGACCGGCCCCACCTGTAGGCTGGCTGGCCTGTGGGCCCCACCTGTTAGCCCCTCCTCGCTACATCGGTTTGACACCGCCTTAAAGATTAAATCTACATCGTTGCTTAAGGTCGGTTTGATCCGAGGGTCCATAATTGATGTACCCTGCTATATATATGGCCCTATACCTCCTCTAGTAGAGCAATCCTGAATCTAGAAACACTGGGACACAATTCATATCCTCCTCATCAAGATCAGAGCCATCAATCAATAGAAGATTAGTCCCCCAAGATAGGATCTAGTCTTTGTAATTAGAAATAGTGAGATAGAGAATGAGAGAAGAGTTTGGAGGAAGTGTCGGCCTATCGGTGCTCTCTATGGCTTGTATCCTGACAGAGTCAAGTTCTATTTGAGCTTGCTTCTAATATTTCTCTGGTAATCAACTTCTGATTCAAGTAAGTAACTTGTTTATATTGTTCATCAGGTTTGTGACACTTTTTGAGTAGTTTAATCCTTGTTGCTCTTGGGTTAGAGTAGTATTCGCAGTGTAAGCATGGTGCTTAGACTCTATTACTCATGAATGTACCCTATATTTTGTATCGATGGTAGATCGCAAGGATGACTATATAGCCTTGTTGAGTCCTTCGTAGATCACCTCCTATTTAAAGGCCAAGCAGGACCTGGTTACTAGGAAACATACTCAGCATGTGTTTTTCCTTGTTAATATCCCTAGTTAAACAGTAGAAGACATAGCTTATCGAGGTTAGAACTAGAAAACACTAGTGATCCTTTCTATGCTCCTATTTATCTTAAGCCTTGTTGCTACTCCGGGTTAAGTTAGACATAGTTAAATTCACACACATTTCTTTGAGTTCGATATTCTAGAATACTTTTCGGTGAAGTGCTACATCGGTATCCGTGCACTTGCGGATTTATATGTGTGTGTTTAAATATACCAAGAAGCAATTCTAGCGCCGTTGCTGAGAAAACGGTTACTGAATTAACTCCGAACCTAGCTTAACCTTGTTTCTTTATCTTTTATTCTTTTCCTTTACTATGGATTTAGAATCCACTCCTATTCATCAATACACTGCACCTACAAGTGTACGCCTAGAGCCATCAAAATCTTCGAAGCCTATCCTAACACCTGGCTATGAACTGCGCCCGTGTTTAATTAACATGGTCCGAGATCAATCCTTTTCGGGTGAATATGATGAAAATATATACTTCCACCTATGTGAGTTTGAGCAGATCTGCGCATGCTTGCGCATTATAGGCATGTCATATGAAACCTTACGATGGAAGCTTTTTCCGTTCTCTTTGATGGGAAGAGCTAAACATTGTGTAACAACCCTAAAATTTGCTTCTCTTGAAATAGAGCTAAAATGATTTAATATTTTTGTGCTCATGAAAACATAAGGAAATAATAAATTTTCATTAAATTAAAATTTATCTTAAGATAGAAACATATTTGTTCCATTCATGCTGGTCGCACCTTGTGTTTCTATGTGCAAATTTTTACCTCCTTGACCTTAATCTTTATGTTCTAAGTCCCAACAATGTTTTCTTGAGCTCCAAATATTTTGTCTGACTTCCTCGTCTTTCAATTTATCTCTAGGATTTTTCTAGGGATTTTTCTAATCTTCGAAGCATTTTTCGTGATATAAATGGTAATTCTAGACTTTCTAGAATTATTTTTATTTCATGATATTAATTAATTTTGAAATTAGAAAAATCCGAGCCCAATTTTCCACCAACTCTCAAAGGCCCATAACTTTATTTACTAATGGGCTTAAATGATTATTTAGGCCTATTAGTGAAGGTGGATGGTGCAACATCAATTAGTACCATATTGCTAGTTGATGTAGATGTGGAGAGTTTTCCTCCCTATATATATGTACCAGCCCCTTGGGCAAAGCACACCAAAACTACTGTAAGGTGATCCCCTAGTTTGGGAAATCCCTTGTGTAGTAAATTAGATTTTTCTCCTCCTTCTCTTGCCGCCGTCCGCCGGTCCACCGCTGTCCTGGCCTATTCCCCTCCTGCCAGTCAGGGCCCTACCCTGCTGATCGGCCATGGCATGGAGGCCCTCGCATTCCATACGTCATGCACAAGGTTGAAGTCCAAGTAATTACGAGTTTGCCACTGGTTCGTATATCTCCGCCGTTTCTTCGTTTTAATTCCGATTCGGTTCGTTGAAGTTGTGTTAGATTCGTGTTGATGCGCTCTATTTAGAAATGCTAATGCTTTTTATGTCACATGTTTTTCCATATATAGTTAAATATTAAAATGATTTAAAGTTAATGTAACTAGTTTTATAATTAAAATCAATATAGGTTTTCTACTACATTGTTTTATATACAAATATTAATATGATTATTAATTGCTAATATAAATATGATTTTCAAATATAAATGTTCTTAGTTTAAACACGCATCATGTACAGCTTGTTTAGATGTTCTCACATACTTATTTTTTTTTGTAAAGTTAAAGTTTAACTTGCTTAATAAATTATGTGATAATATTTATAAGATAAAATATGGTTAGCTTCAACTCGATTTTATGTATAAATATGATTTGTTTAAACTAAATTAATGACTCCTCAATGTTTTTGTTTAACTAAAATAAATCAAGCTTGTAGTTGTAGGCTTTGTCTTTTATATAATATAAAACTCTTAGTAGTCGTTCTTTTCAACCATAACTCCATTTTCGGCATCTCTTATGTTCTCATGACCGTAGCAACTAGCTCTCTTTTAGTACATTGTTTTGTCTCATGCGGTGTACTGCTCTTAGTTGTCTCTATTTGTTTTCTTGTATGTGTGCTTGGTGTGCTACGATCTACGAGTAGAAGAAGAGCTGTCCAAAAGCGTTGGAGACTTAAAGACTAGAAGATCGAAGGTTCAACGAGGAGTTGACCATTAGTTATAAAGTAAGTGAAAGGCAAGTATAGAATGGGATCATCCTTATTGTCCTATTCACATTAATGATATTGCATGTGTTTACATTGATTACTACTAAGGATTTACTAGTACTTTGTTACCCAGTACCTTAATTCCTATAGGTTTATGCATTTGGGTAGTATGATGCTAGCGCTCAATTAAAGACCATGATCTTATAGCTTGACTAATGGTATATGCAATAAACACTAAAAGATGTTTTTTAGCAATAAGGAACAAGAAATCTAGAGCATAGTTTTTGTGACTCTCTAGATTCCTCTTCTTAAGGACTTATTTGTAAGTGGTCAATGAGACTTACAGTACAACCATGAGTGCTACATGGCTCTAGCTTTAGTCAAGTATGGGGACCTTTTCTAGCTTGTTAGTGGTTACCCATAAGGGAGCAAAAGGGGCATCCGAGTTGAGTATAGGACAACCTATGTTCCTATGTGTATAGCCATGAAGAAATTGTGCCATTCAAAAGGGGGTTCCTATATCTGCTTGCCAATTGGAAACCTAGTGGCCCTAACTTGTTAGACAAACCTTTGAAAGGCTTCATAGTGAACTCTGCCGTCCTTCCTTGGTAGTGGGTCAAGAGGCTGATCACCTCGAGCAAAAGGGTAAATCATGGCTCATGGGTAAAGATGTACAACCTCTATAGAGTGTTAAAACTGATATATCAGCCGTGCTCACGGTCACGAGCGGCCTTAGAACTCTTACAGAATAGATGATCACTATTGATTAATTATTTATGCTATTCATTATTCATGTTTACCTGATCATGTGTTTATATGGGCTTGTGATAAACTTGTTGCTACTCAATTGCTAAAATCATGACTCACAAAAAGATAATTGCAGTAAACCCATGTCAACCTTTTGAGCCTCATGAATCCCATGTTATATTTGTTGAGTACGACATATACTTATGCTTGCTTTACTTTACAATTATTTGGAAAAAAAATCTTGGATGGGTACCAGATTGCTAGAGTTTGAAGAAGTTAGGCTTGTGATCAACCAGTCAGTTGTCCATGTGGTTTTGGAGCCTTCGCCTGAAGATCAGAGTTGTCATTCCACTGTCTGCTATCTAAGGTTGTATTCTTTGTATTAATACGTTATCTAATTAAGCATTATGTTTTGATATTACCCTTATTTGTAGCTATATATGAGATTTGACTTCCTAGGCTCACATATGGTGTGTATTTGGTTTTGTTCTTAAAACTGGGTGCTACAAAGTGGTATCAGAGCAATGCTGACTATAGGACACAAGTCTAGTTCGAAATTGGCCATCTTAAGGTTTTGAAATTGTTATAACATCCTTGCTCTATAAACCTTGATATTTTCTTCTATACTATATCCTTATCCTTGCTATTCATCTCCTCCTTGTTGTTGGTTTTAAAGACTTGTTCTCACCCTCACTCCTCGCTTTGATATGCTTTTAGAACCTTCTCTTACCATCTTCTTGCGTCATCGAAAGAGGAGCTTTAGGATCTTTGCCCTTAATATGGAGAAAACGATAGTATCGCTAGTTGAGTCAATGTTTGAAGTGTGAACCTTTATTGTTCAGTTGGTTGTTATTATGTTTATGCATGTTTTGGATCTTTGTAATGATTGTAATGGTCTTGTGGATTTTCCACAATTTCATTTAGTCTATAGGCCTAAGGTATAAGGACTAATGAAATAAATAGTCGGCTTTTGTTTACCTTATGTTTTCTCTATCCTATCTTTCAGAGCAACCTATCTTTATCGTCTTATATCTCTATTTTTGGACAACCAAAAATCATGGAAAAATTCTGAACGACATTAGACTTCAATATATTTCTCTAACCTCAAGAAAAACCCTGATAGTTGTTTTTTTAAGAGTTACAAAAATCACAAGGCGATACATTTGTGTTGTCTAAAACCTAGAATAGTTTCTGGTATGCACTATTTTAGACTACCTTAACTGCGAAATCTGATGAAGTGTTCTACACCAAAGTTGTAGGGAATTTGATCAGCTTTCCAACGGTAAAAAGTACGACATCATTGGATTGATAGAACTCAAGTTATGGCTGTTTTAGTGCACTGCTGTTTTTCTGATCGCGAGGAATACCAGGTTACTTGTTCCTATTTATGCACATGCTCACCCGGAAGAAGATGCATGCTACTCTTTGGTGTCCTCTAGTTTATCTCTTCTTAAGGGGGGTAGCCAAGTTAAAGAAGTTGCAAGATGAAGGATTCAAACATTACAACGCTTCACTTGGAAGAATCCGTTATCCCCATGGTGGAGAAGTCACTATCAAGTGCAGGCATCTTTTCCCAGGATTGATGACTTGTTGGAACATTTACAAGGAGCTCATGTATTCATCAAGATTGATCTAATTCAAGTTATCATCAGTTGGGAGTTCAATCTTCAGCATACCCAAGACAAGTTGGCATTGATGACGTAAGGAGATATCGGACATCTGTAGTTGGTTCTACGATGACTCAGAAAACCTCACTGTCACACCAAGCCTAACAAGTAAGTTTTGGTTGAAGTAAGTTCTTTTCTAGGATGGAGGAATTATGAAAGTTGGAAACCACCCAAGGATGTGAGAGAGAACTTAGAGTTTTCAATGAGATTTGGTTAGAGGTTCATGGGAGGTTTATCCAAGATCATCAAGATATTTATAGAGCTACTAGAGATGATTTTAAGTTCGTTTGGATCAAGAAACCTTAGGTAAGTATTTGAAGGAGTCAAAGAAGAGGTTGAAGTAAAACCTATGTATAAGCTTTGCCAGATTAGGACAAGAGTTTTTCTATCTACTGTGATGCACATTGTCAAGGTGTGGGATGTGTCCTTATGCAAGATGGGAAAGTACTCATCAAAGTAGTAAAGGAATTGAGTTGAACAATTTGACTCATGAAATGGAGCTACGTGTGGCATCTACAAGGACATGAGAGTATGTTTTCACAAAAGTTCGGACTGAAACTTGGGACATCATCATTGGGTTGGAGTAATCAAGGATGGTGACTTGGAAAGGTGCTATCACCTGGAGAAATAAATGTCGTTGCTGATGACCTTAGCAAAGGAGAGTTGTGCTAAGAAGATTCGGATGACACCAAGGAATAAGTAATTGTGTTCATGGTTTGAGCATCTTAACCAGAGGCTAGTCATTGATGTTTTGAAGTTGGTAGTAGAGCATACTTTAGAAAAAGAATTTCACAAAGGCACATTGGAATTGTTACTAAGAAAAGAAGCTACCCGAGAAAGTGAAAAAAATCCAAAGACATAGTATCCCTATCTCCTTGTTGACGTCTTCTGAATCTTGAGGATGAGATTCATCTCAAGGGGGGTAGAATTGTAACACCCTAAAATTTGCTTCTCTTGAAATAGAGCTAAAATGATTTAATATTTTTGTGCTCATGAAAACATAGGGAAATAATAAATTTTCATTAAATTAAAATTTATCTTAAGGTAGAAACATGTTTGTTGTATTCATGCTGGTGGGTCAAGAGGCTCATCAGCTCGGGCGAATGGGTAAATCATGCCTCATGGGTAAAGATGTAAAACCTGTGTAGAGTGTTAAAAACTGATATATCAGTCGTGCTCACGGTAACGAGCGGCCTTGGAACTCTTACGGAATAGATGATCACTATTGATTAATTGTTTATGCTATTCATGATTCATGTTTACCTGATCATGTGTTTATATGGGCTCGTGGTAAACTTGTTGCTACTCAATTGTTAAAATCATGACTCACTAAAAGCTAATTGCAGTAAACCCATGTCAACCTTTTGA
Source organism: Miscanthus lutarioriparius (assembly GCA_904845875.1). Lineage (NCBI taxonomy): Eukaryota > Viridiplantae > Streptophyta > Magnoliopsida > Poales > Poaceae > Miscanthus > Miscanthus lutarioriparius. The sequence goes on along the minus strand of CAJGYO010000012.1, from coordinate 70,362,133 downwards.
GCCTCATGAACCCCATGTTATATTTGTTGAGTACGACATGTACTTACACTTGCTTTACTTTACAATTATTTGGACAAAAATCCTAGATGGGTACCAGATTGCTAGAGTTTAAATAAGTTAGGCTTGTGATCAACCAGTAAGTTGTCCCTGAGGTTTTGGAGCCTTTGCCTGAAGATCGGAGTTGTCATTCTACTGTCTGCTATCTAAGGTTGTATTCTTTGTATTAATACGCTTTCTAATTAAGCATTATGTTTTGATATTACCCTTATTTGTAGCTATATGTGAGATTTGACTTCCTGGGCTTACATATGGTGTGTATCTGGTTTTGTTCTTAAAACCGAGTGCTACAATTGGTATAAATCAAACCATAAGAAGTAGACATGGAGATTGGGAAGCCTTATGTTCTAGCTTTTGCTTGAATTTGTTTTCCATCTCTAGAGTAGTCAGCCTTCGTTCAGAGGTTCTATGTTTTACACACAAAAAAAGAATCTCTTGGCACGTCATGGCATCACTTTAATGATCTTATTAATACTGGGCCTGACCTTGCCATTCAAGACCCCATTCTTCTTCAACACTTTTATATGGGTCTTAATTGGGAAACCTCTAAGTTTTTTGATATAGCTTTAGGAGGTTCATTCTTGCATATGTCTGCCAATTTGGGGACAAGAATTCTTAATAAAGTTTTAGAGAACATCCCATTACCTAAAGAAGTGGAAGAGAAGCTACTAGAGGCAGAATCCTTGATAGCTAAAATAGAATCCTTGCTAAACCCATCACATACTTCAGCTGTCCCAAATCCTGAACCACCGAAAAAGGAGGAAACTCTACTTTTGGATTTTCTGCTTAAATTCGAGGATTAACTTTTTGCCGAATATGGAAACACCTCGAATTATCATAATATTAGGAAACCCGAAAGCCAAGGAAGTCATCACCCCATGAAGAAATCTTTGACCCATCTGAGGAAGTTTTCCTTAAAAATACTATGAAAGTGGTAGTGTCAATAATAAGCAATGAATGGTTAGAAGAATCAGAGCTTCCCTCTAAAGTGATTCGCCTAGACTCCTCTTCTATTTCCATTCACTACAAAATTAACAAAGCTCCTTTCGATGCTCTTTATAATCTAGTTGTGGGTGTTAATATCATGTCTGCATCTTTTGCCCATGATTTATTAAAGGACATGCCATTGACCCCAACAACAAAATCATTGAAAAGCCTTTCAGAACACATTCTCCCAAGTTTGGGAATACTTTATGTCCTCCCTATCTAGGTAAAAGGAACCAAGGTTCATCTGAGCTTCTATATCTTTAATATCATGGAGTTTGACCTGTTGATAGGACAACCAATTGAAAGACTTATTCAAGAAGGACAAACAGGAAAGTTGAAAATAAGCCTTAGGAGAAACTTTAAAGTTTCTCTACCCATCACACATTCTCTAAATATTGAGACTGAGCCAAGTCCCGAGCAAGATCCAATGGAAGAGGTTAATGTCGCATCTCTTGATGATTTTATTGAATCCAGTCTTAAAGAAGATGCCCAGTTCTTCATCAAAGAAGAGGACAACAATTCTATAGAACCTGAACCCTTAGATGAATTGCAGGAACCACATAAGCCCGCCATTGAGCTTAAACCCCTGCCTTCTGGTCTTAGATATGCTTTTCTCAATAATGATCAGGATTCTCCTATGATCATAAGTGATAAACTTTCTCAGGAAGAATCCCTCCGCTTGCTAACTGTTTTAGAAAAGCATCGCTCTGCTTTTGGCTACTCACTCCAAGATCTCAAGGGAATTAGCCCTGCTCTTTGCACACATCGCATCTCTATAGACCTAGATTCTATACCCTCTAGGGAGCCACAGCGTAGGCTTAATAATGAGATCAAAGAGCTTGTTAAGAAAGAAGTTTTGAAACTCTTGCATGCCGGGATCATCTATCCCGTCCCAAATAGTGAGTGGGTTAGCCCTGTACAAGTTGTGACTAAAAAGAGAGGCATGACTGTTGTTAAAAATGAAAAGAATGAATTAATCCCACAAATAACTGTCATAGGATGGCAGATGTGTATAGACTACCAAAAACTTAACAAGGCAACAAAGAAAGATCATTTTCTGTTGCCCTTCTTTGATGAAATGTTGGAGCGACTGGCAAATCACTCTTTCTTCTATTTCCTTCATGGGTATTCATGTTATCATCAAATACCGATCCATCCTGATGACCAAAGCAAAACCACCTTTACATGTCCATATGAAACTTATGCTTATCGTAGAATGTCTTTTGGATTATGTAATGCTCCAACTTCTTTCCAAAGATGCATGATGTCTATATTTTCTGATATGATTGAAGAAATCATGGAAGTTTTTATGGATGATTTTTCTATTTATGGAAAAACTTTTGATGATTGTCTTGAAAATTTAGACAAGGTTTTGCAAAGATGTAAAGAAAAGCACTTAGTTGTTAATTGGGAAAATGTCATTTCATGGTTAGAGAAGGCACAGTGCTTGGACACTTGGTGTTCGAATGAGGGATTAAGGTAGACCAAGCTAAAATTGAAGTAATTGAGCAGTTACCTACTCCCACAAATATCAGAGGGATTTGTAGTTTTGTTGGTCATGCGAGGTTTTACTGCCGCTTTATAAAAGATTTTTAGATATTGCTAGACCACTTACAAATCTTTTGGCCAAGGATGTTCCATTTGAGTTTGATGATGCATGCTTGAAATCTTTTGAAATTCTTAAGAAAGCACTCATCTCTACACCAATCATTTAACCCCCTGATTGGTCTTTATCTTTTGAAATTATATGTGATACTAGTGATTATGTTGGTGGGGAAGTTTTGGGTCAAACAAAAGATAAGAAGCATCATGCAATTGCCTATGCAAGCAAAACTTTGATAGGACCTCAACTTAATTATGCAACCACTGAAAAGAACTCCTGGCTATTGTTCTTCCTACAGACAAATTTAGATCTTAGTTAGTAGGTGCCAAGGTGATTGTTTACGCTGATCATGCTGCTTTAAAATACCTGCTCACTAAGAAAGTTGCTAAACCTCGACTTATAAGATGGATTTTGATACTCCAACAATTTGACTTAGAAATAAAAGATAAAAAGGGAGTAGAAAATTCTGTTGCCGATCACTTGTCCAGAATGCAATTTAAAAATCCACAAGAATTACCCATAAATGATTCAAACGTGTGAAATTAACTACAGTCTAATCTTAACTAGGGGTAGCAACAAGGCTAAGGATAAATAGGAGCATAGAGAGGACTACTAAGGTTCTCTAGTTCTGACTTCGGTAAGCTATGTCTTCTACTGTTCAATTAGGGATCTTACTAAGGAGAAACACATGCACAATATGTTTTCCTAGTAACAAAATCCTGCTCAGCCTACAAACGGGAGATGGTCTACAAAGGACTCAATGAGGCTACAAGAGTCACCCTCACGATCTACCACCGATCTAGAATGTAGGGTACATCTACGAATAACCGAGTCTAAGCACCATGCTTACACTATGAATAATACTTTAACCCAGGAGCGACAAGGATTAAAGTACTCAAAAGTGTCGCAAACCTAAAAAACAATATAAACAAGATGCTTACTTGAATTAGAAGTTGATTACCAGAGAAATCTCAAAAGCAAGTTCAAGATGGACTTGATTCCTCCAGGGTACAAGCCGTAGAGAGAGCACCGACAGGCCGACACTACCACCAAACTCTTCCCTCACTCTCTAGCTCCCTATTTCTATTTACAAGACTAGATCCTATGGAGGACTAATCTTCTCTTGATAGCTGGATCTGATCCTGATGAGCATGATATGAATTAGGGTTTTAGGATGGCTTTAGGGAGGGGGGTAGGGGCTGCTATATATAGGGGGATACATCAATTCTAAGCCCTTGGATCAAACTAACTTAGAACAACGGTGTAGATTGGACCTCAATGGTGGTGGGAAACCGACGTACGAAGCGGAGGCTGACGAGTGGATCCCATAGGCCATTTTCTGGATAAATCCTCCTGCACATATTCACCAAAGCTTATGGAATTCATTAGTTTAAACTCCTATTCCTATGTTTGGTGATGGAATTAAGTATATATATAGGATATGTTGACGGTTTATAATTGATGTTAATGACCATCAAAAAGCCCCCCCAATCTTAACTATTGCCCGTCCCTGAGCAAAGGTAAACTCAGCTATGGATCAGGACTTGCTACAATGTTTTCACGCCTCAAAAGTACACATGCATTCAAACAAGAATTCTCCTCTGAATTAGAATAAACTGACCTAACTTTCAAACTTACCCATATTATTGTTGGTGGTCCTTAACTCGATATTTTACCCTCCAAAGTGCATTAAAATGACAACATTTTAGGCTACATCATAACAAAATATTATTTTATCTAACAAGTTCCATGTGTTTTGGTGCTCTCTTTTGTTTTGCAGGACATAAACACAAATGCATGGAACATTTTACTGAAAGGCGCTTTTCGACGCTGATTTGCACAAAGGAACAATAAAGACGCCCAACAACTCAACTGATTCAGACGAAAAACCTCCAAGGAGCGAACCATGTCCAGCCCACAGCCCACCATGCGAAGACGGTGGCGAGGGGGCTTGGTCAGGGGGCGACCAACCCTAGGGTTGCCAGACCCCCCATTGGCACCTCTCGGTCACCCCTTCAACAAGCGGTGGAGGTAGGGACTTCTGTGGCAAAGCCACCTAATCTAATGCCTCCCAGGAGTACTCGTCTTCCATTAGACACTAAGTTCTCAAGGGAGGACGCCAAATTGCATGGTTCCGTCGAGCACACCCCATGGGAGAACCTGAAAATCCACATTTTCCATCAGGATCACAAATGAGAGAATAAAGCTTACATCATTATTAGCCATTTCTTACATGACTTTCCATGTAACATCAGAGTATAATATTTATTATTTATGATAGCGGAATATGAACATGTTATCAGAGTTATGAACAATTTAAGTTAACAGCGGAATATAAACTTGTGATTAGAATTACAGCGGAAATAAATATCTATTCATGACATGAGGAAGCATTGATATATAAACTATGACAACAGATTAAAAAACTTTCATTTATAAAAACATTTGGTGAGAGTTATAAATAAAGACTATGATCGCAGCGTAAAGGAATCCTCTCTGAGCCCACCAGGAGGGATCCACACACAAGAGTCAGCTCTAGCATCCACCTATCACCTACAATAGGGGAAATAAAACCCTGAGTGCTCAATTGTGCTCAGCAAGACTTACCCGACAGAAGGAAAGAAAAGACTCCAAGGATATGCAAGGCTATCTGGCTTGTGCGTTTATTACATCTGCTGGAGCATTACTAAATGTGCGTCCTTATATTTGATTTTATTAGCAGTCATCATTAGTTCATTAACTAACCATTCTATGTAAGCACCTGTGCTACTTTCAAGCAGGTAGTAAGCAATCAGATTTCCTTTTACCATCTTTCATCTTCCAGTTCTTACTACGGTGCTAGAGTGTAGATAAGTCGTACCGACACGGTAGCGATTCGCGAATCAATGAGCCTAGCTGGGTACCCCAAAACACACGCCTCACTTGTACCCCAGGCACAAGTAGGACCAACCCACTACCCTCCTGTCACGGGGTCTAGGTCCCTGTCCAAACTTGGACTCCAAGCCCCCGGCCCTGAGTCCTAGACTCAGTGTGGTGCAAGGACCTCCACCTAAAACTGCCCTAAAAGTCGGTCCAGAAGAGTCGGAACCCATGACAAGAGAGTAACAAGTCTTCCCTACGCCCATACCCAAGTATATGCTCAGGATAATAAGTCTGTGACTCGCCTAGAGTCCAATGCAATGGTCGGTCCTTAACTGACACAGATAGGGAAAACAGTGTAACCAAGCTATGCCTCGTTAACCGTAGGACACAACCTCTTACACCCACCAATACCCAAATCATATCCCTGTCTGGTCTCCACTTTTCCTTTCACCATTTATATATTCCAAGTGATAATAATACAGTAATACATTTCCTATCTCTTGCGAGTGATAGGCAATCACTCGACTTCTACCGGAGTCCTATAGCATAGCAATCTACACGATCTTGTCAAACTAGTAAGAATCATGGGATAAAGATATATATATGCAAGTGGGTTTCATTCAACTCCTTAAAACTTAATGCACAAATATAATTTAAAGTGCAGAAAAGTAGGGGTTATGCACCGGGGCTTGCCTAGGTAAGATATATACTAAAAAGTTAGTATCTGCATCTTCAGATCATCCACCATAAACTGAATAGAAAGCCCATTGCATCATCTCCTAGAGAGAATACCATTACACCATATTCAAATTCCCAATCATCCTTCAATTGATCCGTTGATCCATCATTGTACATATATGATATGCATTGATGCAAATGATGCAACAGATAATTAACAAGGCAACAACTCTTAAAACATAGTACATACTACAAACTAACAAGCTATCTCTAATGACTAACGTACTAATCTATGTATCAACCTCATTGAGAAAGGTGTCATTTCTCAACAAGTGTTTTAGTTATACAATTCTAATGTGTTTCTTTATTCTACCCTATCGATTTAATCTTTATTCGAAATAGGGCATCATTATCCATCTAACAACTAATTATTCTGGAGCTACAAAAATTACAGTGAGTAACTAATATTATTAGGAGTTTACTGTAAAATTTTCAGAGTCAACACTATCATCATTTTCTCACAAAAATTCCACAAGTTCACATTTTAATAATATTAAACATTTAAAATAATTAGAGCAACCCTAAAAACATACAAAACTTATACAAACAAAATACACTATTAGGTAGATCATGATTTTAGAAACTTAACAAAATTGGTTTGGTATTTTTGTGATTTTTCTACGCTTTATTTTCAATTTTTGAAGAACACTGGATTAACAGAACGAAAATCAACACCAAAAAGAAAAAGGGCATACACGGCTTGACTCGGCTCGCAGGCGCGCGCGCGACCAGCTGGCCAGGCCCGGCCCAGTGGCGTGGTAAAGGGCGCGGTGGCCCAAGTGGGGGTGGGGCACGCGCGCAGACAGACGAGGAGGCCGGCGACCCACGTGGACGACGAGTGCAGCCCAACAAGCCAGCCCAGATGCGACGCCAGCAGACCAGCCCAGCGCGGCCTGCCCAAACTGACCTGGTGAATATGCAAAAATGACCCTACGCTTTTCCTTATTTAACTCGAGGTATACAACACTATGCGATACTATTCATATGAGTCTCTTGTTTCACACCTAGAACCTGTAATAGTTCTTATTCACACTTTCTCACCTGCTCTCTTTCCCTAAAAGCAGAGCACGGAGTAGAGGCACCGGCCAGTGGTCAATCCTGGCGGGGGAGGGCACGGCGATGGTGGGAAGCCCTCCGATGAGTTGCACGGGAACCCACGCGGCCTCGGGATGGCCGCGGTGAGACCTAAGCTGGCCCTTCGCAGCCTGCCCGCGCGAACCATGGTGGCGGCAAGCCGGCTGTGGCGGCGCCAGCTAGATGGACGGCAGTAATGGCACTGGTAGGGCGGCTCCTCGGCACCGGGCAGCATGGCATGCTCACGCGCGTGGTGGCGGCGGTGGAAATGGCCACAGTGGGGCACGACGGTGGCGCGGCCACGACGGGCGCTGCGAGCGGAAGGCGCGGCGACGGTGGAAGGCACTGCAACTCGGGCGCGCTCACGAGAGGGGGGGGGAACCGGCGATGGCGCTCCAAGGCGTGGTGGCTATTGCGCTAGGAGGGGCAGCACCGAGGGGCGGCGGTCCAGCGTGGACCGGGGTGGGCACGGCGGCCACACACGGCCGTAGCAGGGTAGGAAGGGGAGGGGTGCTGGTGCTACACGAGGAGGTACAATGCTGTGGAGCGTAGCGGGGCTCGGGAAGAGCCATGGGTGCGAGGAGGAGCGAGGCGAGGCAGAGTAGCTCGGCGTCGTGGTTTGCTCTGGCAGTATGGGGCTCTGATCTCCTCCGGCGGGATGAAGAAGGAAAGGAGTGGGAGGTGGGGTCCATGCCATGCACGACGCGATAGAAGGACAAGGCACCATGGGGTTCTGCTATGCACTAGGAAGAGGAGTAGCTGGGTCCGAGCAGCGGTGGCTAGCGGTAGTGCAGGGCAGGGAGATGTCCCGTCCTCGCTGTGGATCAGTCCAGTCGCTAGTCAATAACTAAACCATGACAGACAGCTGATGACCAACTTTAGGGACATCTCATAGCTCAGAATTAATCATGCTCTTTGGATTATGCAAGATTGTACTATGTATAGTAGTAGTAGCAGCAAACACATGGGCATCGCGTGGCTCTGCTGGCGGCGTGAGTGTGCGTGAGATGACGCGACGCGGACATGAATGATAGCAATTTTAAAAGATCTAAATCCTATCAACTACGACCAATAGACATCTCACGCGATAGCTCATACTCTATACCAAGCCATGGAACAAAATATTAGGTTGCTATGTAATTATTTCTTTATCACTAATATCCATACACACATGCATATATTTATTGTATGTTTAAACATATACTTATCTATAGAGATACACTCAGAGAGAAATAAGGATGTACACTACTTTAATTAATATAGCAACATGCTTATTAAAACGAATCACATGAGTGTATATATATACCTATATATATATATCGGTTACTAATTTAGACAATTAGCAACATCTAGGCACAAGAAAAATTTTAACAAACCTCGAATTTAAATTTGATTTAAAAGCTATATATATATCGTTCTATTTAATAATATATTTTATTTCATTCAATTTTTGAGTTCTCTTCTACTCTAATCTTGCTCTAATTTATTATTAACAAGTTAATAATTACATGTTTAGTGTTAAAAGAGCTCATGTAACATTGGAGGTGTTACAACTGCACGCTAGGAATAGCCATAGCACTGCCCTTGCTCCTTGTATAAATAGAGGGGCCCCCTCTATAACACACACCTACCTTGTGTTTCATCTTCACACATTTTGTAGTAGTGTCCGTCTAGGTGTCTCTCACCTAGTTGTAGTATAGAAAGAGGGAGAGAGGAGAGGAAGAGAGTGGAGGAGGTGCCAGGTTTGTCGGAGCCTCCTCTACCTTGTACCTCTACGGAGCCGACTCATCTTGAGTAGCCTCCAGGTTTAACTTTTGGTAATTCCAAGATTTCTATTTGATCAAGTTCATTGCTTACTTTACTTTGCTTATGGGATCTCCGCTTGACCGAGTGCTCTAGTCTTAAGATCTGGACTAGAGTAGTAATCGTTAGCGTAGACATGGTGTCTAGGCTAGTGTTTACCTGAGTTTGCACCCAATCCCACGGAATAGTTGTGGTAGCCCAAGAGGTGATAGCTCTGACCAGGCCTTTGTAATCCACCATGTTTGGATTGGAGTTTTCGTAGAGCTTTTGGTAGCCTTCCCCTGATCACCTCTTCCCAGTCTTTTCGAGGATCGAAAAGGTACTGCTGCTCTGAAGTAAGTGAGTTTAGCATGACTGAATCTTGGTTATCTAGTTCATCTTGGGAAAACCTTAGGAAACCCATCTCTAACCACAAAAACACTTTTACCTTGGACGACCTTGATCCTTTCTAGTACACTTCTCGTTCCCTGTGGAAATACGATAACCTAAATACTTTCGGGTGAAAGCTAGAGCGGTATCCGTGCGCTTGTGGATTTATCTGTTTGTGTTAACAAATACCAATAATTACCTTCAACCATGGGGCTTCTTAGCCTTCACTTGGGTGTTGAGCAATTGAGAGACAAAATGATCAAGTCAAGCACTATGTCTCAAGTTCTTTGTTCAACCATTGTTCGAGAGTTTTTGTAAGTTTTCAAAATAAAACTCAGATATTCCATTGTATGACACTCTCAAGTCTCTCAATATATGTGGTATTTGTCGATTCTCACCAAGGCAATAATGATGTTATGCCTTTTTCTCTTCAGACCACTAAGGCTTATGTGGAGTTCATATGTAGGGAGAAAGCTAGAGCATACTTGCATTGCATATATTATAAAGTCAAACCTCGGATCCAAAGAGAGTTGAGTCATACAATCAAATCAAAATGTGCATGCATGTGGATATATGGTGGATATATATGGTAGCTATCGTAATTCTACTTTGCTCCTTAAAAACACCTCTCTCATTTGAATCTTGGAAACACTAGCTAGAGAACAGGGGCTATCTTATTCATCTCTTTATTTTTTTAGGCTGGCATCTAAGTACCCATTGTTTTCAATATCTCGAACACTTTTGTGTCCATTTTTTTCTCAACTAATTTTTTATGAAATTTTTTTGCATAGCCCCATGTCTCTTTTCTGCAACAAAACTTTGAGAGAGATATCAACTAGAACTTGGAGCTTTATTTGGTAGATGGAAAACCTATCAAGAATTTTTTTGGTGTTTACTCCTAGTGTAGGAGTAGAACATTTTTGGGTGGATCTAGATGGAAGGCATGTTTTTGCGCCTACCCCCAGTGTAGGAGTAGTGCATATTTGGGTGGTGTGTGCATGATCTTGATTTTAAGAGCATGACAAACCTCTCATAAGGGTCAACAAAGCTTGACAAAACTCAATGCAATGCAAGCAGCATGATAGTGGAAGTTTTTCTAGCCTAAATAATATGTATGGCTCTAGTAGGAATTCAAGCTTTGTCATACAGGAACTCATCATGTTGCATTTTTGGGTTTTTTCCAAAGATAAATCTTGAGAACTTTAGTGTTACTTGGAACAAGATAAACAGTAGCTTAGACCTTCTCATATCATATCCGTCAATTACCTAGACTTAGATTAAGCATATGCTAGACATGAGTTTCAAGTTCAGAGTAAATCCTTATATCAAAACAATCTTATCCAAAACTCAGGAGAATTCAAGGCTGAAAACTAGGTACTTGAAAGGAATTACAACAAGCAACTATTCATCATTTCCATTTAAGAGATTATTCAGAGTCCTCTTTATTTTATTTAGCTCTTAAAAACAAATTAAACAAAAACTAGACATACCCTTTTATTTTGTTTTCATTCATCATTTTTTAACTATTTAGAAGAAACTACAACCTAAAATAAAGGGGAAAAATACTTACCTAGATACACGGGAGTGCTTCTCCCCCAAGCTAGCTCTTTCAGTGAGGGTTCGGAGTTGTAAGTCCTTCGAACCGGACTTCTCCTTATAAAATTCATTGATCAAGTACCTTAGTTTGCTCTGAAAAACGAGGATTCTTATGGTGGCACCTATACTAGTGATGTCACCTTCTTCCGCCAAACCTATTTTGGTTTTGAGTTTTGATTTTGGTTTGATAGGTTCAAAATCTTCACTTGTACAAAATCTTCACTCCCCCCACACTTTGGTTGAAGTGTGTACTGCTCATAAAGACAAGGTAGAGATCAAGTTCATGGGCTCTGTTGGTGGGAAAACACCAATAGAACTAAAAATTTATTTATTCTTGTCTATCCTTAGGCACATTGAACAAGATGAAGTTGATGTTGTATGCTTTGTTCAGTTATAACATGAGATCAGAAGATTGAGCATGAATGTAGCATTTAAATACATTTGGCTAAGAAGGTTGAGTTGCTTAACCTACGGAAAGATTGTCTATCTTTACATAATGTATCAATCTTTACATGATTATGACTATCATCTTCTAGAGATAAGGTGTGCACTTTTTAGCTCATTTGGTTAAGACTATGAGATCAAGAAAGTGGTGCTAGGAACAAGCTTAAAGAACTAAACATGTTGAGTTAATCAGGTTGGATCAAGTAAGTTGTAACTCGAACATGTTTGTTTCTTAGTTATGTGCCTACCAGAATCAAGGAAAATTCTTTAAATAATGACCATTTTACTTTAGGATGTTACCTTTGTCATTAGAGCATGATGACACCATATGACGAAGGGTAGATGACTCATGATGGTCCTTCCCTTTTACTTGAAGTTTTCCTTCTTCGGCTAGCCTCGCATCTTGAGTTGTTCATGAGCTTCTTGTCTCTTGTTGATTTGTTCGTCTACTTCCTAGGAGTGAGTGCTTTGGTTGTAGATCATGTTTTATGACACTCATCTTCTTCCTCTTTGTTGGATGGACTTCTTCCATCCATGTTTAATGAGTTGTGTCTTCTTTGTGCAAAGTTATTGGAATTCATCATGCACCTTGCTTCATCTCTGATTTGAATTTATATCATGACTTACCCAAATTGAATTGAGAGTTTCCTGCAGGGGTTTGTCCAACAAAATATCCAGTATCTACTAAAGCACACTCTTGGTTCAAAATTAAACTAGGCACCATGTCTAATTTAATCTAGGAAAGCATTTTAAACTGTCCAACAAAATATCCAGTATCTACTAAAGCACACTCTTGGTTCAAAATTAAACTAGGCACCATGTCTAATTTAATCTAGGAAAGCATTTTAAACTAAGCACCGCGCTTAACTTAGAAAGTCTTTGGAAGTAAGATCAGCACCCCTAAACTAAGCACCATGCTTAATTTAAAAGATGTATGAACATACTCCAAACCTTAAGCATACTATAGCAAACAAAGGTAGCATGAAAGCATTATAGAGATTTATTCAAATAGAGATGAAAGAGCATGATTGTTATTTAGCAAATTGAGCATGGCTTGAAGGTAGAGATAACCAAGATAATTTAGCAACATGGCATGAAATGTTTTTAGAGAAGTCTATCCCCCAGCTTGAATTTTGTAGCAAAATCAAGTTTGGATGATAGAACTCTCATGTGTGAATGTGATTCAATGTTGCATGATGATTGGTTGGACATACCTTGCACCGTCCTCCTTCGTTTTTTTTGCTTCAAACCTAGAATGGTTAGTCACAAAAATACCTGAAGGAATACTTTCACAATTATATTTCTATGCTCATTTCACAAGGGCATTACAGCAAAAAGATTGTCCTTAAGAAACCTTTGAATTGCTCTTCAAGTTGGTGAAGTGGTTTCCCCTCCAACACCAGTCTTTATGTACCTATCTCAAGATTCATGCCAACACACAACAGGATCTACAATATTTATGATAAACAAACACATCTACAACCACCCTTTCAAAATCTTTATGAATAGGAAGAATGAGGGGGTTGAAGATCTCATGCGTGGCAATGTTGGGAGACCAATTGATTAAGGAGTTTTCTCACATGAGCATGGATTTAATGAGGTGTTCATGAAGTAGCTTCCATGCTCGTTGATGTCATCTTCCTTTTCAAGCTTCAAGGTTGATTCTTCATGAATGTCCAAAATTTCCCTTAGATTGGTGACTCTTGGGTTGATCTTATCTAAGGCCTCCTCCTAACTCGGATGAGTCATATTTATTAAGGAGATTGACTTAAGCTCACCCTTTGGATCTAAATCTGGTATGGGTTCTACCCTTAATGACTCGTCCTCGTCCAAACATTCTTTTCTTGAAAAGGCATATGAGTCCTTAATATCCTCCAACCATTGTTGTTGCTCTTCTAGGTCATCCTTGTGGCCTTCATGACTCCTATGCTTTGGGTATCTTAGTAGATTTCTAGGATCATTATGAGGCTCAGGAGAAAGAGCACAAGAGGGATCATCGGGGTCAAGGATGGGTTTGGATAAGACATCTAATGTGGGTATAGAAGGGGAGAAGATAGGATTGGCTTCTAAATGACTTAGCCCTCCTTCTATGGCATCACTTGACATGCCACCATTGAGTTTTTCTATATGTTCCCCATAGGAATTTGATTTAGGACGCTTTTTAAGAGATTCCTTCTTGAGAGGATTTTAATTATATTCACTCGAAGGTCTCTTATGTATCTGAAAGTTTAAGCTTTTCCCCAAAGCAGCATCAAAAAGATCATTCTTAGTTTCAAAAGGGATTTCCAAAGGTTGAATTTCTTCTTCCCTTGGAGGATTTTGGGGTATTGATGGATTGGGATTGATATCTAAATCTTGGAATGGTTGTGATTTGGCTATCGAAACTTCCTCTTCTTGATTGGGAGATGATTCCTTCTCTTCCCCAGGGAGTTCATCATGAATGCTAGTGTAGGGAATGCGTCCAATAATTTTGTCAAGGATAGTCCTTGCCTTACTAGCAGATAAATGAAGGAAAGCTCCTCTAGAGGCCATATCAAGGAAATACATGGAATCCTTGTTAAGACCCATGTAAAAATGTTGAAGAAGTATAGGGTCTTGAATGGCAAGGTCAGGGCCTATGGTGATGAGGTCATTAAAACAAACCCACAATGTGCCAAGAGATTCTTGTTCTTTTTGTTTAAAATATAGAACCTCGAATCGAAGGCGGACAACTCTAGAGATGGAAACTAAAACTAATCAAAATTTAGAGCATAATATTTTCCAATCTCCTTGCATACTTCTTACGGTTTGTCTTTCCATCGTTTAGCTCTTCCCATCAAAGAGAATGGAAATGACTTCCACCTTAAGGTATCATCAGACATGCCAGAGATATGCAACATGCACAGGTCTGTTCAAACTCTCATAGGTGTGAGTATGGGGTTTCATCGTCTTTTCCTGAGAAGGATTGTTCCCAAATCATTTTTATAAAACACGGGCACAACTCATAGCCGGGTGTTAGGATAGGCTCTACAGATTTTGGTGGCTCTAGGCTTGTGCTCGTGGGTTTAGCATATTGATATATAGGTGTGTTATCCATGTTAAAAGAAAAATTAAAACAAAAAGATACAAAGTTAAGCTAGGTTCGTAGTTAACTTAGCAACCGTTTCCCCGGCAATGGCGCCAAAAAGCTTGTTGGTATATTTAAATGCACACAGATAAAGATCCACAAGCGTATGGATACCGCTGTAGCTTTTACACGGAAGTATTCCATATATCGTATCCATAGGAAAACGTGTGAAATTAACTACAGTCTAACTTGACTAGGGGTAGCACCAAGGCTAAGGATAAACAAGAGTGTAGAGAGGACTACTAAGGTTCTTTAGTTCTGACTTTGGTAAGCTATGTCTTCTACTATTCAACTAGGGATATTACTAAGGAGAAACACATGCAGAGTATGATTTCCTAGTAACAAAGTCCTGCTCGGCCTACAAACGGGAGATGGTGTACAAAGGACTCAACGAGGATATAAGAGTCACCCTCTCGATCTACCACCGATCCAGAATGCAGGGTACATCCATGAGTAACCGAGTCTAAGCACCACGCTTACACTATGAATACTACTTTAACTTAGGAGCGACAAGGATTAAAGTACTCAAAAGAGTCACAAACCTGAAGAACAATATAAACAAGATGCCTACTTGAATTAGAAGTTGATTACTAGAGAAATCTTAGAAGCAAGCTCAAGATGAACTTCCCTCACTCTATCTCACTATTTCTATTTATAAGACTAGATCCTATGGAGGACTAATCTTCTCTTGATAGCTGGCTCTGATCCTAATGAGGAGGATATGAATTATGGTTTTAGGATGGCTTTAGGGAGGGGGAGGCTCTGCTGTATATATGGGGAGCCATTAATTTTGTGCCCTTGAATCAAACCAATTAAAAACAATGGTGTAGATTGGACCTTAATGGCGGTGGGAAACCGACGTACGAAGCTGTTGGCACTTCTTAGCGTACCTAATAGGTTTGTATCCCCAGCAATGGCGCTAGAAGTGCTTGTTGGTATTTCTTAGCAACATCACTAGTATGTAGCAATGCTACTAAGAAATACCCTTGATAGTTCCTTAACAATTTTAGATATTTATCCGCAAGCGCATGAAGCTATCATTGTAGCATTTCACCCATAAGTATTCAGGGTATCGTTATTTATATTTTCCCAAAGGAAAGCATTAATTGATTAAGAGTCTAGCTTGGATATGATCATGAATAATAATGCTTAAAAGTACACCGATGTTTATAGTAGGGGTAAAAACGGTGATTTCAAGATAGTGGACACACACTTGGCCTTCCTCAAAGGATAAAATAAAGAGAAAGAATAAAAGAATAATCCTAAGTTGAGTAGGCATTGGTCTAGTATAGTCATACAAAGATTAGTTAATGATCATACAAATTACATAATTAGTTTTAGGGCTAAGTGTGAAGCTGGTCGGGAGACCACCGAGTAGTGGTCTACCAGCAACCTCATGTGACAATTTAGTCTCCTACATCCTAAACGAACGTGGGGGATTAGAAGGGACGGATAGGACTGTCACCACCTGCCGCCTACCACCTCAACCGTGGAGAGGGACAATGCATTCACCTATCTCTCCATACCCAAGCACCACGCTTGCGTATATAGAAACTACCCAAATCCCCCCGGTCCCCGACTCTAAGGATCGATAGGTAAAGGACTTGGGCACACCCGAAAGCACGATGAACCACCACCTCAACTTAGCTCTAATCCTAATTGTATAAGTTATATGAGTAGTTAAGCATAAAGTCATGTATGCTAATCTCATGATACACAAACTATAGGCTAGTTCATATATCAAGATTATAACATAACAACTATACTCTAGTTCGTAAGTATGACTACAATTGTAAGATGATAGAATGACTTTGGAAGAACTAATATTTCTATTCATACCCAAAGATCTCTTCTTCCAAGGAGCCAAGCTCTCCAAGGTAGCTTTGCCTTTCTCTAAACAACTAAAAGGTAAAAACTAAAGAGGAGTGAGGTGTGCTCAAGTGGAGTGTGAGGAACCCCAAATGGTGTGTGTTATGAGAGTAGGGGTGCGCCTGTATTTATACAAGGAGTAAGGGCGGTGTTGTGGCCATTCTTGGTGTGAAGTCCTAGTGTGCACCACCTCAGCATGCTCAAATGCCACCACCCATCGAAGGGATGGCCAAGAGGTGCCAGTGGGTGTCACCCACCCCTAGGGGTCTACCGCCCCCTGACCAAGCCCCCTCGCCACCGCCTTCGCTTGGCGGGCTCTGGTCTTGTCCTGGGTCGCTTCTCGGGTGGTACTTCGCTGGGATGATGAAAGTTACTAGGTGTTTCTATTATTCCTTTGTGCAAATCATAGTCAGAAAGCGCCTTTCGGTGAAAATTTCCATGCATTTGTGTTTATGTCCTACAAAATAATAACCTCCAAATACATGTGGAAATAGGTTACTAGTAAATGCATATGTGTTTAATATTGCCAATTTCTCCTCTTTTTTGTGTCTTAATTGGCGATCGAGTTTGATCGTTAAGGATAGCCAACAGAAGTGGAGGCTGACTGGTGGACCCCAAAGGCCATTTTCTGGATAAATCCTCCTACATTCACATATTCACCAAAGCTAATGGAATTCATTAGTTTAAACCCCTATTCCTATGTTTGGTGATGGAATTAAGTATATATATAGGATATGTTGATGGTTTATAATTGATGTTAATGACCGCCAACACTAAGTAAGATCTAAATTTGTCTATAGCAAAAACAATAGCCAGGAGTTATTTTTCAGTGGTTGCATACTTAAGTTGAGGTCCTATCATAGTTTTGCTAGCATAGGCAATTGCATGATGCTTCTTATCTTTTGTTGGACCCAAAACTACCCCCACAGCATAATCACTATGTCAGCGTAAAAACGTGTCAATGCACCAAGCACACAGCAAGCCAGAAGGATCTACTTAGGATGAGCCAAGAGATCCGCTTGGCTTCAATCATAGGACCTATCGACCCTACGAATTCCTCCTGAGTCATGCTAGTCAATTTGATCTGCAATTGACAAGGAAAGAAAGTTTATCAGTAATTTAAGGTGGAACATGGCGGTCTTTGCCTAGACAGTTCCAAGTGCGCCGCTTCAGGAGCAGCCAGACAGGAAAATCGACTAAATAGCCAAAATGCGAAGAAAGCGGCTGTTACGGACTGTAAAGCTTGCGGGTCGCAATTGATTTTATGTTGACAAGTACAATGCATGCAAATGTAACTTAAATCGTTAGCTAGGTAAGTATTATCATTATGAAGCATTGAGCCGATGAATCTAACGAGAAATGATATAACATGCGAACAAATCGACCGTCTAGTACGAATGGATCTACAAACGCTCCAAATCTAATCTGCTACCATCAATAGTGAGGTTCGACTGGATCGATGGTAGCTATGATGATAATAACAAACTAAAACCGAAGAATCCATAAAACCATCTATACATTGATAGGCTTTCCGAAAGACATGCTATATGTGTTAAAGCTTAATCGGATCTACTGAAATAGCCGATTCAGGTGGGAAAGGGACTACAGCATGTGAACAATCGAGTATTTAACATGGATAAAGATATGAACTCATCAGACTTAACTAGCTATCTCTAACAGTGGGGTTCGACCAGATCGATGGCAGCCGTGATAAAGACAACAAATCAAACACTTAAAGCAAATAGATCTATTCACATTTTACAGAATCATGAAGACACACTGTAGGCGTTAAAGCATAGGCCATCGGCTATTTAGCTAATGCAGGCATAGCAAATAGTGAAGGTCACGTCTGATTGAGAACAAATCTACTAACTAGCATGCTCTAATCTAAAGTGCCATCAGTGGGGATCGACCAGATCGTTACAGCCATAACAGTGAACTATAGACCAGATTTAACCAGCCAGCAAACCTCCTCAAGATCGGACATGCCTTAACCATGTACTAAGCATGATCAAGATCGAAATAGAATAGCCAATGAAACATAACCCGTCGCTCAAAGTAAGAAACATCGTAGTGTAACAAAACAAATGATGGACTAAACAGATGTAAGGCTGATCTAGATCGATCTAGACCGGGTAGGTTGATGTTGCTAAAAATTAATGACAATAAGAACATCAGCAAGATCGGTAACTTAATGAATCTACCCAAAAGATGCCACTCTTAGGTAGAGCCGATAACTTGACCTTAATCTAATTCGAGCAGTGGAGGTCGAACCTAACCGATGCAGCCGTACTTGAACTAGATAAGAGTCGATAACTAGCTTATACTAGAGTTCACAGTGGAGGTCAAACTTAACCGATGCAGCCGTACAAACAGAAGTATAAGCCATGACGGTACTTACAGACAAGCTGGAGATCGGCCGGACCGATGCAGCCCTCCTTGTTCAAGAACTCACCGAGATCTACACTACTCCTACTCCTAAGGGTTGGCGTAAAGCCAAAAAAAATACATTGTATTGATTGATTGGATGTTCTTTTTTACAATAGTTGGGGTCCAATATTTATACCCGGAGCCTAAGCATGAATCCTACTCAAATACGACTCATTACAATCTTTGGTATAAAAGAAAACATTCCTAACTTAGGATAACTTGGACCCTAATCTTTCCCTTTTTAGAGTACAACATGTATTTCCCGACGCCAAATGTAGCTCATTGTCGTTATCTACTGACGTCATTCGAATAGAGTTGATTCTAGTGCCGCATCTAAATCAGCTGATATCGATCCTTATACAATTGATTCCTTGATTGACTCAATCTTGGAAGCTTTTAATTCCTACGTTCTTCTCCCCAAATTTTGGTGTAAACACATGCCCTCGAATTTTGAGATAAAAATGATTTTATTCTAAAATTTCCATTTATCTGTTTTCCACGTCACAACCGTTTTATTTCGAGATATACGTGTGACTCCTGACTTCTCGGTCTGAGTCTTATATAATATCCCAACAGTATCATTTCCAACTCACTCAGCCTATTTGCTTTTCCCCTTCTTTCTTGAACAAATCTTAACAGCTGACGCCGCCATCGCCAAAGCCTCAACCCTAGCAAATCCTTTGCTTCATCAAGCTGTTCTTCAAGTAACCCTTCCTAGATTCAGATCTATTTTGGCTGCAATGGCGACCAGTGACCATGTCCCTAAGGTATGCTTCCAAGTTCCCGCTTTCTAAGTACTAGCCGCTACCCTGCATTTCCTTTCTTCTCAAATTTATTTAATCTAATTTCTAGGAAATGAGGAACGACATATTGATTCCATCGGCTGTTGCTCCCAGTGTCTATTTTCTTGGGCCTATGGGTGACCCTGATCCATCTGATTTTATCCATCAAGAAACCAACCAAATCCCCTTCAAACAATCTATAGTGGACTTGTCCTCTTGGAACACCAAAACTCCCTTCAGAAACTAGCCCAAAATACCTAGGGGATGGAGAGACTGGTTTTCGAGGGTATCCAATAAAAAGGCTAGAGATTGGGAGGTTTATGACTTGAATCAATGCTTGACACACTTGTTGTCTAAGATGGAGCGGAACAATTCACTCTTGATTTTCGCATCTTATTTTTGGTCTAACACCCTAAATGCTTTTGTTTTTGGTTACCACCCGATGACCATCACTTTGGCTGATGTTTATATGTTGACCGGCCTTAGAATAATAGGATCAATGCAACCTTATGACTTTTTTAGTGCCGGATCCAAGAAATTGACCAAAATATCATACTGCACAGGATGGGCAAGCTACATTCTAAACCATATTGGAGATGGGTCAACTGTTAGCGAAAGAGAATATGTAGCCTTCCTAAACATGTGGTTAGAAAGATTCATCTTCGGTGGGTCATCTTGTGGTACAACTTATAATCATAAACTCATGGCAGAGCATCTAGCAGTAGGCACTGAAATTCCTCTTGGCAAATACCCGTTGGGATCAGCTTACCATTTGATGCATCAGGTGGCCGCTCAGTTGCTGAAGAATGAAGCAGTGCACACCATCAGCAGCCCTTGGTGGCTAATACAAATGTGGTTAAACTTGTATATGCATAAGATTGTAAGGCCAAATCTCTAGAATTTGAGATTCCCTTCCTCTAACTTTGATGAGGAATACAGAGGCAAAGAAGGAAAATCTGCCAGTGCATGAACTATGGTGAAGCCGCATCGGCCATAACAATTGCTGTCGATGTTGGCCATATATTGAAGAGGTTTTATAGAGGGTTTGATGCATATACCCTGACTTGGCTACCTTATGATGAGGATGAGAGCAGTGAGCTGGTCTTCCCATTCAAATTTTGATTTGAATCAGGCTACTTAGACGAAACGACACCTGCAATCTTCAACTCCTTCATCAAACCTTGTGTTCTTCCAGCCGAATTTCGTCATGGCCGAGGCAAAATGTCTACAGGTTCCTTCCTTCCAGGCAACCTTCCAACCTATGAGTTTTACAAGCCTTCTTTTGTAGCTCGTTAGTTTGGTCTTGGTCAACTGCCTCCTCAACTATTCTTCAAGAATATATTGAAGCCAAGAGAGGTTATTAGTGAATTACTGGAATCCTCCAGAGTCTTTCAACTAGGATCAGATCTTCCTTCCTTTTGATTGCATGATGATCCATCAAAGAAAAACGTCCAAGGTACCGACTCTACATAGCCAATACATGACTTATGATGCTGGGTGACAAAATCGGCTATTACTTGCGCTTTGACTGCTTTGGCCAATTCGTACCTCAAGTCAAATTCTGACAATGCAAGAATCCACTTCCCCATTCTTCCATTTAATATTGGTATTGATAGCATGTGCTTGATCAGATCAGCCTTGGAAACAACTGTACACTCAGCCGATAATAAATAATGTCGCAACTTAGTGCAAGAGAAATATAAGCACAAGCATAACTTTTTGATGGGAGAATATCTTGTTTCTGGGTCCAAAAGCCTTCTACTTAGATAGAAAATAACTCGTTCTTTTCCTTCAAACTCTTACATCAAGGCCGATTCAATTGTTTGGTCATCGGCCGATACGTACAACTTAAAAGGTTTACCTTGCTGAGAAGGGACCAGCACAGGTGGACATTTCATATATTATTTTATCTCCTCAAATATCTTTTGTTGTATGTCACCCCACTTAAATTCTTGATCATTTTTCAACTTCAACAAGGGAGAAAATGGCAGAACTCTTTCCGACAAATTTGAAATAAACCTTCTGATTAAATTAATCTTACCAAGCAAAGATTGTAATTCTGTTTTAGTAGTCGGGGGCACTGCCTCATCAATTGCTTTCATACTTTTTTGACCAATTTCGATTCCTTTCTCGTGGACCATGGAACCCAAAAATTGTCCAGCTGATACTCCAAAGGCACACTTATTAGGATTCATCTTTAGACCATATTTTCTTGTGCACTCCAAAGTCTCCCACAAATCAGCTAGATGTTCCTTGTATCCCTTGGATTTTACCATCACATCGTCAATGTAGATTTCAACAATCCTACCAATCAACTTATGAAAAATATAATTCATTGCCCTCTGATAAGTTGCACCGGCATTCTTCAAACAAAAGGTCATCACAACCCATTCAAATAAGCCGATTGCGCCAGGGCATCTAAAAACTATTTTTGCTACGTCATCTTCAGCCATAAAAATTTGGTTATACCCTGCATTACCATCCATGAAACTAATAACCTTGAACCCGGCTGCTGCATCTACCAACATATCGGCTATCGGCATCGGATAACCGTCCATGGGTGGAGGCTTGTTCAGATCTCTAAAATTGATGCAAACTCTTAACTTCCCATTTTTCTTATACACAGGAACAACATTCGATATCCACTCTGCATATCGGCATGGTCGGATAAATTTCCCTTCTAATAATCTTTCAGTCTCCTTTTTTATATCATCAAGAACGTTTGGGTTGAACCTCCTCGGAGCTTGTTTAAACGGCCGATATCCAGGTTTGATTGGCAACCGTTGTTCAACAATTGATCGGTCTAGACTAGGCATCTCATAGTATTCCCAAGCAAAACAATCTTTAAATTCCTTTAATAGATCTACTAACTCTTGCTTATACTCAGGATCCAACTTGGCACTTATATATGTCGGCCTAGGCCTATCTCTAGAACCAATATCTATCTCTTCTAATTCATCGGCCGACGTAAAGCCGTGTCCTAGTTTACCATCTATACCATCTATTGGATTATCCATTAAAACAAATTTTCAAAGCCGACTATTTGGATCGGCTGTTGGCTTTCATCATTGACTCTAATGAAGCCTCCTTCTCATAGTTTGCCAGAAAAACACTCGAAGTCTTCTAGCTCCCAATATACTGGATCGGTTGTTGCGATACTCATAGATTCATCAGCGCGAACCAGCTCAACATCATCTCCATGTCACTTTCCCATCAATGACGAAGAATGTGGTGAGCAAAGTTTTACTTCCAATTGTCAATTCGATGTTCATTGACCCCCTGGTCTTGGATGCATTACCTCCAAAATCCTTAAGCAACATGTCAATCTCAATCAAATCTCCTCATCCCTTGCCAAGTTTGCGAAAAGTAGTATAAGGCATAAGATTGACAGAAGCACCTCCATCCACCAACATCTTGCTCATCGACTTCCCATCAACAAAACCTTTTACATATAAAGCCTTTAAGTGCCGATGCTTGATTGGTTTATTGAATATAGCATGTTGTATCACTATCAACTTGGCAACTATTTCTTCATACTCTGATTCATCAAAATCCAAATAAACTTCTTCATCTGCTAGAACTTTAAATTCCAATGGCAATAGAAAAGCCATTTGAATATTAGCCGATAGTTGACCCCAATCGGTTGTTTGTTTAGCACACCACACTTGAGGTCTACCAGACGCCTGAGCTTATTCTAGCTCTCGATTCCTTAGGTGTTGCACCCTTCTTTTCTGACTTCTTGTCAAACCTCCTGGACACCATTGCCCTTCCTGCCAAATGTATTCTTCTTTACTATCTTCTTCTTCATAATCAACCCAGTTTTAATCAACAACTCGCTTTCCTAGCCAATCATGAACACTTTTATTTTTTAAGCACTGATCCATATTATTATGATGATACTCATCTTGAGCATGGATAGACCAGCGGTTGGCTTGAGATTGCCTAAACTCCCAATATTGCTCGCTGCACTCTGGGCAATTATTTCTAGTAGGCAATTTCAAACCTTCATTCTAACAATGTCTAAAGAAAGGACAATTCCAATGCGATTTGACTTGTTTTCTTTCATACCTCTCTTTTTCTTGTTGACGCTGGTATTCTTGCTCTTCTAACCAATGCTGATAATCCTTTTCCTTCTGTCGCTGCCATTTATTCAACAAAATTTGAGATGTAACACGTGGCCTTGTTGCCCCATCCCTTGATGTCTCTCCTTGCTCATATCAGCTCTTTTGTTGGTCACAACACCTTCCAATCTTTCTATATTCATCAGCCCATATTTGCATCTCGGGATTGACTGATCCAGTTTCTCTAGATCTAGGTGATGTTAGGACTTTAGTCTTCCCTTTGAGCAACCTAGCATCAACCATGTTTTGATCTCTTAGGAAAGGATTATCATCAACTTTCATCTTTCAAGGTGTATCAAATTTGAGCCTTCCTTGCTGAATAGCCCTCTGTATATGTTGCCAGAAAACTCTACACTCATTAGTGGAATGAGAAGTAGCGTTATGAAATTTGTAGAACTTCTTATTCTTCAACTGATCAGGGGGCAACATAACATGATTATCGGGCAACTTGATCTGTCCCTTCTCAAGCAAGAAATCAAAGAGCTTGTCTGACTTTGTGACGTCGAAATCATAGCTCTCTTTGACTCCTCTTCCCCAAGGATTTGGCACCATTACTGTCTTCTTACCCCAATTCCATTCATCCATGGCAACCTCTTCTCCTTCATCATCTTCATAGCCATCATCAACTGAATATGGATTATAGGTTTTGGCAATTGCGGCATTCTTCTAGAATCAGGTATATCTACACATATTCTAGAATTGGCTATTGAGCACTGCCACTCATTGAGCCAACAGACCCAAATTGTCAAACTCTTGTCCTAGCAGCTTCTCTCTCCACGTTGGCAACATTTCTTGAACGGCCAAAGCAGCTAGCTGATCATTAGTCAAGTTCAATGAGAAGCACAAATTCCTGGTCTCTTGGAACCTCTAAAGAAACTCGGTGCCCGATTCAGTAGTTCTCTGCCTTATGGTCGTCAAATCGATAATTTTCTTTTCTCCTGTCCTAATATAAAAATATGTATGAAACTTCTTCTCTAGGTCAGCCCAATTAGCAATGGAGTTAACTGGCAGCGATGAAAACCAAGTAAAGGCTGGCCCTGACAGAGACAAGGAGAAGAAACAAACTCGATGGGCCTCTTCAATGGATGCTTTGCCTAACTGTGTAAGATATTGACTGACATATTCTATTGTACTTGTGCTATCTTGGCCAATGAACTTAGCAAACTCCAGGAGCCTGTAATTTGTAGGAAGAGCGACCAAATCATACCACTCTAGATATGGGCGTTTGTATGAGAAGGTCTGCCCTTTTGGCTTCAAACCGAATTGATTCTTCATCATCTCAGTCACTCTAAGCAACAACTCATCAGCATTTGAATTTGGATTTCTCTGCAATTGCTGACCCATCTATGGATTAAAATTTTGGGTACCTTGATATCCTAGATTTGGAATCATGTGAAGGGTGTTGTAACATGTGCCATAATGATATCCTTGTAGAATCTCTATCTATTGGGTCCTTTGCTTGTTTGTTGCTTGAAGTCTCTGGTTGTAGATGCTAGGATCTATATCTCTACGAATCCTTTGAACTGGTGGTGCTATTTTTTGAGGCGATGAAGGTATTTGGCCTGATGTGCCAAAATTGACCATTTGATTCTAAACTTGCCCCGTCGGCTGTTGCACATGCTGCACTGACGATCCAGGATTATACTGTATCTGATTAGCAGTATCACCTTGAACTTGCTCAGATGAACTCTGAACTACCTGGACATCATCATTACCAGTTGGTGCTGCTTCTTGATGGCTAGTACCGGCTTGATTAGTCCCCTGAGTCAATATATGTGGAATATTGTAGTAAACCAGTCCAACCTAATCAATTGGATATCTATGAAATACCTCTTTCATGGTGTTGTGGAATGTGTTCAAGAAGACTATATTATGGTTTAATATGGCATCATGGATAGATTTGTTTACAGCTTCTACAAAGAAATACCTATCTTTAGCTTCGTCCGTATCCGACTACCCATGCAGCAGAACTCTTGGTAGTGGATATTTTTGAACAACTTTATTGTCACGTGTCTTGGCGTAGGACAACAAACACTTGTTCTGAAATTCTTCTATAGCTTTACTGATGACATCTTTATCTTCATCAGGTAGGTCTTCATAAGGTACCATAATGATGTCATTGTTGTTGTAAGTCGCCATGATGATTGTGGTGTCCCACCAGGTGTGCCAGAACATGTGTCGGTGCAAAAATGTGTCGATGCACCGAGCACACAGCAAGCCAGAAGGATCTGCATAGGATGAGCCTAGAGATTCGCTTGGCTTCAATCGTAGGACCCGTCGACCCTGCAAATTCGTCCCGAGGCATACCAGTCAATTTGACCTGCAATTGACAAGGAGAGAAAGTTTATCAGTAATTTAAGGAGGAACATGCCGGTCTTTGCCTAGACATTTCCAAGTGCACCGCTTCAGGAGCAGCCAGACGGGAAAATCAACTAAATAGCCGAAACACGAAGAAATCAGCTGTTACGGACTGTAAAGCTTGCTGGTCAGGATTGATTTTACGTTGACAAGTACAATGCATGCAAATGTAAGTAAAATCATCAACTAGGTGAGTATTACCAGTGTGAAGCATTGAGCCGATGAATCTAACGAGAAAGGATATAACATGCGAACAAATCAACTATCTAGTACGAATGGATCTACAAACGCTCTGAATCTAATCTGTTACCATCAACAGTGAGGTTCGACCGGATTGATGGCAGCTATGATGACAATAACAAGCTAAAACCAAAGAATCCATAAAACCATCTATACATTGACAGGCTTTCCGAAAGACATGCTATATGTGTTAAAGCTCAAGCGGATCAGCTGAAATAGCCGATTTAGGTGGGAAAGGGACTACAGCATGTGAACAATCAACTATTTAACATGGACAAATCTATGAACTCATCAGACTTAACCTGCTATCTCTAATAGTGGGGTTCGACCGGATCAATGGCAGCTGTGATAAAGACAACAAATCAAACCTTTAAAGCAAACAGATCTATTCACATTTAACAGAATCATGAAGACACACTATAGGCATTAAAGCATAGGCGATCGACTATTTAGCTGATGCAAGCATAGCAAATAGTTAAGGTCACGCCTGATCGAGAACAAATCTACTAACTAGCATCCTCTGATCTAAAGTGACATCAGTGGGGATCAACTGGATCATTGCAGCCATAACAACGAACGATAGACCAGATTTAACCAGCCAGCAAACCTCCTCAAGATTGGACATGCCTTAACCACGTACAATGCACGATCAAGATCAAAATAGAACAGCCAATGAAACATAACCCGTCACTCAAAGTAAGACACATCGTATTGTAATAAAACAAACGATGGACTAAAAGTATGTAAGGCTGATCTAGATCGATCTCGACTGGGCAGGTTGATGTTATTCAAAATTAATGACAATAAGAACATCAGCAAGATCGGTGACTTAATGAATCTACCCAAAGGATGCCACTCTTAGGTAGAGCCGATAACTTGACCTTAATCTAATTCGAGCAGTGGAGGTCGAACCTAACCGATGCAGCCGTACTTGAACTAGATTAGAGTCGATAACTAGCTTATACTAGAGTTCGCAGTGGAGGTCAAACTTAACCACTGCAGCTGTACAAATAGAAGTATAAGCCATGACGGTACTTACTAACAAGCCAGAGGTTGGCCGAACCGATGCAGCCCTGCTTGTTGAAGAACTCACCGAGATCTACACTACTCCTACTCATAAGGGTTGGCATAAAGCCAAAAAAGTAACTTGTATTGATTGATTGGATGTTCTTTTTTACAATTGCCGGGGTCCAATATTTATACCCAAAACCTAAGCAAGAATCCTACTCAAGTATGACTCATTACAATCTTTTATATAAAAGAAAACATTCCTAACTTAGGATAACTTGGACCCTAATCTTTCCCTTTTTGTTAAGTCCGACATGTATTTCCCGACGCCAATCGTAGCTCATTGTCGTTATCTGTTGACGTCATTCGAAGAGAGCTGATTCTAGTGCCTCATCTAAATCAGCTGATATCGATCCTTATGCAATTGATTCCTTGATTGACTTAATCTTGGAAGCTTTGAGTTCCCGCGTTCTTCTCCCCAAATTTTGGTGTAAACACACTAGCATCATACATAAGTTTAAGAGGTAAAGACCAATCAGGGGGTTGAATGAATGATGCAGAGATGAGTGCTTTCTTCAGAATTTCAAAAGATTTCAAGCATGCATCATCAAATTCAAAGGGAACATCCTTGGCCAAAAGATTTGTAAGTGTTCTAGCAATATGTGAAAAAACTTTTATAAAGCGGCGGTAAAACCCCACATGACCAAGAAAATTGTAGATCCCTTTGATATTTACAGGAGGAGGTAACTGTTCAATTACTTCAATTTTAGCTTGGTCTACCTCAATCCCTCGTTCAAACACCAAGTGTCTAAGAACTATGCCTTCTCTAAGCCATGAAATGACATTTTTCCAATTAAGGACTAAGTGCTTTTCTTCACATCTTTGCAAAACCTTGTCTAAATTTTCAAGACAATCATCAAAAGTTTTTCCATAAACAAAAAAATTATCTATGAAAACTTCCATTATTTCTTCAATCATATTAGAAAATGTAGACATCATGCATCTTTGGAAAAGAAGCTGGAGCATTACATAATCCAAAAGACATTCTACGATAAGCATAAGTTCCATATGGACATGTAAAGGTGGTTTTGCTTTAATCATTAGGATGGATCGGTATTTGATGATAACATGAATACCCATCAAGGAAACAGAAGAAAGAATGATTTGCTAGTCGCTCCAACATTTCGTCAATGAAGGGCAACAGGAAAATGATCTTTCTTTGTTGCCTTGTTAAGTTTTTGGTAGTCTATACACATCCGCCATCCCATGACGGTTCTTTGTTGGATTAATTCATTCTTTTCATTTTTAACAACAGTCATGCCTCCCTTTTTAGGCACAACTTATACAAGGCTAACCCACTCTCTGTTTGAGATGGGATAGATGATCCCGGCATGCAAGAGTTTCAAAACTTCTGTCTTAACAACCTCTCTCGTCGTATTGTTAAGCCTACGCTATGGCTCCCTAGAGGGTATAGAATCTAGGTCTATAGGGATGTGATGTGTGCAAAGAGCAGGGCTAATTCCCTTGAAATTTTGGAGTTAGTAGCCAAAAACAGAGTGAAGCTTTTCTAAAATAGTTAGCAAGCGGAGGGATTCTTCATGAGAAAGTTTATCACTTATGATCATAGAAGAATCCTGATCATTATTGAGAAAAGCATATCTAAGACTAGAAGGCAGGGGTTTAAGCTCAATGGCGGGCTTATGTGGTTCCTACAATTCATCTAAGGGTTTAGGCTCCATAGAATTCTTGTCCTCCTCTTCAATAAAGAACTAGGCATCTTCTTCAAGATTGGATTCAATAAAATCATCAAGAGATGTGACCTTAACCTCTTCCATTGGATCTTGCTTGGGACTTGGCTCAGTCTTAGCATTTAGAGAATGAATGATAGGTACAGAAAGTTTAAAGTTTTCTCGAGGCTTGTTTTCAATTTCCCTGTTTGTCCTTCTTAAATAAGTTTTTCAAATGGTTATCCTATCAATGGGTCGAACTCCATGATATCAAAGATATAAAAGCTTAGATGAACCTTGGTTCCTTTTACTTGGATAGGGAGGACATAAAGTATTCCCAAACTTGGAAGAATGTGTCCTGAAAGGCTTTTCAATAATTTTGTTGTTGGGGTCAATGGCATGTCCTTTAATAAATCATGGGCAAAAAATGCAGACATGATATTAACACCCACAACTAGATTATAAAGAGCATCAAAAGGAGCTTTGTTAATTTGGCAGCGAATAGAAATAGAAGGGGACTAGGCGAATCACTTTAGAGGAAAGCTTTGATTCTTCTAACCATTCATTGCTTATTATAGACACTAGCTCTTTCATAGTCTTTTTAAGGAAAACTTCCTCAGATGGGTCAAAGATTTCTTCATGGGGTGATGACTTCCTTGGCTTCTAGAGTTTCCTGATAGTATGATAATTCAAGGTATTTCCATATTTGGCAAAAAGTTCATCCTCGAATTCAAGCATAAAATCCGAAAGTGAAGTTTCCTCCTTTTCCGGTGGTTTGGGATTTGGGAGAACTGAAGTATGTGATGGGTTTGGCAAAGATTCTGGTTCAGCTATCTGGGATTCTGCCTCTAGTAGCTTCTCTTCCACTTCTTTAGGTAATGCGGTGTTCTCTAAAACTTTATTAAGAATGCTTCTCCCTAGATCGGCAGAGACATGCAAGAACAAACCTCCTGAAGCTATGACAAGAAACTTAGAGGTTTCTTATTAAGACCCATATAAAAGTGTTGAACAAGAATGGGGTCTTGAATGGCAAGGTCAGGGTAGGTATTAATAAGATCATTAAAGCGTCCCCATGACATGCCAAGAGATTCTTTTTCTTTTTGTGTAAAAGATAGAACCTTTGAACGAAGGCTTACTACTCTAGAGATGGGAAAGAAATTCAAGCAAAAGCTAGAACATAAGGCTTCCCATTTGTTGACGGTTGTTAATGTCAATAATAAACCATCAATATTACCTACATCTATGCTAAATTCCATCACCAAACATAGGTCTAGGGGTTTAAACTAATAAATTCCATGAGTTTTGGTGAATCTGTGTTTGCAGGAGGATTTAATCAGAAAATTGTTAAGGTGGGCCTATTCATCAAAGTAAATCACGTTTATCTGCGATGAAACTAACTTAGGAAGACTCTAGAAGCATCTAGAAGATAACTCATCAAAGATCAAGCCACGACGCTGATAGGGGGGCGACTAGCCCTACCACTAGGCCGCGGGCCTATGGGTCCCACTTGTCAGGCTTCCCTTCGAATGTCGGTTCTCCACCGCCTTCTAGATTGCATCTACACCATCCTTTTAAGTTGGTTTGATCCGAGGGTCTAGAATTGATGCTACCCCCTATATATACAGCCATATACCCCCTCTAGGAGGGCCATCCTAAAACCCTAATTCATATCCTCCTCCTCATCAGGATCAGAGCCAGCTCTCAAGATGTAGAAGTAGAATAGCTCTAGTTGAGAGTTAGGGAGAGTTGAGCCAAGTTCATGTTCTGGAGAAATCTTCGGAGGTCGGGTATATCTTTGTATCTCACCTTTGCAAGACTTATGCTTTAATATAGTTATCTTCTCTATCTACTTTTATGCCTTTCATGTGTATGGTTAGTATAGTTATCATACCTTAGGATGGGATCTTCGCTCGCATCGAGTGCTTTAGTTATCATATGTGACTAGAGTAGTAATCCGTAGTATAGACATGGTGCCTAGACTATAGGTTACCTGAGATTGCGCTCAATCCTATGGTTAGTTTTGGTATCCCTAGGGGTGACAACTCTATCAAGATGTTGTAATCCACCACATTAGGATTGGTGTTCATAGAGCTTTAGGCAGCCCTCCCCCAACTATGCTTTCTCACCCCCTCGAGAGTTGGAAAAGTTCTATTGCTCCAAAGTGTTATTGTGTGTGATCGCTATATCTACCCATGAATTAGTCATACCCTATAGAACTAGAGTAATAGAGAAGTATTTAGGAACCTTGAACTCACCCGTTGTCCTCTCAACTTAGCTAGATTGCCCATTTATTATGGTATTCGCTTATGTGTGTGTTATTATTCATAACTCCTATCATTATCAACATTTACCCTCACTTTAGTATAGTCGGTATACTAGTTAGTAGATACATGATGGTGAATTATTAACTTCTTTAACCATTGTTTCCCTATGGATAAATATGATACTCTAAAATACTCACGGGTGAAAGCTACAGCGGTATTCGTGCGCTTGTGGATTTATCTGTGTGCGTTTAAAAATACCAACAAGCTTTCTAGCGCCGTTGCCAGGGAAACAATTGGTGATTTTGATACTAGCTTGATGTCTACTCATCTAGTTGTGACTAGCTTTTGTGGGATTATCCCTGTTCTGTTGAATTGTGGAAAAGACAGGACAGCAGAAGTCGTTGCGACGTTTCGGCAAGTTCGCACAAGAAAAAGAAGAAAAGAAGAGAAACATCAAAGAACCTAGGGTGCCTAAGCATTTAAGATCCATCAACACTAGAACCCTGCCATCTCACAGGTATTCTATAGACATACATCTTATTCTAACTATGTGTAGATTGGAGAAAAGGTCATCATCACAAGAATTCACATCACATCCCATATGACAAACAAAAGAAGCTGCACTACTCACAAATTCTATCATGCCAGTCATGGTAAGTATGATCAAGACAGGTGAGATAGTCATGCTCATGGACTTTAAAGTTGATGAGTAGTTATCTTTTAAATTCTTGCATCCCACTGCATGGTTACTTTGAATAATCCATTCATCCACTCCATTTAGTTTAAATTTTCTTATATCCACAGCATGTCTAGTTCCTTGCACACATTCACGTCGCTTGCATCTTTATAAATAATAATAATAATAATAATATATTCCTGGCCATGATGTTGCTTTAAGAACATCTCTATAGTGCTTTCGTGCTACCTTTGACTACCATAGAAAGTATTGGTTTGGAAGTACTGGACATACTTCTAAAGGCTTCTTAAATTAAGCATGGTGCTTAGGTTAAATAGTCTTCCTTAATCAAAATAGACATGGAATTTAGTTTGGTGATTGAACTAAAAATTGCTTGTGTAGACACTGGATATTTTGTTGGACTAACCCCTATTGGAAACTCTCAAATCCAATCTAGGTAAGTCAAGAAATGAATTCACATCGAAGATGAAGCAAGGCATGTGATGAACTCCAATAACTTTGCGCAAAGAAGACACATCTCATTCTTCATGAAAGGAAGAACTGTAAGTATCAAAGTCTATTCACTTGTCTTTTGCTGCAACTTACCTTTGCCTTGAACCATGCTAGAATGCAGCAACAAATAAAATTCACATAATTTATGGACAACAACTCATGCTTCAAATTTGTTGTATTCCCTCGGGTATGTGTCCATTAACATTTTGTAGGGAAAAACAAATATAAGCTATGCATGTTCATGGTCTGGTATGCAAACCCAAACCAAACCACCACTTAAGTGATTGAACAAAGAGAAATAAGATGAGTGCCATAAAATGGATCTACAATAAAAGCACTCATTCATACGATGTGGACAAAAAAGTCAATAGGCGCCAAGCTACATCAAAGACAACCTAGCATTGAGCTTTCCCATGACTCAAGATAGGATGCTAATGTGAAATAGGGTGCAACCCACCTTGTATTAGCCAAACTAGTGCCTGCTTTCATCATTTTTGAAGACACCAAATCACACGTATATTAGCCAAACTGGTGCCTGCTTTCATCATCTTTGAAGACACCAAATCACACGCGATAGCAAGGACCAGGATAACAAGATGCCACTACATCATGGCATACATCTTCATCAATCAATTTAGTCTATCGATGGTGTCTCATAGGGTAGCCACCATGGTCGTGAGATAACATTCTTAAGTCATTAGAGATGAAGCTTTCACGCATGTACCAATGAAGTTCCTTCCTTGACCATCAAGATAGCTGGCGTATCGCTATCAAATGGAGAAGGAGAACTCTCTGCCATGCCACTAGAAGACAAAGACAATCATGGAGAAACTTGAGTTTGCATCTCCAATAAACACCAATTCGTCAACCAATAATCAACAAAAATCAAGAAAGGTTGATGGGAGAAGAACATGCAACTATTTGCATCCTCATCTCCTAGATCGGATGGTGCAAAGAAAAGCTAAATGCAAGGGAGAGGTCCTGCTCAATGGACCTAAAACCATGAGCCCTAGCCGACAGGTAAAATCGATATGTATCTCATATTTAATTCCCATACAACTTTTGATTTTGAATTTTTACATGTTTAGTCTTCAATCCAAACTATTCCTCTTCGTGCATAATAACTTAAACAATCTTGTCTTAAGTTATGGAAATAAAAATAAAAATTTCTGCTCATATTAGTTCCTTGCATAATAAAACTTGTGATAGCTTAGTTTTTATCTAAGGCTGTGTTGTCAAGATTTTCCATGCCCCATAAAACACCTCTATGGAGTCTAACAACTCACAAGATGCTTAGTGTGGTGGCAATAAAGTATGTGACAACTCATCTTAGGAACAACTAAACTTTCTAATAAAGTCTTCCACAAATGAAAAGAATATAAAAAAGAGAGAAGGGTAACAAGAACATGTTCCTAGGACAAATTCCCTTTGGGTATTCCTGTTCACTAAGCATTGCAGGTTAAAATTTAAAAACGAAGGTGTACAATGTCTGAGAACATGGAATACATCATGAGGGATGTTCCAATGTTGTACTTGACTTTAAGTATTGAGTGACATAAAAATCCAAGTGTGGGGGAGGAAGGCCGACTCTCCAATAGTTGATCCAACCATGTGCTTCCTCCTCTAAGGTTCCTATCACTCTAGTACGCTGGTCTGTAATCCCTCTGCTCAATATTGCTTTATTTCTATAAGTTTGAACGTGTTTACAAATTCCATACATGAAAATCAAACTTAAGATGTAAAGTAAAATCAATCCTCACGAGAAGTTTTTGTTACAATTGAGGCACATTATCTAAAACATGGAATAAATACTCTATGCTAAATTAAAATAGTAAAACCAACTTTTCTATAGCATAAAATATGACCTTTAGCTCTGACAACAATACTATTTCTTCAAAATCTATATATACATCCCTTCGTGTATGTGTTGTCCACTAATCTTTTGTAGGAATGAAACAATGAATTGAGCAGAAGGTCCAAACAAAATGCCAAGATTTATAAAAGAAAGAACAGAAAGATGGCATGACAAAAGAGTGAAAAGGATGAGTGGAATCTAGGAGACAAGAAGCTCATGAACAACTCAAGATGCAAGGCTAGTCAAGCAAGGAAAGCTTCAAACAAAAGGAAAGGACCACCACAAGTCATCTACCCTTCATCACATGGTGCCATCACACTTCAATGACGAAGGTAACATCTTAAGGTAAGTGGTCATTTTAAAAAAAAACTTTCCTTTGATCTTGGTATTCACATAAATGAAAGAAACAAACTTGTTTGAGTTACAACTTTGCTTGATCCAACCTGATTAACTCAACATGTCTTATTCCTTAAGCTTGTTCATAGCACCACTTTCTCGATCTCATGGTCTTTACCAAATGAGCTAAAAGTTTGTATATCCTATCTTTGGAAGATGATAGTCATAATCATGTAAGGTTTGATACATTATAGACAGTCCTTCCATAGGTTAAGCAACTCCACTCTTTTTGACAAATGTATTGAAATGCCACATTAATACTCATCCTTCAGATCTTATCACCCATGTTGCAAGAATGAATGCACATAACGTCAACTGTAACATGATTCGATGTGCCTAGGCTAGAAAAAAAATAAAGTTTTGATTATGTTGGTATTTTCCCACCAATAGAGCCCATGCACTTGATCTCTACCTTATATTTATGAGCAGAACATACTTCGAGCAAAGTGTGGGGGAGTTGATCCCCCAAATTCTACAAGTGAAAGTTCTGAACCAGCAATAATGATGCACATAAGATGTTGCCAGTTTCTACTACTGATGGTTGACTTCAAAACGCTGAACAAGAAGGAAGAACCTGTCAAATCAAAATCAAATAGGGGTTTGATAGATGAAGGTGGCACCACCATTGGAAGCGCCACTCTTGGAGGCACCACCACAAGAATCCTCATCTTCAAGAGCGAACAGAGGTACTCAATCAATGAACTGCCACAACTATCAGGGGCAAGATTATGAAGCAACCTTAAGTGGGCATCAGAAAGGACACATGTCTTTCTCTGCCCAAAGGTAAGCATGGGACACAAGATGGCCAACTTCCAGCAACAACAAAAATCAAAATTGGGAGGCTCTGTTCTAGCATCTCCATATCTGGCCACCTCGTTGAGCAACCACGACAACAACCGGCTTGGTCGAGAAGGCATCCCCCGTGTATCTAGATAAGTATTTCTTTTCCTTTTATTATTCTTAGTTTGCTTTATATATATATTAGAAAAACAAGATGAATAACTAAAAACAAAATAAAATGTTATCTTTATAGAAATATATATAGTTATATTGTATGAACTCAAAAATGAAAATAAAATAAAGAGGGTGTGTCTAGTTTGCTTTAATTTCTATTAAGAGCTAAATAAAATAAAAAGGTCTATGAAGATAATCACTTAAAATGGAAATGATGAAAAGTTGCTCTGTTGTAATTCCTTTCAAGTATCTAGTTTTCAGCCTTGAATTCTCCTGAGTTTTGGATAAAATTGTTTTGATATAAGGATTTACTCTGAACTTGAAACTCGTGGGCATATGTTTGATCTATGTCTAGGTTATTGACGGATATGATATGAGAACATCTAAGCAGCTGTTTATCTTGTTCCAAGTGATACTAAAGTTCTATAGATTTATCTTTAAAAAAACAAAAATATTACATGATGAGTTCCTGTATGACAAAGCTTAAATTCCCACTAGAGTCATACATATTATCTAGGCTAAGAAAACTTCCACATATATGCTGCTTCTTTTTGCATTGAGTTCTGTCAAGCTTTGTTGACCCTTATGAGAGGTTTGTCATGCTCTTAAAATCAAGATCATGTACACACCACATATACATGCTGCTCCTATACTAGGAGTATGCAAAAACATGTTTTCCATTTAGATCCACCCAAAAATATTCTACTCCTACACTGGGGGTGAATAGAAAAACATGCTTGTTAGGTTCCCATCCACCAAATAAATGCTCCAAGTTCTTGTTGCTATATCTCAAAAGTTTATATTGTAGAAAAGATACATGGGACTATGCAAAAGTTATTCATAAAAAATGGACAATTGTCCAAAATATTGAAAATAGTGGGTACTCAGATGCTTGCCCTAAAAAAGAGAAGAAAGAAGAGATGAATAAGATAGCCCATGTTCTCTTGCAAAATTGTCTCCAAGTTTCAAAACAGAGATATGTTTTCAAGGAGCAAAGTAGAATTAGGTTAGCCACCACAAATATCCACCTCATATATCCGCACACATGCACATCTAGATTTGATTGTATGACTCAACTCTCTTTGGATCCGTTGTTTGACTTTACAATATATGCATTGCAAGTATGCTCTAGCTTTCTCCCAACCTATGAACTCCACATAAACTTTGGTGGTAGGAAGAGATAAAGCACAACATCATTTTATGCCTTGGTGAGGATCCACAAATACCATATATATCAAGAGACTTGAGAGTGTCATACAATGGAATCTCTGAGTTTTATTTTGTAAACTTAAAAAAACATAGGTACTTGAGGATCATTGGGTCGACCTCTCACAAAGCGACCCGACATTTGACCAGATAGTTTAGGACTAATTTTGACCAAAGCAGAAAGATTCCTTGAAGCGCGACTAGCGCACGTCGGCATGCCCACACTCATGACTAGGGACTAGACTTAGATCAGGGAACATGAAAGCAAACTTTGAATGAAAGGCTCGGGGACTGGCCCCAACCACACAAAAAGCGAGCAACACCACTAAAAGGTTTCCCTTAATTCATGTAGAATGAGCGATTACAAAGCGAGTGCATCCAAGCTGCATACAAGACACAAAAAACAAGATACCATTGTAGCAATGGTATTGTAGGAAACCCGGAGGCACCAACTACACACACAAGAATGTCAAGGTGAGGAAAACACCTCGCAAACCATCTTCTAGAATCCCGGCCTCTGTGATACAATGAGCAGGGGAAACGAGACGAGCAGAGCCGATCAGACTCATCCTTGGCCAGCGTCCACCTCGAACCCCTGAACCACAAGGATTCAGGGAATGAGGAGGTCATGAGGCTACATACTCAGCGGCTACACCATCTTATCTCTCACTAATCTCATGCATTCTTCTAGCATCAAGTGTTGGAAGGCATGCACCGCCGACTAGCCGACATAACCGACCCCTAGAAGGGCGCATCCTATTCCTATTCCTATTCCTATGAGCTTAGAACACCTGAATGTGGCTAGATAATCAGCTAGGATAGACCAACACTGGTGGGGAGAACCCCCAATTTATAGGCTCGCATGCGACTACGCAGCGTGTGAGTCACATGCCGCGTAGCTGTTGGCGGTCTCAATCGATCAAATCTGACCGCCAAATAAGTCACAAAAAGAGGAGAAATTAGCAATCTTAATCACATATGCATTTACTATTAATCAAGTTCCACATGTATTTGGAGAACATTATTTTGTAGGTCACAAACACAAATAAATGGAATAATTCACCGAAAGGTGCTGTTCGATGCTAATTTGTGCAAAGGAACAAGGGAGATGCCCATCAAATCAATTGAAACGGAGAAAAAACCCCATGGGAAAACAATCCTGGTCCAGCCCACGGCCTGCCAGGCGAAGGCGGTGGCGAGAAGCCATGGTCAAAGGGCGGCAGACCCTTAGGGCGCCTGACCCCTTGCCGGCGCTGCTTAGCCCCTCCTTGCTATGGCAGTGGCATCAAGCCATGCCAAGGCGGTGGGAGCCGGTCCTCGCGCCAATTATAGCTTGTAGCACCGAATATGCTCCTGTATAAGTAGAGGGGTACCCCCTCTCTAAAGACACACCACATTGAGCAACACCTCACTCTCTACTCTCTTTAGGTTTACCTTTTAGTTGTATTAGATCAAGGCAAAGCCACCTTGGAGGGCTTGGCTCCTTCGAAGAAGAGATTCTTGGTATGAATATCAATATGGGTTCTTCCAAAGTCATGTCTTCACTTTATTATAGTCATACTTATGAACTAGAGTACAGTTATTGTGTTATGATCTTGATATATGAACTAGTGCAGAGTTTATGTGTCATGAGAATAGCACACTTAACTTTATGCTTAAACAATTGTATAACTTATATAATCGGAATTAGAGCTAAGTTGAGGTGGCGATGCATCGGGACGTCAGGTGTGCCCAAGTTCTTTACCTATGAATCCATAGGGTCGGGGACTCGAGGGGATTTATGTAGTTTCTATATACGCAAGCGTGGTGCTTGGGTATGGAGATATAGGTGAATTCATTGTCCTTCTCTTCGGTTGAGGGGTAGGCGGCAGGTGGTGACAGCCCTCTCCGTCCTTTGTAATCCCCCATGTTTATTTAGGGTGTAGGAGTCTAAATTGTCACATGAGGTTGCTGGCAGACTAGTACTCGGTGGCCTCCCGACCTGCTTCACACTTACCCCTTAAACTGATTATATACTTTGTATGATTATCAACTAATCTTTGTATGACTACACTAGAACAATGCCTGCTAAATTTAGGATTATTCTTTTATTCTTTCTTTTCTATTTTATCCTTTGAGGAATGCCAAGTGTGTGTCCACTATCTTGGAATTACTATTCTTACCCATGTTATAAGCATTGGTGTACTTGCAAGCATTACTATTCAAGTTCATATCTATACTAGACTCTTAATCAAATTCCTTTGGGAAAATATAAATAACGGTACCCTGAATACTTCTGGGTGAAATGCTATAATGATAGCTCCATGCGCTTGCGGATAAATATCTAAAATTATTAAGGAACTATCAAGGCTATTTCTTAGTAGAATGGCTACACATTAGTTATGTTTCTAAGAAGTACCAACAAGATATTTCTGGTGCCATTATTGAGGATGGATTCAAACCCCGTACTTAGTAGTGACGTTAAGAAATACCAACAAGCATTTCTGGCGCCATTGCCGAGGAAGGCATATTGATGAAAGAATCTAGTAGGACATGTTCATGATAATATGCATGTAAGGTAGCCATTGTTTATGCAGGGTAACTCTACTTGTTTTCTTCTATTGTGGATGAAAACAGGATAGTGTATGACTGGTTACAAACTATCGGAAAACTACATCAAAAATCCAGAGGCACTCCTAAGGAAGAAACGGTCTCATACCGCTTCTTCTTCTGCTACTCCTCCAACAGTCAAACCAATCACCCCCGCACCGTCCACTACTCCAATTATGGTCAAGACCCTCTGCGACTACTCCACTATCGCTGTTGCCAACGTGCCCGTTGGGCCCGCTATCAAATTGGTGATGGGAACTTTGAGCTCCGCACCAGCCTCATCACAATGGTGCAAGCAAACTAATTCCATGTTTGCCAAGTGAGGATGCGAACATGCATCTCCAACACTTCCCCGAGTTGTGTGACATGATCATCATCAAGGACGTCGCACCTAAGAGCATCAGGCTCCGCTTGTTTCCCTTCTCCCTCTTGGGGAAGGCGAAGCAGTGGTTTTACAAGAAAAAGGAAGCTGTCAAGATGTGGGACAAATGTTCTGCTGTGTTCCTTGCCAAGTTCTTCCCCATGGGCGAAACCAATGCCCTGAGGGGATGAATTTTGAACTTCCAGCAAAGCTCCATGGACCCCATTCCCGAGGCATGGGAAAGGCTGCAAGACTACATTCAAGCATGCTCGCACCATGGGATTGAAAACAGGTTAGTGCTCCAAAATTTTTATGATGGATTAATACCCATGTCTAGTGGCCACCTCGATGCTACTGCTGGAGGCACTTTCCTTTACCTCATGATTGATGGAGCCACGACTCTCATCAATAAAATGGTGTTGAATCAAAGCTGGGGGAGGAAAGAAAAACACAAAAAGGAATGCATACCATGAAGGAGACGGACATACTTTCCGCAAAAATAGATTTATTGATGAAAAGACTGGATGAACAGGCCCAAAATAAAGAAGCCATGATGGGCATCGTCCATGCCATGGACTCACACATGACGTGTGAGGTTTATGGAAATATTGGCCATTCGGAGAATGATTGCCCCGAAACCCGCGAAGAAGCTACCTTCATCAACAATGGGTTTTGCCAACCAG
This sequence comes from Miscanthus lutarioriparius, assembly GCA_904845875.1. Lineage (NCBI taxonomy): Eukaryota > Viridiplantae > Streptophyta > Magnoliopsida > Poales > Poaceae > Miscanthus > Miscanthus lutarioriparius. The sequence continues at coordinate 70,321,462 of CAJGYO010000012.1, read as the reverse complement.
GTAATAATAGGTGGAACAACCAAGCCTGCCCGCAAGGTAATTCAAACTTCGACTCCAATTATAATTCGAATCAACCTTCCTTCAAAGACTTGGTTTTAGGCCAAGTTAAAATTAATGAAAATATTACTAAAAAGTTGATTAATAATTATAAAATGTTAGAGAACATCAACTCTCAAATTAAAAGTTTATCCTATGTAGTGAAAAATCAATTAAGTTTTAACAAAATGATAGAAACTCGAATTTCACAAAATAGCTGCCGCCATTCCTGTCGATCATTCGGGAAAAACCTCGGGGCAACCCGAGAAGTCCCTCAAAAATGTTCATGCAGCTATAGATCAATGAAGGAGGAAAAGTCTTGCCCGACAGACTATAAACGTCGAGCCCTTGCCGAAGGTAAATCGGTAGTTATCTTAAAATTTTAAAATTTGAAATAAATTTATGCTTCAAAATTTAAAATTTAAAATTTTGCCTCGTAATCAACTTTTTTAATAGTAATAATAATTATTATAATAAATGTTTTGAATCTCTAGTTCACCTTTCAATGCCTTTACTTCCGTTGGATGAATCTTGGTTATCCTTCTTTGCTCTACACAAGTATGTTTTTGTTTGAAATATGGTTTATGGTCAATCATACTTTGATAGGCTTTTTAAATTAAGCATGGTGCTTAGGTTAATTAGCCTACCTTGGTCAAACAAAACTTGAAGTCTAGTTTGATCATTGAATCAAAACTGCTGATTGTAGATTTTGGTTGGGTATTTAGTCTAACCCCTACAGGGAAACAATCAAATCCATAAGGGTAAGTCATGAACGGAGACAAGGTCAAAACCTTTTGATGAACCCAAAATAATATAGTATGAATAATAAATAGCTATAATAAAAAATCATCGATTTTTTGCCTCTGCAATATAATAAAAGCAATTGAAGGACCGTAGGCAACAAACTAGTTTGGGGAAGGACCCCGCATAGGTAAGTAGTATCTTTTATTTTTCGCATTATTTATTTTCTACATTCATTTAATTATTAGCATTTAAAAAATGAAAAATAAAAAAAGTAATATGATAAAAACAATAAAAAACAATTATTCCACTCTCATATGTGATTTAAGAATGTTTAGTTTCTCTCTTGTTGAAATGATAAATAGTTGCTCTATCTATAATTCATCTGTGCCATGGCTGTAACTTAGCATTCCCCAAGATTTAAGTTCGTTGGCTAAAAAATCTCATCATAAAAGCTTGACACTTGTGGGTTGCAAAAACAAGATTATTTTCTAAGTTATTGAAAGTTATGATATGGTAAATAGAATATGTTATGACTTTATTCTAAGAAAAACTTGACATCCGGAGTTTTCATCTTAAAAATGCTAAAATCAAAAGTTTATCAATGATTATGAATTCCTACCACGGCCATATGACATGATTCAAATACAAACTTTAATCATATGCTACTTACACTCACATTGAGTTTTCTCAAATTGTTGTGACCCTTGTAGAGACTCTAGTCATGCACCCATGATCAAGACTCACGTACACCCACAAATAAAATACTGACTCTTACACTGAGAATTACGCAAAAACATGTTTTCCATTGTTGACGGTCGTTAACGTCAATCATATACCATCATTTTGCCGTACATATATTCTTAATTTCCATCAGCTATGTAGGCATAGTGTTTTAAACTAACAAGTTTCATAAGTTTTGGTGCTCTCATATATTTTGTAGGATATTTAATTTTTCACTGAACAAAACTATCTCAAAAGATGAATTAGAGTGCACCATTGCGAAGAGCTCGTCGAGACGATCGAAACAGATATATTATTTGCTATATTTGGAACTCGAAAAGCAAAGATATGAATTTCGCAAATTAAAAAGGAGTGCTAACGCCAGCACCCCACAATACCATGCAGCCAACCGGAGACAACCACATGGTGGGCTGGTGGCCACGCCACGGGCGGCCACAGTGTTTGCGTGGGAGAGCGTGGGTGTCAGCACAGTGGGGACAACATGGAGCCCATCTATCCCCTGGTGGGGGAGCCCACGACGGAGGGAGCCAACCCGAGCGTGACATGTGGCACCAAGTTACGCGCGCGTGCACGAGTTCACGCGAGCGCGGTGCCGCGTCGGTCGACCAGGCTTTGGGACCGATGGCGTGCCAAGAATGGAAGCTGAAGGCGGTGGCAAGGTTTGCTGGTGCCGGCGCGGTTGGACCGCCCAGACCGGCTGGTTTAGCTGGCCGAGAAGGCCTATTTTCTCCCAGAAACACTGATAGCATGCGTTTTCTTCGGTTTAGCTCCGGTTCAGGTCCCTAGAGGCCAGTTCTTCTCTGGTTTCTTCATAGGTCGGTTGGGAGGTTCCTTGGTGACAAAGTAAAGTCATCCACCGTTCGTACATGGTCGGTTTGATATGACGGTTGCTAATAAACCGAGACGCGGATCGATGACGTGGCGTTTCCTTGCCCCCTACTCCACGGCCTATATAAGGAAAATAGGGAGAGAGCAGAGGAGAGAGCTAAGGAGGAGCCAGATCTGTCGGATCTTCCTCGATTTTGTACTTATACATATTTGATTCATCCTTGAGTAATCTCTAGGTTCTTCAAATCCTATTCCTAAGTTCTCTATTTACTTATTTTTAGTATTTACTTCAAGTTATTTATTGGATTCCCATTTGCATCGAGTGCTCTAGTCTTTGCAAAACTAGAGTAGTAATAAATAGATTAGGCGTGGTGCTTAGTCTTGCGATTACCTGGAATTGCACCCATCCCAATGGATAGTTCTGGTAGCCCAAGGTGGTGACAGCCCTGATGGCCGACGTAGTCCACCACGTTCGAGTTGGTGTTTGCAAGACCATAGTCTGAACTTCCTAGCCCCTTTCTTATCTCGGTCTGAGGCTAGTGTTTTGATGTCCCGAAGTAAGTAAACTTATAGTAGCCTTGATTCTTAGATTAACTTGAGAAACCTTAGGAAATTCCTCTCTACCCACAAAAACAATTATCTATCTTTATCCTTGGGCAACCTTGACCCTTGATTAGTACACTTCACGTTCCCTATGGAAATCGATACCTTGGAATACTCTTGGATGAAAGCTACAGCGGTATTCGTGCACTTGCGGATTATTCTATTTGCGTTAACAAATACTAACAAGCTTTCTGGCGTCGTTGCCGGGGAATGGTACCTGTGCTAGTTTCAAACCAAGTCCATCCGTATATTCTTGTTTTTCTTTTACCACCATCATATTCATCACATGGATTCCACTCCTATTTATAAACTCTCCGCTCCAAAGGGCGAATTGTTGGACCACCACAATCATCACATCCTATACTTACAGATGGCTATGAGCTTCACCCTACTTTAATGGCCATGGTTTTGGAGCAAACCTTCTCTAGAGAAGAAGGCGAAAATCCATATGTCCACCTTCAGGAATTTGAGCAACTGTGTTCGTGCTTGAATATTCCAGGCATGACACATGAGACCTTGAAATAGAAATTGTTTCTGTTCTCCCTTTCTGAGAGGGCAAAACAATGGTATGCTCAAACCATAAGAAGTGTAAATGGAGATTGGGATGAACTTCGAGACAAATTTTGTCTTGCTTTCTTCCCTATTTCTCGGATTATCACTATTCGTCTAGAAATTCTTACTTTTCAACAAAAAGAGAAGGGAACTATAGGAGCGGCTTGGGCAAGGTTTTCAAGTTTAATCACATCTGGCCTAGATTTGTCTATGCCTAACCATCTTCTTTTATAGCACTTCAATTATGGCCTTAGCAAAGAAGCTGCCCTTTTTCTCGATATCTCTTCAGGAGGATCGTTCTCTCATAAAACTATTAGTGAGGGAAAAGCCATCATTGACAAAATTCTTGAAAACACTCCATACACTAGCATTTATGATGAATTCCCCAAAGAAGAAGTCGAGCCAAGCCCCGTACCAGAAGAGGAGGCAGTTGCAATTGAATTAGAAATTCCAATTGATTCTTCGCATAATTTGGTTGTTGAAAAACCTCCCATTGAAGGAGTGCAAAACAAACTAGAGGATGATGAACCATCTCCTTTAGAGTTTCCCTTTGAATTCGAGGAAGATATCTTTGAAGATTATGGAAATACCTCGAATTTGCCTGTTCAAGCGAGACCTCTGGCATAGACCACTTCATCTGACTCGCACGAAGAATCGGTCCATATAGAACACATCAAAAGCCTCTCATCAGTCATGAGTTATGAATGGCTGAGGGAAGCAGAGATATCTCTTGAGGTAGCTTGATTCATCTCCCCTTCAACCATTCTTTTGTGCCAAGCTATGAAAATCCACTATAACCCTTCCGTTGGGATAAACTTCATTTCAAAGACATTAGCCGAAACTCTTTACCCCGACGCATCCTTAACCCCATCTCAAAAACTTCTACAAAGCCCATCAGGATTCATTCTTGAAAGCCACAGGGTCTTAAGGACTGTTCCTATCACAATCAATAACTCTGGGATATGTCTAGATTTTCACATTTTTTACATCTCAGAGATTCCTCTCTTCATTGGCAGACCAATCATGAGACTTCTACAGAAAAAACCACAATGAGGTCATTTAGATTTCAAGGTTGGGAATTCCACTATTACCATTCCCCTTGCCCGTTAAATTAAAACGATGGTGGAACACAAACCTGAACAATACTCCATTGAGGAAGTGTTAATGGCATCTCTTGAAGAGATGGCTCAACCTACCCTCGATGATGAACACTTTGTTCAAGAAGAGGAAGAGTTGGCAGAGCCCATTGAGCTCAACAAAAATGAGCAGCCATTACCTCCTTCAATTGAGCTAAAACCTCTTCCTCTTGGCTAAAAATATGTCTTTTTCACAACAATCGGAAAACCCCGGTGATCATCAGTGATAAGCTCTCCGAAGATGAAACACAAAAGCTTGTCACCATTCTTGAAAGACATAGATCCATTATTGGCTACTCACTCCAAGACCTCAAGGAAAATAGCCCCACTCTTTGTACTCATCGCATCCCAATCGAGCCTGATTGCACACCTTCAAGGGAGCCTCGGGGAGACTTAACAACGCTATGCGTGAAGTTGTTAAGAAAGTGGTCCTTAAACTCCTACATGCCGGGATTATTTATCCTGTGCCACATATTGAGTGGGTTAGCCTTGTCCAACTTGTGCCAAAGAAAGGAGGAATGACGGTTGTTAGGAATGAGAAGAATGAACTCATTCCTCAATGAACTATCACTGGGTGGCGAATGTGCATTGACTACCGGAAGCTAAACAAGGCCACTAAGAAGGACCACTTCCCATTGCCACTCATCAATGAGATGTTAGAACATCTTGCGAATCATTCCTTCTTTTTGTTTCCTTCATGGGTATTTCGGGTATCATCAAATCCCAATCCACCCAAATGACCAAAGTAAGACTACTTTCACATGCCCATATGGAACTTATGCATATCGACGAATGTTGTTCGGGTTGTGCAATGCTCTAGCTTCTTTCCAACGGTGCATGATGTCTATATTCTTCAACATGATTGAGAAGATCATGGAGGTGTTCATGGATGACTTTATTGTCTATGGCAAAACCTTTGATGATTGTTTGGAGAATTTATCCAAAGTCTTACAACAGTGTGAAGAAAAGCACTTAGTTCTGAACTAGGACAAATGCCATTTTATGGTTCGGGAAGGAATTGTGCTAGGACACAAGGTGTCTAAACATGGGATAGAGGTGGATAGAGCAAAGATTGAAGTTATTGAACAACTTTCACCCCCCATGAATGTGAAAGGAATCCATAGCTTCCTAGGACATGTGGGGTTTTACAGGCATTTTATTAAAGACTTTTCTCAAATTGCAAGACCCCTGACTAGTCTCCTAGCTAAGGATGCACCTTTCATTTTTAATGATGAGTGCCATGAAGCCTTTCAAATCCTTAAAAAGGCACTCATCTCAGCTCCAATTATTCAACCACCTGATTGGAAGCTTCCTTTTGAGATCATGTGTGATGCTAGTGACTTTGCGGTTGGAGCTGTTTTAGGCCAAACCAAGGATAAGAAGCATTATGCCAAATCCTACACTAGCAAAACCTTGGTTGAACCTCAGCTCAACTATGTTACCACTGAAAAAGAGCTGTTGGCTGTTGTCTTTGCTATAGAGAAGTTTAGATCTTACTTAGTGGGGGCAAAGGTAATCATTTATACAAATCATGTTGCTCTCAAGTACCTCCTCACTAAGAAAGATGCTAAGCCTTGGCTAATTCGATGGATCCTCCTACTCCAAGAGTTTGACATAGAAATAAGAGATAAAAAGGGAGTAGAAAACTCGGTAGCCGACCACTTGTCTAGACTTCAGTTTAAGGAAACACATGAGCTACCCATCAATGATTCCCTAAGGGATGACACCCTACTCAAGATAATAGACTCCGATGCATGGTATGCAAACATCATGAATTTTATAGTGATAGGCTATGTCCCACCTGGTGAGAACAAAAGAAAGTTGATCTATGAGAGTCATTTTCACCTATGGGATGAGCCATATCTATACTGAGTTTGCGCTGATGGATTGTTGAGAAGATGTGTCCCTATGGATGAGGCTACTAAGATTATGGAGAGATGTCAAGCCTCACCATATGGAGGACATTATGGAGCATTCTGGACAAATGGCATGATCTGGCAAAGTGGCTTTTTCTGGCCAACGATGTATGAAGATACAAAGGAGTTTGTCAGGAGATGCCACCGAAGTCAGAAACAAGGGAACATCAACTCATGAGATGCAATGCCTCTCAAGAACAATCCCCAAGTAGAACTCTTTGATGTGTGGGGGATTGATTTCATGGGGTCATTTCCTAAGTCCGGGAACTGTGAATACATCTTGGTGGCCGTGGACTATGTATCCAAATGGGTAGAAGCAATACCGTGTCGAACTGCCGATTCAAAACATGCCAATAGAATGTTCCACGAAGTCATATTTCCTCGCTTTGGTACGCCCCAGATGGTCATAAGCGATGGAGGATCTCATTTCATAGATAAAGTCTTCCGGAAGTACCTAGCGGAACATGGAGTTCGTCATAACATCGCAATGCCATACCATCCCCAAACTAGCAGTTAGGCAGAAACATCTAACAAACAAATCAAGAATATTTTGCAAAAGACCGTTGATGAAATGGGTAAGGGATGGAAGGATAAACTCCCTGATGCACTTTGGGTCTACCGAACTGCATATAAGACACCCATTGGCATGTCACCTTATCAACTTGTTTATGGAAAAACATGACATTTGCCTATTGAATTGGAGTTCAAGGCCCATTGGGCAATCAAGAAATGGAACATGGATCTCCACCTAGCCGGCAAGAATCATCAAATGCTATTATCTGAGCTTGAAGAATGGGGAGAAAAGGCTTATCACAACTCCAAGATTTACAAAGAAAGAACAAAGAGAAAAAGTTCTACTATTCAATTAAAGAGTAAAGCTCTTTGGACATGGTAAACTACAAAGTAAGTGGGACGGACCTTTCAAGGTCGTCGACACTTCAACTCATGGAGCCATCACCATCCAAGATGATATAGGTAACACTTTTACGGTAAATGGCCAATGTTTGAAGATTTATTTTGAGCCACAAGTTAATATGGTTGAGGAACTTGATGTGATTGAGTTCATAGAATTCTCACATTAAAGCTCATTCAATCTTCGACATAAAATTGGAATCTTTCCTTAGTATAAAATTTTGGAAATTTAAATTTTGTCTTTATTTGATTATATAATTGAATAAATGTTGACTCTCTAGTGTCTCTCACCAGAAGAGTCTCTTTCGTTTTCACCGTTTCTGTCTATGAATAAAAGCCAGGTATAGTTTTGAAGAAGTGGGGGTCATGGCAACTCCCATTGTGAACAAATGTTCTGAAATACATCATGAACCGGTGAAGGAGCCTACACACAACTTCTAGAATTGGGTTTGATCCTTCTCCACTAGTTCACATGCTTACTCCTTGCTTGCACTTGTTTAAACACGCAAATTAAAAAGAACCATGTTTCACACTTAAAGTTAAAATTTTGAAAGTGAATATGAATATAGCTCTTTAAGATTGGCATGCATAGTGTTTATTCCTTACATATACTTAGTGCTTGTGGGAAAAATATCATATAGGACAATCATATTGACTAAGTTATTGTGGAGTGTGATATACTTCTGGCTTAGAAATCCTACTGGTTCTAATCAAGCTACTTGGAGAATTTGTTTTTGATAAAAATATTATAAAACCATAGTATCACATACTCAGTGGTGATAAATTCCTACCAGAGCCATATACGTACTTGTAGGATACAAACCTTCGACATGATGCTTGCTTTGTGTTGAGTTTTGTCAAGTCTTGTTGACCCTTGTTGAGAGATTTATAATGCTCCCAAGATCAAGAACATGTACATGCCACATATATGTGCTGCTTATACACTAGAAGTACGCAAAACATGCTTTTCATCCATCTTAAAATGTTTGACTCCTACACTGGGGGTGAACACAAAAATATGCTTGATAGGTTTATCCACCAAATAAATGCTCCAAGTTCTTGTGAATAGCTCTCTTGAAAAGTTTTGTTGCAGAAAGAGAGTTGGGGCTATGCAAAAGAAAAAGTAAAAAAAAAGAAATAAAAAAGGAGTTGAAAAAAAATGGATACAAAGATGTTCGGAGTATTCAAAACAATTGGTACTTAGATGCCCACCATAAAAAAAGAGATAGCCCTTGCTCTTGCAAATATTTCAAGTTTCAACGAGAGAGATATGTTTTCAAGGAGCAAAGTAGAATTAGGTTAGCCACCAAATATTCCACACACATACACATCTTGATCTAAGAGTATGACATTTCCCTCCTTGGATCCGGGATTTGACTTTACAATATATGCAAGGTAAGTATGCTACGTATTTTCATACATTAAACTCTGCATAAGCTTTTTAGAAGTAGAAAGGAAAAGAAGGCATTGCTATGATGTGCCTTGGTGAGGAATCATACACCATTGAGCGATTCAAGAGTACCATTTGAGGAGTATAAAGTGGAACTATGTCTTTCTTGTGAAAACTTTAAAAACTCCAAGTTACTAAGATGAGAATCTGGAAAGATGACTTCACTTCGAGAGATGTTCCACTTTTCAACCGCTCCACTCCACATATCCCGCAGGTACCAGGAATGTTTTAGAATAGCTATATTTATGTTTATCTTGACCGTTACTCGAGATGAGCAAAGGACAAGTGTGGGGGAACTTGTTGATGGTCATTAATGTCAATCATAAACCATCATTTTGCCATACATATATTCTTAATTTCCATCATCTATGTAGGCATAGTGCTTTAAACTAACAAGTTCTATGAGTTTTTGTGCTCTCATATATTTTGTAGGATATTTAATTTTTAAAACTATCTCAAACGATGAATTAGAGTGCACCATTGCGAAAAGCTCGTCGAGACGATCGAAACGGATAAATTATTTGCTATATTTGGAACTCAGAATAAAAAGATATTAATTTCACAAATTAAAAAGTAGCGCTGACGCCAGCACCCCATAGTACCATGCAGCCAACCGGAGACAACCACGTGGTGGGCTGGTGGCCACGCCACGGGCGGCCGCAGCGTCCGCGCGGGCATCGGCGCAACGGGCATCGGCGCAGTGGGGACAACACGGGGCCCAGCTGTCCCGTGGCAGGGGAGCCCGCAACGGAGGGAGCCAACCTGAGCACGACACGTGGTGCCAAGTGCGCACGCGCACGCGTTCGCGTGGGCGCGGTGCCGCTTGGTCGACCGGGCTGGGGGACAGGTGGGCGCCAGGAATGGAAGCTGAAGGCGGTGGCGTAGTTTGCTGGTGCCTGACGTGGTTGGACCGCCCAGACCGGCCGGTTTAGCTGGCTGCGAAGGCCTATTTTCTCCCAGAAACATAGATTGCGCGCGGTTTCTTCAGTTTAGCACCAGTTCAGGTCCCTCGAGCCCGGTTCTTCTCTGGTTTTCTTCACAGGTCGGTTCGGAGGTTCCTTGGCGACGAAGTAAAGTCATCCACCATCTGTACAAGGTTGGTTTGATCCGACGGTTGCTAATAAACGGTGACACAGATCGATGACGTGGCATTTCCTTGCCCCCTACTCCACCTCAGCCTATATAAGGATGCCCAAACCCCCTCCAGGATGGACACATCTACATACCCTACGCTCTAGAGCTTCATAGTTTCATACCCCTTGTAGTAGTGCCCTCTAGATGATTTACATCTAGTTGTAATATAGAAAATAGGAAGAGAGAAGAGGAGAGAGCTAAGGAGGAGCCGGATCTATCGGATCTTCCTCGATTTTGTACTTCTATAGATTTGATTCATCCTTGAGTAATCTCCAAGTTCTTCAAATACTATTCATAAGTTCTCTATTTACTTAATTTCAGTATTTACTTTAAGTTATCTATTGGATTCTCGTTTGCATCAAGTGCTCTAGTCTTTGCAAAATTAGAGTAGTAATCAATAGATTAGGCATGGTGCTTAGTCTTGCAATTACCTAGAATTGCACCCATTCCTACGGATAGTTGTGGTAGCCCCAGGTGGTGACAGCCCTAATGGCCGACGTAGTCCACCACGTTCAGGTTGATGTTTGTAGGACCGTAGTCTGAACTTCCTAGCCCCTTTCTTATCTCAGTCTGAGGCTAGTGTTCTGATATCCCGAAGTAAGTAAACTTATAGTAGCCTTGATTCTTAGATCAACTAGAGAAACCTTAGGAAATTCCTCTCTACCCATAAAAACAATTATCTATCTTTTCCTTTGGGTGACCTTGACCCTTGATTAGTACACTTCATGTTCCCCATGGAAATCGATACCTTGGAATACTCTCGGGTGAAAGCTACAGCGGTATCTGTGCGCTTGCGGATTATTTTGTTTGCATTAACAAATACCAACATCCTTTCACCTAAAATAAAAACTCCATTCATTTGTCATGAGTCTTTCTCTCCAAAGTTTTCATATGCCGAAAAGAGTATGGGGCTATACTGAAAAAAAGAGAGATACATATGAAGCTCTCAAAATAGCAAAAGAAAAGAAGAAAAAAGAATGGAACACATGAAGGTTCCAAAGTATTGAAAAAAGAGAGATTGCCCATACTTCTAAGGCAATTATTCAAAAGAGAGAAAGTCATGATCAAGGGAGTATCAAAAATATTAGGAATCACTATTATATTCCACATACTTGCACATCTTGATCAAAGTGTATGACTTACATCTCCTTGGATCTGGTTTTTAACTTAGCAATATATGTGATGTAAGTATGTCTCTCATTCATACCTACCTAAAACTCCACTCAAAGCTTTTTAGAGATAGGATGAAAAGAAGACAAAACAAATGCCTTGGTAAGGATCATACACATTGAGCGATCGAGTGAATCATTTGAGGAACTTACATTTTATTTTTATAAAACTCATAATACCTTCGGATAGAAGGTTGATCAAAGAATGAATGATTGGTAATTCTGTTAAATCCATTCTATCTTGCAACCGTCTAAGACTTGGAAAAGCAATAAGCCCCACAGGGATAAAGTTAAAAGGGTGGATAGAATGCCCAACTTATTTAAATTGAGGAAGAATACTTTGTTATAGGCATGGCACTTGTGAATTATATTTGTCATTGTATCAATAACCAATAACTTAGCTATTAGCTCGGGACGAGCAAGGATTAAGCTTGGGGGAGCTTGTTGGTGGTCTCTATCGATCAAATCCGACCGCCAAATAAGTCACAAAAAGAGAAGTTAGCAATCTTAATCACATATGCATTTACTAGTAATCAAGTTCCACATGTATTTGGAGAACATTATTTTGCAGGTCACAAACACAAATACATGGAATAATTCACCACAAGGTGCTTTCCGATGCTGATTTGCACAAAGAAACAAGGGAGACGGCCATCAAATCAATTTAAATGGGGCAAAACCCCACGGGGAAGCAATCCTAGTCCAGCCCACGGCCTGCCAGGCAAAGGCGGTGGCAAGAGGCCATGGTCAAGGGGTACCCGACCCCTATGGGTGCCTGACCCCTCGTAGGTGCTGCTTAGCCCCTCCTTGCTGTGGCGGTAGCATGGAGCCATGCTAAGGTAGTGGGAGCCAGTCCTCGCGCCAATTATAGCTCATAGCACCGCCTATGCTGCTGTATAAGTATAGGGGTACCCCCCTCACTAAAGACACACCACATTGAGCAACACATCACTCTCTACTCTCTTTAGTTTTACCTTTTAGTTGTTTAGAGCAAGGCAAAGCCACCTTAGAGGGCTTAGCTCCTTGGAAGAAGAGATTCTTGGTATGAATATCAATATGGGTTCTTCCAAAGTCATATCTTCACTTTATTATAGTCATACCTATGAACTAGAGTATAGTTATTATGTTATGATCTTGATATATGAACTAGTGCAGAGTTTATGTGTCATGAGAATAGCACACTTAACTTTATTCTTAAACAATCATATAACTTATATAATCGGAATTAGAGCTAAGTGGAGGTGGCGGTTCATCATGCCGTCAGGTGTGTCCATGTTCTTTACCTGCTGATCCGTAGGGTCGGGGAATCGAGGGGATTTGGGTAGTTTCTGTATACATAAGCATGGTGCTTGGGTATGGAGAAATAGGTGAATGCATTGTCCTTCTCTCTCGGTTGAGGGGTAGGCAGCAAGTGGTGACAGCCATGTCCATCCTTCGTAATCCCCCACGTTCCTTTAGGGTGTAGGAGTCTAAATTGTCACATGAGGTTACTGGCAAACCAGTACTCGGTGCCCTCCCAACATGCTTCACACTTAGCCCTAAAACTAATTATGTAATTTGTATGATTATCAACTAATCTTTGTATGACTACACTAGACCAATGCCTGCTCAACTTAGGATTATTCTTAGAATTACTATTCTTACCCCTATTATAAGCATTGGTGTACTTGCAAGCATTATTATTTAAGTTAATATCCATATTAGACTCTTAATCAAATGCCTTCCTTTGGGAAAATATAAATAATGATGCCCTGAATACTTCCAGGTAAAATGCTACAATGATAGCTCCGTGCGCTTACGGATAAATATCTAAAATTGTTAAGGAACTATCAACGCTATTTCTTAGTAGCATGGCTACACATTAGTTATGTTGCTAAGAAGTATAAACAAGGTATTTTTGGCACCATTGCTGAGGATGGATTCTAACCCCATACTTAGTAGTGATGTTAAGAAATACCAACAGTAGCATGATGTGAAACGGCCAAAATAAAGCCAACGCATAGGCTTACACCTCAAAGATCCCCTAAGGCATGCAAAGCTCATAGCATGGAGAGCAGTCAAGATTAGACCGCACATGGCAGGCCGAGTCCCCAAGCTCGGCGCACGCCAGTCAACTTGGCCTATCGAAATGAAGACGACAGGCACCTTAGATGGCTGACAACTAGCAAGCGTACACACCACGCCTAGAGGCACAGACCCAGAATGCTGTAGGTAGAAGCTACTACCCGTACTAACACCTCAGCCACTCAAACACCGCTCGAAAGAGTGCCTTCACAATTATTTCTAATCATAAAGACACTCGGGGGGCTACTATCAGGGTTATATAATTAGGATACCCCAATGCTCGGTCATCAGAGTTGCTCAGGATGCCCTAACTGGCCACATCCCAACTAAACACGGCCTGCCTCGACTAGTCCCGCCTCTCGACCTTGCACCACGTGGTGCCCTCAACCACCTCCAACCTTAGCTGCTAAGGGAACCATAAAAGGCAAGTGGACGCATTGAATGCACCTCCGAACGTGCACACACATGCACTCCAGTAGGTACAAGAAGGATGGCAGCCCCTCAGACCGTCTAGTCCTGGGACAGAGCATCACCTTGGCCAGCACTACACTATCGGAAAAGACAATACTAGGACTCACTAACATCACCCCGTGTGGCTCAGCACTGCCCACATCTTGTCCAGCCTAATGGAGAGGCGTACGAGCACACCCCCTATGGCATGGCAACCAAGACCAGGAGCCAACTCTTGTAACACCTCTGGTGTTTTGACCTAGCACTAAAATTTGACATGTCATCATATGCATTGCAAAGCATTCATAGAGAAGAAAATTTTGAATGCATTCACTAAATAAGGTTTATTTCATAATGTTGTTATTTCATGTGATGTGTTTCAAAACCCTAAATAAAGATCATGACCACAAGGGTCAAATTTCATCTGATCATGTGAGGCCATGTGTCATTTGACTCAAATAACCCTAATGGGCCATGTTACTGGTCAAAAATCCAAGTTAAAGTAAAAGAAAGACAAATCAAATTTGAATTCAAATTCAAATTATAAAAGTCCTTTTTGCCCCGTTTGACTAATTCAAAATCCATGTGGAATTTGGGGTTGAGGCAAAAAGCAAAGTTGAAGATTATATTATGTGGATCAACTTTGGTATTCAAAGTTTTTCAAGTTTACATATAAAATTTGGAGTAATTTTGAAATGATTCAAATACTCAAATGCACCCCAAATTTAAATTTCAAAATGGAGGCAGAATTTGAAAATGTTCATTGAAGCAAAGTTGTAGAGTTTGAAAAGTTGAGCAACTTTCATTTTTGGAGATTTTCAACTTCTTTAGAAAATTTGAGAGTAATTTGCAAAATGAACTCGGTGGCAATTCTGTAATTTCTCGGAACAGTAGCCGACCACCGCCCCACCGCCGGCGTCCTTTCTCCGATCTTCTAGGCGCGTCTGCGATCACCCTTGGCTTCGTGCTGGCATGGGGATCACGCTGCGTGTCGAGTCCGCGTGCTCCTGGCCGAGCTATAAGACCCAGACGACACCGTTCACTTTTCTTCCTTCCCTCTGCTTTTCCAACACCACCGTCTCAACTCCGGCAAGCTTCTCTCATCTCCTCAGCGCAAGCAAGCCCCGTAAAAGCCCTATTCTAGTTCCGCCTGCTCCTCACGCATCCGACCGAGCTATTGCTACCGCCTGAGTTCGCCGAGAGCTCACTGTCCACGTTCATCTTCCTCGCGGCCGGCGACCTCAACGGGAACGTCGATTCACCGTGGCCAGCCTCATCCAGTGAGCCGTTGCCCTTGATTGTTGACTCTATGGCTTCGCCTCGATGCTGTAGTGCTTAATCCACTCTTGCCTGCTCGTTTTGCCCACTGCAGTCGCCGGAACTCCATCATCGACGAGGTCCGCTCCGCCGTGATTCTGGTCACCATCGAAACATGTCACCAGAGCTTCTCCGGTCCCGCTTGTTGCTTCAACACGATCGGGGTGAGCCACTGATGCTTACGGTACTCTCTGTTTCACCGTTACCGGCCTTATTTCGCCGGCGTAACGCCGCCGTGCCACCGCGTCCGCCATGGCCGGTGTCAGCCTTATTCCATGCCATAATCAACCTCCAAAGTGCCACTAATCGATGCGCCTAGCTCTTGTGAACATGTTAGAGCTTTGGCTGTCGCTGTTGGGCTCATCATCGGCGAGTTTGCGCCGGTCAGCGCCGTCGTAGCCACGGTCAATGCCCGAGGTTGGGGATGACAGGTGGGGGCCGGCTGTCAGTGAGAGCAAGAGAGGGAATAGTGCCTTTTGTTATTTTCTGATTTTGATTAGTGTTTGATCTTGTTTTGATCATGTTTTGTGACCAGTATGGTTTCAAGAGTAGTGGTCGGAGAATTCGCCGTAGTGGTCGGAGAGTTCACCGTAGTGGTCGGAGAATTCACCGAAGTGGTCGGAGAGTTCACCGAAGTGGTCGGAGAGTTCACTGTAGTGGTCGGAGAGTTCACCGTAGTAGTCGGAGAGTTCGCCGAAGTGGTCAGAGAGTTCACCGAAGTGGTCGGTGCTGACGTGGTCACATCCGTTACGAATATGGTTTGGTTAGTTTGGCTTGTAACTGTACCGTGAGGGAAAGTTGTATTCAAGGTGTTGTTATATTTCATGCACCATGAAAGCATCATGTTTACATTATCATCATGTTGAAGCATATGCTATTATTTCGTGTAGAATCCGAGAGTGAACCGTTTCTAGTTGAGCAAGTTCTGGAAGAATCCCCGGTTGTCACGAGATTCGATAATAGTGGTGCTGATCCGGAACCTGAGATCGTCAACGAAGGCAAGCCCCGGTTTATGCATTAAACCATTACCTTGTTTACTTTGAAAAGTTTATCACCTATGTTACCTATTGCATTAAGTTGATTAATTCAAATGTTACCTACTTGATGCATTGCCTACCTTGTTAATTGTTTACCATCCTTGAAGATGATTTCATTTACAAAGGCGTAGAATTGCTTAGTATGCTTTATGGTAGGCTTTCAAAGTAAAAGTTTCGATACAATCAAAGATGGCATACTGGCCAAAGAAAGAAAGAAAGAAGATAGAATGAACTAGAGACTCGTCGGGTGGCTTATCTTGAATGTTGGGTAATGTTGCCGACTATGTCGCTTAAAGGCCACTCATTGTGGATCTTCTGAATGAGACACTTTGTAGTACTGGTCAACATACTCCGGTAAGCCTACTTCGGCTAATCCGATACTAAGACGAATGCCCACGCACTGGGAGTGGTGAGATGGCGGGAGTAGCGTGTACCCTCGTGGCTTGAATGTGGCTAGATTTGAGGTGTGTTGTGCTCTCGGGTGGCGTGGAGATGGCTTAGTACGGGAGGACCACGGTAGGGAGGTTGATATGTGCAAGATTAAGTTCTACATATGTCATGTGATAAGGAATCCCCAGCTGGGACTTGAATCAATTTGAATTGCCGGTGCTCCGCGGATATGGAGACTCGATTCATTACAGAAACAATGTAGGACTGGTGAATTACTAAAACTTGAGAAAAGAAATAGAATGAGAAGGTTTGGAACATGGGATATGAACACTTAGTTTGAGATATTGAACTAAAGTACTTAGGGGTAAAACTTGAAATTAGGATCAAGAATAGTAAGTTTTTGGCAAAGAACTTTTGAATCTTTCTACATCCTTACCTTGACCCAACACCTGCATCCCTAAGACCTTCGCCCTTTTTGGTTGGGTCAGTCTTGTTGAGTACTTTTGTACTCAGGGTTTGTTAACCCTTGTTGCAGGTGAGTCGCATGCGCAGGCTTGTTTTGGTCCCTGCTGCATGTCAGTGTTGGAAGTCGATGACAATGAGGAATGATGAATGGCCTTTGGACAAGGCACTAGTTTGTGTGAAATAAATAATGTTAATGTAATATTATCCCGCTACTATGGTTGTATGACACTTATGGTTTTGTAAGTTTGAAACAACTGGTTTATAATATCAAAACTTAAGTCTTCCGCTTTATAATCTCTGGTATGTATTTTGAAAACTGTTGTAATCTGCAATGACTGTGATTGGGATCCTGTTTGGAAAAGATTCATGGATGATTCGGGTTTCCGAGGACACCCGACAGACCTGTTAAGTTGTCGGGAACTTGTGTACTCTACCCGAGGTCTGTTGAGACATCGATAGGTGCACGTGGGCCCAATTTCTTAGGAGGTTCTACCACAGCTGGTATCAGAGCAGGTCCTATCTAAGATCATTGTAGGTTGCTTTTGAAAACCTTCAAACTAATTTGGATCAAAGAAATTATACTGGATATTTTGAGTCCAAATTTCTCTCTTCTTACCTCTGATCTAGCCTCAATCCTATCT
Organism: Miscanthus lutarioriparius; assembly: GCA_904845875.1. Classification (NCBI taxonomy): domain Eukaryota; kingdom Viridiplantae; phylum Streptophyta; class Magnoliopsida; order Poales; family Poaceae; genus Miscanthus; species Miscanthus lutarioriparius. Next base: position 70,303,877 of record CAJGYO010000012.1, on the reverse strand, counting down.
TATTTGAAAGTTTGTGGCGGATAATATGATTAGGTTTGTCCTATGTATTAAAAATCTAGTACTTTTGATTGTATAAATCTTTTGTACTCGGATTCGTAAGATCGATTCATGCATCGTGCTTGAACACCTTGCATAATAATTCCCCTTAAAAGTGGTTGGGTAAGTAATGTCAATCCCATTCTTGCTAACCTCCATTATCCTCAAGCTATCCTTATAGTCCTCTCCTAAATTCTACAGGCTATGGCAAAGACCAATATAACCGCATGCAAGTCCACTGGACCTCATGGGGTCCCTCGTCAATAGTTGGCACTGCGTAACCGTGAGCTTGGTGAAGGAAGTTCCAAGACCCTAGGAGATGAAGGATCTTCAAGCAATCCCGCCAACATTGAGAACCTTACCAAGGAGCTCAACACACTTCATCGAGCTCATGCCAAAGATCAAGAGAAGCTAGCGGAAATGGAAAGGGACATCACCAAGAATACCGAGTTACGGAATGAAGCCTGGACACGAGAGCATGCGGCCAATGAACGCATCCATGAGTTGGAGTTCTACGTAGAAGACCTGGAGATGGACAATGCCATTCTTCATGAGAATGTCCACATGATGTATGCTCAACTTCATCCTCCTCATGGGGATGGTGAAGTTACAGATGAAGAAATGATTGTAGATCCAGGTGAAGTCGAGAATGAAGAAGAGGAGGAGGATCTCGAGGAGTTAGTGTACTTCTCCGATGAAGATGAGGTTTTGTCCGATATGGGCACGGTTGCCGATGATTGAAAGCTCAGAGTAGTAATAGTTCCTTTACTGCTTTCCTAGTAAACCAGGGTTGTCTTGTGGGATACAAGACATGTAACATAAATAAGAAACCCTTTGTAGCATGAAACCTTTTAACTGCATTCAATAAAATAATAATGGAAATAGACATGTCTCTCTGACAGATGCCTCGCATTAACACCCGAACTGGTGCTGGTACTTCACAAGACAATGATGAAGTCCCAAATCCTCCACCAATGCCTCCGAGTATGGCAGATGCCATAACTGCACTCGTCTATGCAACGGCCGAGAATGCTAGGTTGTTAAGGGAAATGGCTCAGAACCAACAAGCACCACACCCTAATCATGGCTGCCGTAATAATAGAAATGATGAGACAACTTATATTGATTTTACTAACACACGTCCACCTATGTTCTCTAAGGTAGAAGAGCCTTTAGAAGCTGATGATTGGCTTCGGACAATGGAGCAAAAGTTTGAGCTGATTCGCTGTACCGAGATTTAGAAACCAAGGTTTGCGGCACAGCACCTCCGAGGAGCTGCTGGTGCCTGGTGGGCAAATTTGGTAGCTGTACAGCCCGCTGGTCACCAAATCACCTGGATGGAGTTTAAGAATGCCTTCAGGGCACACTATATTCTAGATGGTGTGATGACCATGAAGTTAGAAGAGTTCCTGGCTCTTAAGCAAGGGGAGCACCCGGTGATGCACTATGTTGGGCATTTCAATCACCTGTCGCAGTATGCTATAGAGTATGTAAATACTGACAAGAAGAAGAAGAATCATTTCATGAGAGGTCTGAACACCAAACTTCAGACCATGATGGCAACTTGTGGCAACGCAACTTATCATGAGGATGTCAACATTGCTATCGCTTCAGAGGAGAATTACCGCCGACACACGGAGGCGAAGAAGAAGAGAGCATTTGCTTCCGGATCATCGAGTGGAAAGCGTCAAAAGGTGGTCTACCATCCTCAGAATCATGGCCGTGCACCATTCCGCCCACAACAAAACCAAAGCAGGCAGCAAATCTTTATTCGCCCTGCAACTCATACGCCTTATACTCATCAAGCGCCGCAACAGCAAAACAATACAAATAATGCAAACCGCAATGCTACTCCCCAGAATCACAATTATCCATACTATAATTGTGGTAAACCCGGACACTTTTCTCGAGAATGTCTGTATCCTAGGAAGAACAATCCTGATGCACCCAAAGCCCCTGTTACTCAAGCTTAGAATCAGTACAAGGGCAATGCTCAGAATAGTCAGAAAGGTCAGGCTGAGAAGAAATCTGGAAGGGTCTTCTATACTCAAGTGGAATCTATTCTAGAAGGAGAACCAGTAATGATTGGTATGTTTCCCGTTGCTAAGCACCCTGTAATTACCTTATTTGATTCCGGTGCATCCCATACATTCATCAATCGTACATTTGTGGTGAAACATGGGATAACTATTGGGGAAACAAAAGAACCATATCGTATACAGTCGCCCGGGGGACCACTCTGTACAAGGGAGATAGTTCAGCATGTACCTATTGATTTGGGAGGACATGAGTTCCCTACCAGCATGCTGATATTAAAGGATCAAGATATAGATGTGATCCTTGGTATGAACTGGTTAACTCAACACGGGGTTGTCATAGATGTCTTGCGTAGAACCATAAGAGTAAATGTACCTGGCAGCAAAACCCAACTTCTCATCCAACTTCCCTTTCCTAAGAGTATAGTTGGAACAGTCTGTGCAACTACGGTTGAAGAAGCCGAGAACATTCATGTGGTATGTGAATTTACGGATGTTTTTCCCAATGATATGCCTGGACTGCCACTAGACCGAGATGTGGAGTTTAGAATTGACCTAAAACCAGGAACGGCACCTGTGTCCAGAAGAGCATATAGGATGCCACCCAAAGAACTAGCAGAATTAAAAATGCAACTACAAGAGTTGTTAGACAAGGGTTTCATTCAACCCAGTTCATCACCTTGGGGATGCCCTTCTATCTTCGTGAAGAAGAAGGACCAAACCTTAAGGTTATGTGTTGACTATCGGCCGTTAAATGAAGTCACCATAAAGAACAAATACCCCTTACCCCGAATTGATTTGCTTTTTGATCAACTTGCGGGAGCTAAGGTGTTCTCAAAGATAGACTTGAGATCAGGCTATCACCAGATTAAGATCAGACGAGAAGATATGCCGAAGACAGCGTTTACTACCCGATATGGTCTATATGAGTATTTAGTCATGTCTTTTGGGCTGACCAATGCCCCAGCTCATTTCATGTATCCGATGAACTCAGTTTTCATGCCTGAGTTGGATAAGTTTGTAGTGGTATTCATTGATGACATTCTTATCTATTCTAAGAGCAAAGAAGAACATGCGGAACATCTCCGCATTGTTCTACAACGATTAAGAGATCACCAATTATATGCCAAATTCAGCAAATATGAATTCTGGTTAGAGGAAGTACAATTTCTAGGTCATGTGTTATCTGCTGAAGGTATAGCTGTTGATCCAAGCAAGGTAGAAGAAGTCCTTAACTGGAAAGCACCTACCACTATTCATCAAGTTCGTAGTTTTCTGGGGTTGGCAGGTTATTACCGTCGGTTCATCCCTGACTTCTCCAGAATTGCAAAGCCAATTACTAGACTGCTGAAAAATCAAACTAAGTTTGAATGGTCAACTGGATGTGAGGAGGCCTTTTAGACATTGAAGAAGTTGCTGACAACTGCACCAATCTTAGCACAACCTGATATCGAGAGGCCATTTGATATCTATTGTGATGCCTCTGGAATTGGTATTGGCTGTGTTCTTATGCAAGAAGGCAGAGTCATAGCATATGCTTCCAAATAGCTCAAAAAGCATGAAGAACATTATCCCACCCATGATCTTGAATTAGCCGCTGTTGTTCATGCACTCAAGATTTGGCGACATTATTTATTGGGCAATATATGTCATATCTATACGGATCACAAAAGTTTGAAATATATCTTCACTCAGTCAGAGTTGAATATGAGGCAAAGAAGATGGTTAGAACTTATCAAAGATTATGACTTAGAAGTGCATTATCATCCGGGCAAGGCTAATGTGGTTGCCGATGCCCTGAGTCGCAAGAGTCATTGTCATTGCCTGATTGTAGAACCTATGCAATGAACATTGTGTCAAGAGATGGAGCATCTGAATTTACAAATCATAGAACAAGGTTCCCTATCCAATATTGTAGTTGAGTCCACTATCAAAGATCAGATCATTGCTGCTCAACAGAAAAGTAAGGGCATAGCCCATATCAAGGATAAAGTCAGATCTGGAAGATCAACATGTTTCAAGATTGATGAATCAGATGTCGTATGGTTCAAGGATAGATTGGTAGTACCCAAAAATCCGGAGCTGCGAAAGCAGATTCTTGATGAAGCTCATTCTACAAGATACTCCATTCATCCAGGTAGCAACAAAATGTATCATGATCTGAGAATGAGATATTGGTGGACCAAAATGAAAATAGAAATAGCTCAATATGTGGCCAAATGTGATACTTATCAGAGAGTCAAAGCGATTCATATGAAGACTGTAGGTCCATTACATTCCTTGCCAGTTCCATCTTGGAAGTGGGAAGATATCTGTATGGACTTCATAGTAGGGTTGCCTAGGACATCTGCAGGCTACAATTCAATATGGGTTATTGTTGATCGCCTAACCAAGATAGCTCATTTCTTACCAGTCAGAGATAATATCAAGCGGAGCAGTATGCAAAGCTTTATCTGGATAGAATCTTCAGTCTGCATGGGGCACCCAAGACCATTGTCTCTGATAGAGGGTCATTGTTCATATCCAAGTTTTGGAAAAGTCTACATGAGTCTTTGGGAACTAAACTTATCCGTAGTTCTGCTTATCATCCACAAACAGATGGATAGATGGAAAGGGTAAATCAAATTCTTGAAGATATGTTAAGAGCATGTGTTCTCTCCTATGGTGCTATGTGGGATGAATGCCTTCCCTTAGCTGAATTCTCATATAACAATAGCTATTAAGAGAGCATTAAAATGGCACCATTTGAAGCATTGTATGGTCGTAGATGCCAGACACCTTTACATTGGTCAGATGTTGGAGAACGTTGGTTCTTTGGACCAGATGTGGCCAAGGAAGCAGAAGAGAGTTAAACTCATACAAGCTAATATGAAGGTAGCTCAATCCCGACAGCAAAGCTATGCTGATAAGAGAAGGCGACCTCTAGAATTCATAGTGGGAGATCATGTCTACCTCAAGGTATCGCCAATGAAAGGAGTTCATCGTTTTGGGATTCGGGGAAAGTTGGCGCCCCGTTATGTCGGTCCGTTTCAAATCCAACAAAGATGTGGACCAGTCGCCTATCGCGTCAAGCTACCAGATCACATGTCAGTTGTGCATGATATTTTCCATGTATCCCAGTTGAAGAAGTAGCACCTGATTTGACTTATGCCGAGTACCCCATTAGAGTCTTAGATCAGAAAGATCGAGTCACTCGAAGGCGTACAATCAACTTCTACAAAGTACAATGGAACCAGCACACTGAAGAAGAAGCTACTTGGGAGTCTGAGGATTACTTAGAAGAAAACTTTCCTGACTTCTTTGCTTCTCTCAAGTTGCAATACCTTGTCTATATTGTAACTTGTTTCTTTTGTCAAAAGAATGGAAAACCCCCTCACTAGTCTTTTGAATAAAGTTATGATGTGTTAGCTTGACACATTTCCTTTTCCATTAATTAGCCTTAAGTTTTAAATCTCGGGACGAGATTTCTTTAAGGGGGAAGGATTCTAACACCTCTGGTGTTTTGACCTAGCACTAAAATTTGACATGTCATCATATGCATTGAAAAGCATTCATAGAGAAGAAAATTTTGAATGCATTCACTAAATAAGGTTTATTTCATAATGTTGTTATTTCATGTGATGTGTTTCAAAACCCTAAATAAAGATCATGACCACAAGGGTCAAATTTCATGTGATCATGTGAAGCCATGTGTCATTTGACTCAAATAACCCTAATGGGCCATGTTACTGGTCAAAAATCCAAGTTAAAGTAAAAGAAAGACAAATCAAATTTGAATTCAAATTCAAATTATAAAAGTCATTTTTGCCCCGTTTGACTAATTCAAAATCCATGTGGAATTTGGGGTTGAGGCAAAAAGAAAAGTTAAAGATTATATTATGTGGATCAACTTTGGTATTCAAAGTTTTTCAAGTTTACATATAAATTTGGAGTAATTTTGAAATGATTCAAATACTCAAATGCACCCCAAATTTAAATTTCAAAATGGAGGCAGAATTTGAAAATGTTCATTGAAGTAAAGTTGTAGAGTTTCAAAAGTTGAGCAACTTTCATTTTTGGAGATTTTCAACTTCTTTAGAAAATTTGAGAGTAATTTGCAAAATGAACTCGGTGGCAACTCTGTAATTTCTCAGAACAGTAGCCCACCACCGCCCCACCGCCGGCGTCCTTTCTCCAATCTTCCAGGCGCGTCTGCGACCGCCCTTGGCTTCGCGCTGGCATGGGGATCACGCTGCGTGTCGAGTCCACATGCTCCTGGCCGAGCTATAAGACCCAGACGACGTCGTTCACTTTTCTTCCTTCCCTCTGCTTTTCCGACGCCGCCGTCTCAACTCCGGCGAGCTTCTCTCATCTCCTCAGTGCAAGCAAGCCCCGTAAAAGCCATGTTCTAGTTCCGCCTGCTCCTCGCGCATCCGACCGAGCTATTGCTACCGCCTGAGTTCGTCGAGAGCTCGCTGTCCATGTTCATCTTCCTCGCGGCCGGCGACCTCAACGGGAACGTCGATTCACCGTGGCCAGCCTCATCCGGTGAGCCGTTGCCCTTGATTGTTGACTCTATGGCTTCGCCTCGATGCTGTAGTGCTTATTCCACTCTTGCCTGCTCGTTTTGCCCACTGTAGTCGTCGGAACTCCATCGTCGACGAGGTCCGCTCCGCCGTGATTCCGGTCACCGTCGAAACGCGTCACCAGAGCTTCTCCGGTCCCGCTTGTTGCTTCAACACGATCGGGGTGAGCCACTGATGCTTACGGTACTCTCTGTTTCACCGTTACCGGCCTTGTTTCGCCGGCGTAACGCCGTCGTGCCACCGCGTCCGCCATGGCCGGTGTCAGCCTTATTCCATGCCGTAATCAACCTCCAAAGTGCCACTAATCGATGCGCCTAGCTCTTGTGAACATGTTAGTGCTTTGGCCGTCACTGTTGGGCTCATCGTCGGCGAGTTTGCGCCGGTTAGCGCCGTCGCAGCCACGGTCAATGCCCGAGGTTGGGGATGATAGGTGGGGGCCGGCTGTCAGTGAGAGCAAGAGAGGGAATAGTGCCTTTTGTTATTTTCTGATTTTGATTAGTGTTTGATCTTGTTTTGATCATGTTTTGTGACCAGTAGGGTTTCAAGAGTAGTGGTCGGAGAATTCACCGTAGTGGTCGGAGAGTTCACCGTAGTGGTCGAACAATTCGCCGAAGTGGTCGGAGAGTTCACCAAAGTGGTCGGAGAGTTCACCGTAGTGGTCGGAGAGTTCACCGTAGTAGTCGGAGAGTTCGCTGAAGTGGTCGGAAAGTTCACCGAAGTGGTCGGTGCTGACGTGGTCACATCCGTTACGAATATGGTTTTGTTAGTTTGGCTTGTAACTGTACCGTGAAGGAAAGTTGTATTCAAGGTGTTGTTATATTTCATGCACCATGAAAGCATCATGTTTACATTATCATCATGTTGAAGCATATGCTATTATTTCGTGTAGAATCCGAGAGTGAACCGATTCTAGTTGAGCAAGTTCTGGAAGAATCCCCGGTTGTCACAGGATTCGATAATAGTTGTGTTGATCCGGAACCTGAGATCGTCAACAAAGGCAAGCCCCGGTTTTTGCATTTAACCATTACCTTGTTTACTTTGAAAAGTTTATCACCTATGTTACCTATTGCATTAAGTTGATTAATTCAAATGTTACCTACTTGATGCATTGCCTACCTTGTTAATTGTTTACCATCCTTGAAGATGATTTCATTTACAAAGGCATACAATTGCTTAGTATGCTTTATGGTAGGCTTTCAAAGTAAAAGTTTCGATACAATCAAAGATGGCATACTGGCCAAAGAAAGAAAGAAAGAAAGAAGATAGAATGAACTAGAGACTCGTCGGGTGGCTTATCTTGAATGTTGGGTAATGTTGCCGACTATGTCGCTTAAAGGCCACTCATTGTGGATCTTCTGAACGAGACACTTTGTAGTACTGGTCATATACTCCGGTAAGCCTACTTTGGCTAATCCGATACTAAGACGAATGCCCACGCACTAGGAGTGGTGAGATGGCGGGAGTAGAGTGTACCCTCGTGGCTTGAATGTGGTCGGATTTGAGGTGTGCTGTGCTCTCGGGTGGCGTGGAGACGGCTTAGTATGGGAGGACCCGGTAGGGAGGTTGATATATGCAAGATTAAGTTCTACATATGTCGTGTGATAAGGAATCCCCAGCTGGGACTTGAATCAATTCGAATTGCCGGTGCTCCGCGGATATGGAGACTCGATTCATTACAGAAGCAATGTAGGACTGGTGAATTACTAAAACTTGAGAAAGGAATGGAATGAGAAGGATTGGAACATGGGATATGAACACTTAGTTTGAGATATTGAACTAAAGTACTTAGGGGTAAAACTTGAAATTAGGATCAAGAATAGTAAGTTTTTGGCAAAGAACTTTTGAATCTTTCTACATCCTTACCTTGACCCAACACCTGCATCCCTAAGACCTTTGCCCTTTTTGGTTGCGTCAGTCTTGTTGAGTACTTTTGTACTCAGGGTTTGTTAACCCTTGTTGCAGGTGAGTCGCATGCGCAGGCTTGTTTTGGTCCCTGCTGCATGTCAGTGTTGGAAGTCGATGACAATGAGGAATGATGAATGGCCTTTGGACAAGGCACTAGTTTGTGTGAAATAAATAATGTTAATGTAATATTATCCCGCTACTATGGTTGTATGACACTTATGGTTTTGTAAGTTTGAAACAACTGGTTTGTAATATCAAAACTTAAGTCTTTCGCTTTATAATCTCTGGTATGTATATTGAAAACTGTTGTAATCTGCAATGACTGTGATTGGGATCCTGTTTGGAAAAGATTCGTGGATGATTCGGGTTTCGAGAACACCTGACAGACCTGTTAAGTTGTCAGGAACTTGTGTACTCTATCTGAGGTCTGTTGAGACATCGATAGGTGCATGTGGGCCCGATTTCTTAGGAGGTTCTGCCACAACTCTTCCACTCTAACCAGATCCTAAGCCCCTGAAACAACCACGGGAGGTTGAGACAATGGAGCCATGACCAAGGGAGCGGGAGGCCCACGAGGGACACCTATCCTCCCCATACAGTGACATCACGACTTCTCCCTAAAGAAATGAAACCAGGACAGAGGCACGACACCCACAATGAACTCATGCCACACAGAGGAGTTGGTAAGCAACCACCAGTCCTGCGGCACCACCATGGCTGACATAGTGCCGCCACGACTGGCATAGTGCCACCACCATACGTTATGCCTTGGCGTAAGGAGCAAGATCACGATGACCATGCCCAGACAAGTTGATGAGACCGGTAGGATTGTTGCCCAAGCTTACTAGTTTCTCCCTCCCTCAGGCTCCTAGCCACTCAGGTCAGGAGAACTCTATACTTCTGCATGTAACCTGGTCCTCGCTGCTATATAAGAGGAGTGTTGGCGGTCTTTATCGAACAAATCCGACCACTAATTAAGACACAAAAAGAGGAGAAATAAGCAATCTTAAACACATATGGATTTACTATTAACCAAGTTCCACATGTATTTGGAGAACATTATTTTGTAGGTCACAAACACAAATACAAGGAATAACTCACCGAAAGGAGCTTTCGGACGCTGATTTGCGTAAAGGAACAAGGGCGACGCCTATCAAATCAATGCAAATAGGGCAAAGAACCATGGGGAAGCCATCTTGGTCTAGCCATAGCCTACCACACGAAGGCTATGGCGAGTGGCCATGGTCAAGGGGCGCCGACCCCCTACCGACGCTGCTCAGCCACCCCTTGCTGTGGTGGTGGCATGGAAGCTTGCTAAGGTGGTGGGAGCCAAGGATGTGCCAAGAATAGCCACCAGCACTGCCTTGAGCACTGTATAAATAGAGGGGTACCCCCCCCCTCTCTAAACACACACCACATTGAGCAACACCTCACTCTCTACTCTCTTTAGTTTTACCCTTTAGTTGTATTAGAGCAAGGCAAAGCCACCTTGGAGGGCTTGGCTCCTTGGAAGAAGAGATTCTTGGTATCAATATCAATATGGGTTCTTACAAAGTCATGTCTTCACTTTATTATAGTCATACTTATGAACTAGAGTATATTGTGTTATGATCTTGATATATGAACTAGTGTAGAGTTTATGTGCCATGAGAATAGCACACTTAACTTTATGCTTAAACAATCATCTAACTTATATAATCAGAATTAGATCTAAGCTGAGGTGGCAGTTCATCATGCCATCAGGTGTGCCCAAGTTCTTTACCTGTCGATCCATACGGTTGGGAACTCGGGGGGATTTTGGTAGTTTCTGTATACGCAAGCGTGGTGCTTGGGTATGGAGAGAATGGTGAATGCATTTCTTCTCTCTGGTTGAGGGGTAGGCGGCAGGTGGTGACAGCCCTGTCCATCCTTTGTAATCCCCCATGTTCGTTTAGGGTGTAGGAGTCTAAATTGTCGCATGAGGTTGCTGGCAGACTAGTACTTGGTGGGCTCCCGACCTGCTTCACAGTTAGCCCTAAAACTAATTATGTAATTTGTATGATTATCAACTAGTCTTTGTATGACTACACTAGACCAATGCCTACTCAACCTATGATTATTCTTTTATCCTTTCTTTTTCTATTTTATCCTTTGAGGAATGCCAAGTGTGTGTCCACTATCTTGGAATTACTATTCTTACCCCTGTTATAAGCATTGGTGTACTTGCAAGCATTATTATTCAACTTTATATCCATACTAGACTCTTAATCAAATGCCTTCCGTTGGGAAAATATAAATATTGATACCCTGAATACTTTCGGCTGAAATGCTACAATGATAGCTCCGTGCGCTTGCGGATAACTATATAAAATTGTTAAGGAACTATCAAGTCTATTTCTTAGTAGCATGGCTACACATTAGTTATGTTGCTAAGAAGTACCAACAAGGTATTTCTGGTGCCATTGCTGAGGATGGATTCAAACCCCGTACTTAGTAGTGATGCTAAGAAATATAAACAAGCATTTCTAGCGCCGTTGCTGAGGATGCATTCAAACCCCATACTTAGTAGTGACGTTAAGAAACACCAACAAGCATTTCTGGCACTGTTGCCAGAGAAGGCATATTGATTAAAGAATCTAGTAGGACATGTTCATGATAATATGCATGTAAGGTAGCCATTGTTTATGCAGGATAATGTTTCTTGTTTTCTCCTGTTGTGGATAAAAATAGGATAGTGTATGACCGGTTACAAACTGCCAGAAAACTACATCAAAAATCTAGAGGCACTCCTAAGGAAGAAACGGTCTCGCGCCGCTTCTTCTTCTACAACTCATTCGACAGTGGAACCAATCACCCCCGCACCATTCGCTACTCCAATCATGGCCAAGACCCTCTGTGACTACTGCACCCCGCTATTACCAACGTGCCCGTTAGGCCTGCTGTCAACGTTGGGGATGCAAACTTTGAGCTCCGCACCGGTGTCGTCACGATGGTGCACGCAAACCAATAACATGGTTTGCCAAGCGAGGACATGAACGCGCATCTCCAACACTTCCTCGAGTTGTGCGACACAATGGTCATCAAGGACATTGCACTTGAGAGCATCAGGCTTCGCTTGTTTCCCTTCTCCCTCTTGAGGAAGGCGAAGCAATGGTTTTAACAGGAAAAGGAAGCTGTCAAGACATGGGACAAGTGTTCCATGGCGTTCCTTGCCAAATTCTTCCCTATGGGCAAAACCAATGCCCTAAGGGGACAAATCTCCAACTTCCAGCAGATCATCACGGAATCCATTCCCGAGGCATGCGAAAGGCTGCAGTACTAATTCAAGCATGCCCGCACCATAGGATTGAAAATTGGTTAGTTCTTCAATATTTTTATGCTGGATTAACAATCATGTCTAGGGGCCACATCAACGCAGCTGCTGGAGGTGCTTTCCTTTCCCTCACCATTGGTGGAGCTACGGCCCTCATCAATAAAATAGTGGCATATCAAAGCTGGGGGAGGAAAGGAAAACACAAAAAGGAATGCGTACCATGAAGGAGACGGACATGCTTTTCGCAAAAATAGATTTATTGATGAAAAGACTGGAGGAACAGGCCCAAGAGAAAGATGCCATGATGGGCACCATCCAGGCCATGGACTCACACATGACTTGTGACGTCTATGGAGATGTTGGCAATTTGGGGAATGATTGCCCCAAAACCCATGAAGAAGCTGCCTTCATCAACAACGGGTTTTGCCAACCAGGTAATAACGGGTGGAACAACCAGTCCCGCCCACAAGGTAATTCGAACTACAAATCCAATTACATTTCGAATCAACCTTCTTTCAAAGACTTGGTATTAAGCCAAGCTAAAATTAATGAAAATATCAAGAAAAAGTTAATGTATATTGAAAAAATGCTTGAAAACATAAATACTAAAATTGAAGGTTTAACTTCTTATATAAATAACCAAATGTGCTTTAATAAAATGATTAAAACTCAAATAGCTCAACTTGCTGCCACTATACCTACTTCTTCAAGAAAGAATCCAGAACAACCTAAAGCCTCTCTCGAATCTATTAAAATGGTCCCAACGAGGTTCGATAAGCCTCTATGTCAAGAAAACCACATTTATCTTGTAGATCCACCATTCATTGCCAAGAAAGAAGATCATGGCCGCCCGACAATTACATGCTCAATTGGCCCGCATGTCTTCCACAACACCTTCTATGACCTTGGAGCAAGCATCAACGTCAAGCCCAAGGTAGTATATGATAAAATACTAGGTGGACCTTTGAACACTACACATTTCCGACTGCAGATGGCGGACCAATCTTCATGAAAACCTGAGGGATTAGCCAAGGATATTTTGGTGAAAATTCAAGACACGTACATCCCCATAGACTTCGTCATTCTAAACATGGGCCACAATGAGGAAGTACCCCTCCTCTTAGGGAGACCAATTCTTAACACTACAAATGCAGTCTTACGTGTGGGATCAGGGCATGTTAGCTTTCATATTCAAGGGCAAACAATGAGATGCCCATTCAATGGGTTTCAAATGCATAAACATGTTAAAACAAGCCAGCCCAAGAAACAACAACGTAAAAGGATCAAACAGGTATGGCGGGTAAAAGCATCAACATCCACATCTACTTCTCCGGACATGGATGTACCTTCATCAAGCAAAAAGTGAAAGAAGAGTCCTACTCATTGGACTTTAAAATGGTGAGTCAATACCGAAGGTAAATCGGTAGTTATCCTTCATATTTATGATTCAAAGTTGCCTAAAATTATTAGATAACAAAACTATAATAATAATTAAAAAATGATTTGGTTCTCTTATTCACCATTCAATGTCTTCGCCTTCGTTGGATGAATCTTCATGCTTCCTTTCTCTAAACTGGTATGTTTCGGTTTGGGGGTGGGTCATACATCTTTTAAATTAAGCATGGTACTTAGGTTAATAAGCCTACGTTAATCAAATTAGACATGTCATCTAGTTTGATCATTGAACCAAAACTACTAGTGTAGAGTTTGGTTGATCATATGGACTGACCCTTGCAGGAATTTATCAACTTCATGAGGGTAAGTCTTTGAGATGATAACTGAGATGAAAACTTGTTTGGTAAACCTTGATTAAAATAATAATAATAATAATAATAAAGATAATAATGATGATAATAATAATAATAATAATAATAATAATAATAATTGTTGACCCCAAGTATGGTTGTCTTGTTATCTTGATGGCACCATAAGACAAGCTTGGGGGAGCCTCCTAGCACGCTCAAAAGGAGGCCATGAATCACAAATGAGGCTACAACATCCACCAGCTAGCAGCGTTCCTTGCTGAACCATGGACTATAAGTCAGGAGCTAGCTTGGGGGAGGACTCCCATAGAGGTAACTTGTATCTCACATTTTTTTAGTTATTTTATTATCTTAAAAAATGATGAGATGTGACTAAAAAATGATCTCCACTCTCATATGTGACTTAAGAATGTTTAGTTTCTCCTTTATTGAAATGATGAATTGTTGCTCTGTCTAGGATGTAACTTAGTATTCCTCAAGATTTAACTTAGTATTCCTCAAGTTTCATCCGTGCCTAGGATGTAACTTAGTATTCCTCAAGATTTAAGTTTGTTGGCTAAAATGTCTCATCCTAAAACTTGAAACTTGTGGGTTGCAAAAGCATGATCCTTTGCTAAGTTGTTGGAAGTTATGATATGGTAAATAGAATATGCTATGACTTTATTCTAAAAGAAACTTGATATCCAGAGTTTTCATCTCAAAATGCTAAAATCAAAAGTTCCTCGATGGTTATGAATTCCTACCACGGCCATATGACATGATTCAAATACAAACCTTAGTCATATGCTACTTATATTAACATTGAGTTTTGTCAAATTGTTTTGACCCTTGTAGAGATTCTAGTCATTCACCCATGATCAAGATTCATGTACACCCATAAATAAATGCTGACTCTTACACTAAGAGTTACGCAAAAACATGTTTTCTGTCCACCTAAAATAAAAACTCTATTCATTTGTCATGAGTCTTTCTCTCTAAAGTTTTCATATGCAAAAAATAAGTATGGGGCTATGCTAAAGAGAGAGAGACGCATGAAGCTCTCAAATTAGCAAAAGAAAAAAAGGAAAAAATGGAACACATGAAGGTTCCAAAGTATTGAAAAAAGAGAGATAGCCTGTACTTCTAAGGCAATTATTCAAAAGAGAGAGTCATGATCAAAGGAGTATCAAAAATTTTAGGATTAGAAAATTCCACACACTTGCACATCTTGATCAAAGTGTATGACTTGCATCTCATCAGATCCGGTTTTTGACTTAGCAATATATGTGATATAAGTATGTCTCTCATTCATACCTACCTAAAACCCCACTCAAAGCCTTTTAGAGATAGGATGAAAAGAAGGCAAAACAATCAAATGCCTTGGTGAGGATCATACACAATGAGTGATCGAGTGAATCATTTGAGGAACTTACATTTTATTTTGCAAAACTTATAAAACCTTTGGACAGAAGGTTGATCAAAGAATGAATGATTGGTAATTCTATTAAAACCATTCTATCTTGCAACCACCTAAGACTTGGAAAAGCAATAAGCCCACAGGGATTAAGTTAAAAGGGTGCATAGAATGCCAAACTTATTTAAATTGAGGAAGAATACTTTGTTATAGGCATGGCACTTGTGAATTATATTCATCATTGTATCAATTATTGATCAACAACCAATAACTTAGTTATTTGCTCGGGATGAGCAAAGGACAAGTTTGGGGGAGCTTGTTGGCGGTCTTTACCGATCAAATACGACGGCTAATTAAGACACAAAAAGAGGATAAATAAGCAATCTTAAACGCATATGCATTTACTATTAACCAAGTTCCACATGTATTTGGATAACATTATTTTGCAGGTCACAAACAAAAATACATGGAATAATTCACCGAAAGGCGCTTTCTGATGCTGATTAACGCAAAGGAACAAGGGAGACACCATCAAATCAATGCAACTAGGGCAAAGAACCATGGGGAAGCCATCCTGGTCCAACCCACGGCCTACCACGCGAAGGTGGTGGCGAGTGGCCATGTTCAAGGGGCGTCCGATCCCTAGGGGCAGCTGACCCCCTACCAACGTTGCTCAGCGACCCCTTGCTGTGGCGGTGGCATGGAAGCATGCAAAGGTGGTATGAGTCAGGGTCACGCCAAGAATAGCCTCCAGCACCGCCTTGAGCACTGTATAAATAGATGGGTAGCCCCCTCTCTAAACACACACCACATTGAGCAACACCTCACTCTCTACTCTCTTTAGTTTTACCTTTTAGTTGTATTAGAGCAAGGCAAAGCCACCTTGGAGGGGTTGGCTCCTTGGATGAAGAGATTCTTGGTATGAATATCAATATGGGTTCTTCCAAAGTCATGTCTTCACTCTATTATAGTCATACTTATGAACTAGAGTATATTATGCTATGATCTTGATATTTGAACTAGTGCAGAGTTTATATGTCATGAGAATAGCACACTTAACTTTATGCTTAAATAGTCATATAACTTATATAATCAGAATTAGAGCTAAGTTGAGGTGGCGGTTCATCGTGCCGCCAGATGTGCCCAAGTTCTATACCTGTCGATCCATAGGGTCGGGGACTCGAGGGGATTTGGGTAGTTTCTGTATATGCAAGCATGGTGCTTGGGTATGGAGAGACAGGTGAATGCATGTCCTTCTCTTTGGTTGAGGGGTAGGCAGCAGGTGGTGATAGCCCTATCCGTCCTTCGTAATACCCCATGTTCGTTTAGGGTGTAGGAGTCTAAATTGTCACATGAGGTTGCTGGCAGACCAGTACTCGATGGCCTCCCGACCTGCTTCACAGTTAGCCCTAAAACTAATTATGTAATTTGTATGATTATCAACTAATCTTTGTATGACTACACTAGACCAATGCCTGCTCGACTTAGGATTATTCTTTTATCCTTTCTTTTTTATTTTATCCTTTGACGAATGCCAAGTGTTTGTCCACTGTCTTGGAATTACTATTCTTACCCCTGTTATAAGCATTGTTGTACTTGCAACCATTATTATTCAAGTTCATATCCATACTAGACTCTTAATCAAATACCTTCCTTTGGAAAAATATAAATAACGATACCCTAAATAGTTCTGGGTGAAATGCTACAATGATAGCTCCGTGCGCATGTGGATAATTATCTAAAATTGTTAAGGAACTATCAAGGCTATTTCTTAGTAGCATGGCTACACATTAGTTATGTTGCTAAGAAGTACCAACAAGGTATTTCTGGCGCCATTGCTGAGTGTAAGGTACCATGATGCCTAAGAGGGGGGAGAATTAGGCCACTTAAAACTCTATCTCTAAACTAAGGCCTCTAATTTCACCTAGTCAAAACCTATGCAAAAGATAAACTATCTAAATGTGCAACTACGGTTTTGCTAGGTGTGTTGCTATCTCTACCGCAAAAGGAGTTATGCAACCTAGGTTCCAAACCTATCAACTAGCCTATCACTAAGCTAAGAAAGTAAAGCACACACCAAGATTGCAATGTAAATGTGGAAGCTAAAGAGTAAGGTAGAGATATGCAAACTCCCATCGATGACTCTGGTATTTTTACCGAGGTATCGAGAAACGCGCAAGCTTCCCCTAGTCCTCGTTGGAGCCCCTCGCAAGGAATCCCTCGCAAGGGCCAAGCTCCCGGTTGGGTAACTCTGTGGATAGACCCAGGCCTTCCCCACGCGCAAGTGGGTCTTCAGTGTTCTTTCCGGCAAGCCTCTCCCAGATAACTCCCCACCGTCTTCACTATCAAGCTTCTGGCCAAAATGCCGCGGGCCTTGTTCCCTTCGATACATAGTGGCGGCCACACAACAAACGTGGTTGGTGTGATATCGCAAGACTACAAGCCCCTCCGATGTACAACAATGGTGCGCGCAAGCACCGAGTGGTAAGAGGTATGCAAACCACACTAAACACTAGGCCTAAACCTAGAGCAAGCGCATAAGCGATGGTCTAATCAACCTAAGCACTTCGCAAAGCACCTACGCTAATCACCTAATGAATCACTAAGCACTATGCATGTGGAGAACACTAAAATGGTGTATCAACACCATTGGTATGTTTCTTCACATCTCCTCATCTCAAATGGCCGGTTGGGGGGTCTATTTATAAGCCCCACTAAGAAAGTAGCCATTGGGGGTGAAACCCAGCGTTGTGCTACTGACCGGACAATGCTTTTGTCCTAACCGGACGCGTCCGGTCATCTCAACCATTGGAGTGCGCGCGTTGATTAGACTCTGCGCTGAGTCCGGTCACCGTTGATCGAACACGTCTGGTCGCACTGGCGCCACTCTGGAACCTCTCTGGACTCGATCGGACGCTGCAGTTCCTGCACTAGTCATCTAGTGCCGCTGCGTCCAGTCACACTGAAAACATTGTCGTGATGATGAACAGTGCCATCGGTGCATCCGGTCACATGTTTTCTTCCGCGTATGGTCGCCTGCTGATGCTTGCCGCAATCTCAGACTACCGATCGAACTCGTCCGATCGCTATAAGGGCCGCATCCGGTCACCTCTATTGAGCTCGTTTCTTCGTGATCTTGCATCCGGCTTGGTACCCATCTTCATGCTTGGACTATACTTGACATCTTGGGTCTTTTATTGTGCTCCTAGGGTCTTGCTTAAGGTGTTGATCATCAGATCATGATGTCGCCTTTGTCCAAGTCACATCTTGCACCCTATTGAACTACAAAACAAACACTTGCAAATTCATTAGTCTAATTTAGTTGTGTTGGTCATCAAACACCAAAATCCAAAGTAAATGGGCCTAGGGTCCATTTTTCTTACAATCTCCCCCTTTTTGTTGATTGATGACAACACGACCAAAATAAGCAAATAATAAAAATTTTGGAATTTAAAAACTATTTACTTGCTAGGATGCAATGCAAAGGGCAAGGTTATATGATGCTAAAAGATACCGCATGTAAAGTTAAAAGATACCCCATGTAAACATCTTTGGAAACTTATCTTGCCCTTATAAATGTCCCCATGTGGCATTATGGATTTAAGCCTGCCCCTAACTCCATAATCCACTATCCTCCCTTTCTCGGACCATTACCGCTTGTAAATTATTATGATCGGGCTTGCTTTTGGTCCTACAAATTCTCCCCCTTTGGAATCAAACACCGAAAAGGAAGACATTAGTAGTATAAGAGAGGGTCAAACTTTGTGATCCTTTGTATGTGGAGTGGAATAGGTCACAAAATTTGACTCTCACATTACATAGACTAAGCTCCCCCTAAATATATGCATACATATGATGGAGATGTAGTTAATGCATAATTGGCAAATTAATGCTCAAGGGAGTGTATTCTATATAATGCATGGAGAAAGCATATAAATACCAAAGTGAAATCAACATGATGATATAGGTTTAGAAATACCATATGTGGAAACCAATTTGATTTATACCACTTGCAATGGGTGGTGGATATTTGAAGTATGATGCTTAACTCCGGGGACTCCATTTTCCTTGCAATGAGATTACTACACACATGATAAGCTTGAAAAGGTGTTAGTCTCAAAGCATCCAACTTGTAGAGTACCCTCCCCCTAAATTTGTGCACACAAGTATGGAATACTTGTAGGAGACATGCACGTTGATTTTAGAATAAAAAATACCACTTGAAAGATGACATCACATGAATGTGAGAATCATTTTCGAAAGTGATATTCGGGAGAAATTATCTACAATTTGGACTTTGGCACATATTAGATGAACAATTGTAAAACAAGCTATGTGCTATGCTCCTAAACAATTTAAACTATGTAGGTTTGCTCCAAGGGTTAAGAGTGAAACCGAGCAAGCCTACCATAAGATATACCTAGTGTATGCAAGACAAAAGATTAAACATGCAAATGCAAACCTAGGCATGAAAACAAACTAGATGCTAATTGAAATTGCAAGAAATTAAATCTAGTTACATAACATGGGAAGGGGAATTTGGGTCTATAGTATTCACTAACCCACTTGGCAATTACCTTGTCTATAATGATGCACCCCATGAAATGCACCCATACTTTGCCAAGTCTTCAAATTCCCCAAAGTCTGTCACACCCAATTTTAAGGATAAAATGGGATGCAAAATCTTATGTTAGTAAACTCACCGGGAGGTAGTATGCAAGCTTCATACCGTTGTCTACCGACTAGTCTATTCTTAAGGGGGGGTAGAGTTCAAAGTGAGCCCCATTGTGTTGAGAACATCTGGTATTGATGTGATTCTGGGTATGGACTGGATGAAGCAACAACAAGCGGTGATTCAGTGTAAGGAGAAGGTAATTGTTGTGATCGCACCGAGTGGGGAAAGAATCAGTGTTGATGTTGTAATACAAGCACAGTCGACAGCCACAGTGAACCAGCTTGATGATAGCGTCAACAAGGAGGACCCAGTGGTAGATGAATTTCTAGATGTGTTCCCCGATGAATTGCCAGGTATGCCACCTAACCGTGACATTGAGTTTATTATTGAATTATTACCTGGAACTACACCTATAGCTAAGCGTCCATATAGAATAGGGGTTAACGAACTAGAGGAACTTAAGAAACAAATAAAGGAGTTACAGGAGAAAGGTTTTATTCGTCCTAGTTTGTCACCTTGGGGAGCACTGGTTATATTTGTTGACAAGAAGGACGGTACTTAGAGGATGTGTGTTGATTATCGGTCACTCAATGAGGTTACTATCAAGAACAAGTATTCATTGCCTAGAATTGATGAGTTGTTTGATCTGTTGAGAGGTGCTTGTGTTTTCTCCAAGATTGATCTTTGTTCTGGCTATCATCAATTGAAGATTCGTGCAACTGACATACCTAAGATAACTTTTACTACGAGGTATGGTTTGTATGAGTACACCGTTATGTCATTTGGTTTGACCAATGCACCTACATACTTTATGTATTTGATGAATAAGGTGTTCATGGAGTTTTTGGATAAGTTTGTGGTGGTATTCATCGATGATATATTGGTATTCTCCAAAACAGAAGAAGAGCATGCTAAACATCTAAGGTTGGTCTTACAGAAGCTCAGAGAACACAAGTTGCATGCTAAGCGAAGCAAGTCTCAATTCTGGTTGAAGGAAGTTTCTTTCCTAGGCCATGTTGTCTCTAATGGTGGAATCACAGTAGATCCAAGCAAGGTGAAAGATGTATTGAATTGGAAACCACCAATAGATGTGGGAGAGATTCATAGTTTCTTGGGATTAGCTGGATACTACAGAAGGTTCATAGAAGGTTTCTCTAAACTTGCCAAGCCTATGACAGCTTTGTTGGAGAAAAATGCTAAGTTTGTGTGGTCCGAGAAGTGCCAAGCTAACTTTGAAGAATTGAAGAAGAGATTGACTACCGCCCCAGTATTGGTTTTGCCAGATTTGAACAAGAGTTTTTCGATCTATTGTTCTGCATCTCGTCAAGGTCTTGGATGTGTTCTTATACAAAAAGGAAGAGTAGTGTCCTATGCTTCCCGAGAGTTGAGAAAGCATGAGCTAAACTATCCTACTCATGATTTGGAGTTAGCAGCAGTGGTTCATGCTCTGAAGATATGGAGGCACTATCTTATTAGACATAAGAGTGACATCTATACCGATCACAAGAGTCTGAAGTACATTTTCACTCAGACAGGTTTGAATATGAGACAGCGCCGATGGTTAGAGTTTATCAAAGATTATGA
Source organism: Miscanthus lutarioriparius (assembly GCA_904845875.1). Taxonomy (NCBI): domain Eukaryota; kingdom Viridiplantae; phylum Streptophyta; class Magnoliopsida; order Poales; family Poaceae; genus Miscanthus; species Miscanthus lutarioriparius. The sequence continues at coordinate 70,282,628 of CAJGYO010000012.1, read as the reverse complement.
TCTAGAGGTACACAATCATCCTGGAAAGGCGAATGTTGTTGCCGATGCTCTTAGCAGGAAGAGTTATGCCAATGAGGTGCAAGTGGCACCTATATCAAGTGAGTTGTGTGCTGAATTCGAGCGACTAAATTTGGGCTTTGTCATTAATTTAGTGGAGTTGGTGTTGGAGCCTAAACTGGAGCAAGACATACGTAAAGGATAGTTATAGGATGCGAAGTTGAAAGAGATAGCGGAGAACATAGTGATTGGTAAGGCACCAGGTTTCCATATGGATGATAATTGAACTCTTTGGTTTGGGAAAAGACTATGTGTGCCTGAGGATAGGGCTATACAAGAGGTAATTCTTCGTGAGGCACATGAGTCTGCTTACTCTATTCATCCTGGGAGTACTAAGATGTATTTAGATCTAAAAGAGAAGTATTGGCGGTACGGACTGAAGAGAGATGCTGCTGAATATGTTGCTTTGTGTGACACATGTCAGAGAGTCAAAGCTGAACATCAAAGACCTGTGGGATTGTTACAACCAATGAAGATACCTGAGTGGAAGTGGGAAGAAGTTGGTATGGATTTTATAGTTGGGTTACCACGCACTCAGAGAGGTTATGATTCAATCTGGGTAATAGTGGATCGGTTAACTAAAGTTGCTCACTTCTTACCAGTCAAGACTACCTATACTGGTCCCCAATTGGCTACATTATATATGGAGAGGATAGTGTGTCTACATGGAGTTTCCAAGAAAAATGTGTTTGATCGAGGTACTCAATTTATATCTCATTTTTTGCAGCAAGTACATAGTTCGTTGGGAACAAAGTTGAATTTTAGCACAGCATATCATCCACAGATAGATGGACAAACTGAAAGGATTAATCAGATTTTGGAGGATATGTTGAGAGCTTGTGTATTGCAGTACGGTACAAGTTGGGACAAGAGTTTGACTTATGTAGAGTTCTCATATAACAACAGTTATCAAAAGAGTCTCAATATGGCACCTTTCGAAGCGTTGTATGGACGAAAGTGTAGAACCCCGTTGTTTTAGAACCAAATGGGAGAAACTCAAGTGTTTGGACCAGATCTTTTAAGAGACGCAGAAGAGCAAGTAAGGATGACCAGAGATAATTTGAGAGTGGCTTAGTCTCGACAGAAGAGTTATGCAGACACTAGGAGAAGAGAATTGGTTTTTGAAATAGGTGATTATGTTTACCTGAAAGTATTACCTATGAGAAGTGTGAGAAGATTTAACATGAAAGGAAAGTTAGCACCAAGGTATATTGGGCCTTTCAAGATTTTAGAGAGACGTGGTAAAGTAGCTTATCAGTTGGAATTGCCTGAGAGTTTGTCAGGTGTGCACGATGTGTTCCATGTGTCTCAACTAAAGAAGTGTTTGCGTGTACCCAAGGAGCAGATACCGTTAGAAGGGCTTACGGTTAAGGAAGATCTCACTTATGAGGAGTTTCCGGTAAGGATTTTAGAGATGGCAGAAAGAGTTACAAGGAGCCAAGTTATAAAGATGTGTAAGGTTCAGTGGTTATCGAGTATAGACGGTGAGTAATTCATGGGAGATTAAGGGTACAACTTTGACGAGCAGGACCAGCAGGAGTACTTTGCTCAAGGCAAGTATAGCATGGGATCATCCTTGTTTCCTATTCACTTTAATTCATTAAATTCATGTTGCATGTGTCACCTTGATAGGGATTCCCTAGAATTGAACTTTTACCTTGTCACCTACGGGTTATGCATTGGGTAGCTTTGCTAGTGCTCCATTAAACCATGATCTTGTAACTTGACTAATGGTATATGCAATAAACATTAAAATATGACTTTTTAGCAACATGGAAACAGGGGACTGGAGTGTTTAGCTACTTTCTAAATGCTTCAGATTCCTCTCCCTAAGGACTTATCTGTAAGTGATCATCTAAGACTTACAGTACAGCTGTGAGCGCTACATGTCTCTGGCTTTAGCTCAGTATGAGGACCTTTTCTAGCTTGTTAGTGGTTACCTTTATTGGCATAAGAATGGCTTGCCGAATCGAGTATAGTGCGGCCTCTGTCCCCATGTGTATAGGCTGCATGTCAATGTGCCATCAGGAAGGGGGGCTCTACATCTGTTTGTCGAGTGAATCTAATGGCCCTAACTTGTTAGATGAACCTTTGAAAGGCTTCATAGTGACCCCTGCCTGCTCACCTTGGAAGTGTTTTGGGAGTAATTAACTTGGGCATATGGGTATCACGACTCATAGTGAAAGTGTACAACCTCTACAGAGTGTAAAACTAGTATATCAGCCATGCTTACGGTCACGAGCGGCCTTGGAACATTTACGGAATAGATGAACACTAAGAATTATCTGTTTATGATATTCATTACTCATGTTTACATTGATCATGTGTTTTGCATTGGGAATTGAAACAACGTGTTGCTACTCTTAAGATAAATTGTGACAACTAAAAGCTGAACGCTGTTAAACCTATGTTAAGCCTTTTGAGCCTCATGAACCCCATGCTACACTTGTTGAGTACAACATGTACTTATGCTTGTTTATTTTTATTATTTGGATAAAAATCCTGGATGGGTAACAGATGGCTATGAGTATGATGATTTTCCTGAGGACTACTAGACTTGTGGTCAACCAGTCGACGTCCCTATGAAATGGAGCTTCCGTGAGAGATCTTTTCGTTATACTTCTGCTACATTTATGTGATAACTCTGTCTTAATCGTGATGTAATAAACACTTGTGATGATACTATTCATAATTTGTTGGCTTATGTGTATGACTGATCTCTGGGCGCACATAAGATTTTGCACTCCATTTTATCCTTAAAATTGGGTGTGACAAAGTCCATCGGACTTCTCACTTCCCTTTCGGGATCCAAACCTTCTTAGTGCTCTTCATGTTGGAAATGATCTCCTTTGGCACCCAAATGCATTTGGCCCCATTGTTGGCTTGCTTGTTCACCTTGATGGCCACCACCTTGTCATTTTTCTTCTTCAAAAGATAAGGTGTGGAGGCCTTTTTGTCCACCTTGTTGGTGTAGGTGTTGGAGAGCTTGCTTGTTTGTTTTTTATTTTCTCTTTCTTCTTAATTCCTCCCCCATTCTTCACCTTGCACTGACATTTCTTGTGGCATACGTAGCAAACCATGGTTTATCCTTCATCAAGCTTCTTCACTTCTTTGACGGTGTTATCTTGATGAAGTTGGGCTTGTTCCTTCTTGCCTTTCACTTGAGTCAAGTCCTTGGTGAGGCGAGCCACTTCTTCCTTGAGTTGCTCATTCTCCATTGCAACCTCTTGTGTGCATGTATCTACAACAACTTTCTCAACACAAACTTGGTTGCACAAGGGTGAGTCTAAACATAAATCATTGCAAGAAGTAGAAGCATCCTTTTTACGCATGTCAAAGATAGAACTTTTATTTTTAGGTGCCTTGGTGGGGGTAGTACCGATGGCTTCAAGATTAGCAACTTTATTAGTTAGCTCATCACAATGTTTGCACATAGTTTCCATTTTAGCAAGCAAACTTTTATAAGCATCTTGTGAGTTAGCTAACTTTTTTTAATTTTTAATTCTTCTTTACAAGTTGCTCATCATGGATTGTGCAATTATTTGTGTTTGCACTAGTCTCAAGTTGCTTAATTTTAGTAGATAGCTCCATATTAAGATTGGCAAAAGTTTCATATTGTTCAAGCAAAGTAGCATAAGCTTGTTGTGAGCTATCTAGTTTTTCTTTTAATTTTTCAAGCTTCTTTTGTTGACAAGTGCAAACTTTAGCAAAGTTAAGATTTTCTTGCACAATTTAATCATAAGAAGGTAGCTCATCATCACTATCACTATTATTGTCACTATCACTAGGGATAGGCTTTTTGTTACCTCGTGCCATAAGACACACACGTGAGGTGCTTGTGCCCTCGTCTCTTGTGATGGTCTTCTTCTTCACTTGAAGAATCATCCCATGACCTTATTGATGTGAGGGCTTTGTCCTTGTACGCCTTCTTCTTTGTCTTGGGTGTGGGCTTGTTTGGACAAACTTCCACAAAGTGCCCCAACTCATCGTATCCATAGCATCATTTCTTTCTTTGCTCATTTCTTTGATTTATGAAGATGAAATCTTGAATTTGGATGGGCACACCCTTGACATTGAGCCTTTGGATCATCTTCTCCACCTTGTTGATAAGTTTGATTGATTCTTCATCAAGGTTGGAGGTGGAGGAGGAAGATTTATCATCATCACTTGAATCTTCATCATCATCATCATCATCATCATCATCATCATCATCATCATCATTATTATCATCATCATCTTCTTCTTCAACTTCACTTGAGGAGCTTGAGCTTGAGCTTGTCTCAACTTGCTTGCCCTTCATCTTTGTTTTCTCACTACATGCGAGAGCTTTGCCTTTGCTTGATGAAGAGGCTTCTTCTTGACCCATCTTGCATGACATTTCAAATGCCACTATCTTGCCAAAGACTATGGCTGGGGTCATGGTGGTCAAGTCCTCCATGTTGTGAAGGATGGTGATGATGCTTGCATATTTCTTTTGTGGTAGCACGGAGATGATCTTCCTCATGATGTCCACATCATCTAGCTTCGTTAATCCTATTGAATGGAGCTCATTGATAATTAGATTCAAACATGAATACATATCATGAACAAGCTCATCATCATCCATTTTAAAAGAATCATAATTTTGTTTAGCTAGACAATGTTTTTGCTCACGGACATTAGTTGTGCCGTCATGGAGCTCTTGGAGTTTTAACCAAATTTCATATGCCATATTTAAAGTGAACACTTGGTTAAACACATCCATGCTAAAAGATTTAAACAAGCAATTTTTAGCTCTAGCATTGAAATGGATTTCTTTTTCTTCACTCTTTGTGGGTTCATCGGGATTCTTAATGGGTTTCATCCCATCACGAGTGACTATCCAAACACCCAAATCTACTGCCTCAAGGTGACAAGCCATTCTAGTTTTATAGTAGGGAAGTTAGTGCCATCAAAATGCGGAGGCCTAGAGGTATCCATCCCAACCACTCTAAATAGCGTTGGCTCAACGACAGTGAAGCCAAAGGTCCAAATTGAGCCAACCGGCTTTAATACCACTTATAAGGTACCGTGACGCCTAAGAGGGGGGTGAATTAGGAAACTTAAAACTCTAACTCTAAACTAAGGCCTCTAATTTCACCTAGTCAAAACCTATGCAAAAGATAAACTATCTAAATGTGCAACTACAGTTTTGCTAGGTGTGTTGCTATCTCTACCGCAAAAGGAGTTATGCAACCTAGGTTCCAAACCTATCAACTAGCCTATCACTAATCTAGGAAAGTAAAGCACACACCAAGATTGCAATGTAAATGTGGAAGCTAAAGAGTAAGATAGAGATATGCAAAAGATGTAGAGTATTTTCGAGGTAGAGATATGCAAGCTTCCCTCCCCTCGATGGAGCCCCTCACAAAGAATCCTCGTATTTTTATCGAGGTAACTCCATGGATAGCCCCAGTCCTTCCCCATGTGCAAGTGGGTCTCCGGTGTGCCTTCCGGCAAGCCTCTCCCGAGCAGCTCCCCGCCGTCTTCACTATCAAGGTTCCGACCAAATCACAGCGGGCCTTATTCCATCCGGTACACGGTGGCGGCCACACAACAAATACGGTTGGTGTGATATCGCAAGACTACAAGCCCCTTTGATGTACAACAATGGTGCACGCAAGCACCGAGTGGTAAGAGGTATGCAAACCTCACTAAACACTAGGCCTAAACCTAGAGCAAGCGCATAAGCAGTGGTCTAATCAACCTAAGCACTTCGCAAAGAACCTACGCTAATCACCTAATGAATCACTAAGCACTATGCAAGTGGAGATAACTAAAATGGTGTATCAACACCCTTGGTATGCTTCCTCACATCTCCTCATCTCAAATGGCCGGTTGGGGGGTCTATTTATAAGCCCCACTGATAAAGTAGCTGTTGGGGGTGAAACCCAGCTTTCTACTACTAATCCGACTATGCTTAATATCTTGGGTCTTCTCTTATGTTCCTAGGGTCTTGCTTAAGGTGTTGATCATCTAATCATCATGACACCTTTGTCCAAGTCACTTCTTGCACCCTATTGAACTACAAAACAAACACTTCCAAATTCATTAGTCCAATTTGGTTGTGTTGGTCATCAAACACCAAAAAATCCAAAGTAAATGGGCCTAGGGTCCATTTTCCTTACACTGAGGATGGATTCAAACCCCGTACTTGGTAGTGACGTTAAGAAATACCAACAAGCATTTCTAGCGCCATTGCTGAGGATGGATTCAAACCCCGTACTTAGTAGTGATGTTAAGAAATACCAATAGGGAGCCAGGCTTACTTCCTAGACAATTGATTTCTCCTACCTTGAATCCCTTCTACTAGTAGAACCTTAGGTCGCATACTGTTGGTATTTCTTAGCAAAAGCAGAAAAGTCTGCAAGCGCACGAAATTAATGTTGTAGCACTTCACCCAGAAGTATTCAGGGTATCATATTTTCCACAAGGAATGGAGGTACTCTTCTAGCTAATTCATCCAAGGACAACACAAGGGTAGAGTTTATAGAGGTTGAGATGGATTCCTATGGTTTTAGGGTCTGTGGGTAGATTAATTTTACTTCTACTCGCTTACTTCGGGCACCGGCTTATACCTGGTCTGCCTGGCACCTCCAGCCTGTAGCTCTACGTTGAACCCGAACGTGGAGGATTATAAGGGACGGACAGGGCTATCACCACCTGCTACCTACCCCTCAACCGTGGGGAACGAGACAACCGATGGTAACTTCTAGCCTAGACACCACATCTACACTATTGGTTACTACTCTAGCAACGGCCCGGAGCTTCCATCTTTATTAGGAGTCCTCAAACTAGAGCATCCACCATGGGGACGAACGATCAACCCACAAACAAGTAAGAGTAAAGCTTAACTAATCAAATACATTATAACCAAAAGAACTACGAACACTCACTTAGTAGGAAAACCCATTGAAGTAGAGATGTTCGTCAAGGTAAGATTTGGGGAGACACCGACAAGTTCGGCACTTCCCCGAGCTCTCCCTCACATCTCTCCCTTACAACTCTAGCTAGCTTCTAGGGCCTAAACCCTTTGGAGTGTTGCTTTACTTGAGTGAGGTGTGCTCTTTGTTTGTGGTGTTTTTGTTTTAGAGGGGGTACTCCTCTATTTATACAAGGAGTAGATGCAGTGCAGTAGCTGTTCTTGGTGCCTCCCCGGCTTCCACTACCTCAGCATGTCCACATGCTACCGCCTGTCGAAGAGGTGGATGAGAGGAGCCGGCAGGGGGTCGTCCGCCCCCTAACAAAGCCGCCTCACCACCGCCTTCACCTAACGGGTTGTGGGCTAGACATGGATCACTCTTTGGTGGTGCTTTGCCCCGGTTGAGTCAAGTTGATGGGTGTCTCCCTTGTTCCTTTGCGTGAATCAGCATTGGGAAGCGCCTTTTGGTGAAGTTTTCCATGCATTTGTGTTTATGTCCTGCAAAATAATAATCCCTGAATACATGTGAAACTTTGTCAATAGTAAATGCCTATGTATTTAGGATTGCCAATTTCTTCTCTTTTTATGTCTTAATTGGCGGTCAGATTTGATCGTTAAGGACCGCCAACAAGCTCCCCCACACTTACCCTTTTGCTCATCCTCGAGCAAACTTTAGAGATAAAAGTAATCATGAGCATAACATCCTAAGATATATGGCTTACATAAAAGTTATTCCAACACATTACTTATAGAAGTGGGATATGTGGCTTTAGCTAACATGTTTCCTTGGGTTGTTGAAAGTGGAACAGTTCTCAAAACAAAGTCATCTTCCCAATTTCACATCTCAGTAACTCGGAGTTTTGAAAGTTTTTCTCAAGAAAAAACATAGTTTACTTTATACTCCTCAAATGGCACTCTCAAATCAGTCAATGGTGTATACTTCCTCACCAAGGCATAGCAATGTTTTGCCTTCTTTTGTTTTCTCCTGCTTCTAAAAGGTTTATGTGGAGCTTTAGGTAGGGATAGACAAAATAGCATACTTGTATTGTATATGTCGTAAAGTCAAATCAAGGATTCATGGAGAGAAGTGCCATACTCTTACATCAAGATGTGCATGTGTGTGGGAAAATGTGAACTTAAACTATACCCCTTTTGTATATATGATCTCCCTCTACAACTTATTATTTTGAAACATGGTTATCTTTCTTCCTTCTTTCAATACATGAGCCCTCATGTGCTCATCATATTTTTTTCTTTTATACTTGGACCTTCATGTGTCCATATTTTTTTAGCTTTTTGCATAGCCCATGTCTCTTCTTCTAATCCACATATTTAGATAGAGATCATTATCTTTTTAGAATATGGAGTATTTACCTAACAAACATTTTTTTGTGTCTACTCCAAGTGTAGGAGCAAGAGTTGTTGGTGAAAGAAAGCATGTTTTTGCATACTCCCGGTGTAGGAGCAGCATGTATATATAGGTGTATGTGATCTTGATCTTCGGAGCATGATAAATCTCTCAACAAGGGTCAACAAGACTTGACCAAACTCAACACAATAACAAGCAGCTTATGTGGAAGGCTTGAAACTTGCTAGATGTTATATTTGGCTTTGGTAGGAATTGCTCACCAAATGAGTAGTATGTGATACTATGGTTTTATATTTTTTTATCAAAACAAATTCTCCAAGTACTTTGAATAGAAATGGTAGGATCTCTAAGTCAGAACTATTTCACACTTCACAACAACTTAGTCAACATGATTGTCCTATTAGAATATTTTCCTACAAGCATAAGTGTATGTATATGGAACAAACTTTATGCAAGCTTCTGTCTTAAACATGTTATGAACATATCATTCAAAATTTTAACGAAGTGTGGTTTGTAAAATATTTTATAGGGGCAGTGTTGATCATGATGAGATAGCAGGGATAATTAAGTTTAGTTTTTGTGATCAAGATTCTTGTTTGTTTAGACTCAAAATTGTAGCGAGTGGAGGGTTGTGTTGCGCAAACCATCGTTGAAGAAGAAGGAGCTAAGTCAGAGGTGGTTTGACGAAACCAAGGGTTTAGTAAATCCTCTCTGGAGCCATCTATTCCGTCCTTATGTCCGTTGGATCATTCGATGTTGTGCAACATGTTGATGGGAGATCTCGAATGTGAGTTTGTTATGCGTCAAAGATCTCCCCCACACTTATTCTTGTACCTGTTTCATTTGATAGAAAAACAAAAGAAGAAAACAAACAAGTGCTCTACTGGTCTACACATCGGGAAGCCTAAAGTTTATTTAATTATCAGGAAATTGTTCTCACAACTTTTTATTATTATTATTATTATGTTCATTATTTTTTTTATTTGTTCACCAGACTTTGTATACTCAAGCAAGGCTAATGTAAAGTTTTGCATAATAAACATAGCCTTGATTTATCTCCATTATAACATTTACTTTCATTTATTATGAAAACAATAACTCAGGTTCATTAATCAAAATTTAATACCATGTCAAAATTTGGTTAAAGAATGCTATTTTAACCTAAGCACCATGCTTAATTTAAAAAAAAACTATAGATGTAACTCGTAAGAATACATCCAAACAAGAGCATATGACATAAACAAAGAAAGCATGGACTAGCATGAGCAACATCATATGGAGACAAAAATGAGTAGATGAGTTGGTGACCATTTTTTATCATCATTTTTTACTATATATATATATTCTCTTTTTTATAGCAAGATAGAGCTATCATTATCTCTTCGTTTTTAAGCAGGACGATCTTTGGTGTGTATGGAACTCGGAACTCTCACCATCCATCCCCATACTTGGACTTTTGTGTGAAAAGTCAAGTGTGTAGGATCGGGGTCTCCTTTTTGAGCATGTTCCATCACCAAAGATCATCGGGGCATTTAGTTAATGCAGCTCTCATGTTCTCGCGCATCATATGTCCCTTGTTCTTCTTGTTCTTAGCCTGAAAGGGTTAGCAAACAAGAATACCCGAAGGTGCATACTAACTTGATAATATGTTCTTGCTTTTATTAAAGAAGAAATGGTTTTTTTATGATAATCATTATATATATTTTTTTTTATAATATATTTTTCCTCATGATAATCTAGGGTATCTTCCGACAGTGCTTAATTTATGGTCTTAAGCTTGACAGTGGGAACTTCGTATTGCAGCTATCATTGGTGGTGTAATTCCCAGCTTCACCATTAAGCATTTAGCATCATTGTTCAAGCTGCAGGGTTAGTACCACAGTGCTACTACGAGATTTGTAATATTTGTGATAAACGAAGGCATCCACAACCATTCTCCTAAAGAGTTTGTAAACGAGGAGTGATAGGTGATTGTGTTCCTCGTAGGAGCATGGAGTACTAAGCAAGAGTTTTTGTTCCTAAGGGATTTATCGTATAGTATTAATGTTGAATTTTTACCATCATTGAGAACAACATTTGGATGGCTAGAGGGACATGGCTTGGGTTCGAGCGAGGGTGATGATGGACGTTCAGTTTCATAAGCAAGCTTAGGTGAAACGAACGGAGATATGAACTTCACCACCTCGAACGGGTTATTGTTGGGATGATGCTCCGCCATTAGGATATCTAAGTGACTGGCGGAAGCAGTTTTCCCAAACTCTTTACTAAGGCTCCATGGGAAGGTTTTTCTTGAGAAAGTACTTCGGAAGGGCAGACTATAAGAACATCAAAATCGAGGATGGCATAGATGTTGAAATCTAAATGAACTTTGGTTTCGTTAATTTTAATTGGCACAGCCCTGACAAGCCCACTAGACTCAAAGATGAGTCCTGATGGACTTTTGAAAAGTTTGTTGGTCGAGACTAGCGGCATGTTGCCCAAAAGATTTTTTTTGCAAGAAATTTTGACATGATGCTAGTCCCGACTGTGGGGTTGTACAGGGCTTTTATGACACTCCCCCTTAATGAACAAGGTATGGTAGTGGAAGGGGAAAGAATCCGAATTGCTTTCGAAAAACGCTTCACTTCCATTAAATATTCCTTAGATGATTCTACTTTGGGGAAAACTTCCTCGTGAGGATTGTGCCAAAAGTGTTTCGAGGTATTGCCATAATCCGCGAATTCGATAGGGAACTCGAAGGATGTATTAATGTTTCCTTCAGTGTTCATGGTTTGAGTGAGGGCTCATAGATCGAATCTAAGGAAGCTACGGGTTCGGATTCGACTGATGAGGACTCCTCAACAATCGACATGACTTTCGCCTAGAGGGTTATATTTCTCATGGCGGGGGAAGTGTAGCTTTCTAGGAAGTTTTCAAGGAATTTCACTTGTTACGTCATGGTTTTGTGTCTAAAACGACCTCCGGCAGTCACGTCTAGGCATAGGTTAGCATGTATGTCGATACCCAAATAAAAGAGTCGCAACAATACACCATCGGGTAAAGACAAGTCTAGGCTAGCATGTATTAACGCTGAAAACCTGGCCAAGGCTGTACCTATCGACTCCTTGTACTACTCAAAGTTGAGGATCGCCCTTGGTAGAGAGTTGATATGAGACATAAGGAAACATGCAAGGTGAAACTTGTCTTTAAGTTCATCCCAGTCCCCATTCGTACTTTCTACGGTATATGTGTACCATTGCTTCGCCTTCCTCGTGAGAGAGAAGGGAAACAATTTCCACTTTAAAGTTTCCTGCGTCATGCCCAGGATGCTTAGGCATGAACACATTTCCTCAAACTCGTGTAGGTGATGGCTGGGTTTTCATTATAGTGCCCTAAGAAGGGTTGTGCCCAAACCATGGCTATTAAGCCAAGGCAGAGTTCACAGCCAGATGAAAAGGTTGGTTTTGGTGGAAGTGGTGGCTCATGAAACTCGCCCTTTGAAGCAGACCGGTACTGGATAGGAGTGGATTTCATGGTGAAATTTTTTTTTGTGTTTTTTATAAAAAGAAAAGTTACAAATACGAGGACGAACTAGGTTCAAAGAAATACAGCAACCATTCCCCGACAACTACGCTAGAAATGCTTGTTGGTATTTCTTAGCGTAAGCAGAAAAGTTCACAAGTGCACGAAAATACCGTTGTAGCACTTCACCCGGAAGTATTCAAGGTATCGTCTTTTCCACATGGAACGGAGGTACTCTTCTAGCTAATTCGTCCAAGGACAACACAAGAGTACAGTTCATAGAGGTTGATATGGATTCCTATGGTTTTAGGGTCTATGGATAGATTAACTTTACTCTACTCTCTTACTTCGAGCACCGGCTTATACCTGGTCTGCCAGGCACCTCCGGCCTATAGCTTTACGTCGAACCCGAACGTGGGGGATTACAAGAGACAGACATGGCTGTCACTACCTGCCACCTACCCTTCAACCGTGGGGAACGAGGCAAATGAAGGCAACTTCTAGCTCAGACACCATGTCTACGCTATTGGTTACTACTCTAGCGATGGCCAGGAACTTCCGTCTTTATCAGGAGTCCTCAAACTAGAGCATCCGCCACGGGGACGAACGATGAACCCACAAACAAGTAAGAGTAAAGCTTAACTAATCAAAGACATTATAACCAAAAGAACCAGAAACACTCACTTAGCGGGAAAACCCGTTGAAGTAGGGATGTTCGTCGAGGTAAGAGTTGGGGAGACACCAACAAGTCCAGCGCTTCCGCGAGCTCTCCCTCACATCTCTCCCTTACAACTCTAGCTAGCTACTAGGGCCTAAGCCCTTTGGAGTGTTGCTCTACTTGAGTGAGGTGTGCTCTTTGCCTTTGTGATTTTTTGTTTTAGAGGGGGGTACCCCTGTATTTATACGAGTAGAGGCGGAGCAGTAGCTATTCCTGGCGCGTCCCCGATTTCCACCGCCTCAGCATGTCCACATGCCACCGCCTGTCGAAGAGGTGGACGAGAGGAGCCGACAGGGGGTCGCCCGCCCACTAACCAAGCCGGCTCGCCACCGCCTTCACATGGTGGGCTGTGGGCTGGACATGGATCACTCCTTGGTGGTGCTTTGCCCCAGTTGAATTGAGTTGATGGGCGTCTCCCATGTTCCATTGCATGAATCAACATTGGGAAGCGCCTTTTGGTGAAGTTTTCCATGCATTTGTGTTTATGTCCTGCAAAATAATAATCTCTAAATACATATGGAACTTTGTCAATAGTAAATGCCTATGGGTTTAGGATTGCCAATTTCTTCTCTTTTTATGTCTTAATCGACGGTCAGATTTAATCGTTAAGGACCGCCAACACATACCCCCTGTTGTAAGCCGATTGGAGCACTTTGACATTGAGGAACATGTCCTCGCAATCTCCGGCACCGGACGTAGGGCTTTGTCCTAAACTAGTATAAATTCTCTGTGTCCTGAGTGCTAGCCAACGACTCCCTTAAGCAGCGCGGCGCTAAATTTACTCATCAGTTCTCAAAACACCGACAATGAGCATCCGCATTCATCGGGTCCTTGACAATCGTTATTTGGGCCGGTAGGGCAAGCATGTAGTCGTGTACCTGTGGCCCATATGCTCCAATGTGGTCTACCTATCTGTCCAACCCGGGCTCCCGGTGATGGCCCCGCCACGAGCTGATGAACCGTGCCTGCCCTATCCGACACGTACCATCAACGCCGTGATCCGCGAGGCGGCGAGGCTGCGCATCGGTGGTGCCAGCGGAGGTCCCTCCATACTAACTCAGCTTACTGGAATTAATCACCCGCGCCGACGGCTTGCGAAGCTGATTGGTTGTTCCGTTGTAGGCTAGCAGTGTCTAGCACAGATTTTGCCTAGCAGTATTGAACAGTTGGGGCCATTGCATGCAAACGAACGGTTCGGTTCTAATTACGCTAGTAATTACCTGCCTCGATTAGCCAGCCCGCCTACTATATTACGGTAAAAACCAAAAAAGTGCTCACGCGTTGTACAAGGGAATGGAGGGTGTAGTCAAATAGTATAGGATATAGTGGTAAATTTAAATTTTGCCATAATATTTTTCTCACTAATTGTGTGCCTTGTGGCGATAAAATTTTTTTGCCACTAATAAATGTCATATCAGTGAGGTAATACTTTTTGCCACATATATCTTGATAAATAGTGGAAGAACAATGTTTCGCTCCACTAAAGATGCTTTTTGTGGCGAGTTAATATTTTTGTCACTAATAACCGACATAAGAGTGATCAAAACTAGTTTTTTTCACAAATAGTATGGCAAATAGTGGCAAATTTAAATTTCGCCAAAATATTTTCTCACTAATTGTGAGTCCTGTGGCGAACACTTTTTTGCCACTAATAATTGTTATATCAGTGAGGTAAACACTTTTTTGCCATAGATATCTTGTTAAATAGTGGCAAAACAATGTTTCACCACTCGATTTGCCACTAAAGATGCTTTCTGTTGTGAATTAGTATTTTGCCACTAATTACCAACGTAATAGTGATGGAAACTAGTTTTGTCACAAATAGTATGCGCATTAGTGGCAAAGATAAATTTCGCCACACAATTTTACCACTAATGCTCCGTCTACCAGTGAATGTAACATTTACGAGGCACAGGATAATGCTCTCTTTTAAAAAAAAACTGTACGCTTATAACGTTTCAAATGCAGCATAATAGTATATATATTTTTATATCTGTAAGATCCCTATTTCATTAGAGTAGTAGAGCACAGAAGCATTTTCCATGTATGTATCACAAAGTAGCACCTACAACCCCTAGACATAATGGGCCTGTTCGCTGGTTGGTGTTGGTGCTGGTTTGGGCTGGCTGGTGCTGGTTTTTTGTGAGAGAAAAATATTGTTGGCTGGCTGATTTTGGCTGGCTGAAACCAACAAACGAAACAGGCTGAATGTAACATACAGTAACACATACAATCCACAAAGACCGAAAGTAACTAATGCACTATCTTTGAAAACTTATTTGATGAATACTTTGCCGCGAATTCAGTAATATTCTTGTCCGAGCTCCCTCCATTCTGCATGGCTTCCTTGGCCTTTTGCATCCACATAGTGGCATTCATCCTATACTTATCCTTTCTATCCCCATCCATAACATCCTTGATGCACTTTTCCACTTCGTCCCTCGTCACCAAGCCTTTCTCATCTCTGCGCACCCGGACACCCAAGCCCCACATGCTCTCCATGTATTTTGATATGGTCGGCTGGTCTGCCCAGTGTGGTATTGCCACCATTGGCACAGCATTAGCAATTGCTTCTAGTGTCGAGTTTCATCCACAATGTGTGAAGAAACAACCTGCATATTAAAAGTATGCAACTAAATTTTATATTTCTTATCAACTTTGTCTCATATTCCATTATATGTATAAGAATAACCATTCCCCATACCTGTGGCTTTATGTGCTAGAACTTCGAGCTAGGGGCACCAAGAAACAATAAGGCCGCGTTCCTTGCACTTGTCACGGAGTTCATTGGACAGCTTGTGTTCTTCATTTGACCTCACAACCCAAATGAATGGTTTGCCAGAATTGTACAATCCATTGCCAAGCTCTTCTAACTGTGCTTCGTCATAATCAGAGACAGTACCATAGGATACAAGAACTACAGAACACGGAAGCTGCTTGTCAAGCCAAGCCAGACATGACTCGTTGCTGTTGAAGAGGTTGAAACCATAAGTCTTGTTCAACGGCAAACGGTCATCATCAAGATAAAATGATGGCAAGGTTGGGCCTATTGTCTTTGCGCGCCATGTTAGTGCCATATAATCTGCCTCCTGCTCAGTTATTAACAATGCAAATGCGTCAACAAGAAAATCAATCTTATGAGGGTGAAGTGGAATCAAAGAATCACAACAAACAGACCAATCATCGATTATTCAGTAAAGAAACATGACTATTGACGAATCTTGACGTTTCTATCTATAAGAAAAAAACAGAGTATGTGCAAGCAGCACCGAAAATTCACTTGAGCAAAACAACAAACAGGTGCCGGCCGTGGTCACGGTGGGCTCACCTTGGGTTCGATCTCGTGGAATGAGTTGACGAGCACGTCGTCGGCCTCCTCCAGCCCCTCGAATTGCCGCACTGACGCCTCAAGGAACACAGGGCACCAGTCCGGCTTCGCCGCGAAGGGCGGCACATCATCGGGACCGAGCTCGACACCGAGCAGCCCGCGCGCAAACAGCTCTTTCCCGTCCACCACCGGCAGCGGCAGCCGCCCCGCCCACACCTCCCCATAGACGACGTCGACGGCGCAAGGCTGCGAGAGGAACGCCGCGGCCGACACCCCGGCCGTCTTCGCCACGCGCCGCGCCCACGGCAGGTGCGGGTCGTAAACCAGCACGCGCACGGGCCGCCCCTCGGCGGCATCGGAGCGGATCAGCTCCGCCAGCGTCTCCGAGCCGACGGCCTCGAGCTGGCGCCCGTACTCGTCGAGGTCGGGGCACGCGGCCATGCCGCCGTCGTCGAAGCCGTCCGAGATGGCGGCCATCCTGAAGGGCTCCCCAGGAGGCGGCGTGGTGGAGAGCACGTACCGGGAAGTGACGAGCGTGGGGCGGAGGCCGTGGTAGGCGAGGCGGCGGCCGAACTCGAGCAGCGGGTTCGTGTGGCCCTGCGCGCCAGGGTACGGCAGGAGCAGCACGTGTGCGCCGCCGGCCCCGCGGGCAGCAGAGGAGGAAGACGACGTGGTGCAGGTGGTGCTCGTGCTCCCCATTGTTTGCTGTCTTCGCTAGCTTTGTGTTCGCACTTAGCTGTGAAGAGAGGCTGGAGTTTGGGAAACGATAAATAAATAAGGTAAGGCGTTGTTCCTTGCTGACTTGCAGTGGCGGCGGCGTGGCGCGCAATATATGAAGTGCAAACCAACCTTTCTATGTAAATCTGTGTAAAACAACTGTGGAGGAGAGGTGGGAGGGGATTTACAAAAGTGTAATTAGAAGCGGGCGTAATTACACTTTTGCAAATCCCCCCTCCCACCTCTCTCCCGCAGTTGGTTTGCACGGAGAGGTTGGTTTGCACTAGATATATTCCGTGGCGTGCAATGTATCAAGTGCAAACTTGTTGGAAACTCACTCGGAGTTGATGGTTGACGGTGTCGCGTCGCACGGTTTTTGTTGACGGAGTTGTCTGCCTTTTTTTCCTTTTTTTTCCTTTTTTTGTGGCCAAGCCAACAAAAGACAGGTAGAGTCTTTTTTTAATTATGAAGAAAAAAAATATCCGGCTCCAACATTCAACAGGTGAATGTGTATGGCCAAGCAAGAGGCCAAAGATGAAATCCGGTTACACAAACAAAAGCGATACTGCTCCACTAAGAGCCACCACCATAAACAATAAAACATAACACTTAATCTTCCATCCTCTTATGATATCTCCACCAAAAACAAAAGATAGGTCTAGAAATTTGTTCTATTATCTTATAAAACAAAAGACAGGTAGAGATAAAGGAGCCTCAAGCCGGCCACTTTTCTTCCAGAATTGCTATAGTGTGGACACCTTTTGGTTGGATTTTTTTGGGGGTGGTGGGTGGCGATGCATTAAGACCATTAGATTTAGATCGGATGGTTCTTGTCATATTTTATCTTTGATTGTCTTCTAACTTAGAGCATCTTCCAGAGTTTCCAAAATCCACTTTTAATCTTAATTTTTTTTTTGGCAAGGCTGAAAACAACTCTCCTGCAACTCTCAATCTTTGCGGGAAAATCTTCTCAACGTATAAAAGACAAAGAAAGTACAAGAGATCTCGCTAATTTCAAGGTGGAAGAATGTGGGGAAGAACTGGGAGTAGGACAGAGGTCTCACTGCGAATGTACAAGAGACAAAGAAAGTATAAAAGTGGTTACGGTGACTTTAAAATAGTCCGAGATTCCTGACGCAAAATTATTTTATATGTTATAGGAGCAATATTTTTGGAAACTGATAGAGGAACCCAACAAATATGCTCTCAATTTTTTAGCTACTTTAAAAACTCATTGATTTACTTTTTTTTTGAACTATTGATGCTCTTATGTTGTTCTTTAACATAAGTCTTACGCAGTTCACCTGAGATATCGCTTACCGTCGGTCAACCTCTGTCCTTGGCACCTCATGGTTGCCGTGTTTGACCCCGCTCCACTTACCGTGCTAACCTGATTTTGCCCGTGTGCGGCTATCCTCCTCTACTCCTCCCGCCCATCACTATCCTCCTCCACCCGCGGCTGGAGAGGCCTAGCAACACCTCGCCGCTCCACTCCCGCGCTTGTATCCTCAGCCTGGCCGACTTGCCTCTCCCAAACCTCATTCTAAGCCGCAGAGCACAACTAATCCAAACACAAATGCTTTGATAGGGCAAGAAGAGCTGCTACTAAAATCGATCTCGATTTCAAGCAGTTGTAGTATATATATTAGATATGTGCTTTTCTTTTTCTTTTTCTTTTAACCAGAAAGAGTTTCAATAGGATCATTGTTGAATTTGAAAATGTAAATCCTTAAAACTTTCATATTTACATTAAAAATCTAAAAAATCTGAGGGTACAATACAATCTGAAACTGGTAACTCTCAATATTTGTAACATTTAAATAAAATGTTCAAGTAACACATACATATATTCTTTTCGACATAATATTCGCTAATACATAAAGACTTTCAAAGGCGTCTCCTTTTCTGTAACCATGGTTGACAAAAAAAACCACCCCTAAAAATGTTTGTGGTGGCCTTTTGAAATGTCTTCCATTTCTAGGGGGTGTCTAGTGTTATGGACCGCCTCAAGAATTTAAGGTATCTCTACAGATGGATCGAAATAGATTTTCAGTTGCGGTTACTGACACTAGTGACTTCATATTTATATGCAGGCTCATTAAATAGATGAATGTCGCTATAGGCTGTTAGGCATCGATTTTCAGCCATAGTTAGAAATCCATTTGCATCATGACGAGATCCTAACATATGAGAATGTTAAGCCTCGGGATCAAAGGTTCCCGACCGAGAGACACCCCCCCCCCGATCGCCCCTTTCAGGATTGCCCGGGGGCTCGGGGGCTACACCCATCAGATACGCTCATGCGTACCCTCAGGCCAAGGAATCAGGCCGAGCCCGAGCGCAACTGCCACTTCCACTCAGGGCTCGGGGGCTCGCCCGATCCTTAGACTTCCGATCAACGAAAGCCTGGACCCAATCCTTGGCTCCCTCCCGGCCTCCGGCACCGGCCAAGGCCCAGGCACAAGAAGATACACCCCGAGCCACCAAGGCTCGGGGGCTCCCAGGCACTGCCCTACGGGCGTGGCTCTGTCAACCACTTCTCAGACAGGGTCACGCATGGGGTGTGGCGCAAGAAGACAAACTCCTCCGCGGCCTCCAGGGGATCAGGGGCTCCCGGGCCCGCGCATCAGCCTCTCGAGCCATCCTCCTTCACCACCAAGAAGCCTCCAGAAAGCGCACGTGGGGGAGGCCGGGCCAAGCCGATACAGCCTGACACTCAACTTGTCAGAACAGAACAGCCCGACGATGCCCACAGCTTCTCCGGCTCCACGACATCGCCACGGTCCACACGACGCCGCTGCAAGACCCTCCTAGACTCCGGCGCATGTAGACCATAGGCTCAACTCCTCCAAACCGGCATGTACCCAACCTACCTCTGAATATAAAAAGGGAGGTCGGATCCTAAGAGAGGGGGAGGACGATTCCCGTCAGATCATTCGCGTCCTCACCGTTCCACTCGAGCTCTACACCGAGAGCAGAGCAAGCCAGAGAGGGGCACCGAGAGCTCCTCCACCGCATCTGTTGTCTTCCTCCTCTCCAGCGAGGGGGAAGGCTCCACCGACGGCGAGGCATCCCTAGGATCCGCATCGAGCGATCCCCTACCAAATCTCTCTTTTTCTCCTATACACTCTACTGTAACACCCCAGATTTTTGGTGCTCTTGAGTATAAGGATCATCAGCTGCTGAACGTAGGGCATCGATTGGCCCGAACTAGGATAAACCGTTGCGTCCCTTTGTGATTCTTGTGTTCTTTAGTCCACCCGAGCCACCGAAGACACGCACTCTAACACTAACATGAACAACAATGCTTGCCACGGTTCCAACCCCGCGACACATTGCTACTACAGAAACAATTTTAGGAGATAATATTTTTTTATTTTCAGAGGAGGCACTTTAGTTCAACAATCTTTGTAAATGATTTTGGAAGACAGTAACATGATATTCCCACCTACAAAATTTGATTTTCAGAGGCAAGCTTCTTAAGGGGGTCGTCTCTATAAATACCTTATTTATAGAGATGGGTCTATTAAAAAGCCCATCTAGGAAAACCAATTTTCAGAGGTGAGACACGTAAGTTACCGCCTGATGAAAGAGTGGCCCAAGACCCATAAAAAGTGTTACTTGTAACCTAGACTTCCGCACAAAACACTTTTCCAAAGTTGCCACTTGTAGTATCGCCTTCTTCGGTAGGGGCCGCTCGATCTTCTCCACCACGGCTCCTTTAGTCTTCTCCATCGAAGTGTCCTCGGCCTTGTCTTCTCCGCTTCGCATCCTCGATCTCCATGCATGGCCGGCCCTACTAGAGATCCTCACCATCAGCTATGCTCGCATCTCATCGCTCTATCTGAGTGAGCGCTGCCCCCACTCCTCTGTCCATGTCCATCTCCTCCGTCTCTCACTCACCCTCTCTATCTCCTCACTGATACAAGGTTGCCATTGACTATCCTTATAGATCCAAGGTCCTCGACAAGTCGAAGCTCCGTCTCCAAGGTGAGCTCTAGCCTCTCTCTCTCTCTCTCTCTCTCTCTCTCTCTCTCTCTCTCTCTCCTCACACTCGGTCTTCTCGCTCGCCGGTCCAAGGTTTCGATCTGTGGTGATGACAACATAGGCAGACTAATGGTTCGATTTGCGGCAAAAGCTGTGTGGGTGGGTGTCTTTGATTTGTGATAGACGTCTCGGTCTGTGGTGGTCCAAGTCAAGACTCGGCGTTGGGGTCAGTGGATTTGAGGGCGGGCCTTGACACCAGCCGATTTGATTTTTTTTTTTTGAATCAATTTTCAAAGACGGGCATCGTAAACCCTCTTCCTCTCTAGAGTTCCATTTGTACAAACGGGTATAATAAGCATCCCCTCCTCTAGTGTTCTATTTGTACAGATCACCCGGCCCGGTCACTGAAAATCCTGTATTTGCAGTGACCATGTAGCAAAGGCAGGGCTGTAGGGGATACACCGCCACTGTTAACCCCAAGTGACCGACTATGAAAATGTACTTTCCAGTAGTGATATTTATATAGAGTTCCAAAATTCATTTCAAAATCATCAAAAGTTTGAGCTGCATTTGAAAAAAAATGAATGTCATCACTGTGATGTGAGACAATATGTCTAACATAGCCTGTCACGGGACATGTTAAGTGAATTTTCTTGCTATAAAAAAAGATCAAATTAAATTTGATATTGTTCTATGGATTCTATTTTTTTGTCGTTTTTGCGGTACATGAGCCTAGAATATTGAAGTTTTTTTTTTGACGGTGGTTTATATTTCCCTGTCAGTACACTGTGTCAAGGATAGACAATAGACCTGGTGAATGTGATTTTTCCCGTCGACGCACGGGAATTTCCCTGTCAACGCCGTACCGATAAGGAAATTGGTGTCCCGACAGAAAGTACCTCGACCGATAGAAAAATCTATTTTCTGTCGCTAGGGAAATCTTTGTCTGCAATAGTGCCCTCAAGATCATTGTTCAGAAAACGAAATTTGAAGCTTAAATCGTTTTAAATCACGATGTTTACCTCAACATTTGAGTTGTGACTTTCAGTTTCAAATATAGTATTGGCTTGGAGATGTCCCGTGTCCTCTCTGCAATTAATCTAGAGGTGGTCGGAAACATTACCGCAAAGCTAGATAGCTCCTTCCAAATAAGTGACTGGATAGGAAGCAACGAGGAAGCGACGGCTGGACCAATTGCTCGGCATGATGCACGTGCACCCAGTTCACAAGTCAACGCGGCTTTGCTTTCAGACCACGCAACGTTTTCTGACCTTTATTCTGGGACGGCAGGACGACGAAGAACCTTGCGCGCCACTCCACTGCCCGACCTATTCAACGGCCGCCTCATGCTACCAACAGAAATACACTCGCTGCAAGCCTACAAGCGAACAGATGGAGCCAATGAGCGGCGACGGGGAGCCACACGCCGAGGGCCGGCACCACCACCTCGCCTTCCTCCTCGTCCTCCTCCGCCGCCGCCTCCAGCTCCAACGAGAGCCACCGCACGCATGTAGTGCTGCTCCTGCCGTTCCGGGGCGCGCTGCAGGGCCACACCAGCCCGATGCTGCTCCAGTTCACCCGCCGCCTCGTGTGCCACGGCCTCCTCCGCAGGCTCATCACCACCTGCTACGTTGTCCTCCCCACCGCGCTGCCCCCAGCCAGCCCCTTCCGCGTCGCCGCCATTTCAGACGGCTTCAATGACGCCGGCCATGCCTAGCCGATTGTGGACCAGGCAACTATATCAAAATGCATTTTTAGGAGGTGATGGACGGCGATAGCAAGTGTGAATTTAGAAGGAATTGACGCTTGATGAGTGGATGCAGAATACGGACAAGGCAATGCACAAAGGAGGAAATAAACTCAGGCAAGAATATTGCTGAATTTGCAGCAAAGTATCCACCATGTTAGTTAAGAGCCTTGTTCGAACATCTCCAAGAGTACCCTAATAATTTTTTTTTCTAAAAACATAAAGTTTTAAGTATTCGAAGAAATAAAGACGGTCATCTCCGAGAGTTTCTAATAATCAACTCCTAAAATATAAAAGACAGTTTTACATCAGAAATCTTATACTATTTCTAAATTATCCTAACCACTTTTATATATGTTTTCTCTCTTATACATTTACATCAGAAATCCTTTGCTACTATTTATTCTTTCCACGCCGTTCCACCTTTAGATTGCCCGACAAAAACGCACGAGGAGAGAAGATACGCGTGACTCGAAAGCGCGTAACTTTACGCGGAACAGGATGACTTTTCCCATGGTGTAAAAGATTAGAAGGATGGATTATGAGTTATTGGAGAGGGGTTTTTTCTCGTCTTGCTAAAAGTCAAGGATGCTCAGTGGTTGAAAAGTACCGCCAGTATTTTTCGGTACTTTTCTTTTTTTATATTTATTTACATTGATTTAATAAAAAAGATAATTAGTAAAATTGGATTTACCTACTTAAGGATATAATGGTAATTGTCAAAATTCGTCTTCGTATCTATACTAACAACCGAACAGAGCGTCAACGGAAGTTCGGAACTTAGCGCCGCTGGCCTCCTCGGGCGCTCCTCCAAGATTCTGACGCCCCCAATCCTCCTTCCTCCACCTTCTAGCCTTCAGCTCCTCTGCTCTTGCCATTGCTCGTCTTCCCTGACTGTGTTGAGATCGGTGCCATGGCCGCCATCGTCAGCATCTATCTTACCGCTCGGAGAGTGAGCCACTCGTGGACGGAATGCTGCTCGGAGACGATCGGACGAACCGCTCATGGACGGGATGCTCCAAGGTCACAAGGAGACAAGCCGCTGCTCCCATTGCATTTCATATCCAAGCCGTTGTAGAGGAGTTGTCAGCAGCTCAGAACCTTATATACTAAATGTTAATGAATGATTGAATGAAAGCAGTTCAGTGTCTATCAATTCCTTTGTAAGCAAGGATACAAGCACTGAGGGGAGGGCGACGACTTGCACGCAGAAGGAGAGGAGAGTCATCGCCGGATGAGGAGCCTCAGCGATCAGGCGACTGCACGTGGAAGGACGGCCTCAGCCCGGTGCCGTCCACATGCACACGGCCTCTCCCAGCAGAGCCTGCGTGGCGGAGCTATGGCAGAGCACACACTAGGAGCACCTAGACCGGAGGGCTGACGGAGAATCCCAGCAGAAGGCTGAACACCAGGGACAGCCCAACGATGGTGACAACCCAACGGACAAGCATGGCACAAAGAGGTGTCATGTTCACTGGGAATAACAAAAATAAAGTTATTTGAGCGCAAGCGGGAGAGGACTTGAACGCCGGGATGCCCCAACCGATGGTGCCAAATGGTCTCTAGGGTAGCGAGCAGGACACGAGGATGTGAAGTGGACGTCAGAAGGAGCGGGTAAAGATCTCCGGAGCTATCACAGCGGTGGAGTACAGTCTTGGTTTGGAGAACCTTCACGGATAAACCAAGGATCAAATTCAACTGAACATGAATTATCTGTGGTAAATTTGCGAACTGAAATAAGATTAGCTATGAGTTGCGGAGACACAAGAACATTAGAAAGATGAAGAGGACGATAAGAATTGGGAAGTAAAGTATGACCAGAACAAGTGATAGGTAAGCAGGTGCCATTACCAACAATGATGTTGGAATTGGGGTGAAGCGAGGAGCTGATGGAGGAGAGATTACCAGAGGATGAAGAAAGATGCGAGGACGCACCCGAGTCCATATACCAATTTGCGTCGAGCTGCTGCAGCGTCATTGTGTTCAAAACATTTGCCAGGGCGGCCTGGTTCTAGGACGCCGACAGGTCCGGGGCACTGCCAGGACCATAGGAGCCGTACGGGTAGGCGTTGCTGAGGTAACCGGGCGGAGGAGCAGCAGCGAGATGTGCCTGAGCAGCACCCGAAAACGGTGGCGGTGGACGGGGCTGCTGCTGGTGGAACGATCCAGCGCCCGGGCAGGCGCCAAGGATGCCTTGGCCCGGCATCGGCCACATTTGGAAGTTGTCGCTCCATGGATGAGAGACCGACGGTGCTGCTGGGGTAGTAGTGAAGGCCGCTGCCGCCGGTGGTGGAGCGGGAGGAGGCGTAGGGGCGCCTCGTGGCGCGGTGAAGGCTGTAGCCAAGGTGGACGCCGGGAGCTCTGACTCCTCCAAGGCAAGCAGCGACTGAGCCTCAAGGAATGAGGGCAACGGAGTCTTCGTCTTTAGGATGGAGGCCATGCCACGAAGGGGCTCATTGACGCCGCGAAGAAGGGCGAGCAGCAGCGTGGAGTCGTTGACGGGCTGTTCGAGATCAGCAGGCCCATCAGCGAGGTCCTTAAGCCGTTGGGCGAACTCGAGCACCGGAAGATCGCCCTGGGAGAGAGCGCAAAACTTGGCCTCAAGAGTCATCGCGCGTGAGTCCTTGTTGTCGAGGAAGAGGTTGGCCGCCTTGGTCCAGCTAGTGTGAGCCGAGGCGCCGGTCTCCATGATCAGCCACATCACGCGAGGTGATGACGAAGAGTAGATCAAGGAGCGGATGGAGCGATCAATTGCCAACCAGGAGGCATCGGGATTTTCTGGCACCGGGGTGCCATCGATGTGGGATGAGGCACCAAACTTGCCGACGAGAGTTTGGAAGAGTTCACGTAAAGTGGAGTTGTTGGGTGGATCAAGTTCAAGGCAAAGGGGATATGATTTTTGACATTGATTGTGGCGAGCGCGGAAGCGAGGCTGGGGGCAGGAGGTGGAGGTGGAGGAAGAGCAGCAACAATAGCGAGCAGCAGCAGCCTGAGTATCATCATCCAGGGGCGCGACAATGGAGAGGAGAGGGTGATGAGTGGAGAGGAACGGTTAGGGAGAGGAACGGTTCCTAGCTGATACCATATGAGTGGAATTCTCCCCACTATTTCATTCATTGATCAAGAGTTTATAAAGGAGTTACATGACTCTTCCACTACTAAGACTCTTCATTCTAGACTCTTCCACTACTAAAACTCTTCATTCTAGACTACACAAATTCTAGGCTATTCATATTCTATTTCTAATACCTCGATTACTACAGAGTTCTTCCATGCGAAATATACTTTTTCCACTACAACAAACACTCTTAATTGTTGCATAAAGGCCCCCAACCACACCCAAAAACATTATGTGCTAACTGTATATTGAAAAAAAAATTGCAGCAATTGCTCCTTATACCAAGTTAAATTATGGTGCAAGAATATCAATCACCTTACATTAGTAGAAGGTCCTTTCAAATACAGACCTAATGACAACAGTTTGTTTAAGAAACAAATTTCTAGACAAAAGCTACACATTGGAGTTGGAGGTCATTGTGTTGTCATTTAAGAAAAAAAGTTCTAGAAAACAAAAACAGAATAGAAGCGCTTGATTACACAAAATTGAATAATAAATGGATCAAATCAACAAAAGTGGACTTTGAGGGCTTGATTGGACAGTCTGAAACAGTGATGACACAAATTCATCACAAATAATTTATCAGACCAACTTTAGCCTGCAAGCTGTCGCAGACATTTCTCAACATACAATGTTCACGGCCTTGTTCGGCTGGCTGGTGGCTGGCTGGCTGGCCAGCCCACTCACGAAATCATTGTTCACGTGAACAGTATTTTCCAGGTAGAACAGTATTTTTCTCTCACAACAATCAGCCGGAATAGTATTTTATCTTATTTTTCAGTCCTGCCGAACAGGCCTCACACTAGTAGTCAACCTTCCCAGAAATTGCACTATGCCTATATGTGGTTAAACTTTAAATTCCCAGAAAGAATACAGTAGCATTAAATTAGTCAGTTAGGCTATTCCTAGTGCACTGTTATATCCAAATCCAAGAGACCACAATGGCCATGTCACTAGGATATCATTAAAAAGATGTGTAGAAACAAATCCTACAAAGCACTGTATAATATTGTTGTTTCCTAGGACCAGTTTTTTGAAGGCGACTAGGCGTCCAGGAAAGTGCTGGATTGCCTGGACGCCTAGGCAGTGCCTAGGCAACAATGTGCCACTATTTCCCAAGGCGAGCTGGGTACGCCTGGACGACTAGGCGTAAAAACATTGCCTAGGACATTCAAAGTAATTAATTGTCCCATGTTTGTGTCTATAAAAGTGGACAAAAAAATGTGAGCACAATTGTTAGTCCTGGATATCGAGCCCAATTGTATAACCATGATGATATAGCTTTGTTCTCTCAATTCTTTAACTATGTGGCGTGCCATCAAGAAATCTTACATGGCACTCATTTAATTATATGATACAGTGCACTCCGAGTAACCCTGCAGAGAACTCTAAGGCTAGGTAGGTGACATAATTCTACGATGATTAGTGCAAATTCCCACGTCTCCTAAATCCTCATCCTACTTACTTAATTACTTAATCAGTTCAACAAATTCAGGTGGGGATCCTCCGCCGCCCCCCCCCCAAACATCCGGTGACCTTTAAAAAAACATAATCAGTTCACTTCGTAATGTCCAGCTTCAGCTTGATAAATATGTTCCAGTATGCAGCAAGAGAATGCAATAGATCATTAGACATACATGCCTATAAAAAGCATTTGAATGGTATTCAGGCATTCATATTTTCATGCAAATAACTTGCATGCATTATGCATCTGTATGCAATAAATATAGTAATATGCATATGCTTGAACCTCGCTACGTGAAACAATCTGTGGAATAGAAAAGGAGACAATGCTATGTCTTTTGAGAAATGACCAAAATAAAAGTGGTAGATCTCGAAAAGTTATAGAACTTTGTTGTTTACAACATTTTGATTTGAAATCATTTGATGCTTCAAAATGTTGTCTAAACTTCAAATTTTAAATGGTTGAAAAACTCTTATCTCTCTTTTTAATCTCTGGCTAAAACTTGTAACTAGTCTTTCTCCCTTATACTATCTTCAAATTACTTGATTTTTTTCCTAAAATTTTGTAAAATCATGCTCTATCAATTTATTGTGTTCTTACGTCTAATATTTTGGTCATCTTTTCTTGTGAACATTTCAAAATTTGAGTTTCAAAAATGACAACTTCAAACAATATTTTAAAACATTCAAATGATTTCAGCTGAAGGAGTCATGAACATAAAAGTTGTAGAACTCATCAAGATCTACAACTTTTATTTTGGTCATTTCTTTCTTCATCTGACAAAGTGATAATAAACATTGTTCACAAATGACATATCTTATATATATAGGTTCATAAATTATGTGAGAGATTTATGAATTTGTGAACAATGTAGATATTACTTTCTCCGATGAAGAAATGATCAAAATAAAAGTTGTAGACCTTGGTGAGTTCTACAACTTTGTTGTTGGTGACTTTTGCAGCCGAAAATCATTTGCTGTTTCAAAATCTTGTTTGAAGTTCTCATTTTTTTAAATTCAAAATTTGAATTGTTCAAACCAAATCACATGAAAAGATGACCAAAATGAAAGTTGTAGATCTCGATAATTTCTAAAACTTTGTAGTTGACAATATTTTCATTTTAAATCATTTTATCTTTCTTAAATTTGAAATTTGAATTTTTTAAACGACCTCATGGAGAAATAACCAAAACAAAAGTTGTAGAACTCAAAAAGTTATGCAACTTTATAGTTGACAACTTTTTCATTTAAAGTCATCTTGTCAAGGAAAACTACGTTTAAATTTCTCAAATTTGAAATTTGAATTTTTCAAATGACCTCGGATGAAGAAACAACCAAAAGGAAAGCTGTAGATCTCGAAAAGTTATGCAACTTTATAGTTGACAACTTTTTTATTTAAATTTGTTTAGAGTTTCAAACAATCAATTTAAACTTGATTGAGGATAATACGAGAAGAAAGAAAATCTATTATAGACACGAGTGAGTGTGAGCTGTAGTGGTTAGAGGAGTATCGCGTAACTGGGAGGTCGTGGGTTCTCGAATCCTGCTGGCCGTGAAGTGCGCGAAAAATGCCGTGACTTGAATTTGACGGAGCAGGCGGGTGGCTAACTGGTGGGGGCCTCCCCGGGTTTTTTGTTTTTTGTTTTTTGCTATTTTTTGAGCCTCATTTGCAATTTTTGAAAATCATTTGCAGTGATGGTTTTCTTAAAAAAACAGCCAGTGTAAATCATTTATAGTAGTGGTCTGGCGGTACTGACAGAGAGCCATAGAAATAGCTTTGGAACCGTCAGTAGTGAACTCTGCTATACTATGTGATATATGCCGATGGAGAAGATATGGAGTCCATAGGCATAGAAGGATTTTATCTATCCTCGTGTTGCGACGCATAGACATAGACATCATTGTTAATAGTACGTAAAATAAGCAAAAATTGTGGTGGCTAATAGCGAATCATATTTTTTAAAGGAAAAAGAGAAAGGAAAAGGTCCATGGTGCCAAGAGTGTTTGGGTTTGTCCACGGTAAAGCCTTCCTTGTACGAATGCCGTGAACAGAAAGAAACTGCGAAGCAGTGTGGAAGGAACGGAATTGATTTGAACCTGAAGCAACTACCAGCATGGAATAGTCAAAGCACGAGGCTCATGCGTGTCGAGCTGCCAAGCCTGACGAGTTCAGGGTTGTTCTTTCATGACACCACATAAAGCATCCGGTGACCAACCAGTTCTACGGTCAAGTCTGAAGACTCCAAAACGCTGAGAGGTGCATAAGGTTGCCAGTGGAAGTAGGAACTCAGAGCCAAACCACAATAACCAATAATGGCTTCTCTCCTCTTGCCCTTCCTCCTCCTGCTACTGCCATGGCCATATGTGCAGGCTCAACAGAACATCAGCTTGGGCTCCTCCTTGACGCCCCAAGGGCCTAGCAGCTTTTGGCTCTCTCCGTCCGGCGACTTTGCGTTCGGCTTCCGGTCCATGTCCATCGAGGGCAACGCCTCCTACCTGCTTGCCGTCTGGTTCAGCGAGATCAGCGACAAGACGGTGGTTTGGTATGCCAAGACAAATGTAAGTGGTGTAGAACAATCACCGATTCAAGTTTCATCCGGTTGGCGCCTCCAGCTCACCTCTGGCGGGACTCTCTCCCTTCTCGACCCCACCAATACAGAGGTATGGACACCCCAATCTGTTGGTGCGGCAGACCATGCCAGCATGCTCGACTCCGGAAACTTTGTACTAGCTGCTGCAGATGGTGTTGGTTTGATCTCCCAACCACAGTGGCCCAACGGCCACTTGGGCCTTGACCTCGCGCCCTGATCGGGGGCGCCCAGTCCATCTATGGCTGGCGGGCCCCCGTCACACTGCGCATTAAGTAGAGGTGGGGTCGGCAGCTCTCAGTACGAGGTTCGCCTGAGCCGTACGCCCCACCTAGAAACCCTACTCCGATCTAACAGAGGGGCGCAGCCAGTGACGGGAAACACCGCCGCCGCCACTGCACTGCACCACCACGGTCTTCACTGCGTCGCTCTCTCTTCTCCGACCGTCGCTGCCTAGCGCAGAACTTCACCGATGAACCTGATGGCCGGATCCCCTACTCAATGGATGGTCAGTGCCTAACCCTAGCTCTTCCTCTCCCTCTCTGTCCCTCTCCGTTCACACCATTACTACGAGAAACCCAATGAAACCCCACTGGATCCACTCCTAGATGATCTAAACGATCTAACAGATGGCTCTATCCAGTGGGGAACCTTCAATGATCCAGCTGATACCATCCTTCCCACCCAAGTGCTCACCGCCCCAAAGACGCTCCGCAGCCGGATCATTGCCACAGACTACTCAAATGGCCGGTTCCTCCTAGACCTGCAAGATACAGGTGTTAAACTTTATTCTGTTGCTGTGCCATCTGGGAACCAATATGGCGACTATTGGTCCATCCTTGGCAACACCACAAAGATGGTGTTTGATCCAATGGGCCGAATATACATTGCCTTGGATAACGGCACACAGATCAATATAACATATGGGGCTGTTGGTTCCTTGGCAGACAGCTACCAGCGCGCCACACTCGACCCAGATGGCGTGTTCCGGCAATATGTGTACCCAAAGAAGGTCAGTGACCTGAGGAGTCAGGCATGGTCAATGGTGAGCATGCAGCCCTCAAATATTTGTAGAGCACAGACAACTGTTGGCAGCGGTACATGCGGATTTAACAGCTACTGCTTGACTGATGGCACAAAAGACCAGACTACCTGCAAGTGCCTGGAGCAGTACTCATTTTTTGATGAGGAAAGGAAGTATAAAGGCTGTAAACCAGACTTCCAGCCACAAAGCTGTGACCTGGATGAAGAAGCTTCCATGATGCAGTTCCAGTTCAGAACTATGCGCCAAGTGAACTGGCCTCAATGTGACTATGAGAAGTACAACAACATAACTGAGGACAAGTGCCGACAGCTCTGCCTGATAGATTGCTTCTGTGCAGTGGTTGTGTACAATGATCAAGACAGTGCATGTTATAAGAAGAAGCTTCCTTTATCAAACGGAAATATGGCATGTGATGTGCATGCGACAGTCCTCGTCAAAGTACCGAAGAATAGTAATGCACAGTCGTACCCCATTGAGTCCAGCAAGTGGAAGAAAGACAAGAAGTACTGGATCCTTGGAAGTTCATTGCTTCTGGGAATCTCTGTCTTGGTGATCCTTGTCCTGATCTCTGTTCTCCTTTTTGGTACAAACTACACAGTCACTAGAAAGATGGTCCCATCTTTGGAGTCCTCAAGCAACCTAGGGTTGCCCCTAAAAGCCTTCACTTATGCTGAGCTCGAGAAGGCAACCAGAGGATTCCAGGAGGTGCTTGGCACTGGTGCCTCTGGTATTGTGTACAAGGGCCAGCTAGAAGACGAGCTTGGGACCTGCATTGCTGTCAAGAAAATTGACAAGCTCGAGCAGGAATCAGAAAAGGAGTTCAGTGTTGAAGTGCAAGCTATTGGGCAGACGTACCACAAGAACTTGGTCAAATTGCTAGGATTCTGCCGCGAAGGAAAAGAAAGACTTTTGGTGTATGAGTTCATGAGCAATGGATCACTAAATAGATTCGTATTTGGTTATGTCAATCTTCAGTGGAACCTTCGAGTTCAGCTTGCACTTGGGGTGGCAAGGGGGTTGCTATACTTACATGAGGAATGCAGCACACAGATCATCCATTGTGACATCAAGCCCCAGAACATCCTTCTGGATGACAAATTCACAGCAAAGATCTCAGATTTTGGCTTAGCCAAACTGCTAGGAACCAACCAGACACAAACAAATACTGGCATACGGGGCACCCGAGGATATGTTGCACCTGAGTGGTTCAAGAGCATTGGTATCACTGCCAAGGTCGATGTCTACAGCTATGGGGTCATCCTGTTGGAGCTCATCAGTCGTCGGCGTAATGTTGAGTTGGAGGCAGCAGAGGATAAAAAAATACTGACTTACTGGGCAAGTGATTGTTATAGGTGTGGCAGAGTTGATCTTCTGGTGGAGGGTGATGCTGAAGCAATTTCCAATCTGAAGGTGGTGGAAAGGTTTGTAGCAGTGGCACTCTGGTGTCTCCAGGAAGACCCAACTATCAGACCTACAATGCTGAAAGTGACACAAATGCTTGATGGAGCAGCTGCAATCCCATCTCCTGTTGATCCATCTTCTTGATGGAGCAGCTGCAATCCCATCTCCTGTTGATCCATCTTTCTTTGTCAGCTCAGTTTGATTGTAGAATGCTGAAGCAATATAGTGGAGTAGAAAGTTACTGAAGGAACGGCTTATACTAGTTAGATATAGCTATCTCCTGAAGGAATAGCTTATACTTCATGTTATGAATGCTGCTACTGTTTTTCTTCCTTAATGTAATGTGAACAGCACCATCAGTGCTGTAGTCGGTATCCTGTAAGAATTGGAAGGAGAAAAATATTAGGAAGGACTCCTCTTCCAAACAGAATATCTACTTCCTAAATAAAATGTACCTTCAAAAAAAATATTTTTCTATGATAAGAGTTAGTTACTTTTATGTTGCAATTTACTTATCCATTGGTTAGTTGGATTCTTACTATTACTTAGTCTATGCATGCATAACTATTAGAAAAGTTCTATTTGTTACAATAAACTACTGTTTTTCTTGTGTGAACACAGCAAGGGAAGGTGACGCCAAAAAGGCCCCCTGCTGTGATAATGTAGCCGCTGCAGGTGCAGGCGCCACACGGCTCACCTACAGTACTATAGCCACATGCAGAGGCCGGCGCAGAGTCAGCCCTGTATGCTATCTAGTCACTGTTGCAGCAGGGCAGCTGTACTAGGATTAGATGGATAGAGTTGTATAAATAAACTACTACGGCAACTCAGTAAAGAGAGTTTAGATTTATCATCTCCCGTACAGGGCTTCGGCCAACGCTGGTGTCTTGTACTGTGTGTGTATGCTCTGTTCTCCATCTTCTTCAACCTCTAGCTATAGTGTGTGGGGACGGACAACGCCTGTTCGTGGTCGGTACAGCTAGTGGGTGCTCGACAATACTAGCGGGTGCTCGGCAAGACTAGTGAGTGGTTCACTCACCTGAGCCGGTGATCCTGTGGGTCAACAAGTGGTATCGGAGTCGTACAAGCGCCGTCGCCAGACTAACCGCTGGCGATGACGGGTGGTTCGGAAATGGGCGACAGCAGTGGCACTGCTGTGGCTGCCCAACCACGACCAGAGGTCGTTGTTCGCACGGTGCGGGAGGTCAGCGGCACCAGTTGACCAACGCTGACTCGCACCAACTATGGAAAGTGGTCGGTGACCATGAAGGTCAAGCTCAGAGCCCGACGGCTCTGGAATGTTGTTGACAAGAGCACCGACAATGAAGAAGATGATATGTCAGCGTTGGAGGCTATCCTTGTTGCTGTACCGGCCGAGTACAGGGAGCCGTTGGGGGCGAAGAGCTCGGCTAAGGAGGCATGGGAGGCTATTGCAGTGATGCATGGCGGTTCCGACCACGCAAAGAAGGCGACGGCCCAGCTTCTAAAGCAGGAGTACGCCAACCTCAAGTTCAATGATGGTGAAACGGTGGAGGACTTCTCCCTCCGCCTGCAGACGCTCATCAGCAAGCTGAAGATCCATGGCGTCACCATCGACGAAGAGGAGACGGTCTCCAAGTACCTCCACTCCTTGCCGGCAAAGTACATCCAGATCGCTCTCTCTATAGAGACGATGCTGAACTTATCCACCCTCACCATTGAGGATGTGACAGGCCGTCTGCGGGCGGTGGACGAGCGCCTGAAGCAGGCGACAGCAACAAAGGACAGCGGGAAACTCCTACTGACGGAAGAGGAGTGGGCTGCTCGGAGGAACTTTGGGAAGGCAGCCTCCTCCAGCCGCGGTGGTGATGGCAAGCGTCGCGGTAGGGCTTCTTCGGACAAGAAGCAGGTCGACCCCAACGCCTGTCGGCGCTGCGGAAAGATGGGCCATTGGGCACGGGAGTGCCCAAATCGCAAGCATGAGAAAAAGGCTCAGGCTCATCTAGCGCAAGCTGATGATGAGGATGAGGCTCCTATCCTGATGGCGATGTTATGTGCACTACACGACATCGAGGCCGAGGAGAGGGAAGAGGCGACGACGGTGGAAGGACCTAGGAAGGCCCTGAAGACTGTCAACCTTGATGAACCACGCGCCCAAGTCCACCTCAGATGTGTGGGCGCCGACCAGGAGCAGCGGTGGTATATGGACTCAAGTGCCAACAACCACATGATGGGCTCCAAGGCATCCTTCTCCGAGCTCGACGATGATGTTACCGGAACGGTGAAGTTTGGTGATGGCTCAAGGGTGGCTATCCAAGGGCGCAGCACCATAATCTTCAGGTGCCAGAACGGGGAGCACCGTGCGCTAACGGATGTATATTACATCCCGCAGCTGCGTTTCAGCATCATCAACATTGGTCAGCTGGATGAGCACAGTAGCGAGGTACTAATCAAGGACGGGGTCCTTAGGATCAGGGACCAGGAGCAGCAACTTCTCACCAAGGTGAAGAGGTCCTTAAACCGGTTGTACCTGCTTGACCCGAAGGTAGAGCAGCCGGTGTGCCTGGCGGCAAGGCACTCCGGGGAACCATGGATGTGGCATGCCCAGTTTGGACATCTCAGCTTCAATGTGTTTGGTCGGCTGGAGAAGATGGTCCGAGGGCTACCCCACATCAAGCATGGAGGCGAGCTGTGTGACAGCTGCCTAGCCGAGAAGCAGAGGAGGCTACCTTTCTCAAAGGCGGCCAAGTATCGCGCGAAGGACGCTCTCGAGCTCATCCACGGTGACCTCTGTGGGCCGATCACACCTGCTACAAATGGTGGTCGGCGGTACTTCCTCCTACTCGTGGATGACTGTAGTCGCTACATGTGGCTGCAACTCTTAACGAGCAAGGATGAAGCGGCGACGGCGATCAAGAAGTTCAAGATGCGCGCAGAGGCCGAGAACGGCAAGAAGCTCCGTGTGCTAAGGACTGATCGTGGCGACGAATTCACTTCGGTAGAGTTTGCTGCGTACTGCGTGGATCAGGGTGTGGTGCGACACCACATCGCTGCCGTACTCGCCACAACAGAATGGTGTGGTGGAGAGGTGGAACCAGATGGTGGTTGGCATGGCTCGATCCATGATGAAAGCCAAAGGCATGCCGGGAAGGTTCTGGGGTGAGGTGGTAACCACAGTGGTGTTCATCCTCAACCGCACTCCGACCAAGACCTTGATGGGCAAGACGTCGTTCGAAGCTTGGTATGGGCGCAAGCCGAGCGTGTCCTTCCTCCAGACATTCGGCTGCATCGGCCACGTTAGGAAGACAAAGCCGAACCTCACCAAGCTGGAGGACAGGAGCACACCGATGGTGTTCCTGGGCTATGCGGAGGGTACCAAGGCGTATCGGCTCTACGACCCACGCGGAGACAAGGTGCTCGACTCGACGAAAAGGTAGCTTGGGACTGGAACAGTCCAAGCACGGGGGGAAGCAGGCGGCTTCACCAGCACCTTCGTCGTTGAGCACCTGGTCATCCACGGTGGTGGAGACGCTGGGGAAGAGATGCTGAGCACTCTAAGAGGAGTGCCGAGCACTCCGACGGTAGAGCCGAGCACTCCTAGGGCAGTGCCGTGCACTTTGGGAGGAGTGTTGAGCACTCCTGGAGGAGTGCCGAGCACGCCAGGAGTGGTGCCGGAAGGTTCTGTAGTGGTGGCGACCACTCCAGGACAGGTGCCGAGCACTCCCATGGCGGAGCCAAGACATCTTGCAGTGGTGCCGACCACTCCAAGACTGAGGCTAAGCACTCCTACAATGGTGCCGAGCACTGCAGGAGTAATGACGAGCTGTCCAGAAATAGTGCCGAGCACTGCAACTAGGGTGCCGAGCACTCCAGGTGCTAAGCCGAGCACTCCGGTGGAACAGGGAACTCCATCGACGCTGATCGAGTTCACCTCACCTCCAAGTGACATCACTGAGTTTGTGGATGCCTTCCACGATGGTGAGGAGGTGCGGTTCCATAGGCTGGACGACATCGTCGGCAGCACAAGGCCCTCAGGACTGGTGGGTAGGCTGCTCAATGATGCAGAGCTGCTGCTCGTCAGTGCAGAGGAACCACCCACATTCGCGCTAGCCGAGCAGGATGGAAACTGGTGACTGGCGATGCTGGAGGAGATGAAGGCGATCGAGGAAAATGAGACTTGGCAGCTCATCGATCCACTTTCAGGATGTCGTCCGATCAGCCTGAAGTGGGTATACAAGGTCAAGCGGGACGAGCTCGGCTCCATTGTCAAGCACAAGGCGTGCCTCGTCACTCGAGGCTTTGTTCAGCGCGAGGGCATAGACTTCGAGGAGGTCTTTGACCTAGTAGCGCACATGGAGTCTGTCTGTTTGCTAATAGCTTTGGCAGCAGCAAAGGACTAGCGCGTCCATCACTTTGACGTTAATTCAGCCTTCCTCAATGGCGAGCTGGCGGAGACGGTCTTCGTCAGGCAACCTCTAGGTTTCGCCGTCAAGGGAGAGGAGCATAGGGTGCTCCGACTGCATAAGGCGCTCTATGGGCTGCGGCAGGCCCCTCGAGCATGGAACGCCAAGCTTGACGCCA
Organism: Miscanthus lutarioriparius; assembly: GCA_904845875.1. Classification (NCBI taxonomy): domain Eukaryota; kingdom Viridiplantae; phylum Streptophyta; class Magnoliopsida; order Poales; family Poaceae; genus Miscanthus; species Miscanthus lutarioriparius. The sequence continues at coordinate 70,246,088 of CAJGYO010000012.1, read as the reverse complement.
CGCTGGGCGAGCTTGGGTTTCAGCGGTGCGCAACCGAGCATGTGCTCTACACGTGGTGATGGGGGAAGGAGGAGCTCATCGTCGGTGGGAATGTAGACGACTTGATTGTCACTGGCGCGCGCATAGAGGACATCAATAGCTTCAAGCATGAGATGGCGGCTCGTTTTGAATGAGCGATCTCGGCGCACTCTCCTACTACCTCGGCATCGAGGTGAGACAGGGGAAGGAGGAATTCACACTCGGTCGAGCGCGTATGCCTCCAAGCTGTTGGAGTGGAGTGGCATGGCCGAGTGCAAGCCATGCGTAACTCCGATGGAGGAGCGGCAGCGCGACGAAGGCTAGCCCCATGGCGAAGGTGGATGCAACACTCTACCGGAGCAGCGGTGGCGGTCTACGCTACCTAGTCCACATGAGGTCGTGACATTGCGTTCGCCGTGGGCTACGTCAGTCGCTTCATGGAGGATCCCAGAGAGGATCACTAGGCTGCGGTAAAGTGGCTACTGCGCTATGTCAAGGGTGTAAGGAAAATGGACCCTTGGCCCATTTACTTTGGATTTTGGTGTTTGATGACCAACACAACTGAATTGGACTAATGAATTTGCAAGTGCTTGTTGTGTAGTCCAATAGGGTGCAAGACGTGACTTGGACGAAGGCGACGTGATGATCTGATGATCAACACCTCAAGCAAGACCTTAGAAGCACAAGAAAAGACCCAAGATATCAAGCAAAGTCCAAGCATGAAGATAGGAACCAAGCCGTACGCAAGATCGCGAAGAAACGAGCTCGCAGAGGCGACTGGACGCTGGACCGGATATTTGGGACGGTGGTTCGGCAGAGACAGCGACGGACGCAAGGACCGGACGCTGGCGGCAACCGACCGGACGCAGACACGCAGCGTCCGATCGAGTACAGAGAGGTTCCAGGCACGTGAAACTGCGACCGGACGCGTCCGTTGGCAGGCGACCGGACGCTGGTAGCGTCCGATCGGTAGTTCGCGGCTGCTGCGGTCGGGGACGACGGACGCGTCCGATCGAACGATTCGACGTCCGGTCGATGAGCGCTTTTGTGGGAGTTCGACCCAACGGCTACTTTCTCGTGGGGCTTATAAATACAACCCCAACCGCCATTTGAGAAGTGTGGAGCTGAGGAAACATATCTAGGGTGTTGATACACCATTTTAGTGATCTCCACTTGCTAAGTGCTTAGTGTTTCATCGTGTGATTAGCATAAGTGCTTTATGGCGTGCTTAGGTTGATTAGACCACCGCTTATGCGCTTGCTCTAGGTGTTTGCCTAGTGTTTAGTGAGGTTTGCATACCTCTTGCCACCTCGTGCTTATGAGCACAAGAGTTGTACATCGGAGGGGCTTGAAGTCTTGCGAGATCGCACCAACCGTGTTTTGCAAAGCGGCCGCCACCGTGTACCGAAGGGAACAAGGCCCGCGGCGCTTTTGAAAGCTTGATAGTGAAGACGGCGGGAGCATCCGGGGGAGAGGCTTGCCGGAAGGCACATCGGAGACCCACTTGCTTGGCGTGGGGAAGGCCGAGGCTATCCACGGAGTTACCCGACCGGGAGCTTGGCCCTTGAGAGGGATTCATGCGAGGGCTCCAACGAGGACTAGGGGAAGCTTGCGCGCTTCTCGATACCTCGGTAAAAAAATACGGAGTCGTCGATGGGAGTTTGCATATCTCTACCTTGCTCTTTAAGCTTCCGCATTTACATTGATCATATTATTATCATTTGCGGTAGAGATAGCAACACACTAGCAAAACCGTAGTTGCACATCTAGATAGATTATCTTTTGCATAGGTTTTGCTAGAGTTAGAAAAAGAGGCCATAGTTTGGAGTTAGAATTTTAAGTTGCCTAATTCACCCCCCCCCTCTTAGGCGTCCACGTGTCCTACAAGTGGTATCAGAGACGGTTGGCTCATATTTGGACCTTTGGCTTAACCGCCGTTGAGCCGACGCTATTGTAGAGTGGTTGGGATGGATACCGCTAGGCCTCCACAATTTGACGGCACTAACTTCCCATACTATAAAGCTAGAATGGCTTGCCACCTTGAGGCGGTTGATTTGGGTGTATGAAGAGTCACTCGTGATGGGATAAAACCCATCAAGAATCCCGAAAAACCCACAAAGAGTGAGGAAAAACAAATGCATTTTAATGCTAGAGCTAAGAATTGCTTGTTTGAATCATTTAGCATGGATGTGTTTAACCAAGTGTTCACCTTAAATACCGCACATGAAATTTGGTTAAAACTTCAAGAGCTCCATGACGGTACAAGTAATGTCCATGAGCAAAAACATTGTCTAGCTAAGCAAAATTATGATTCCTTTGCTATGAATGATGATGAGCTTGTTCGTGATATGTATTCTCGATTGAATCTAATTATAAATGAGCTCCATTCAATAGGATTATTAAAGCTAGATGATGCAGACATCGTGAGGAAGATCATCTCCGTTCTACCACAAAAGAAATATGCAAGCATCATCACCATCCTTCACAACATGGAGAACTTGAGCACCATGACCCCGGGCATTGTCATTGGCAAGCTAGTGGCATTTGAAATGTCACGTAAGATGGGTCAAGAAGAAGCTTCTTCATCAAGCAAAGGCAAAGCTCTCGCATGTAGCGAGAAGAAGAAGATGAAGAGCAAGAAAGTTGAGTCAAGCTCAAGCTCAAGCTCCTCAAGTGAAGAAGAAGATGATGAGGATGATGATGATGAAGAAGAAGAATCAAGTGATGATGATCAATCTTCCTCCTCCACCTCCGACCTTGATGAAGAATCAATCAAACTTATCAATAAGGTGGAGAAGATGATCCAAAGGCTCAATGTCAAGGGTGTGCCCATCCAAATTCAAGACCTCGTTTTTACCAATCAAAGAAACGAGCAAAGAAAGAGAGGATGCTATGGATGCGGCGAGATGGGACACTTTGTGGAAGTTTGTCCAAACAAACCCACACCCAAGACAAAGAAGAAGGCATGCAAGAACAAAGCCCTCACAACAATAAGATCATGGGATGACTCTTCAAGTGAAGAAGACCATCACAAGAGGCGTGGGCGCAAGCACTCATCATCAAGCTCTTCCCGTAAGTGCCTTATGGCACGAGGTAACGAAAGCTCATCCTCCAGTGAGAGTGATAGTGATGATGATTTGCCTTCTTACAATACAATTGTGCAATAAAATCTTAAATATGCTAAAGTTTGCACTAGTCAACAAAAGAAGTTCAAAACTTTAAAAGAAAAGCTAGGTAGTTCACAAGAAGCATACAAGAATTTGCTTGAACAATATGAAAACTTTGCAAATCTCAATGTTGAACTATCTACTAAAATTGAGCAACTTGAGGCTAGTGCAACAATAAGTGCATGCACAATTAATGATAAGCAACTTGAAAAGAAAAATGAAAAATTAAAAGAAAAGTTAGCTATCTCACAAAATGATTATCAAAGTTTGCTTGCTAAAATGGAAATCATGTGCAAACATTGTGATGAGCTAACTAATAAGGTTGCTAATCTTGAGGCCGTCAATTTAACCTCCACCAAGGCATCTAAAAGAAATGACATAATTAAAAAGGATGCCTCTACTTCTTGCAATGATTTATATTTAGACTCACCCTTGTGCAACCAAGCTCGTGTTGAAAAAGTGATTGTAGATACATGCACACAAGAGGTTGTAAAGGAGAATGAGCAACTCAAGCAAGAAGTAGTTCGCCTCACCAAGGACTTGACTCAAGTGAAAGGCAAGGCAAAGAAAACCCAACTTCATCAAGATAACACCGTCAAGGGAGTGAAGAAGCTTGATGAAGGACAAACCGTGGTTTGCTATGTGTGCCACAAGGAAGGCCACAAGTCCTATGAGTGCAAGGTGAAGAATGGAGGAGGAGAAAAGAAGAAAAAGAAAAAGCAAACAAGCAAGCTCTCCAACACCTACACCAACAAGGTGGACAAGAAGGCCTCCACACCTTATCTCTTGAAGAAGAAGAAAAATGACAAGGTGGTGGCCATCAAGGTGAACAAGCAAGCCAACAATGGGGTCAAACGCTTTTGGGTGCCAAAGGAAATCATCTCCAACATGAAGAGCACCAAGAAGGTTTGGATCCCGAAAGGGAAGTGAGAAGTCCGTCGGACATCGGGGAATTTGGAGACTTGGCAAAGTAGGGGTGCATTTCATGGGGTGCATCAAGATGGACAAAGAAATTGCCAAGTGGGTTAGTGAATACTATGGACCCAAATTCCCCTTCCCATGTTAGGTAACTAGATGTTATTACTTTTTAATTGGTACATCTTGCAATTAGATTTTCATACAATTGGTATCTTTAAGCATCTTGCTACTCTTCATACCTAGGGTTGCATTTGCATGCTTATATCTTTTGTCATGCATACACTAGGTATTTCATATGGTAGGCTTGCTCGGTCTCACTTGTAACCCTTGGAGCAAACCTACATGGTTTAAAATTGCTTAGGAGCACGGCACATAGCTTGTCTTACTATTGTTTATCTAATATGTGCCAAAGTCCAAATTGTAGATAATTTTCTCCCGAATATCATCTTTCAAGTGGTATTTTGACTCCAAAATCAATTGTGCATGAGTACTACTAGTATTCCATGTCTCCATGCACAAATTTAGGGGGAGGATCATCTACAAAATGGATGCTTTGAGACTAATACCTTTTTCAAGTTTATCATGTGTGCAGTAGTCTCAGTGCAAGGAAAATGGAGTCCCCGAAGAGAAGCATCGTTCTTCAATTGACATCATCATATTGATTTCATTTCATTTTTATATGCTTTCTCCATGCATTATATAGATTAATCTCTCTTGTACAAAATATTGCTAAATATGCATATGCTTTGCTTTCTACCATATGTATGCATATATTTAGGGGGAGCTTAGTCTATATAATGCGAGAGTCAAATTTTGTGATCCATTTCTCTCTATACACAAAGGATCATGAAATTTGACCCTCCCTTGTGCTACTAATGTCTTCCTTTTTAGTGTTTGATGCCAAAGGGGGAGAATTTGAAGGACCAAAGGCAAGCATCAAGTTGATGTCTACAAGTGGTAATGGTCCAAGAAAGGGAGGAAAGTGAATTATGGATTAGTCTATGTAATGGGAGAATTTTTTTTTAGAAAGATAGGCTTTAATCCATAATATCACATGGGGACATTTGCAAGGGCAAAACATGTTTTTAAGTAAAGTTTTAATTGGTATCTATCAATTAGTATCATATAACCTTGCCCTTTGCATTGCATCCTAGCAAGTAGATAATTTTTAAATTTAAAAATTTTATCATTTGCTTGCTTTGGTCGTGTTGTCATCAATCACCAAAAAGGGGGAGATTGTAAGGAAAATGGACCCTTGGCCCATTTACTTTGGATTTTGGTGTTTGATGACCAACACAACCGAATTAGACTAATGAATTTGCAAGTACTTGTTGTGTAGTCCAATAGGGTGCAAGACGTGACTTGGACGAAGGCGACGTGATGATCTGATGATCAACACCTCAAGCAAGACCTTAGAAGCACAAAAAAAGACCCAAGATATCAAGCAAAGTCCAAGCATGAAGATAGGAACCAAGCCGTACGCAAGATCGTGAAGAAACGAGCTCGCAGAGGCGACCGGGCGCTGGACCGGACACTGGAAGTGCGACCGGACGCTGGACCGGTGGCTCGGCAGACAGGTGACCGGACGCAAGGACCGGACGCTGGCGGCAACCGACCGGACGCAGACACGCAGCGTCCGATCGAGTACAGAGAGGTTCCAGGCACGCGAAACTGCGACCGGACGCGTCCGGTGGCAGGCGACCGGACGCTGGTAGCGTCCGATCGGTAGTTCGCGGCTGCAACGGTCGGGACGACCGGACGCGTCCGATCAGAACGATTCAGCGTCCGGTCAGTAGCAGTTTTGCGGGAGTTCGACCCCAACGGCTACTTTCTTAGTGGGGCTTATAAATACAACCCCCAACCGGCCATTTGAGAAGTGTGGAGCTGAGGAAACATATCTAGGGTGTTGATACACCATTTTAGTGATCTCCACTTGCTAAGTGCTTAGTGTTTCATCAGGTGATTAGCATAAGTGCTTTGCGAAGTGCTTAGGTTGATTAGACCACCGCTTATGCGCTTGCTCTAGGAGTTTGCCTAGTGTTTAGTGAGGTTTGCATACCTCTTGCCACCTCGTGCTTGCGAGCACAAGAGTTGTACATCAGAGGGGCTTGAAGTCTTGCGAGATCGCACCAACCGTGTTTGTGGTGCGGCCGCCACCGTGTACCGAAGGGAACAAGGCCCGCGGCGTTTCGGCCGAAAGCTTGATAGTGAAGACGGCGGGGAGCATCCGGGAAAGGCATGCCGGAAGGCACATCGGAGACCCACTTGCGCGTGGGGAAGGCCGAGGCTATCCACGGAGTTACCCGACCGGGAGCTTGGCCCTTGAGAGGGATTCCTTGCGAGGGGCTACAACGAGGACTAGGGGGAAGCTTGCGCGCTTCTCGATACCTCGATAAAAATACCGGAGTCGTCGACGGGAGTTTGCATATCTCTATCTTGCTCTTTAAGCTTCCGCATTTACATTGATCATATTATTATCATTTGCGGTAGAGATAGCAACACACTAGCAAAACCGTAGTTGCACATCTAGATAGATTATCTTTTGCATAGGTTTTGCTAGAGTTAGAAAAAGAGGCCATAGTTTGGAGTTAGAATTTTAAGTTACCTAATTCACCCCCCCCCCTCTTAGGCGTCCACGTGTCCTACAAAGGGGACGGTGGATCAAGGGATCATCTTTCCCAAGACCGGCAGGAGTAGGCTACAGCTCACTGTGTTCAGCGATGTAGACATGGCAGGGGACATCGACGGACGATGGAGCACCTCTAGCATGCTCGTCTTCCTCGGGTCGGCTCCAAGTTCATGGCTGTCGCTGAAACAGAAGGTGGTGGTGTTGTCTACGTGCGAGGCAGAGTACGTAGCAGCGGCCACAATGGCGTGGCAAGTTGTGTGGCTGCGCTGCGCCAGCTGCTGGGAGAGCTGATCGGAGTGGAAGCTCACCCACTAGCACTGATGGTGGACAACTAGCCCCACCATCGCCCTCGCGAAGAATCCGGTTCTACACGACCGGAGCAAACACATCGACGTGAAGTTCCACTTCCTCAGGGACTGTGTCGATGGAGGGCAGATCGTCATCGAGTTTGTCAAAACTGGTCGGCAACTCACGGACATCCTCACCAAGCCGCTCGGATGTCTTTGACTCACGGAGCTAAAGGAGATGATCGGCATGGAGGGGGTACAAGGGATAGTAGTAGGTTTAGGGGAAGAATTGTTAGAATAAACTACTGCTTTTCTTGTGTGAACACAGCAAGGGAAGGCGGCGCTGAAAAGACCCCTGCTGTGATACTATAGCCGTTGTAGATGTAGGCGCCGCACGGCTCATCTGCAAAACTGTAGCCACATGCAGAGGCCGGCGTAGAGTTAACCCTGTATGTTATCTAGTCACTGTTGCAGCAGGGCAGCAGTACTAGGACTAGATGGATAGAGTTGTATAAATAGACTACCACGGCAACTCAGTAAAGAGAGTTCAGATTTGTCATCTCCCATACAGGGCTTCGGCCAACGCTGGTGTCCTGTACTGTGTGTGTATGCTCTGTTCTTCCTCTTCTTCAACCTCTAGCTATAGTGTGTGGGGACGGTGTCGACACAGAATTTTCGCCTCCGTGCTGAGGACACACGCAGCAAGCCAGAAGGGTCCGCTCGATGGAGCAGATCCACCTAGCTTCAGCGCAAGGGTGGTCAATCCTGTGCAATCCTCCCGAGACATGCCAGTCAATTTGACCCTACAATTGATAAGGAGAGAAAGCTCATCAGTAATTAAGGGTGGAACGTGTCAGTGTTGCCAGACAGTCCTAAATGTGCGGCTCTGAGAGCCGATATGAGAGGAGATCGACTAAATAGTCGATTCCAGCATATTCATAAGAATAAATCGATTAAAGCTTATGGGGTTGTATAAGAAGAATCGGTTATCATTCAGGATAAATATTATTTAAGCAAATATTAATCAATGGCAATAAGTTATCAATGATGATCGGTTTATACTGAGTCAATGATTACAAGTAATCGAACTCCTTTTTATATAAAGAAACAATTCAACACCACTTAACCATTTAATAAAGATAAATCTAATGAACATGTTAGATCTCATCTATCGCCATAACCAGTGAGGCATGAGGCAGAATTATGCAGGCCGTAATACAATAATAAGATCATGGGGCTAACATATCTTTTAACTTATCTCTACTTCAATGATCTCGTAATGTGAACTGTTCGTGAAAGCATTCGATATCGGCTAAACAGCCAATTCAGGCATAGCGCACAGTTAAGGTCATGTCTTCTCAGGAACGGGTCTACCAACTAATGATCCCCACTCCATGGTGCCAACAGTGGGATGAGAGGCAGAATCCCACAGGCCGTGATGACGGGCCATGGAACGGTTTTCATTAACTAATAGATCTACTCAAGATCGAACATGCCTTAACCGCACATTATGCACGATTAAGATTGACGCAAAACAGTCGATAAAAACATAACTCATCGCTTAAGATATAGATTAGATCAATTTTAGATTAGCAACGATGAGTTAAACAAGATATAAGGCCGATCCGGATCAATCTCAATCGGGCAGAGTGATATTGCTGTAATTAGATAAACAATGAAAGCAATAAGCAATATCGGTAACTTAATGAATCTACCAAAGACTGCCATGCTAAGGTAGAGCCGATAACTTGACCTTGATCTGATTCAAGCAGTGGGGTGTGAGGCAGAATCACGCAGGCCATACTTGAATTAGACAAGAGTCGATAACTAGCCTATACCAGAGTCGCAGTGGGGGTCGACCGGATCGATGCAGCCATACGAACAGAGGTATAAACCAATGACGGTACTTACAGACAAGCAGTGGAGGTCGACCGGATCGATGCAGCCGTACTCACTGAAGAACTCGTCGAGATCTACTCTACTCCTACTCCTACTCCTAAGGGGTGGTCAGAGCCGAAAAAAGTAATTGACTTATATTTGATTGATTATTTTTACAAAGTGTCGTAACCCTTCGTATTTATAGGGGTGCCTGGCCTTCGGCGGGTTACAAGATAGGAAAATACGACGTGATATCCACGCACGCACATGAGACTCTAGATGGATACGTTGCCACATAACTTGCTGGCCAATCTTCTGAATCCTGCATGTTGCCGAAGCAGAAACCACGGATCTTCCTTCCTTTTTCATCTTGCTTTTCCCTTGTCTGGCTGAACCTAGAAACTTTCTCCACAATAGACTGGTATACGTGTATGCACATTAGCAACTATGAACCAATCAATCTCTTTTTCTCTCCCTGTATCACAATGCCGGTCATGCTGCTTGTAGTCTGGAGTCCAAAGTCCACCCTTAATTCAGCAATCTTGCTTGCTCGGCTATAAGTATGCCAATGGTAATTAAACCGGTCTGAATTATAATGCTCCTAGACCGATTCGTATTGGAGATCTAGCTAGCATGTATCCTTTATGGCCATGCATCCTGAAATCTGCCATTTTAACTAATTACTCGTTAAATTATCAGCTCCCTTCCATAGACCTCCAATGGCAATAAAATTACCAAATCATTATATACTTATTTCCAATAGGCCGAATTCCATCACGTGGGTGTATGTGATCTCCATCTGCTCCAATTATCGTCGTTGAGCTTCTTCCGGTTACGTCCAAGAAGTCCCAATACATACTTGTGCACCCTCTAGCAAGTAAAGTTGTATGCAAGATTAAATTAATGATTCTCCGGGCACTTGCATACCTGCTCCACATTCCTTTAATATCCGATCCTGCACGTATGTGATTTATTTTGCTGAATACGTATACGAACGTGACATCTGGCCGGCCTCGTACATGCACACACATGATGCGTGTATTTGCTTCTTCCATTTATAAGCTTGCGCCTGGACGACATGTTTCTTCAAAATATATTAAATAATATTTTATGGCCGGCTCGTAAATATCCTTTAATTATGAGACTTTCTTGCTTCTGACACCATCGGCCGATCTCTCCCTTTTCCGGATAAGCTTACCAAATTTTGGTGTAAATAGACGGACAGCGCCTGTTCGTGATCGGCACGGCTAGTGGGTGATCGGTAACACTAGCGGGTGCTCGGCAAGACTGGTGAGTGGTTCAGTCACCTTGAGCCGGTGATCGTGTGGGCCAACACTATTGAGGCATATTTTGCAATAATTATGTTTGAAAGAAAATTCAGAAAACAAACTTCTAGTTAACTTATTTTCCAGAATGAAAAACCTAGCAAAAAAATATCAAGGAAATTGGCCAAAAGCAGCCAAACTTTTCTCCTATATAACTTCAACCTCCTTGTTCCAATCTGATCCTATAATAAATTTCAGCTGCCGTGACAGAGCAGAAACATCCAGGGCAGAGAGAGGAATCAGGGGCCCCGTATGGACTAGTCATGCATTGTGCACCTGCCTTCACGCAAACGTCAATGAAACCACAGGAAAAATCAAGTTTTGTCTTCTTTAGAACTTGCAAACATGCCAAAAATTCGGCCTGACCGGAAGAGGAGCACCTTCAACCACGTAAACCAAATCACAGCCACCAATTATCAACATACAGCAATGAATAGTCACACAGACAAGGACCCATGCATGTCGAGTAGCCAACTGTCGAAATTGACCAGTTCAAAGCTGCTTACTGTTACACCACATGAAGGTTCCGATGACCCATCGATCGTCAGGTCCAGTCAAGGAAGACCTAGAACCACAGATGCAAGGTGGTGTTTAAATCCAGGAGGTAAAGTTCATGGATATTACGTCGGGGTGTCACGTGGAAGTGTTTAAATAATAATAATAAAATAAATTATAGAAATCTTCAGTAATCCGCTAGACGAATTTATTAAGACTAATTAATCCGTCATTAGCATATATTAATGTAAAATTAATGTAACAACAACAAAAATTAAAATTAAAAAAACTTAGTTGCATAGCCTGGGATTAATAAGATAGTAGGCGGTAGCATTCATTCAGACACTGATTACAGAAGAACCAGTGCCCGTGTTGACCCTCCAACGCGGCAAGCTGGTGGCACGCTCCTGTCAGATGCCGGTGCGGTAATCCTTATGTTTATGGGCCGGTCAGTTGGACCAGTCGAGAGCATAAAGAGTGAACGTCCCAGTCAATATGCGACACAAATAATATGAACCTATACACTCAAAAAAAAAATTTGTGAACCATACACATTAAATCGACAACGAAAATTTGTCAACCTTGAAAAATACGTACTTCTTTAAGAGAGTATATGTTGTAGAGAAAATTCAGAAAATAATGCACCCAAGGAAATTGGCCTCAAGTAAACCAATTTTTTCTCCTATATGATTCCAAGTTCGTTCCAATCTGATCGCTATTGAAAATCAGTCACCAAGCATGACCCTCATGGTAAGAACTAACCATGATCATGCTTCTGAAAAAGCATAACTGGAAGCGTCCCGTGTAGAGGTTGGAATTTGGACAAGTAGTCATTGTGCAAATCTGGACAAGTAATCATTATGCACCTGCGCCCACGCAACCGTAAATTTAACCACAGGAAAAACCCGTCTTCTCTTCCTTATAACTTTTAAGCATGCGAAAAAATCAGACTGCTAGAAGGAGCACCTTCAAACACTTGCAAACTTCCATAACCAATCACATCAACCAATTATCTACATACAGTCCGGAATAGTCACAGACAAGGACCCACACGCGTGGAGTAGCCAATTGTCGTAATTGACCAGTTCAAAGCTGCTGATGTTATGAAGGTTCTAATGACCCAACCACTGTCAGGTCAAGTCAACCAAGAGTCCTAAAACCAACAGATGCATATGTTGGCCATCAGACGCAGGAACTGAGAGCCAAACCAAAAGAACCGATGGCAGCTCTCCTTCTCTTGTCCTTGCTCCTGCTGCTGTCCTCTACTCCCCTTCAAGCTCAACAGAACATCACCTTGAACTCCTCCTTGACACCCCAAGGGCCTAGCACCTCTTGGCTCTCTCCATCCGGCGACTTTGCGTTCGGCTTCCGGCCCATCGAGGGTAACACCTCTTTCTACCTGCTTGCCGTCTGGTTCAACAAGATCGGCGACCAGACAGTGGCTTGGTATGCCAAGACCGCTGATCAGGATCCAGCACCGGTGCAAGTTTCATCCGGTTCACGCCTCCAGCTCAACTCCAATGGGGCGCTCTCGCTCCAGGACTCCACCGGCACAGAGGTATGGAATCCCCAAATTGTGGGTGCATCCTACGCTGCCATGCTCGATTCTGGAAACTTTGTACTGGCTACTTCAGATGGCTCTACCAAATGGGAGAGCTTCAAAAACCCTACAGATACCATCCTGCCCACTCAGGTGCTCACCACTGTAATGAGCCTCCGCAGTCGGATCATCCCCACAGACTACTCCAATGGCCGGTTCCTCCTTGACCTGGAAAGTACTGGTGTGTATCTTTATACCGTTGCTGTGCCCTCCGGTCACAAATATGATCCATATTGGTCCATGGTTGTGAACACCACAAATCTGGTGTTCAATGCGACTGGCGTGATATATATCGGCAACCAAAGTGAAATCACATCTTGGGTGATCAGCTCCATAGCAAACTACTACCTTCGTGCCACACTTGACCCAGATGGCGTTTTCCGACAATATATGTACCCAAAGAAGGCCAGCAACCAAAGTAGTCAGGCATGGTCAGTAGTGGATTTCAAGCCCCCAAATATCTGTGAGGTAAATCTGACAAACGTTGGAAGTGGTATTTGCGGTTTTAACAGTTATTGCATATGGAATGGTGCAAACAACCAGAGTACCTGCATGTGCCCAGAGCAGTACTCATTTATTGATGACGAGAGGAGGTATAAAGGCTGCAAACCAGACTTCCAGCCACAAAGTTGCGACTTGGATGAAGCAGCGGTCCAGATGCACTTTAAGTTGATACCGATGAGCCGTGTTGATTGGCCACTCTGTGACTATGAGCAGTATACCCCCATAACTAATGATCAGTGTCAGAAACTCTGTCTAACAGATTGTTTCTGTGCCCTTGCTGTGTTCCATGATGAAGATAATACATGTTGGAAGAAGAAGATGCCTTTGTCAAACGGCAATATGGGTGATGGTGTGCATAGGACAGTTTACATCAAGGTACGAAACAACAACGGTACGCAGTCTGAGATCGTTGCTTCGAACAAATGGAAGAAAGACAAGAAGAATTGGATCATTGGAAGTTCTTTGTTTTTGGGAAGCTCTGTCTTGGTGAACATTCTGCTCATTTCCATAATACTCTTTGGTACTTACTGTACCATCACCATAAAGGAAGTCCCGTCTATGCAGTCATCAAACAATATAGGATTGCCCTTGAAAGCCTTCACTTATACTGAGCTTGAGAAGGCAACCGGTGGATTCCAGGAAGTGATTGGCACTGGTGCCTCTGGTATTGTGTACAAGGGCCAGCTACAAGATGATCTCAGTACCCACATTGCTGTCAAAAAAATTGACAAGCTTGAGCATGAAACAGAGAAGGAGTTCACCAGTGAAGTCCAAACTATTGGTCGGACGCACCACAAGAACTTGGTCAGGTTGCTAGGATTCTGCAATGAAGGAAAAGAAAGACTATTAGTGTATGAATTCATGACCAATGGATCACTCAACAGATTCTTATTTGGTGATACCAAGCTTCAGTGGAATATTCGAGCTCAGCTTGCTCTCGGGGTGGCAAGGGGGCTGCTATACTTACATGAGGAATGCAGCACGCAGATTATCCATTGTGACATAAAGCCCCAGAACATCCTTCTCGATGGCCACTTCACAGCAAAGATCTCAGACTTCGGCTTAGCCAAACTGCTCCGAACCAACCAGACACAAACAAATACAGGTATTCGGGGTACCCGAGGATATGTTGCCCCTGAGTGGTTTAAGAACATCGGTATCACTGCCAAGGTGGATGTTTACAGCTTTGGGGTCATCCTGTTGGAGCTTGTCTGTTGTCGGCGGAATGTCGAATTGGAGGCTGCAGAGGATCAAAAAATACTGACTGACTGGGCAAATGACTGTTATAGGTGTGGCAGAATTGATTTTCTGGTGGAGGGTGATGACGAAGCAATTTCTGATTTGAAGAATGTGGAAAGGTTTGTTGCAGTGGCATTGTGGTGTCTTCAGGAGGACCCAACTATGAGACCTACAATGCTGAAGGTGACACAAATGCTTGACGAAGCAGCTGCAGTCCCGAGCCCTCCTGATCCTACTTCCTTTGTCAGTACACTTCCATAGCATCACTCCTGCATATTGTCATATTAGTATATGTATGAACCAACAAAATGGTGTGGGAAATTAGATATAGCTATTACTGAAAGTTACGTTACGTCTGCCGATACTGTAGTGTTGTCCATGTGTACTGTAAAAAGCGCAGCAGTACTGTCTGCGGCCATAACGGACTGTAGTAAATATTAGGAAGGCTTCATCTTCCCAACTTGAATACCTGTTTCCTTAAAATAAATTATTTTCCAAGAACAAATTAGTTACTTGTATGTGGTATATCATCTATTGGTTACTTAGGTTATGACTTGATGATTCTATCGATAATTGTTAGGAGAGTTCTCTTGAGTCAGTGGCCAGTGAGATCTACTGCAATCATTATCCATTGGCCTCCTCACATGGCTATGGAAGAGCCCATGGGGCAGTAAGATGAGCATCTTACCTCAATCCTCAGATCCGTGACATACATGCACAATGAATTTTGAGATCAAGAGCTTATTAAGCCTTCAACTCCCTATGGGAAACAAAACACAAGCATAATTTAAGCATAAAATGGGATAAGTTCTATGTTTGCTTTTTTCTTTTAGAAAAAAGCGAAGTTGGTTTGGAAGTGCTATGTCCTTTTCATGTTTGTATTACAGTTTCACTTGTTTCCACCATGTAGGATAATCATTGCAGCCTGATGCATTTATCTGCTAAAATAAAGGGAATAAAGCCAAATATTTCACCCAGTAACAGAAAGGAAATTTTAGGAACAAGGATTATATTTTTCCACTTCGAATGATTATAGTAAAATATTGATCCACTCTCACAACCTTAGAAGTTCAAACACTAGTGTCCTAAGTTTATAAGTTCTCTTGAGGAATTTGGCAGTATTTTTTTCGAAAACGCAGGAGAGCTGCGCATCATTATATTAAGAAGAAAGAAAGGGGCTAGAGCCCTACAACACACACTACACACAACCCCACACAAATAACATTCGCGCCTGACAAGGACAAAAGGCGACCAAACACTATCACTAAGCTAACTACCAAAGAGAGGGGCTGTCAAGGAGGACAGACCCTTGGCTCCTGCTACACTCCACAACCGGCACTCTTCTCCAGCAAGGGAGAGAGCTCGTCCAAGGTTGGGGGTAATTCCATCAAAAACGCAACGATTCCGGTGATTCCAAAGAGTCCAAGCACCAAGCACAATAAGAGAGTTGAGACCTTTTTGCATTAATCCACTTGTTGCTCGAATAGCCTTTTCCCACCATATATCAAAGGAAGAATCAGAAGGCTGTGGTGACAAGGAGTGTAGGCCGACCTGTCTCAAAAGGAGATACCAAAATTGTCTAGCAAAGACACAGGAGACTAGGAGGTGGTTGATAGTCTCATCCTCCTGATCACAGAGAGGGCACTGCACAGGATGAGGCAGCCCACGACACGCAAGGCGATCTGCTGTCCAGCACCGATTGTGGGCCACCAACCAAAGAAAAAAACGACATTTGGGCGGTGCCCAGGTTCTCCAAATCCTCTCGTATGGACCAAACTCAGTAGATCCCTGGAAGAAACCCTCATAGGCAGACTTGGCTGAGTATTTCCCACTAGCAGAGAAACGCCATATGTGGACATCTTCAACATCAGGCTCTAACTCAAAATTGTACAGCAATTCCCAGAGATGGAGGAAGTCGACGATAACACCTATAGTGCGGGCTCCCTTAATATCCAAAACCCAGCTGCGACCATTAAGAGCTTCCTGTACTGTACGTTGCTTCACCCTTCTCTTCGGAATGGCTTCGAGTAGTCTCGGTGCAAGGTCAGCGATACACTGTCCATGGATCCAACGATCAGTCCAGAACAAAGTGTGATTCCCATTGCCCACTTCCGATATAACGGCTATCGAGAAGAAGGCATAAACTTGGCCCGGGATCTGAATAGGAAGGGCTGCCCATGGGCGATGAGGATCAGTTTTTTTCAACCAAACCCATCTCATCCTTAGTGCCCAACAAAGATGCTTGAGGTCAGAAATGCCAAGCCCACCAAGTTCAAGTGGACGGGTAACCTTTCCCCAAGCCACAAGACAGTGTCCTCCACGAGCATCTTTGCGGCCCCTCCAAAGAAAACTTCTCCGCAGTTTGTCCACGGCTTTAATTGCCCATGGTGGGAAATCAACTGCCATTGCCAAATAAATAAGCAGGGCTGTGAGGACAAACTGCACCTGAATCCTTCGTCCTGCCCGTGTCATGAGGTCTACTTTCCATCCCGGAAGCCGATCAGCTATTCTATCTATAGTAGGTTGGATTTGTTCCTTAGTTAACTTCTTGAGAGAGAGAGGCAACCCCAAATATTTGCAGGGAAAATCCATGAGCGCACAGGGGAGAAGTTCCTGTACCAAGGCCAGTTCTGTATGCCCACACCTGATTGGTAACACATTGCTTTTCTACAAATTGGTTTTGAGACCTGAAGCATCACCAAAAAGTTGGAGGATGTTCATTATGACAGCAATATCCGTTGCCTCCGGCCGGAGAAAAAGAACCACATCATCGGCATAGAGAGATATACGATGTTGAAGAGCACGAGATGATAGTGGCTGCAACAAAACATCAGCGGCTGCCTTGGCTACCATATGTCCCAACACATCCATAACAAGAATAAAAAGCATGGGTGATAACGGGTCACCTTGCCTTAGTCCTCTCCGGTGAGAAATACGCTCCCCAGGTATCCCATTCAAAATTACTTGAGTAGAAGAGGAGGAGAGTAACCCGCTGATTATGTCCCTCCAGATTTGGCCAAAGCCTAAGTGCTGCAGAACCTCAAGCAAAAAGGGCCAAGAAACTGAATCAAAGGCCTTTGAGATGTCTAATTTTAGAAGGATTCTGGGCTGCTTTTGTTGATTGAGAAATCTTGCCGTTTGCTGAATTAGCATGAAGTTGTCCTGTATGAAACGCCCTTTCATAAAAGCACTTTGATTGGGAGACACCATCTGCTGCAGCCGACATGCAAGTCGATTCGCCAACATTTTAGTGATCAACTTAGCAAAACTATGTACCAAGCTGATAGGCCGAAAGTCTTGTGGTTGCTCAGCTTCCTCCTTTTTAGGTAGAAGAGTGATGTAAGCTGCATTAAGCACCTCAAAACCAGCAAATCTCCTACTCCATACAGCAGAAACTGCAGCCATAATATCTTTCTTTATAACCGGCCAGCAAGCCTTGTAAAATCTGCCAGTAAAACCATCTGGACCGGGCGCTTTGTCCGGAGGCAGTTGCTTGATTGTTTTCCACACCTCTTCTTCAGTAAAAGGGAGCTCAAGATCAGCCAAATCATGGGAGAGGATCCCAAGCGCATCAAGGTTGATAGTACGCGCTCTGTCCAGGCTTGTCCCAAGCAAGCCCTCATAGAATTCATCTAACAATCTTGCTTTGTCTTCATGTTTGGTGTAGATCTGGTCACCTGAAACCCGCTTGCCTATGAAGTTCTTCCTCTTGCGGTGACGGGCATGGAGATGGAAAAACTTTGTGTTGGTGTCCCCATCACGTACCCAATCAATTCTTGAGCGAAGACGGGCAATTGTCCGCTTGAGGGATGCAAGAGCAAGGCAATGCTTCTTAAGATTGTTTTTCAGCCAGTCTTCTCTTGGTGAGAGGGTGCGACTGTCCTGGGCGATCTCCAGCTGATGGAGGATCTCACGGGCAAGGGCTAGCTGAGAATTAACGTGACCCACTGATTTATCACTCCAACTCTGTAAAGCTTTAGTGGCAGCTTTGAACTTGAGGTTCAAGGTGGAGAAAGGACAAGGACCAGCTGGCACTGAGGCCCAAGCAGCTGCTATAGTTTCCTGAAACCCCTCAAGCTTAGGCCAAAAAGCTTCAAAATGAAAGCGTCTGCGACCTGATTTATTATCCTGAAGTCCAAGCAAAAGAGGGCAATGGTCTGAGTCCTCCGAAGCCATGCTTTGCAGCAGACAGTATGGGAAAAGATCCTCCCAGTCCACTGAACAAAACACCCTGTCCAGCTTTACCAAAGTAGGATTATTTTGCTGATTTGACCATGTATACTTCCGACCATGTAGAGGAATTTCCTTGATAGCAAGATCATTAATTAAACGTCTGAAACGACCCATCATTGCTCGGTTATAGTTATCATTATTCTTGTCTTCCTCTTTGTAAATCAAGTTGAAATCGCCAACAAGAACCCATGGATCAGGACAGCCCCCTCTGATATCTCTCAGCTCCTGTAGAAACTGGATTTTCTCATCCATGCCCTGAGGACCATACACACAGGTTAACCACCAGGAAACACCATTAACCGGGCATAGTTGAACAGTTACGCTGTTGTTATTCACATGGCAGGCCCCTGCAGTACCAAGATGACGACGCCAGGCAACAAGAATACCACCGCTAGCACCTACAGAGGGGAGCTCAGCAAACTCTGAGAAATCAGTCCCCAGAGCAGACAGGATCACTCGCCTGGCTGACGTAGAGATTTTTGTTTCTTGGATGCACACAATATCTGACCGGGAAGCTTCCACAAGAGTGCGGAGAGAATCTTGCCTTGCTGTAGAATTGAGGCCCCTTACATTCCAAATTAAAATTTTAGCTGGATCCATTACAAGATTGTGAAAAAACGACCAAGAGCACAGACCAGAGCAGCTTATGTGGCTACTACATCTTCACCAACTTGATCATCATCCTCACAGAACTCGGGGATGGACCAGTTGAACAGGGCAGCCAAACCAATCAGATGGATGTCAGGAAGTGGGTTTTCAAAAAGCTTACAATACTCCTCTTCAGCCTGCTGACAGACACCATTCTGCTCACTAATGATTTCCAGCGAGCGCATAACCTTCTTTTTCGACCGCCTTGCCCAATCCACCGGTTGGAACTCAGCCACTGCCCCCGCAAGACGTCGACTACGCCGTGGAGTCTCACCAGGTGGCATAGCTTTTGCGCGACGTTTGCTGATGGTGAGGACTGGCAGCGGGCCTGCTGTCCGACGGGAGAGCTTGCTGATGAAGGTGTCGCGGCTGGGGACGGAGCCGGAGCTGCCACATCCCCCGCCGGTATACACGGAGATTTGGGGGAGACCTCGGCCTCCAGCTCTATCGACGGCGCCAACGTGGAGCTCTCTGGAAGAGCAGCCCCGCGCGGGCGAGAGCGGCGACGCGAGTAGACTTGTAGCGGGTTCGCAGAGCGTTTGCCCAAACCCGGAGGCGAACCCAGAGACCTGAACTCCGGTGGGGGAGAGGTCCATGGGGAGCCAAGAGCAGCCGGCGACCTTGGGGGATTTTCTTCAGTGGCCAAGCCTGAGGTGGGGTGCGGCGGTAAGCATTGTGAGGCCGGCAAGATTAGGGGATTCCCCTCCGTTGCCTCACCATGGCCCATGACCAAGTTGTCAGCGAATGGGCCTTGCGCCTCATCAGGTCCAGGACCAGCCCCTTCCATCAGCCCAGGAGGAGCAGCATTTGCCGGGCTAGGCTGGACAAATTCAGTCTTCAAATCAGCCCCCGAGTCCTTCATCGAGGGAGTCAACCCGTCCCCCAATCCCTGCTTGCCGATTGGCCGCGAAACTTCTTCATTAAGGCGTATCCGGTGGGCAGTAGACGTTGCCGCGCCGACCTTGGGCGTCGAGGTCGATTCAAAGGCTTCAATTAATGGCACGTCGCGCACGTCGCGATTCCCCCGCGAGTTAAGACGCGGCTCCTCTGTTCCAACGGCAGGAGTGGAGGCTCTTGCCGAAGGAGTAGCTTCCACGTAGGAGTTGCAAGAAGCCGTGGGGCCCAACCGCACCCAGACCGGCCGCCGCCCCAAACCGCCGCGGAAAGCTTCAGCACCGCCCGCCGGACCCGATTTTAACTGCGGGGAAAGAGACCGGACACGGCGCGCCACCGCGGCCCCGTCAGGGAGGACTAGCAGAAAGCTAGCCGGGGAGGCACGACGGAGGGCCAGCGGGTCATCTTCAGCGCCCAGCCTCAAGGCGATCACCGCAGCCAGCTCCTCAACCGCCACCGCCTCACCGATGACGGAGATGAACACGGCCCTTGATGCCTCCGGAGGGAGGACCATTTGCTGGGAACCATCAGCTGGCGGGGACACCGGACGAGCCGTAATCGATGGGCGACGGTTACGCGGCCGGCGACGCCTAGACCCAGGGTGGTGCCCCACCTCATGGCGCACCAAGTCCTCGGGCGGATGAAGACGAGGGCACCAGCTGACTCCGGAGCCGGGGTGATCCGCCGCCAAACCGGGACGCGCGGTGCCGGCCATCGGCGAGGGGCCGCCCGCTGACGACGCCCAGACCCAGGGTGGTGCCCCGCCCCATGGCGCACCAAGTCCTCGGGCGGATGCGAGACGAGGGCGCCAGCTGACTCCGGAGCCGGGGTGATCCGCCACCAGACCGGGACGCGCGGTGCCGGCCAAATCAAGCTTTAGTTTCTAATGATGATTCTGGTAGTTTGGGAGATTTGGAAGCACCACTGTCTGTTTAACAGGGAGGTGCCTGCAATTGTGCTAAGATTAGTTTCTGAGGAATGCATGGTGTGGTGTACTGCTGGTGCCAAACACCTTCAGGTCCCGATGGCAGTGCAGTATTTTACCATTGTGTTCATGTGGCAGCCTGGTCGTTCCTTTCTCCATTTAGACTCTGGCATTCCTGTTCTAGAACAATGGCGGTGTGAGTGTTGAGTTTGGGTGTGCCATGGACCCAGTTCTTCCCTTCCCTTGATGAAATGACACACAGCTCTACTGCATGTTCAAGAGGGGAAAACAAATCAAGCTTTCAAGAATGTAGAATTGATATTACAACATCCTTGTCACAAGGGCTGCGTCAAGGTCATCGGAGACAGAGGATCACATTGACGCAACCTTCACCCAAATCTTCCCTTCCCTTAATGAAATGGCACGGAGTTGTTTAGGTGTTCTAGGTCATGGTCGTGTAATTTTGTATCTCAAAGGAATGAATGTAACCTGAAAGCATGTGTGTGGTTCGTGTTTTGGTTGAGTTCTTATACCCTCTTTTCTAGTTTAATAAAATGGTACACAGCGCTCCTACATGTTCTAGAAAAAAAAATTACAACATGATAGAAACCCCTTCAATCCAGCCATACTTGGCTCTGGATGCGTCAAGAAGTATATAAAAATAAGGATGCTAGTCACTAGAACAATTTCGTGCACAATTTCAAATAATGACTCTGGAACATATTCTTCTCACTGCTGCTAGAGGTTCATACTGAGAACATACTCTTTGGTCACACTAGCTTTCCATTGAAAAATGAAAACATGATGCTGATGCAGGCATGCAGCACCATTAAACCACAATTCATTCTCAAGCCTCATGTCAGTGGAATTCTCCCCATTGTTCCATTCATTGATCAAGAGTTTATAAAGGAGTTACATGACTCTTCCACTACTAAGACTCTTCATTCTAGACTCTTCCACTACTAAGACTCTTCATTCTAGACTCTTCCACTACTAAGACTCTTCATTCTAGACTACACAAATTCTAGGCAATTCATATTCTAATACCCTCCCACAGTCTCAACTAGGAGATGATCGAACATTGAGACTAGATCAAAAGTTGAGGAAGACAACAGTTGGTAATCCCTTAGTAAATATGTCGGCATACTAAAGGGATGTAGGAACATGTAGAACCCGCACAGCGCTAAGGGCCACACGCTCCCGGACAAAATGGATATCGATTTCCACGTGTTTGGTCCTTTGGTGATGAACTAGGTTTGTTGACAAATACACTGCACTGATGTTGTCACAATAGACAAGAGTAGCATGTGGTAAAGGACGATGAAGCTCGCCCAATAGTTGGCGAATCCAACAAGCCTCAGCCACGGCATTGGCAACACCCCTGTATCCGGCCTCAGCACTAGATAGTGAGACTTTGTTGGCACTTGGACGACCACGATATAAGATTATCGCCAAGAAACACACAATACCCAGAAGTAGAGCGGCGGGTATCCGGGCAGCCTGCCCAATCGACATCCGAGTAGATGATCAAATCATGTGACCAGCTGCGAGCGAGAGTAAGACCGTACTCCATGGTGCCTTTGATATATCGCAGAATGCGTTTGATGAGAGCAAAATGGGACTCACGGGGGTCATGCATATACAAGCAAACTTGTTGGATGGCATGAGCAATATCCGGCCGTGTCAGCGTCAAGTATTGTAACGCCCCAGCAAGACTGTGATATAGAGTAGGATCGGCAACCGGTGGTCCATCTTGGGCGGACAACTTGGAATGAACCTCAATTGGAGTTTGGCAAGGATTGCATGATGACATATCTGCCTTGTCCAAAATTTCAGAAGCATGTTTAGCTTGAGAGAGGAACAAACTTGAGGATGACCGCTTGGCAGAAACACCCAAGAAGTAATGAAGATTACCAAGATCAGTCATGGCAAATTCTTGCTGCAGGGAGCCAATAATATGTTGAAGAAGATGGTGGGATGAAGCCGTCAATATGATGTCATCCACATATAACAGAAGATATGACACATCCATCCCATGAGTGTAGATGACAAGCGAGTTGTCACATTTAGAAGCCCAAAAACCAATTGAGGTGATGAACGCCTGGAAGCGGCTGTACCAAGCTCGTGGGGCTTGTTTGAGCCCATAGAGAGCTTTGTTGAGCTTACACACATAATTGGGACGAGCTGGATCAACAAACCCAGGAGGTTGTTGGCAATAAACAACTTCATTAAGTGTGCCATGCAGGAATGCATTTTTGACATCCAATTGATGAATAGGTCAATCACTGGAGGCGGCAAGCGACAATACTGTGCGAATGGTAGTGGGCATAACCACGGGATTGAATGTCTCATCATAATCAGGACCATGCTGTTGAGAAAATCCTCGCACAACCCAACGAGCCTTGTAACAAGCCAGAGAGCCATTAGCATTGTGCTTGTGACGGTACAGCCATTTTCCTAAAACAATATTAGCATGTGGTGGTGGTGGCACAAGGTCCCATGTTTGATTAGCAATGAGGGCACCATATTCCTCCTCCATGGCACGCTTCCAATTCGGATCAGAAAGAGCACCACGATATGTTTTTGGAAGCAAGCTGATATCTGTGGAAGCCACGGATAAATTGCAGTATGCCTTCCCGTCATGTCGTCGCGGTTGGCTGATGCCAGACTTGCCCCTAGTTTGCATGGCATGCTGGTTGATGCTGGGAGGGACAGGCACAATAGGCGCTTTGGATGAGCGCATAGCAGCTGGGATGATAGCTGTGGTGGAGCCGGAGGGCGCAGGTGATAATGCTAGAGGAGCAGCGGGCGCTGGTGGAGCAGCGGCAGCAGGCGCTGGTGGAGCAGCAGCAGCGGGCGCTGGTGGAACAGTGGCAGCTGGTGGAGCAGCGACAGCAGGCACTGGTGGAGCAGCAGCGACGGGTGGTGCCTCGGAGACCGGCGGTGCTGCAGCGGCCGGCAATGTCGCAGGTGGTTGCTGCCGGCGAGTGTATACCTGCGTAACCGGAGGCCGATAGTGGGGCATTCCTCCAGCAGGATCCCCGGACTGATGTCTCGGACCAGCTACAGAGGCGTTTGGGGCCAACTCTTGGCCTAGACTAGGTGCCACGCCTGGACCCGGCTGTTGTCAATGACCAGCCGCTGGGGTGTGCACCACACTTGCCTCGACCGGAGCCGCTGTGCCGCCGCTCGTGGCTGAAGACGCAGCCGAACCAGTGCCCGGCGTGACCACTGAAGGACCAGCGGAGCCAGAGACCGCTGCGGGGAGGGCGCCAAGTATCACCTGGTCAACATCTGTATTATCCAAAAAATCATAGACACTCAATGGTGCCGGTGAGTTGCGCGAAAAAGGAAATTGTTGGTCGTCAAAGACCACATGACGGGAGATAATAATGCGATTTGTGGAGAGGTCAAGGCAACGATAGCCTTTGTGGCTATCAGGAAAGCCAAGAAGGACACACTCCATAGAGCGCGGTGCGAGTTTATGGGGCATGGTGGCGGAAAGATTAGGGTAACAATGACACTCAAAGACACGGAGGTGATCATGTGGGTGGTGTACCAAAAAGAGCTTGATGGGGAGTGCGGTTTTGAAGGGTTTTGGTGGGGTGAAGATTAAATAAATGAGTTGCAGTGCGAAGAGATTCAGCCCAATATGCCGGCGGCATAGAGGCTTGAAATAACAAGGTGCGCATGCTATTATTGATAGACCAAACGACACGTTTGGCCTTGCCGTTTTGTTGGGATGTGTGAGGGCAAGAAAGGTGAAGATGAATACCTTGTTGAAGGAAAAAGGAGCGGGCTGCATTGTTGTCGAATTCACGACCATTGTCGCTTTGACTAAATTGTATACGGCAATTGAAATGAGTGAGCACATAGCTATGAAAATTGCGCAAAGTATTGAATGTTTCAGATTTCAATTTAAGCGGAAAAGTCCACAAACAATGAGTGAAATCATCCAAACACACAAGATAGTATTTGGAACCGGATATGCTCACAATAGGAGACGTCCACAAATCACAGTGGATTAATTCAAAGGGTTTAGAAGCCCTTGACAAGGAAGTAGAAAAAGGCAAACGATGGTGACAACCCAACTGACAAGCATGGCACAAAGAGGTGTCATGTTCACTGGGAATAACAGAAATAAAGTTATTTGAGCGCAAAAGGGAGAGGACTTGAACGCTGGGATGCCCCAACCGCTGGTGCCAAATGGTCTCCAGGGCAGCAAGCAGGACACGAGGATGTGAAGTGAATGTCGGAAGGAGCGGGTAAAGATCTCCGGAGCTATCACAGCAGTGGAGTACCGTCTTGGTTTGGAGATCCTTCACAGATAAACCAAAAGGATCAAATTCAACTGAACACGAATTATATGTGGTAAATTTGCGAACTGAAATAAGATTAGCTATGAGTTGTGGAGACACAAGAACATTAGAAAGATGAAGAGGACAGTAAGAATTGGGAAGTAAAGTATGACCATAACAAGTGATAGGTAAGCAGGTGCCATTATCAACAATGATGTTGGAATTGGGGTGAAGCGAGGAGCTGATGGAGGAGAGATTACCAGAGGATGAAGAAAGATGCGAGGACGCACCCGAGTCCATATACCAATTTGCGTCGAGCTGCTGCAGCGTCATTGTGTTCAAAACATTTGCCGTGGCGGCTGGTTCTAGGGCGCCGATGCAGTCCGAAACCTTGCCAGACCATAGGAGCCGTCTGGTAGGCGTTCTTTGAGGTAACCAAGGCGGAGGAGCAGCAGCGAGATGTGCTCGAGCGAGCACCAGCGGTGGCGGTGGGCGGGAAATTGCTCTTTGGTGGAACGATCCGGGCCGGGGCGCCAAGGATGCCTTGCCCTAAGATCGCCACATTTGAAGTTGTCGCTCCATGGATTAGTCCATGGACGGGGGCACGCCAAGGAAGCGTTCGGGTGGTGGTGAAATTTGAGCCTGGCCGCCACCTCACTAAACTGGCCGCTCATTCGCGTCGCATGAAAAAGTATTTTTCTCTCACAACAATCACCGAACAGTATTTTGGCTTATTTTTCAGTCCTGCCGAACAGGCCCAAGAGTTGTTGCTACGTCTCTTGCCCTTGCCGCGCCCCCAAGGGCGAGACGGAGGACGAGAGGCCGACGGTGCTCTGGGGTAGCAGTGAAGGCCGCTGCCGCCGGTGGTGGAGCGCGAGGAGACGCAGGGGCGCCTCGTGGCGCGGTGAAAGCGATGAGCGAGGTGGGACTTGAGGAGCTCGGACTCCTCCAAGGCAAGCGATGGATCGAGCCTCAAGGAATGAGGGCAACGGAGTCTTCGTCTTCAGGATGGAGGCCACGCCACGAAGGGGCTCGTTGACGCCGCGAAGAAGGGCGAGCAGCAGCGTGGAGTCGTTGACGAGCTGTTCGAGATCAGCAAGCCCATCAGCGAGGTCCTTAAGCCGCTGGCCGAACTCGAGCACCGGAAGATCACCCTGGGAGAGCGCGAAACTTGGCCTCAAGAGTCATCACGCGTGAGTCCTTGTTGTCAAGGAAGAGATTGGCCGCCTTGGTCCAGATGGTGTGAGCCGAGGCGCCGGTCTCCATGATCAGCCGCATCACACGAGGTGATGACGAAGAGTAGATCAGGGAGCGGATGGAGCAATCAATTGCCAACCAAGAGGCATCGGGATTTTCGGGCGCTGGGTGCCATCGATGTGGGATGAGGCACCAAACTTGCCGACAAGAGTTTGGAAGAGTTCACGCCAAGTGGAGTAGTTGGGTGGATCAACTTCGAGGCAAAGGGGATATGATTTTTGACATTGATTGTGGCGAGCGCGGAAGTGAGGCTGGGGGCAGGAGGTGGAGGTGGAGGAAGAGCAGCAACAATAGCGAGCAGCAGCAGCCTGAGTATCATCATCCAGGGGCGCGACAATGGAGAGGAGAGGGTGATGAGTGGAGAGGAACGGTTCCTAGCTGATACCATGTGAGTGGAATTCTCCCCACTATTCCATTCATTGATCAAGAGTGTATAAAGGAGTTACATGACTCTTCCACTACTAAGACTCTTCATTCTAGACTCTTCCACTACTAAGACTCTTCATTCTAGACTCTTCCACTACTAAGACTCTTCATTCTAGACTACACAAATTCTAGGCTATTCATATTCTAATACCTCGATTGCTACAGAGTTGTTCCATGCGAAATATACTTTTTCCACTACAACAAACACTCTTAATTGTTGCATAAAGGCCCCCAACCACACCCAAAAACATTATGTGCTAACTGTATATTGAAAAAAAAATTGCAGCAATTGCTCCTTATACCAAGTTAAATTATGGTGTAAGAATATCAATCACCTTACATTAGTAGAAGGTCCTTTCAAATACAGGCCTAATGACAACAGTTTGTTTAAGAAACAAATTTCTAGAAAAAAGCTACACATTGGAGTTGGAGGTCATTGTGTTGTCATTTAAGAAAAAAAAGTTCTAGAAAAAAAAAACAGAATCGAAGGGCTTGATTACACAAAATTGAATAATAAGTGGATCAAATCAACAAAAGTGGACTTTGAGGGCTTGATTGGACAGTCTGAAACAGTGATGACACAAATTCATCACAAATAATTTATCAGACCAACTTTAGCCTGCAAGCTGTCGCAGACATTTCTCAACACACAATGTTCACACTAGTAGTCAACCTTCCCAGAAATTGCACTATGCCTATATGTGGTTAAGCTTTAAATTCACAGAAAGAATACAGTAGCATTAAATTAGTCAGTTAGGCTATTCCTAGTGCACTGTTATATCCAAATCCAAGAGACCACAACGGCCATGTCACTAGGATATCATTAAAAAGATGTGTAGAAACAAATCCTACAAAGCATTGTATAATATTGTTGTTTCCTAGGACCAGTTTTTTGAAGGCGACTAGGCGTCCAGGAAAGTGCTGGATCGCCTAGGCAGTGCCTAGGCAACAAGGTGCCACTGTTTCCCAAGGCGAACTGGGTACACCTGGACGCCTAGGCGTTAAAACACTGCCTAGGACATTCAAAGTAATTAATTGTCCCATGTTTGTGTCTATAAAAGTGGACAAAAAAATGTGAGCACAATTGTTAGTCCTGGATATCGAGCCCAATTGTATAACCATGATGATATAGCTTTGTTCTCTCAATTCTTTAACTATGTGGCATGCCATCAAGAAATCTTACATGGCACTCATTTAATTATATGATACAGTGCACTCCGAGTAACCCTCCAGAGAACTCTAAGGCTAGGTAGGTGACATAATTCTACGATGAGTAGTGCAAATTCCCACGTCTCCTAAATCCTCATCCTACTTACTTAATCAGTTCAACAAATTCAGGTGGGGATCCTCCGCCCCCCCCCAAACACCTGGTGACCTTTAAAAAAACGTAATCAGTTAGTTCACTTCGTAATGTCCAGCTTCAGCTTGATAAATAAGTTCCAGTAGGCAGTAAGAGAATGCAATAGATCATTAGACATACATGCCTATAAAAAGCATTTGAATGATGGTATTCAGGCATT
Organism: Miscanthus lutarioriparius; assembly: GCA_904845875.1. Taxonomy (NCBI): domain Eukaryota; kingdom Viridiplantae; phylum Streptophyta; class Magnoliopsida; order Poales; family Poaceae; genus Miscanthus; species Miscanthus lutarioriparius. The sequence goes on along the minus strand of CAJGYO010000012.1, from coordinate 70,217,827 downwards.
CATATTTTCATGCAAATAACTTGCATGAATTATGCATCTGTATGCAATAAATATAGTAATATGCATATGCTTGAACCTCGCTACGTGAAACATTCTGTGGAATAGAAAAGGAGACAATGCTACGTCTTTTGAGAGGCTGAGGCTCCGGTATAACAAACACGGATGCCCTATAAATGCATGGCGTCGTCACCATTGGGCATCAAAAAATCATTACATATGCTGTATGTATGTGATAAATCTAGAGACTGATATTTTCTTGCATATTTTATTATCCAGAAAATCAGAAAAAGCGATTTTCATGGTTTACCTTTGTCGCTAGATGATTTTAAATATTAGAATGACTAAATATACGTCTTCTAATAAACTAAGCGTATTCAAGAGAGAAAAGAACATTCAGAAGGAAGAAAAGGGAGGGGGGCACCAAGCATTTACAATCCTATTTGCCATGGAAAATGCCAGTGCACACTGAAATATACGGCCACCAACATTCAGTTTAGTGCCAATCTATCAGTAGGCAGATTATGCTCCTTGATTCGATTGATTCAAAGAAGTGCTACTTTTTCATACTCACTGTGGCCAAAAATACAAACCCACCTGCGACACCTCAGAAGGCGGCGGGCAGGAGGGTGGCGGCGAAGGGCTCCGTTTCCTGGAACACGGCGGCGGTGGCCTTGGAAGGCGGGAAGGGTCGTCTATAACTGTCCCGCTGCAGCGGGCGGCCGTGGTGGCGGAGGGCGGAGGGGAGGATGTGGGGGGCGGCGGCGGGGGCGGCCATTGCCGTGGGAGGGAGATCTCGAGGAGACGCCCGCGGCCCACTGCGCAGGAGCCAGGAGGGGAACGGCGGCGGCCCAGGTAAGGCCTACATCGTGTTTATCGACGCAATGTCACCGCGCTGCTCGGACGAATGGAAACTCATCATTACGGCACTCGATGCCGGTGCGAAGGTCGGCGGCGGCAGCGTGGAGGTTCACAAAATATATATAATGAAAACAATAACATTTATGATACCAAATAAATATAATTAGATTCTTTGTCAATTATATTTTTATAATATAACTATTTGATGTAATTCTCTTTATGATTTTGGTTAAACTTGAGATATTTTGACTCTTCAATGCAAAAAGTAATGACTCGTAATTTGGAACATAGATCACAAATGCCGATAAATTGAGGAAGACAAATGGGATGCCACACACGTGTGTGTCGAGGCTAGGTCATGATGCCACGTGCATAGGTGATGGGCCCTTTTCGCACCTTAACGGATGAGCCATCATGGCCATTATCTCAACACCACCATGCCGCTGGTACATCTCTATTTCGCCCTCTCAAATCGTGTCTATTGTTGTGCCTGCTTAAGTAGGCGGGCAACTAGGTCAGAGTCTCGGCATGACTGCTCACGCTCTCGAACCGAACCCGGTGATCATCCTCTCTTGATCCCTTAAGGGCACGTACAACGGACGTCTTTTTTCCGTCTCTTTGATGACGATTTTGCAGAACCCCCCCCCCCAATGTAGCGGAGAGACGAGCGCCTTGTCCCGTGCTCCCAGACGGAAGAGACGTGCGAGGCGACGGGCTTGTCCCGTGCTCCCAGATGGAAGAGACGTCCGAGGCTCCGTTGTACGGCCTCGTCGTCTAGAGGTGACGGCGCGCCCGGATCTCGCGTGGGCAACAGCCTTCGGCGCGCGCGGGAGCAGCGACGATTTGGGCGCGCGGGAAGTTTCCGCGCCAAATCATCTCCGTCCGCCATATCTCCCTCACAGGTGCTCCAGTTCGTCACTTTCCCCAGTCCCTCTCATCCATCTCCACCTCGCCCTCCTCGCCTTCGATTTGGGTGCTGCAGAGATGTCTACACCGGTCAGAGCTAGGAAGAAGAAGGGATCCACAGCTTCGGCGTTGGATGCGGCAGTGGCGGCCCCAGCCCAAACCCTAGGTCGTGGTGGTGGCTCAGCGCTGGGGGCTCTCTCCCTTGGGCGTGGTGGCGGCGCGGTGCTGGTGGCCCGCTCTCTCGGTCGTGGTGGACGTGGTGGCGGCTCCGCAGCAGCAACGACCCGCCCAACCTCCATTGGCGTCGACAAGGGCACGACGACGGCGCCAGTCTCCATTGACGACGGATCCAACGGAGGTGGCTTCCCATTTCAGTCTGCTACTCAAGGAACATCACCTATTTGCTTTTGCAATTGCGTCATTAATTATTGGTTTGGTTAAATTGAGCATAAAGTGCTGCCAGTCTGCTACTCAAGGAACATCACCTATTTGCTTGCTAATAGTTATGGTGATCGGTGACTAATGCCAGGCGCCTAGGCTTAGTATGGCCTGTGCCATCACAGTTCCTGCCTTTCATGTGTTCGACGAAATGCGTCTCCGGCGAAGCGAGTAGTTGCATCCTCTCCTTGGATTTGAAAAATGTCTACACTATATATGCATCCTTTTTCTATCTAGTTAATTACTAATTTGAGTAGTCTTGATTGCTTTAGAGTCTTATATTTTTTCCACTGAAAATATGGAATGAAAATGAAATTTGGACCATGTCATATATAGTTGTTCGTTGCATATATACATGTTGCTGTTTGTTACTACAGTTGAAAACCATGTTTAACTTTAGGGGCACAGATACTGACTTTCGTATTATCGAAAGCACAGCTTCATGTTTTCACCATGGTTTGTCATTTTAGTTCTGCTAGTTTCTCATTTCAGTTTTGCTGGTTTCTCATTTCAGTGATGTATGTATGTTTGTCATTTAAGTATTAGTACTCTATTCAGTTAAGTTTCAGTTGAGTTCCAGGGGTGTTCAGTAAGTAGCAGTACTGCTAAGTTTCAGTTGTGTTTTTAGATAAGATTCAGTTAAGTTCCTTAAGTTTCTGTGAACTTGATCCTAAATGTGTTGCTATTTCCTAAATGTGAACCGAGCTATCAATTTGCTGAAACAGCTCTTACATGATTGTTGCATGATTTTCTGAATTCTGTATTATACCCAACTGAATGTGTTAGACTGAAAGAGCTTCTTTGTGCAGACGGCTTCTCGGCGCCGACGGCTCTCTCTCTCGGTCGTGGTGGCGGCTCGGCGCTGACGGCCCGCTCTCTCGGACGTGGCGGCAACTCAGCAGCAGCAGGGATCCGCCCAACCACCGGTGGTGTCGGCAAGGGCGCGGCGACGGCGCCATCCTCCATTGATGGATCCAGCGTTGGTGGCTTCCCCAGCATAGATGGATTTCCGTTCCCTCATTCACCGTCTCAAGCCTGGTTTGATGCGGCCGGCAGTGATCCCTCTTCTCCTGTATCATGGTAATCCCTCTTCTCCTGGTTTGTGATTTTTTCAATTTACAATCATTGTTTAAGATCCAGTAGAAGAATAACATATATTGGATAGATGATTGTGTTATATTCTGCAACTTTTTGGATAGATGATTCAATGCACTTAGCCATTTCAGAATCTGAATTCCCTTTAGATGTAAGCTTAAATTTTTTTAGAACACAAGAAATTGTATTCACCACCCAGCTCTTCAGAAGATCAGTATTCCATTGCCCAAGAAGTTCCTGCTCTTCAGTTGGGCCAATTTCTGAATTCTCATCGGTTGTCTGACTTTGATCAGATGGTTCATCTGTAACAGATTCTTCGTCCATGAATAGGGCCATCAAACTTTGCACAAGATACAAACAATCTTCAACACTATGGAATTTGCCAGCCAGCTCTTTAACAATTTTTGTTTTTGTCATGGAGTCAAATCTTCCACCACTGTATTTCTGTAAGTTGATAATGACAGCAGCACACCGATCATTGTCATGACTTGCTACACTCACTAACTCTTTCAGAAAATGTTTTCCGGCATTATACAACCATGAAGATTCATTTGACAAAATATCCATCAAAGCTTGAACAACTTTGCTGGACAGAACTACTTGGATAGCTGAAGGAGACAATTTTGGGAGGAGGCTAAAAAGTATACTAAATGCTAAATGCTTCCTGTATTTGAAGAATATTATGCTATATATTTGATAGCAACTCAAAGCCATAGTACCATATTACATATTTGATAGCAACTGAAACATATTGGATAGATGTTTGTACTGTGCTATATTCTGCAACTCAAAGCCATAGTGGTTATTGTTTGTTTCCTGCAGGGACAAAGATCCACGTCCATCTGGTGGTTTCATGAGCTACTTCGGAAATCAGCCACACAACTTTCATTTGGTTGGTGCACCTATTCACAACAGCCCTTTGAATAGACCACTGTCCACCAACAATGATGCAAGTTCACAGCCTGAAGTAGAAATATTACTTGACAATGACAATGTTAGGACTGAGAAGAGGATCCTATGGACAGAGGAAGAGGATATTAGATTGATAAGCGCTTGGATAGAACATTCAACAGACTCTACCTGTGGAGCCGATAAGGGTGGTAACCAGTATTGGGGTGAGGTTGTTGAATCCTACAACAAGAATACCCCACCACTTCGAAAGAGAAATCTGAAGCAATGCAAGGATAGATGGCACAAGATTAATAGGTGGACGGACCTCTTTGAATGTGCTTATGTAAAGGCTCGCAGACTATTTACAAGTGGATATTCTGATCAAATGTGGATTGATGCAGCCCACAAGTTCTATGTGGAGGACAACAAAGATGCAAAACTAGGACCCTTTGTTGGGATTGAGGTTTGGAAAATTTGTCGAAAAGTGTCAAAGTGGAAAACATACAATGAAGAGCTGAGGAATGCACGTAAAAGGAAATCATTTCACCTTGAAGAAGAAAGGGATCAGGAAAATGATGAAAGTTTGGAAGAGATGCCTAATCGACCAATGGGTCAGAAGGCAGCTAAAAAGGCAGCTCTAGCTGCAAAAGGCAAGTCAAAAGGCTCCAGCAGTGAAGATAATGGTAACTCAAAGGAATCTGCTATTGATCTAGACAAATTAGGCAAATTTTAGGAGGAAACAAATGCAAACCGTATGAAGATATTGGAACTGCAGCAGAGGCTATCATCTGAGAAGCTTGAGACCACAAAACTTGCCCACCTTACTGCACAAGAGACCAAAAAGGGAAAGATGCTTGAGAAAGAATCAAAGATGATGGAGGCTTATAACAGCCTCATCTTACAAGATACAAGTGCAATGTCCGATGTGGAAAAGGCGGAGCGAGTTGCTGCCATGAAATGTCTTAGGAAGGCCCTTTTTCCTGAAAGTGACTGAAGAGGTAACTTCAGCTGCTATCTATGTTTGCTATCCTTGTTCTGTATTAGTTTGATCTAGAAACCATAAAATTAGCTGACACTATCTCAGAGTTGCCTACATTGCTTTCGGAATATAAAGATGAGAACATGTTTCTTGCATTTTAGAGTTGCCTATCTCAGAGTATTAGTTTGATCTGCAAACCATAAAATCAGATGATAGTATACTCAGCTAGTTTTTAGATAGGCATGAGTACTTTTGTTCATGATGATTTAACTGTTTCTTGCATTTTTATATTATGAACTTTGCAGGTTAACCAGATTAAGGATAAAATATCTGCGAAAGAACAACACATTGCAGAGGATGAGTGGTGACCTACCTGATGGTGTGATCTATCTGTTATCTACTAGTTATTATCTCAATGTCATCTACTAGTGACCGCATCTATCTGAATGTGAATGTCATCTACTAGTGACTGCATCTGTCTGAATGTGAATGCTATCTATCTGAATGTGAATGTTATCTGAATGTGAATGCTATCCTTCTGAATGCGAATGCTATCTAAATGTGAATGCTATCTATCTGAATGTGAATGCTATCTATCTGAACGTGAATGCTATCTGAATGTGAATGCTATCTGAATGTGAATGCTATCTATCTGAACGTGAATGCTATCTATCTGAACGTGAATGCTATCTGAATGTGAATGCTATCTGAATGCTAGCTATCATACTATAAATTGGCACCAGTTAGTTCATTTTCCACCGCCCTGCTCTAGTTAGTTCCTATGGAGCAAGATGAGGTGCAAGATGCCGAGGACTTTGATCATGCAGAGGTGTTCACCGTAGAAGATATGCTAGCAGAGGATGGAATCTTAGAAGATATGATACAAGAGGAATTGAAGGCCTACATCGATGGAGAAGCATCAACAGTATCTCGCCGTCGCCGTCAAATTGGACTGCGCAGGTACATACCAAGGAATGGAGAAGCAGCTCATGATGATCTTGTCGCTAATTACTTTTCTGCAAATCCTATCTACATCGATGAGATGTTCCGTAGGAGATTTAGGATGAATAAGCCACTGTTCTTACGTATCGTGCATGCACTCAGTGATTGGTCTCCTTATTTCACCCAAAGACCCGATGCTACTGGTAGGAATGGACTTTCACCACTTCAAAAGTGTACCGCGGCTATCAGGATGCTAGCTTATGGAACCTCGGCTGATCAACTTGATGAGGTGTTAAAGATAGCTGCAAGCACTTGTTTGGAGATTTTGGGAAAATTTGCTGAAGGGGTGATTGAAAAATTCGGTGAAGAATATCTACGCCCTCCAAGAAGCGATGAACTGGAAAAAATATTACGAGAAAATGAGGCTCATGGTTTTCCAGGAATGTTGGGAAGCATCGATTGTATGCATTGGGCATGGAAGAATTGTCCGAAAGGTTGGGCAGGCATGTTCACACGTGGTGATAAAGGCGTTCCTACTATGATCCTTGAAGCGGTGGCAACTCGGGATCTTCATATATGGCATGCTTTCTTTGGTACCGCCGGGTCTCAGAACGACATAAACGTTCTAAACAAGTCACCACTGTTCATTCAAGCAATAAAAGGGGAAGCTCCTGCGGTACACTATAATGTAACTGGAACACAATATGACATGGGTTATTATCTTGCCGATAAAATATATCCAGAATGGGCAGTATTTGTGAAGACAGTGACGGCGCCTCAGTCGGCGGAAGACAAATTATTTGCATTGATGCAAGAAGGGGCGAGGAAAGATGTCGAGTGCGCATTTGGTGTGCTGCAATCACGCTTTGATATTGTTCGTCGACCGGCAAGGTTATGGAAGCAGGGGGACGTTATCAACATAATGCAAGCTTGTGTTATCCTTCACAATATGATAGTGGAAGATGAGAAGGATTCAATTAGAGAAGTCTTGGATTTGAATGAGAATCCAAGTGCGACGATAGTGCTCCCACCTGAAGTGCGTACAAGTGACAACCCTAATCCTACCTTCGCAGAGGTACTTCATAAAAATTCCTCTATCAAAGCTCGTCCAACACATAGGAAACTCAAGAAGGATCTAATTGAGCACATATGGCAACGCTATGGAAACAAAGGAAATTAGATAAAAGACGTTGCATCTATATGGAATATAATTATTATATTGATGGTTTTAAAAAATATTGTAATCATGTTGCTCTTATTTATCCTTGATACATTTTCTATCAAATAGTCACATAATGGTATACAAAAATTTATTTATAGTTGATCCTAACTACATGCAAAGCATTAAACAGTTTAGAGACAGACCCTCTGTCTGTGGGTTGTATGACCTATCTTTATAACTGTCTGTATGATAGATTCGAGGCGCTTAGAGACGAACACTTGTCTGTGGGTTGCACATGCCCTAAGGCACAGGGTAAGGCACAATGCAACGTGATATTAGATCCCTTAAGACACTGGGTAAGGCAAGAGTGGTATTGGGATTTAACATTGCCCATATCCTTAGCACACCGCATGCTCTGTGACTTTATTAGTTGGAGCATGTTTCAGACGAGACTAATTGTGTTACTTATAGTGTTGACCTTTTAAGTATTGCTCCCTATCTAAACCGGGAACATATATAGTGAAAACCACCATTAGGGTAAAAACCTAAAAGATATTTAACTCTAGCATCTTAATGAAATGAAAATCTAAAAAAGTGGTTCTATAAACTGTATTAACCTTCACAGCAAGACATTTGTGTTTTGAGACAGATCCACCCACTTCACATGGAAGTTAAGTTGAGACAGTAAATTAACATTTCTTTACGTTTGCTCATTCTGTACCTGATGTGTTGTTAGTGAATTGGATTTCCATGGAATGAGAACCAGGAAGTGCTCTTCGAGGCTCTATTGTGTTCACCACTAGCTCCATGACTATGGACGACATTGCTGATGCTGGAATTCTTGATGAAGTGAATGCCTACTTTTTTTTGTTTGTATGTGCATTTTGAAATGTCCATACTATGCTGTTTCGATGATCTACCTTTGACTGGTTGAGATCTCCTACAACTAAAAAAAATAAAAGTAAGACAATTTTTTTTGTGCGACTTTTTTTTGGGTCACTCATCCCTCCCGTCCGTGCGATACTGCATCACGCGCTCCACTCCATCCTCCCCCCGCCGCCAGCCCTGCACTCCCACAGCCTCCCTCCACGGTTCGATCCCTCCTGGAGGCGTCCTTTTTTTCCGATCTACGCCGCCACCAGCATGCACCGCGACGTCAATCAAGCCCTCGATCCCTTAGCCCTCGCCCTCGCTCTGCAGTCCGCGTGAAGCACCGCAACCTCGATCGCGGGCAGGACGAAGCCGAGCGGGGCCTCCATCGCTGGTGGAGGTAGAGGTTACTGCTCTTGGTTTGGGGAGGTGCTTCTCGTTTTGTTAGCTATGTCTTGTAAACTGGCAACCCCATTAATCCGTATTATGCTTTGAATACAAGCAGGGTCAAAGCCTTTGCTCTAAAAAACAGAGACGATGGCAAGGCAGGAAGGAACTCACCAAGCCACCAGTCGACACTGAACCAAGATCCAATCAGGTCGCTGGGCATTCACTACTATATAAGGTAACAACAAACCTTGTCAATGTTCACAAAATTTCATGTACGGATTGAAGGAAAAACAGAAGGTAGCCAAGTGGTGAAGTTTTTTGTCGAATATCTAATCGACTACTTAACTCAAAACCCGTTCTGGTAGATCTCCTTAATTGTCACAAGGGACAACGGACAATTACCTTTTGTCCACCATAAATGTGCAACAGTTGTTTAGTAATTACGCCTATGACAGTAGCTAACCACAATTCTAGAAGCAGAAAATAATATACTAGCCAAGGATAGGCATGTTTGCCTGAAGTTTGTGGGCACAGTGTCTAACAACATTCTCAGTTGGCCACAATAATTGTCGTCAATTATTTTATATTATGTCAAATGAAATCCACCACATTATCATGTTGATAATGATATGGCAGATTAAAATTAACTGTGAATGCAATGCAAATGTGCTGACCAAATGCAAGAAATGGGCAAATCCTTTTGTTCCTTGGTGTGTTAGTGTTTTTTTATTACTCTTTTCTTTAGTGTTTTTTTATTTCTCTGCAGCTGAACTGTGCCAAGCTTTCTCCTATGCACCTTAATTGCTTTCTCTTCTCAAACAAGTTTCTACAATTTGGTTCAACACCTGCTTGTAACCTTACTTTGACAAGATGAAAAGAGTGTCAGTATAATCAAGGAACTTCTGTCTTCAAAACTTAATTTGATGATGTACCTTGCCTTTGACAATATGAAAAGAGTGTGTATAATCAAGGAACTTCTATCTTCAAAATTTGGCTTATACTGTAGCATGCTTGCCATATCTTTGTGATATGGCTAGAAGGTTAGACAATTATGCATTTACTTTAGTATCTCCTCCATCCAATCAGACACTTTTAATGTTCTGTTGCCCCATTTTTTTGCGCTACAGGTCGTAACTTAGTTCCAGAATAGAACTGATATCTAGCATGGATCCCATTTTTTTGTCTTTGTTGACAGCTACTGCTTAGCTTCTGGATTGGGCAAAGTGACTTCTTGCATTTTAACGGAGCTGCATATGATCTATAAATTTCCATTTCTTATCAATTCATACTTAATCTGATTTGAACTTTGATCATGTAAGCTTCTATAGTTAGGTAATTAAAAAAATGCTGAATAAAATTGCTGTTGCAGATGTGCACACCAGCTGTATGTAAGGCTCAGAGCCTCAGACTGCATAACAGGTATCTTGACACTGTTACGAATGTGCATGAATTGTTTGGTTCTCTTCATTTTTAATTTTACATGACTTTCATCTATGAACTGTCCTTAAGATCTAGACCCTGATAATATATATGCTAATGTAGTATTTGAGGATAGATTCTTATTAATTTAAAATGAAAATATGGATCTACTTCAGTCACACATAGGCACATGCTGATTACTGCTGTAAACATTCAGTGGCAGGCCCATGAATTTTAGCTTGGGCATTCAAAATATGAAATGGTGTCAATTATTTTTTGGACAACCTAAACTCCTAAGTCCTGAATCTTAATATTTGGCATGTATAACACTACATAGTTATAATTATATACCAGGCGCGATCCTAAGATTTTGGTAGCCTAGGATGAGAATAAAGCCCGACGTCGCACGCCACCCAACATCGGCGCAGACAGCACTGCCCTCGCCCTCGCGCCTCACGCGGCCTTGATCGTCGCCCTCGCCCTCGCCCTAGCCCGCCGGCCTCGCTAGACGTCTCACCCGTGCTGTCACCGTCGCCAGCCGCGGCCACCCTCGCCCGCTGCACCTGCTCTGTGATCCCGGTGAGTCTTGCGACCAAACATTGAGTTTGCGGGAGCTGTCAGGGGCAATATTCATGGTTCTATAGTTAGTCTATTTTTTTTTATCTTGGTTAAGCCCACAAAAGTCCCCTTTATTGAATGCTTAAATTCTCTAATTTATTTCGTTTGCTTAACCAGCTGGATCTTCACGTATAATGCTAAAATCTTTGTGGTTCCAGGAACTAGAAATAAGCCCCTCGCTCGGGGAACGAGGATTTCTCAAGCATACCAATTGAGACAACTTGTTCAACAAAGCTGACCTTTCCTCCAGCTTCAATAGTTAAACAACTGGTGTCTGCCATTGAGTAAGATCGTGTTCCTTAGCAAGCATTTAAAATATGTTCATAATTTTCACAATTTCTGGTTAGTTTAGTTTGGGGTATTTTATATCTGTCGGACCTTTAAAAAAATGAGAATTGTGTGCTGATGTTTGAGATTGTTGAAGCCTTGTCTAAACCTGAGGGCAGCAACAAAAGGTCTTTCAGTTTAAGCTCTAAATGCTGCAACCTTTTTACTCTTAAAAAAAATCTCAAACGCTCAAGTTCCGATTGCTTTTGAGCTTCACTTTTTCTGATTGCTTTTGCATTCATGTGATGATAGTGGGATCAGAGCTGAAAAGGCTACCCTTCTTCTGATTGCTTTTGCATTCTATGATGACAGTGGGATCAGAGTTGAAGAAGTCATGTTTTTTTCTTTGGCTACTATCCGACAAACCACATTGGCCTCCACATCATTTTCAGTTTTTCATTATTTTTTATTAAGCATACAATACCTACTAATACTAATTTATTTGGTGGTTATTACACTTCAGTAAAGGCTTTAGCTCCTCTTGACCAAATGCACCCAGTCCCATCAACCGGCTTGTCACGTGTCCAAAAGAGCGTAAGCGTGATCGTGATAGAGCAAGAAAAGCTACAATGTCTCTTGAAGAAAGGGCGCTACTGAATAAGAGACGACGTGAATTGTATGCACAAAAAAAGGCATCAAAAAAGTTTGCAAAGATGCTACAAATGACTCCAAAGGAGACTTGCCAATCAACAGGTATAGCAAACCTATTGATTTCTTTACGGTAAAAAATTCCGTGGTGCCGTAGGATACTTATTATATCAATAAAATTTTAGACGGTCCTATCCCTTTAAGCATCAGAGGAAACGAGGAATCACCCACTCTTGGTGATATTGACGACAGTTTAACTGAGATGGATATCAACACTGTTCATGAAACGGGTACGCCTTTATAGAATCATGGCTTTGTTTTTAATTACTAAAGGAGTTTGAACACCATTGTACCTGACACTGTTGTGTAAAGTTTATTATCACACAATTTGAAGTATTGTGTGTCCTTCATTGATGAGACATTGAGACCGTACTTTTTCTTATTACATTTAGGTGTTGTAAATGCATCCAATTCCATCGACAATATTGTCACATGTCCAAAAGAGCGTAAGCGTGAACTAGATAGAGCACGACGGGCTACACTGTCTCCTGAACAAAAGGCGCTAATAAACAAGAGGCGGCGTGACTTGTATGCAACACAAAACGTTGCAAAAAAACTGCAAATGACTCCACAAGAGAAGAAGTTGAAACGAAAAGAGATCAACAAAAAATATAATGCGGCGGTGAGAGAACACCGAGCCAACAATCTGCATCCGAACTCAATCACCATGGAGAGCCCTCACTTTAACCCTCAGCTTATTTTCCCTTCTTCACCTCAATCGCCTGAAGCGCCTTCATATGATATGGAGATACCCGAATCGAGGGGCACGCCTATTGACATCGCGTCGACTATACTTCAAAATCCAGAAGTCCAGACCCCTGAATTGGCTGCGGCACTGACCATACATAGGCAGCGAGTGACCACTGGAGAGTGAAATGCCCTTCTATCCCGCAATCAGGCTTTTGAAGCAAACATTGAAAGAAGGGCTAGAGGGTGTGCGGATGGAAAGTGCAATGATTCGAACAACCCAACTCAACCGAGTGTGGTTTACAATGGTAATTAGCCTTGATCACTATATATTGTTGGTACTTTCACCTTCGCTCTTCTATTCCAAAAATGCATAACTTTTCTTACTACAGGTGGTGTCACCCAGGAACCTCCAATTCCACCACCTAATAATTGCACAGGTACACAGACACAACCGTCTGTAGTTGACGGTACCTCTTCAATGCCTCCAAACAGTGCACAAGCTCATACGCCAGACTCTATGGTCGAGGATGGTATTTTCTTTATTAAATTTATCCTTTTTTTTTTTTTTTGTATGCCATTATGTTTCTCTCATCATATATGTGGCCGTGTTGCACAGACTATGATGAGGATGTCATATTTGAGGAGGACGAGGAAGAGGATGAGGCGTACTTTTTCGCGGGACAAGGTACATCGTGTAATAGTCAAAACATTCTTTCATAAACTTCTTTCAACGCGTAACACATCAACATTTGTCAAAAGACGATGAGGAGGGAACCGACGTCGAGCACATTCTCGACATGGATGAGGAAGAGAACAATGAGCCTAATGTCCCGGATCCATACGACAGGGTTTACGCTAATGTCCCGTCAGAGTCATACATGCTACCGTCGGTGCCAAACTACGAGCACTGCAACACAAAGACATTCGAGGGTGAACCGCTCGGATTCTGTTGTCGGGGTGGAAAGATTCATCTTTCAACTCCTGAGACACCACCAGAGCTCATGAGGTTGTGGTCAAGCTCGGACGCTGATGCTAGGCAATTTCATGCAAACATCAGATATTTCAATGGCCACTTCTCTTTCACTTCTCTGTACTGCCACCTAGATCGTGTGACCACTAACATGCGAATTTATGGTGTCTACAAATTCCGTGCCCATGGCCAGATTTACCATAACATACGATCATTTGGTAAAGAGGATGGTGTCGAAAAGAGACACCTCGAGCTTTATTTTTATGACGATGATCTATCCCTCGAGCATCGGATGAGCAAGTGCCGTGAGCAATGCACCCAAAAAGACAGAGAAGTTATAGAGCAATTGGTTAGTATCTTTAATGGGAATCCCTACTCTCAGCAACTAAGGAGTATGGGACACATTGAAAACCTTGAGGATTACCGGGTCGAGTTGAACCTTGACCAGCGGCTTGACCAGAGAACATATAACGTGCCATTGACATTAGAGGTGGCCGCCGTCTGGGTTGAGGGGAGTGAGCGTCACGACCAATTCGAGCATAGTGTTCTCCTGCAAGGGAAGGATCGGTCTATACACGGCATCCGCTCATATAATGCATGCTACGACCCACTGTCATACCTGGTGTTCTTTCCAATGGGTGAGCTCGGGTGGCACAACTGCATTCCAAAAGTGGGTGTGACTATAGCTCAAGTTGATTGAGCTCGAGCAATCCGCAAAAAGCGTGCTGAGAATGGTGACGATGATGATAGAGGTAACTTGAACTCTTTTCAATAATGCAATATAAACTTTTTTATGTTAATGTATGATACTAATTCGAACAATGTCTCCCTATAGAACCTATTTCGAATACATGTGTCTCCGTGCGTGACTACTACTGCTACAAGTTCTAGATGTGTCCAGGGATATTTAATCCAATACTCTATGGCCGGCGTCTTTTCCAGCAGTTCACCATTGACACCTACATCAAGATTGAGAGCTCACGTTTAGACTACATGAGGAACAATCAGGATACTTTGAGGGCTGACCTATACCAAGGCCTGGTGGATAGCATGCATTCGGGTGAAGGATCTACTGAGAATGTCAGAAGGCGTACTGTCCTATCTTCGACATTCATTGGAGGACCCCGTGATATGAGGCGCCGATACATGGATGCAATGGCTCTAGTATGAAAGTATGGTAAACCTAATATCTTCCTCACAATGACGTGCAACCCTAACTGGGATGAGATCAAGAATGAACTTTATCCAGGCCAGACATCATAGGACCGCCCAGATCTCGTCACACGGGTCTTCAGAGCAAAGTTAGAGGCGATGAGGAAAATGTTGATGGAGAAAGACATACTTGGGAAGGTGAAGGCCTACATATATGTAGTGGAGTTCCAGAAGAGGGGCTTGCCGCATGCACACTTCTTGCTGATAATGGAACGGAAGTACAAGCTCACATGTCCCAAGCAATATGACATGATTATCAGTGTAGAGCTACCAAACAAGAAGAAGTACCCTGAGCTCTACAAGATGGTGACGAAGCATATGATGCATGGTCCCTGCGGGATGCTAAATCCATACTATCTGTGCACAGTGGGCCGCGGGTCATGCAAGAACCATTACCCGTGCCCATTCTGTGAGGCAATGTCACAAGAAAAGGATTCGTACCCCATCTATCAGTGACACAATGATGGCCGCACGCTAAAAGTTCGAGGCCATTACTTGGACAATCAATGGGCCATGCCTTACAACCCTTGCCTGCTACGTACCTTCAACTACCATATCAATATTGAGGCCTATGGGAGAATTAAATCAGTAAAGTATCTATTCAAATACATATACAAGGGACACGATAGGGCATCGGTGGTGATGAGGGAGACCGACAAAGCAGACGAGAAAGGGAACATTGATGAGATCAAGTAGTATAGAGGTGCCCGGTGGGTGACGCCTCTAGAAGCACTATAGAGGATATATGGCTTTGACTTGAGCAAGAACCATCCACCAGTACAGCAGCTACAACTTCATCTACCCGACATGCACATGGTGGCATTTCATAAATGGGATAAGGTCGAACGGATCGTTAATAGGCCAGGTGTAGAAGAGTCAATGCTGACAGCATACTTCAATGCAAACATGCATCATGAGGAAGCCCGTGGAATCTTGTATCGAGACTTCCCGGAGCATTTTACCTGGCAGTCTGATGGTAAATTCTGACAGAAAAGGAAAAAACTACGTTTTTCAAGTTGGAAGAGTCATCTCGGCTCATCCCGCTGAGGGAGAACGTTACTTTCTTCGTGTTCTCTTGAACAATGTTGCTGGTGCTACCTCATACGAACATATGAGGATGGTTGATGGCGTGCTACTACCTTCATTTCGTGAAGCTGCAGAAAGGAGGGGTCTAATCGAAGAAGACAATACACTGGATGAATGTCTAACTGAAGCTACTTTATTCCAGATGCCTTCCTCTCTGCGGAGACTATTTGCAACAATATTGGTATTCTGTGAGCCACATGATGTGATCGGGTTGTGGAAAAAACACTACGATGCAAATGTCAGAGGACTACAGCCGCAATCATCCATCCCCGGATCTGGTGCAACAAATGGTTTTGGTAGACATTAGAAACATGCTGCAGTCTATGGGGAAGGGCATAAGGTCATTTCCTCTTCCAGATATTGATCACTCATACAATGATGCCAGCCATATTCCTCGTGAGATATTTGAGGAAGCTAGCATCGAGCAGAATCCCGAAGATGTGCTATTGTGCAACTCACTCAACGCCGAGCAAAGGTCTACCTATGATGAGATAATGGCCGCTGTCTATAGCAAACAAGACGGGTTGTTCTTTGTGGATGGACCTGGTGGGACAGGAAAGACATTTTTGTATA
Source organism: Miscanthus lutarioriparius (assembly GCA_904845875.1). Lineage (NCBI taxonomy): Eukaryota > Viridiplantae > Streptophyta > Magnoliopsida > Poales > Poaceae > Miscanthus > Miscanthus lutarioriparius. The sequence continues at coordinate 70,201,753 of CAJGYO010000012.1, read as the reverse complement.
GGGCACTTCTGGCAAAACTACGCAGCCAGGACAAGCTTGTCGTGGCTACAGCTACATCTAGAGTCGTAGCAGCCATAATGCCAGGCAGGAGGATGGCCCACTCGCGTTTCAAGATACCCCTCACTCTTCAAGAGGGCGGTTGCTGTAGCTTCACGAAACAGAGTGGTAGTGCCAAGTTGCTGCAGCAAACAGCTCTCATAATTTGGGATGAGGCATCTATGACAAAGAGGCAAAATGTGGAAGCACTAGACAATAGCCTACGGGATATAATGGGCCGATCAAACCTACTGTTTTGTGGAAAGACTGTTGTCCTTGGTGGGGATTTTAGACAGGTCCTCTTTGTTGTGCGGAAAGGATCCAGTGCTCAAATAGTCGGTGCTTCTCTATGAAGGTTGTATCTTTGGGAATCCATGTGCCACCTAAAGCTCGTCCACAACATGAGGGCTCAGAGTGGCCCGTGGTTTGCAGATTATCTATTGTGCATTGGTGGTGGAACGGAAGAGGTTAACGGAGATGGCAATGTACGTATTCCAAACGAGATATGTGTCCCGTACTCTGGAGATGCCGAGAAAGATCTTCATACATTGATCGACATCATCTTTCCAGATCTAAATGCAAACATGGCAGGCAAAGACTACATCACCACCAGAGCGATTTTATCTATATGTAACGATTGGGTGGACATGATCAATATGGAAATGATTGATATGTTCTAGGGCGGCGAGACAGTGTATCACAGTTTTGACTCCATGATAGATGATCCACATAACTACTATCCATCAGAGTTCCTTAACAATTTGATACCCAATGGGTTGCCTCCACACGTCTTGAAGCTCAAGCTCGGGTGTCCTGTCATATTGCTTAGGAATATTGATCCTACCAATGGGCTATGCAACGGTACAAGGCTGGTGGTGCGGGGGTTTCGAAGAAATACAATCGACGCTGAAATCGTGGTGGGGCAGCATGCTGGGAAGCGGATATTCCCGTTCAGTTTCTTATGCCCGTCTGATGACGAGATGTTCCCATTCTAGTTTAAGAGGAAGCAGTTTCCTATCAGGCTGAGCTTTGCCATGACGGTCAACAAGTCACAGGGCCAAACTATCCTGAACGTAGGTGTGTACCTACCCGCATCAATGTTCTCTCATGGTCAGTTGTACGTTGCGATGTCTAGAGCCACGTCAAGAACCAATATTAAGATCCTTACCCTCCCGCGTGATGCGGAGGCACAAGAGGAGGCCAAAAAGATAGACAATAAAAATGCTAAAAAGAATGCCGAGGGGAAAATATAAGAATGCGTCAAATAAAAAAGATAAGGATAAGAAGACCCCAATAGCAGATGGAACTTTCACGAAGAATATTGTATTTAAGGAGGTTCTAACGCCATAGACGAGGTAACAGAACATTACTAACGCATACAATGCATTTTTTCCATTCAATTTATATTGTACAAATAATATCTCACTAATGCTATATTTGTTGCTGTTCCTAGGTATTTTTAAATGGTTTATCAGACTCTACATGGAGATGTTGTATATACACTTATTTGATGGCATAATGAAAATTGAACATGTGTTATATTATTGTTATAAAAATGACACTTTGAGTGTTTTGTTCATAATAATTCGTTTTGTAACCATTTATAACTATTACACGGTATGTTCTCAAAACCATGAGTTTTATCGACTTTTCCTACTTTTCTCATGTGCCAATGTGGGATCAATCGAATTAGCACCTGTATAATTACAAACATAAATTACTTGAATAAAACCAACGAAGTAAGTTAGCGATAATAATGAATAATAGTGCTAAACAACACCATACTAGTGGTCATGGGATGGCACGATCGTAGTGGCGTTGGTTCCGCGCATTTAGGAGGATAGCTCATTTGTATTTCCCTTTGTTGCACCAGGGTCATTAGTTTGGGTGCATGAAAGAAATGGATATCGGAGATTTCTTCCTGCCAATATAAAACATTATCTTAGCCGCATCACGGAAAGATCTATAAAGTAGAGTTTGTGAGCCTGTGATGCCACACACTCCGTGACTGTGTTAAATTCATAAATTTTGCTTTTTTGATTAAATGTCACTTTAACGTTGGTATTTAATTTTTACAGTATTGTTATCTTATCGTGCGATCCGTGTGTTTTAAGTACAAAATATTAGCTATCCCGTAGCAACGCATGGGCACGCTACCTAGTAATTCCAAAGCCCACACAAAAGTGTTAATTATGCAGATCTCCATAACCTCCCCACACTAGTACACTGGTGCTTGCGCCACCTTTTTTTTCACTGGCGGTTCGGAAAGAGTAGGCGCCACTAGAAATAAAACTATGAGACCAGATCTTGAATCGCCAGTGTAAATTCATTTTTACTGGCTATTTTTTTAAATTTACTGCCAGTAAAAATACATGATTTCTACTGATGGTGGCCTTAAAAAAATAGCCAGTAAAAATGTATTTATAGTGGCGGTTTTCATAACCTAGCGTCACTAAAAATAGACGTCGAATATTAAAAATTAAGTACTAAAATTTGAATTTTTTAAACGACCTCAGATGAAGAAATGACAAAAATAAAAGTGGTAGATCTCAAAAAGTTATAGAACTTTATTGTTTACAACATTTCGATTTGAAATCATTTGATGCTTCAAAATGCTGTCTGAAATTCAATTTTTAAATGGATAAAGAACTCTGATCTCTCTTTTTTATCTCTGGCTAAAACTTGTAACTAGTCTTTACATCTAATATTTTGGTAATCTTTTCTTGAGAACATTTCAAAAATTGAGTTTCAAAAATGATAACTTCAAACAATATTTTAAAACATCAAATGATTTCAGCTGAAGAAATTATGAACATAAAAGTTGTAGAACTCATCAAGATCTACAACTTTTATTTTGGTTATTTCTTTCTTCATCCGACAAAGTGATAGTAAATATTTTTCATAAATGACATATCTTATATATAGTTTCATAAACTATGTGAGAGATTTATGAATTTATGAACAATGTAGATATCACTTTGTCCGATGAAGAAATGACCAAAATAAAAGTTGTAGACCTTGGTGAGTTCTACAACTTTGTTGCTGGTGACTTTTGCAGCCGAAAATCATTTGTTGTTTCAAAATCTTGTTTGAAGTTCTCATTTTTTAAAATTCAAAATTTGAATTGTTCAAACCAAGTCACATGAAAAGATGACCAAAATGAAAGTTGTAGATCTCGACAATTTCTAGAACTTTATAGTTGACAATATTTTCATTTTAAATCATTTTATCATAGAAAACTACGTTTGAATTTCTCAAATTTGAAATTTGAATTTTTTAAACGACCTTAGACGGAGAAACAACCAAAACAAAAGTTGTAGAACTTAAAAAGTTATGCAACTTTATAGTTGACAACTTTTTCATTTAAAGTCATCTTGTCAAGGAAACCTACGTTTAAATTTCTCAAATTTGAAATTTAAATTTTTCAAACGACATCGGATGGAGAAACAACCAAAAGAAAAGTTGTAGATCTCAAAAAGTTATGCAACTTTGTAGTTGACAACTTTTTAATTTAAATTTGTTTAGAGTTTTGAACAATCAATTTAAACTCGGTTGAGGATAATATGAGGAGCGGTTGAGGATAATATGAGGAGAAAGAAAATCTATTATAGACATGAGTGAGTGTGAGGTGTAGTGGTTAGAGGAGTATCACGCAAGTGGGAGGTCGTTGGTTTGAATTCTACTGGCCGCGAAGTGCGCGAAAATATCGTGACTTATGAATTTGACGGAGCAGACGAGTGGCTAACTGGTGGGGGCCTCCCCAGTTTTTTTGCTATTTTTTGAGCCTGATTTGTAATTTTTGAAAATCATTTTGTAGTGATGGTTTTCTTAAGAAAATGCCCAATGTAAATCATTTGTAGTGGCATTTTTTAAGAAAACAGATAGTGTAAATTATTTGTAGTAGCGGTCTGGCGGTACTGACAGACGCCCATAGAAATAGTTTTTGAACCGCCAGTGGTGAGCTCTGCTATACTAGTGATATATGCCGATGGAGAAGATATGGACTCCACGGGCATAGAAGGATTTTTATCTATCCTCGTGTTGCAACGCATAGACATAGACATCATTGCTAATAGTACGTAAAATAAGCAAAAATTGTGGTGGCTAACGGTGAATCATATTTTTTCTCCTATAACTAAAAAAACAAAGTGTGGATATTTTTTAGTGCGATATTTGTTTTGGTTCGTCCGTCTGTCCACGCCTGCGATCCCACGACATCTTAATTACTGATTGGTCGTGCTATTCTCCTTGATTGAATATTACCTGTCATATGATAGAGGAATTATGGCAAAATAGAAAGTATAAAATTATTGTGCTATCCATATACATATTGCATGTTTGTATGCACCAGCATACATGGCAACGAGCAAAAGGAAAGAGAATTAAGATAAAAGGAATCTCTTTGTATTTCTGAGAACCTTGCCAAATCTGTCTACATTTAATTACTTCTCATCTTTGCATTTGCAAAAGGGACAGCTTTTTCTCCTTTTATTTGGTTTCACGCTCACGTGTTCCATCGCCCTCGCTTGCTGTTTCTTGCGTTAACCATAGTTGATGTCATCTGTCTTCAATGGCTCAGCCTCCCAATCCCAAGAGAAGGTCTCTACCTCTCCCTGACTAGAGATCCGGCCTGTGAGAGGATCTCCTCGAGTCCATCGGGCAGCGTCTCGCGTCAGGCCACGACGCGGCGTCCTTCCGATCCGCTTGCTCCCCATGGCGCGTCGCCGTTCCGTTCGCGACCTTCGGGCCGCTCCTGCTGCTCCCGTTCGACCCTGACTCGGACCGCGTCGGCTTCTACTACGTCTCGGAGAAGAAGGTCTTGTCCAAGACGCTGCCCGACGTGCGCGGCAAGGTGGCGTGCGGCTCCTCGTGTGGGTGGCTGGCGCTCATGGACAAGGCGGCGTCCGTGACGCTGTTGAATCCATTCGCCGGTGCCCGTGCCCCCGCGTTCAGCTCCCGCCAGCAAGCGAACACGTCGTGGCGACGTCTTCATTAGAACGTGTGTCTAGGATCCACGGCTGGTGGGTCCTCCATCCCACCAATGGCTACAGGGACGCGGATGCCGCAAGCAGAGCTATCAAGCTAGAAGACATGAGGGACGTGTCGGCGCTGCCTGACGCCGTCGGCCGCGAGTGCGTGGCCATGGCCATGCTTGGGTGCTCCATGGAGGTCGCGTTCTGCCGGGTTAGAGTCGACAGCGCATGGACGCTGCTCGACACCAAACTGGAGTTCTCCGTGGGGTCCATCGTCTACTGCCAAGACAAGTTCTTGGCGATCGACTGCACTGGAGAAATCTCCGTCTGCAGCAGCAACGCCGCCGGCGCTTACTCAACGGGCGACGCTGCTTGCCATCATTTGCCGCCACTGCTGGGCTCTCGCCACCGCAGCTACATAGAATCAAACGGTGAGCTGCATATTGTGGGTGCCATGGTGAGCACGTTCCACGAGACACAGAGCTTCACCTACAGCGCGCGATCTACAAGTGCAACCTCCTCGACCGTACGCCGGAGTGGTCCAGGGTGAGGGACATCGGTGATCAGACACTGTTCGTGTCTAAACATTTCAATGAAAACTTCAGTGGAACAAGTGTATCCAAGTAAAAGGAGAACAAAATCTTCATGTCTGAGCCATTGTATGGGGATCCATACGACTTGGTCCATCGACTGAAGATCGTTGATATTGCTACCGGCGCATCCGAAGTGAAGCCCATCCAGGAAAAGATGCAGGGTTCCGATTCTCTAGGTTGGATTCAACCCAATCTCTGGAAGCTCTAGAGTTTGTGAGCCTGCGACACCGCGCACTCCGTGACTGTGTTAAATTTATAAACTTTGCTTTTTGAATTAAATATCACTTTAACGTTGATATTTAATTTAACATTATTGTTATCTTATCGTGCGATCCGTATGTTTTTAGTATAAATTATTATTTATTCCGTAGCAACCTATGAATACGCTACGTAGTAAAGAAAAAAGAGAAAGGAAAAGGTCTACGGTGCCAAGTGTGTTTGGGTTTGTCCACGGTAAAGCCTTCCTTGTACGAATGCCGTGAACAGAATGATACTGCGAAGCAGTGTGGAAGGAACGGAATTGATTTGAACCTGATGCAACTACCGCGGTCGTCGTCGTTCCTAGCCATGGAAAGCATGCAATCCACGGCGGTTGATTGTGGTGTCTCTTGTCCGTTAGCTTTGGGGGGAATCTCCTGATGCGTCCATGGAGTAGATATTCTCGTCCGATAGTAGAAAGTAGTAGCAGACGCAGACAGAGATCCAAGAGAAACACGAGTCGGCCGCCGTGAACAGAATATAGCGACGTCGGAAGCAGCACCGTACCGGGGTCGCCCTTCGCCGGCGACCGCTGAACCGTCGTCGGTCGTCGTCGTCTAGATCAATGCTGTTAGCAGAGCTGGCGACTTGCGTTGTCAGCCTCGTTTATCTCTTCAGACCGGCCGGCTGACGCGTTTCTGCCGTGGCTGGGAATCGACGGAAACCGCTAATAACTGGTTGGTCTCAACAATTTTGTGATGCAATGTAACCGTAAATGTTACTTCGATATCTGACTTCATCAATTACCGTCCTGATCTATTTTGTACTACTAGTATTTCTCCTTTTGAAAAAAGTCCTTTTAACCCTCTCAATTTTCGTGATAGTCTGATTTCTCCCCTTCATTTATAAAACCATATATTTTTAACCCCATTTAACTTTTCAAACCGTTGTTTTCGAAGCTTGGTGGTTTTGGACAGAATTTTTTCTAAAGTGACACCATGTCAATCAGGAAGGGGATAAACTGAACTTCGTTGATAGTTAGGGAGGTGAATAAGATACATCAACAACAAAACCTTTTAATCACAAACAAATTAAGGTAGCTAGAATTGAAACTCAACATAAGCCCCTAGTCATGGTTCAGGCACGTCAATAACTATTTTCCAAGCACTCCTATCTAAACAAAGATTTCTAGGTATATTCCAACCCTTTAAATATCTTTTTATTGTCTCCCCTCATGTCAGCTTTGGTCTTCCTCTAGCTACCTCTTCTCACATTGATATCTCGACTTAGAACTCCCCAATGCACTGGTGCCTCTAAAGGTCTTCTTTGGACATGGCAAAACCACCTCAACCTATGTTGAATAAACTTTTCTTCAATTGGTGCTACCCCTAAACGGTCACGTATATCATCGTTCCAAACTCGGTCTATCCTTGTGTGACCACAAAACCAACACAACATATGCATTTCCACGACACTCAGTTGTTGGACATGTCGTCTTTTTGTAGGTCAACATTCTGCTCCATACAACATAGCGGGTCTAATCGTCGTTCTATAAAACTTACCTTTAAGCTTTTATGGTACTCTCTTATCACAGAGAATGCAGATGCTTGGCGTCACTTCGTCCACCTTACTTTGATTCTATGGCAAACGTCTGCATCAATATCTCCACCCTTCTGTAGCATCGATCCTAGATGACGGAAGGGAGGTGAATAAGATAACAAATATTTTTTTGAATATTTTTTCCTAGAACATTTATGCGATTAAATATCATTAGATATGATTTAATTTTGAAAAATTCATAGAAATTTTATTTCAGCTTAGAAAACTATGAAACCAATGTCATATTTTTTATAAATCGTGTCGTATATTTTATGGTGTCTAAAAAGGAACTATTTGAGACTTCTATGGTCTCATTTAGTTTTTGATTTCCTAGTAGATGCTCTTTGTGTCTATTATAATAAGTTCATGTCGATGAATAAGACTATGTAAAAGTTTAGGTGACCTTTTGATGATAATATATGTGTCATATAATCACATCATACCTGATCCTGGCTCTGTTTGCTACATTTCTATAGACAGAAGTGCTTCCTTGAAAAGTTGCGGAAAATAGAGAAAAAGCATCGCTAAAATAAGCTAGTCTACCCCAGTTCTTGTGTGTCTACAAAAGATGCTAAGCAGTCCTCCGAGGGGTATCCCACAAAGGTAGATTGATTGGTGGAGGTACGCGTGATAGGAATCAGATGGTGACATAAGGCGCAGAGACAACGATTTAGATAGGTTCGGGCCGTCTGATCGACGTAATACCCTACGTCCTGTGTCTTTGGTGTTTTGTATTGAGATGTAGTAGCTGTCGATTAGGGGACCCCTGCCTCTCCTTATATACTCTGGAGAGGTAGGGTTACAAGAAAAGTATCATATTTGGTACTATACAATATCTTGCGGTGCACGTCGATCAGTGCCGTGCACGCCTTGATCTTGTGGGCTGGACCACCTCTGATGGTGCGGCCCATGTTTTGTCTTGTGGATACCGGGGGTCATATCCTCCACAGCTAGTCCCCGAGCGCATTGTATCCGTTGTGCAACACCGTCTTGAGCTTGTCCGAGTAGGTGCGAACAAAGCTGAGCAGTCAGACTCATGGTCCGACCACCGTGATGAGTGGCCGAGCAGTTGTGAACCATCGCCGAGCAGTGTGAACCGTCACCGAGCAGTGTATCCCAAGTAAGGCTTGCCATAAGGATGTAAGGAGCTCAAGTTCAAAATCTAAAAATTCTTCTACTTAGGAGAAGTGTAGCCACTTAGACTCCGTTAATAAGGAGGGTAAATCAAGAAATAAGCACTACATTCACAGCCAGGTGAAGTGTAGCCACTTAGTCCCCGAACCTGCTGGAAGATAAAGAATGAATCTTGTAGCAGGGTCAAAGAAAAGAAGTCTGAAAGCTTGCCCCAGACGTGCTGCCCAAGATCAGCACCCTGATCCGAATAGCTTAGAGCAGCTGACATAGCAAGATCCGACCACCAAGGGAGTCCTCAGCTTAGCTGACGATGCTTGCACGAAGAATTCGAACACCGAGGAGTCCCCAGCGTAGGTGGCGATGTCCGAGCACCGAGGAGTCCCCGACGTAGCTGGCGATGTCTAAGCACCGAGGAGTCCCCGGCGTAGGTGGCGATGTCCGAACACCGAGGAGTCCCCGACGTAGCTAACGATGTCTAAGCACCGAGGAGTCCCCAGCGTAGCTGGCGATGTCCGAGCACCGAGGAGTCCCCGACGTAGTTGGCGATGAAGCACGAGCGATGAACAGTCCGGTCAACTGGTCGGCGGCGAAGTGAGCATTGAGTAGAAGCGATCGGTGAACAGTCCGATCAACTGATTGGCAACGAAGTCCATGAATCTAGCGGTTCGACTAGTTGATCGATGGAGAAGTCCGAGCACCAGGTGGTCCGACCACCTGGACGATGATCTTGCAATACAAATATGTGGAACGGGTAGTACATGATGTAAAAATATATGAACTCTGGAGAAGAATCAGCAATGATGACGAAATAGCATATGCAACTCGGCGATCCGTTGGTGTGAACACTTAGTGTTATTCGAAAGATGTATTTATATTTAATATAAACCGTCCGACCAGTTAGTGTGTAGCTGAGTCTTTAGCCCTAGCTAGCCCGTTAACTATAACGCGGAGCGCGGAGCCCGTGTGCGTGTAGGAAGAATAAAGCGTCACTAAGGAGCCGCTGCCGACCACCCATAACGCAGAGGGTGACGCTCGTGCACATGTAGGGAGGTGCCGGAGACAGGGCCGTCTCTGGGAACATCCGAGCATCAACATGACTATTCGGGGATTTGCCTTAGACTTAGCTGTATGTCATCTTGAAGATGGTATACATAAAAGAAAATCGTTTGGAGAGCAAACATGGAGAAAACAGCTCGAAGAAACATTATGGCGATATACGAAGATTGGAGAATATTTAGAAAAATATTAAAGTGTGACTTAGCTTTAGACAGAATGTCTGGTCGACGGCGTATGGCGTTATCTGGTCGGCGACGCGGGCAGCTCGCTTAGCGGCTCGCTTGACGGCTGGAACGAAGTTTATCTCGTGTTGGAGTAGGACGGACGTAGTCGGAGCTTGGCGGTGTCAATCCGCGTACGAAGACGTGAGTCGTGGTTGTCGAAGGATGTTGATGTAATTAGCCGAGTTGCCGCGAAGGATGTTGATCTTGAGTTACGTCATCTGGTTCGTCAGGGATCGGCGCGCACGAGCCCCACGGTGGGCGCCAACTGTCGACAAAAGATGCTCGGCAGTTCTCCGAGGGGTATCCCACGAAGGTAGATTGATCGATGGAGGTACGCGTGATAGGAACCAAATGGTAACACAAGCCGCAGAGACAGCGATTTAGACAGGTTCGGGCCGTCTGATCGACGTAATACCCTACGTCCTGTGTCTTTGGTGTATTATATTGAGATGTAGTAGCTGTCGATTATGGGACCCCTGCCTCTCCTTATATACTCTAGAGGGGTAGGGTTACAAGAAAAGTATCATGTTTGGTATTATACAATATCTTGCGCTACACGTCGACCAGTGCCGTGCACGTCTTGATCTTGTGGGCTGGACCACCTCTGATGGTGCGGCCCATATCTTGTCTTGTGGATACCGGAGGTCATATCCCCCACATTGTGTTTTATAACACAAAATGAGGGCTGTGGGGAGTAATGTGGCCAGAAAATCTGCAAAAGAAAAACATGTTGTTTAGCTTTAGTTTTAGCTTATTTTTTTTCATAAATAGCTTATAAGATATACCAAACTGTTTCTTAGTATGAACACAAATGTAAAATCCAAAAACAGGGGATTTTTATTATCTAGAATTTGGATTGTAAAATCCAAATCCAGAATCCAGATTTCCTATAATCCCTACGGCAACCAGACGGCACCTCAAGAACGTTTTCCTGTTTTTTTAGAAAGACGACAAAAGCTTTGCCGGATTTTTATTAGACGAGTAAAAAGAAAAAATGTTTTCTTACAGACAAAAGCAGGAGAGCAAGCTCACCGCCACCACGGCCCACCAGCCTTCAACCCAACTAATTGCTCGCCTGGGCAACAAACTAAGATTTAGAAAACACACTGAAGAAGAAAAAAGAAAACTACTGTTGTGATCCAACATGAAACCTTGTTGAAGAAGCTGATAAACTGAATACAAAAGTTACTAGTTATCAAAGATCTTATGGTTTAGATCCTTAGCCGTGTATACATTAAGAGAATGCTACACTGATATACTGCTGTAAAGATTCTGTCTTCCGAAAATATCAGGGGATAAAATGTCAGTGCACCGGCGGCTTAACAAGAAGCAAGAATGGAATAGCCTATCTCTTCTCTCTCGTCTTCTCTCTTTTACTCAGAACCTATCCTTTCACTCCCAAATTTCCTACCAAAATCTTACCTAAGTCCCTTGTCGGATCATCCTGATCTTGACACTAGAGCACGTGAGGTCCATGAGGTCCCTGTCACCCGCCGCCGCCGCCGTCGTCGTCGTCGTCGTCGATTGCTTTTTGCTTCCCAACACGATTGCTTTTGCTTCCCCACCTAGATAGGCTTAGCTAAGCTTTATAGCCCATGCCCATTCAATCAACCGGCGGCTTTTCATCATCATTAGGCTGCAATCATCGGCCATCCAGCCCCTCTCGTGTCTCCTCCCCCAATCCCCTCGGCTCACGCGCGGCGACGCCATGGACATTAGGCTGCTAGTATCCGCGGACGCCACCCTCGCCGCCGCTCGGTCCCGCTCCCGCCCTTCCACGTCCGCGTTCCAGCGCCAGATTATTGTCCCGGGCCGCCGGGCGTCCTCGTCGTGCAGGTCCGTCCGCGCGCGCTCCGCCGCAGCTGCCGCGCCAGCTGCGGGAGGCATCTCCGGGGTGAGGACGGCTATCGATTTTTTCCCCTTTTCAGTTTCGCATGATTCTTTATTCTTTATTATTTCCTTCTCCGCTGTTTGGTTTGATTTTTACTACGAGGCCCTTGAATTCGTTGGTTAAGAAGAACAAGAACGGATGCTATTTTTGATATCGGCCCTTGTTTAGAACCCCAGTACCTCCTGGCCTTTCAAAATTGAATCGAGAACAGGCTGTTGCTGAAATAACCAAGTTTCCCTTATTTTGGAATCAAAATTCGTATTATGGCTTGACGTGCGCTGTTATAAGGCTGAATATAATTAACAGTCGTTGTTGCTGAAATAACCTCAATATAAATTCTGGGTAGATTATGTGATGCCCTACAACCACTAACGTCTAAGTCTAACACCACTCTTTTACAAAGATATTTTTGCGTCGCCAGGGTGACGTACAACGGCTATCGCTTTCTGTTTTGCTTCATTGTTTTTCCTGTCTCCGTTGGATTGGATTGTTTATTTATCTTTAGTAGACCAAGCGCTTCCTTCCTTTCCTACCAAAATTCTTCCAACATTGGACTTGAACTCCTTTTATTCTTCTTTTTCCGAAGCAAGCATCCCTTGTTCAAGTCCTTAGCTTCTTAGATTGTCCAAATTTTACAGCTTAGTATATAGCCTAATAATCACTAGCGTCTAACATCACTATATATGTATACTTCCTTTTACAATATTAGCAGAACGATGTTCCATGTCCCAAATTTCTTGGAACTCAAGAGGCACATTTTCATTTTTGTTCAATTCACATTCGTGTCATTGAAACTCCTCCTTCAGCAAGCACTTACATGTCTACGGAGTACTACTTATCTCTCGAGGAAATTTTTCAAAGTGGTACCAAATCTATGGTTTTAGCCATCCATTTACTGTTGACAATATATACCTGCTCCCTCCTTGTTCAGCATAGCAATGGAGTGTACACGGTTGGTGACTTCATGACAAGAAGGGACAATCTCCATGTTGTCCAATCTACTACACCGGTTGACCAAGGTACCCTGTCCTTATAGCGTGACGCATGTGTTCACTTGCTTCGCAGTTTCCCAATAAGTTACTAACTTATGCTGTTTCTTTGCGCGCAGCCCTGGAGCTGCTGGTGCAGCACAAGATCTCTGGCTTACCTGTGGTTGACGATGATGGGAAGTTGGTTAGTTTATTGTAAATCTTTTCTCCAACTGTCCTGTATTCTTTTAGTGCTTACTCTTTTGTAGTTTTGTTATTGAAGCACGCAAACTTAGCTGACTAGTGCTTTGTTAGCTTTGACTATTACATCTACAAGCTTGGCTATTATCACCAAAATTTATCTATGATGTCTATTATATTTTCAGTATTTTCTCCTGCAGGTTGGGGTTGTATCAGATTATGATCTATTAGCTTTGGATTCGATGTCAGGTATTTATTTCTTCCTTGAACTTGGATTCTATTGCTTACAAACAACTCATATTACACCGTATGTTGTTCATAATAACCACACATAACAAGTGTTATTCATGCTATCAATTGTACGACAACTGTCTACCTTTTACTTGTCATCTGCAGTATACTTGTGTATCACTTCGACTCGTACAGAACGTCGTATCTTTTCCATTACTTTTCTTCTAACCTGCAATTCGAATGTTGTTGTATGCATATATACTATCTCATAGTATTCACTGTCAGTTATGATATTTATCTCATGATTCAGGAAATGGATTGGCCGATACAAATACAAACTTGTTTCCTGATGTGGATAGTACATGGAAGGTATTGTTTGTCTTTCCTATAACCTGGAGTATACATTGTATCATTCATGCTGGCTAGTTAATACTATAACCTGGAGTATACATTGAATCATTCATGCTGGCTAGTTAATACTATCTCAAAATATAATCTTTTCTACATCAGCTGTATTTTCCTGACCTTTTTAGTGCGACCTATGGAGATGGTTTGCTGTGGAGGTCTCTTTAAGCAATTTATATGTTGATAAAACAGGTCCTCAGTATAACAAAATGTTTTAACTACATCAGACCTTCACATTTTTAGTTACTGTGTTCTGCAGCACAGTTTGAACCACATTTTTGTACTTCAGGAGTACTCGATCTGTCAGTCTATCTTAAACACTATACCTTCGAAGCTGTTAAAATGAGGATAACCTGCTCCATTGTTTATACAGTCAGATTATTTATCTAATTAGCTTTCACTGTTTTCATGAATGAATTATTGTTCGCCTGTTCATGATAGACTTATACTCACTGCTCTACAGACATTCCACGAGATACAGAGACTATTAAGCAAAACTAATGGGAAGGTCATTGGTGATGTAATGACTTCTTCACCTTTAGCGGTGCGTACAAATACTAATCTTGATGCTGCTACAAGGTTGCTACTTGAAACCAAATACCGGAGATTACCTGTAGTTGATAGCATGGGGAAACTAGTGAGTGGATCCTTCCTTCCTTGCAATTTATGTTCATTTGCTATAGCTCAATACCCTTAACAATACCTTTCTGTGTTGAAACACAATTCAATTTCCATTCCTGAAGGTTGGGATGATTACAAGGGGAAACGTCGTCAGCGCTGCCCTCAAAATAAAGAAGAAAACTGAAGAAGGTGCTTGAACTAGATTGCTCGTCACTGCTTGGGGTTAATCATGCAGCCATTTGGGCATTCAATTCATTGAAGCGTTGATTGGTGATATTCAGAGTCTAGCTACAGATTGTCCTTCTCAATACTAGGTAGTGTACTATTGTATAGCAGTGTGTAGGTTCATATTCAGTGTTTCTCATCGTATCCATATGAACATTTTTTATTGATTTACATAGTGGAATCAAGAGCTTGTGATATGATGAAAACCTTGAATTGATCGAATCGATGTCTTTTCCAAAATTGTTATGTTTTCAAAGTACCCTTGTCCAGAAACTCGTTTCGTCTCACAGCACAGCAGACAAGCCTAAAGCAAGTATATCGAACAGGCTCAAATTTAAATTAGTCTGCTCACATAATATCCAACATCCATTTGAGCACCCCTGTGGATGTGAAGCCTCGCTAGGCGCAAGCAACCCAACAAATGATGGCAATGGTGCTCCGTCAAGAGGATGAATTTTGGTATGCAGTTTAGAAAGTATGCTTGTCATCTCACTTCTTTTTGTTGCATTGATGCCAATTTTGTTTGACTATGTACACTTGATATGATTCGGGATGTCCAACCGCAAAAAAAAAAAAAAAAAAGACTAGACTGACAATTATTCTTCCATTGTCTGTAAAAGGAAAATAAGATAACAGAAGGAAATGATAAAACAAACATATGCAAAATTTGCAGGACTTTCATAAAATGGAATGGCACTGAAGACAGCTTGAACAAACCTTTCATGAAGTCTAGGTTATCCCAAGCATGGGGAGGTAAGGTGAGTACAAAGTTGGATCGAAATCTTTAGATTCTTGAATTAATGATCATGCCTTCGTGACGTGAGCAAGTTGAGACCTGACGACCTGTGACTTTAAATTAAGCTCTTTTCAGAAGACAACATGTTCTTGTTTATATTTTGCAAGAGTATATTGATAGTTAGTACTATAATTCGTTATTATTACGATAATGCTACGACGCGGGCGAGCGTTCATCCAGACAGATCGCTCCAGCTCCCTCTGCGTGGGCCAAATGGCCATCGGCCTAACCGCCCACCCCACTTATTCCCTCCCTCTCTCTTACATGCGGACCCGAATACCAGCTCCCCTTCTCCTTCCTCCAGACGAGAAACATAGCTGCTGTCTGGTCGTACGAGAGCACGAGTGCTCTTCCTGCACTCCCAGCCCACACCGGCTCCCCGCCTCCCACCCCGACGAGCCGCCGCCGCTCCTCGCGGGCATCTCCTCTCCGACCTCAAGAGATCGGTGGCTCTTTCCGGCTGCCATGTGTGGCCAGGCGGCCAGGAGAGGGGGCTGTAGCTGGCCGAGCCCAAGCCAAGCGCAGGTGCAACTGCCCGTTGCCAGGCCATGCCACCATCCTCGGTCGTTGGCTGGTCGGAACCAATCGTTCCCGCTCTGCTCTACATCGTTCGGAAGAAGAACGATAGGGGTGAAAACGCATATTGAAAGCATATGTGTCAAGTGTTTCAGAGGTATGTTGCAAGTGTTTTATGTGGATGTTGCAAAAGTAGATTGGGATATTGCAATGGTTGTACACATATGTTGCAAACTTCTGTTCTCAATGTTTCATCTGTTTTTCCAGATGTATGTTGCAAGTATGTTTATTTGGATGTTGTATATGTTTCACACATATGTTACAAGTGTTTTATCTGGATGTTACGTATATTTTACAATGGTTTTCAAGTGTTTTACCGGTGTTTTGGCAAGTGCTTCAGATGCATGTTTCAAGTGTTTTATTTGTCTTCAGACATATGCTGCAAGTCTTGTATCTGGATGTTTCAAAAGTAGATCGGGTGTTGCATCTCTGTCCTCGCTTTCTGCTACCTCGCTTTGGTGTGTCCTCCCGATGCTAGCTGGGCAACCGCCACCCCATCCCTCTCTTCTCGATGTTGGTGACATTTGGGGCAGCGCGGGCTTCGCGTGGGCGCGCGAAACGGTGTGGAAAACAGACCGTAGGTGCGGGCGTCTGAACGTTCGGGCGCTAGCAAGCCCGTTGTTATTAGCATACATATGTAACTAAAGAGGTGTATTGTCTCTTAAGTCTCTGTATCTATATATACGCAAAGACGCGAAGATCACAAAAATCGAAGCTATAACGAAGAAATTATGAATTAAACAAGATTTCCTTTAGTAAAATAATAGATTAAATCTAACCTCAAATTTCAAAAGTTAAAAACATATTTAAGAATAGTATGAACATGTAGATTACACAACTATGAATCTAACGCAACTTCAACGGATCAAAACGGAGTTAAAATGAAGAAGTTATAGCTTAAATAAGACTAGTGGCAAAACTATAAATAAAGAAAACATATTTTGAATCTAATAGGAGGAAACTACGCTTTCAGAAAAAGAAAACGTATTCCAAGAATATGCTATGGACTGCGGGTTTCATTTGGATAAAACTAAGGGGCTCTTATGCAAAATTCCCAACCGAAGGGGTATTAGCCGATCTGAGCTGCTGAATCTAAAACGAACGGCTTAGATTAGATAGGAAGGGGAGGGAGTCGCCGTCGGCGCTGTGAACGGTGGCGCATGGCTGGAGAAGCAGAGGATCTCACCGGTGTTCAGCTATTTGCCGATTCTGGGCATCACTGGCCAAGGCAAGAGCACAGGGAGAGAGAGGGGCGCACGGCGAACTCGATGAGACCATCGAGGTGGCCCGACACGATACTGTGGTGACGCGGGTCTAAGCCGAGCGGCTTAGGTAGGTCCAGCGGCGGCGCTGCAATGACTAGGAGCGAGAGGGAGAGATAGCGTGGCACCACCCACTTGCTTCCCAGATGGCAAAGCTCGGCGAGCGGTCCCCGACGTCAGTGGAGCGACGGAATGGTGAGGCATGCACAACGACGGCGGTGGCTAGGGTTTGTGGAGTTGCGAGCTCGGGTGAAGGCGATGCGATGCTCTAGGGTTAGCATAGGGAGGCAGCGCGGGTTTAGGCTGCTATTTAAGAGGTGGAGAGGCGTGCGGGTCATGCCAAAACACCACGGAATTGGGGCAGCGGCGGACTCCGAGCCGGTAGCAGAGTCCCGGTCAGTCACGAGCTGGAGGTGGAAGACGACGCCGACATGTGGGCCCGGGCTGTCAGCGATAGAGCAAAGGAGAGGACGGCGTCCGCGTGGCTTGCTGGGCCGGCCTGCTAGTGCGACCCGCAGGAGAAGGGAAGCTGGGCCTGTGGAATTGGAGAGTGGAGCTGGGCCACACGGGAGGGAAAAGGCCGAGTGGATCATAAAGCTAGGGAAGGAGAGGGGAGGAAAAGAGTTCCTTTTTCTTTTTATTTCAAATGTTTTTCAAATCCATTTGAATCATTTTGGAGTTTCGTTTCAAACCACATAATACAAAATAATATGTAGTAGCATGTATGCACAAACATATAGCTAGACCTTATAGTTGATTTTAATTTTAACAAAAGTTATTATTTTTCTAAGTTTAAATGCTCACAAAATGCATAAATAAATTATTTTAAACTATTTTGAAAACATGCAAATTTTAGAGTGTTACAATTCTACCCCTTAAAATAAATCTCGTCCTCGAGATTCGCCTGATGCTTACTCAAAAAGTTGCGGATATGTTTTCCGCGGATCCTCTTCTCTTTCCCATGTAGCCTCATCCTTGGTATATCGATTCCATTGAACCTTACACATCTTTATAACTCGGCTCCTCGTAACCCTTTCTGCCGTCTCCAAAATCTTTACCGCGAACTCCTCATAGGTGAGATCTTCCTTAATAGTAAGCTCCTCTAACGGTATCTGCTCCTCAGGTACACGCAAACACTTCTTTAATTGAGACATATGGAACACATCATGCACACCTGACAAACTCTTAGACAATTCCAACTGATAAGCCACTTCACCACGTCTCTCTAGAATCTTAAAAGGCCTAATATACCTTGGTGCTAATTTTCCTTTCATATTGAACCTTCTCACACTTCTCATTGGTGATACTTTTAGGTAGACATAATCCCCTACCTCAAAGACCAATTCTCTTCTCCGAGTGTCAGCATAACTCTTGTGTTGAGACTGTGCCACTCTCAAGTTGTCTCTAATCATCCGTACTTGTTTCGCTGCATCTCTTAGAACATCTAATCCAAATACTTGTGTTTCTCCCGTTTGATTCCAAAATAACAGGGTTCTACACTTTCATCCATACAAAGCCTCGAAAGGTGCCATCTTGAGACTTTTTTGGTGACTATTGTTATATGAAAACTCCGTATAAGGCAAACTCTTGTCCCAACTTGTACCACACTTTCGTCCCAACATGTCTTCTAAAATCTGGTTCGTCCTCTCAGTTTGTCCATCCGTCTGAGGGTGATATGCTGTACTAAAATTCAACTTTGTTCCCAACGAAGTATGTACTTGTTGCCAAAAGTGAGATGTGAATTGAGTACCCCGATCAGACACGATTCTCTTAGGAACTCTATGCAGGCACATTATCTTCTCCATATATAAGTCAACCAACTTCGGTCCATTATAAGTAGTCTTGACCGGTATAAAGTGAGCAACTTTAGTTAACCGATCCACTATCACCCATATTAAATCATAACCCCTCTGAGTGCGTGGTAACCCAACAATAAAATCCATACCAACTTCTTCTCACTTCCACTCAGGTATGTTCATTGGTTGTAGCAACCCTATAGGTCTTTGATGTTTTGCTTTAACTCTTTGACATGTATCACATATAGGAACATATTCAGCAACATCCCTCTTCAGCACATACCACCAATACTTCTCTTTTAAGTCCAGGTACATCTTGGTACTCCCGGGATGTATAGAATAAGCAGACTTGTGTGCCTCACGTTGAATTGCCTCCCTTATAGCCTTGTCCTCAAGCACATATAGTCTTTTTCCAAACCATAGGGTTCTATTATCATCCATATGAAAACCTGGTGCCTTGCCAATCACTATGTTCTCTGCTATCTCCTTCAATTTCTTATCCTACAACTGACCCTTTCGTATTTCTTGCTCCAATGTGGGTTCTGTCACCAACTCCACTGCATTAGTGACAAAACCCAAGTTTAGTTGTTCAAATTTAGCACACAACTCACTTGACATAGGTGTCACTTGCACCTCATTGGCATAACTCTTCCTGCTAAGAGCATCGACAACAACGTTTGCCTTTCCCGGATGATAATGCACCTCTAAATCATAATCTTTAATCAGCTCCAACCATCGATGCTGTCTCAAGTTTAGATCTGATTGAGTGAAAATATAGTTCAAACTCTTATGATCAGTATACATATCACTCATATGTCCTACAAGATAGTGCCTCCATATCTTCAAAGCATGAACCACTATTGCTAACTCCAAGTCATGAGTATGATAATTTAGCTCATGCTTCCTAAACTGTTGGGATGCATAGGCCACCACTCTTCCTTCAGGCATAAGCACACATCCGAGACCTTGGCGAGACGCATCACAATAGATAGAGAAGTTCTTGCTCAAATCTAGCAAAACCAAAACTAGGATTGTAGTCAATCTCTTTTTCAACTCCTCAGAGTTAGACTGGCACTTCTCAGACCACACAAAGTTAGCATCTTCTCCAATAGAGCTGTCGTAGGCTTGGCAAGCTTAGAAAACCCTTCTGAACCTTCTATAGTATCCAGCCAATCGCAAGAAACTACGAATCTCCCCCACATCGGTTGGTGGATTCCAATTCAATACATCTCTACCTTGCTAGGATCTACTACTATTCCACCATTAAAGACAACATGGCCTAGGAAAGAAACTTCTTCAACCAAAACTCACACTTGCTTCGCTTAGCATACAACTTGTGTTCCTTGAACTTCTACAAGACCATCCTTAGATGTTCAGCATGCTCTTCTTTAGCCTTGGATAATACCAGTATATCATCAATGAATACCTCCACAAACTTATCCAGAAACTCCATGAACACTATGACAGAACCGCCCGAATTAGCACACTTTTGGAGGCGCTCATCTTCCACTAGACACTAAGCACCTCGAAAGTGAGCTACATCAGACCGTCCTGTCGAGCCCACCCAAGGGAGAACTCAAAACAATCCATGTTTTACCACCAGGATCCAATAATGAGTATGAGTTTATAATACTTAGTCCATTTCATACAACAAAGAGTTCTTGGAAATTATTTATTACAATACCAGAGTTCAGAGCACGATAATTAAAAAGCATAATTTAAAATGACATCTAGCAGAAATGATATACGGATCCGTCTGTGCCCACCAGAAGAATCCTCCACACAAGAGTTACTCCTCAAGCTGTAACTACAACAGGGGTAAATAAACCCTATGTACACTATGTACTCGCAAGACTTACCTGACTAGAGGGAATAATTTCTCGACTCCAAGGGGTATGATAGACAATATGTTTTGTTGTTTTCTTTTTGTTTGCGAAAAGCATTACTAGTAGTAAGTCCTTAAGTCAAGTTTTATTAGCAGTCATGGTTACTTCATTAGCTAACCATTCTAGGTAAGCAATTGTTCTACTTTCAAGCAAGGGTTGAGCAATCAGAACTAATTTACCATCTTTCATATTCCAGTTCTTACTACGGTGCTAGACCATAGCCAAGTCGTATCGTCTCACAGAAACGGTGATTCGCGAACCAATGTATCCCAACTAGGTACCCCAAAACACATGCCCTGTTTGTACCCAGGCACAAACAAGACCAACCCATTCCACTCCTATCATGGGGTCCAGGCCCCCGTCCAAACTTGGACTCCAAGCCCCCACACTTGAGACCCCATCTCAGTATGGTGCTTAGACCTCCACCTTTCCCCGCCTCCAATCAGTCGGTCCAAAAAGAGCCGGAACCCACGACAAGAGCGTTACGAGCCTTCCTGCTCCCATAAGCAAGTATGTGCTCAGGATAATAAGTCTGTGACCTGACTACCATCCATAGCAACGGACGGTCCCCAATCGACATGGACACGGAAAATAGTGTAACCAAGCTAAGCCCCCTGGCCGTGGGACACAACTCGTCACACCCACCATAACCCATACCATATCCCTGCCCGGACTCCATTTTTCTTTCATCATTTTTATCATGAGAGTAATTATAATAATCACCTATTATGAGTAACGACAGGTTACTCAGCTACCAAAAACCTAAGCATAGCAGCTACTCGAACCTATACTAGTAGGACTCATAGGACAGTTATTAAAGATTTAATGTAGATTTAAGCAAGGAACATTTAACTACCCTAATGTTTAGTCTAGTGTAAGGCTACAAAAATTACAGTGAGCACATAATAATACAATGAAGCTACTGTAAAAATTTTAGGATCAAAGCTATCACCAATTTACCACAAAAATTCATACAATAATTAACTTAACAATATTAAACAATTTCAAATGATTTAATAGCTCTCTGCATCAACACAGATATGTATGAACCAACTACACTAACAAATAGACAATAATTTATGGAACCTAACAAAATTAGTTTCATGATTTTTAGACAACTATACGATTTTATATTAATTAAACAAAACTGGCTCACAATTAAAATAAAAATCTATTTCTAATTCTTTACGAAAAAGAGGAAGCGAACTAGCCCAGCGTGGCCCAACGCCGACGCGGCCCACGCGTGGAAGCGGCCCATGGCGGGGGAGCCCGCGCACGCTGGCGTTTTTACAAAAGAGACCTCATACTTGCTCCAAACTATGTCACTATCTTTTCACTATTTGTTTCTCTCTCTGACCTTTGCACTTAACCCCCTAGTTTTTTCTTAATTCTTCTGCGCACACCCCTGAGGAAGGGCGAGCGTCGATGTGGCGAGCACTGGCTTTGGCCGGCCACGTTGGCCATCTAGGGTTCATGCGGACCTACCTAAAGGGTCAACCGCCATCTACGACCTAAGCGCCTACACTAAGCGGCGGTGAGGGGCAGCAGGACACTAGAGCGGGTGGCAGCGGTGCGCGGCCGTCCACGGCGGCGGTGCAGCCGTTTCGGTGCACTAGGGCTGCTATAGGCCTAACCAACTAGCGAGTGAGCATCAGGAGCTTACCAAGGACCTGGTCGAGGTGATGGTTCGGTCGGAGACTACCTGAGCCAAGCTAGCCATGTGCGCGCGGCAAGCTCGACAACGAGCCGTGGTGAGACGGCCACGCCAGCGGCATTGGGACAACGGTAGAGGTACAACTAATGAGCGTAGGATGAAGAGGGAGTCAAGGTGAGGCTAGTGGTGCAACTGGTTGAGCACGAACGGCTACTAGGAAGGGTTGCCACCACGCCGGCTGAATGTGGTCTTAACGGCTTGGCGTCGGGGAAACTCCAAAATTGGAGCTCGGTCGAGCACAATTTAAGGCGGGGTGGGGTCGGTTAGCAAGATGACTTAATGGCAGAGCCAGGGACGTGATGAATCGGGCAATGGTGACTCAACCATGCCGAATTTGATGGCACATCTCGGCGGCCATGGTAGTAGAGAAGAAAGGGGGAGGTAGGTCTAGCTCGGCTCATCCTCACCTTGGCGGGACACAACTGGCAGCTAGCGAAATGGCACACGTGCGCATGCTATAGGCTAATGTGGTTAGAGGGAATGTGCACATGTGTCCCTAGCCGAGACCAAGCCAAGTGCGGCACATCGCCATAATGGCGAGAAGGTGGCGCAGGGCAGCAAAGGCTAGCCCACGTGCATGGTAGCGAGATGTAGTGGTAGCAGCCACAACGCGGTAGTGCGAAGTAGGGAGGGCAGCAGCATGCAGGGCAACAACGGCAGTGGGTAGAGCAGCGGTGGCCTATGGGGCACCGTGGCCCGTGGCTGGCCGGCAGCAGGCGCTGCGGCCGGAGCGACCAAGCCACAACTAGGCCACGGCTAGGCCAGGTCAGCCTCGGCTGGCCAACGTGCAATAGTGAGGGCATGTAGGGCTCGGTTGCATGGCGATGTAGAGTAGCCACGCGTGGTGACCACACGCGCATGCTAGTCAGCCAGTGACTTTGTGCATGCACAAATTTTAAAGCATTCGTAAAAACTAAACTATCGGAGTTGAAGCTAAACCACCTTCACTATGCTAAAGAGGGCATATCAGGCTACCCATAAAGGCTAGAACATGGTACCAAGTCTTAGCTAGATTGCTTAGAATTAATTCATGAATTTGGTGTTGTCAAACTTGTATTTAGACTTAGTAACTTCTCAAGTTTGGCTGATTTTAAATTCCAAGTTCCATTTCCAAGCCATTGGAAATACTATCTAGCAATATTATTTTTCTACAGCAAGAGTTGCATTGTCATCTACAAAGTTTGTGCTTCAAACTTTATTAAGGTGTCACACACATGTTCTATAATGTTTTTGCTCAATAAAAATTGGTTTTCAACCCTACTTGATACAACATGAGCTTTGAATCAATTTTCATTTAACCTTTTTATTGGTCATTTTAGGTTACAAGAAATTTATCTACACACTTTATCGCATGCTTTATCACATAAACATGATGCTCATGACATGGTTTAGTAGTTTGTTTAGGGCGTAACACCGAGGGTGTTACAAACACCTTATTTATCAAGTACATAAAGTATGCAGGAGCATTGGTCAAACCAAAGGACATAACGATGTACTCATACAAGCCATAGCGTGTAGTAAAAGCTGTCTTGGGTATGTTAGTTGCATGAATTTTCAATTGATGATAACTAGAATGAAGATCAATCTTTGAGAACACACAAGCACCTCTTAACTGATCAAATAAATCATCAATCCTAGGCAGCGAATACTTGTTCTTGATAGTGACCTCATTGAGTGATCGATAATCAACACACATCCTCTGGGTACCATCCTTTTTGTTAATAAATATAACCGGTGCTCCCCAAGGTGAAGAACTAGGACGAATGAAACCTTTTTCCTACAACTCCTTTATTTGTTTCTTAAGTTCCTCTAATTCATTAACCCCCATTCTATACGGACGTTTAGCTATATGCACAGTTCCAGGTAATAATTCAATAATAAACTCAATGTCGCGATTAGGTGGCATACCTGACAAGTCATTGGGGAACACGTCCGAGAAATCATCCACAACTGGGTCCTCCTTGTGGATGCTATCATCAAGCTGGTTCACTATGGCGGTCAACTACTTTTACACTTCAACCTCAACACTGATTCTGTCTCCTTTAGGCGTGGTCACAACTACTTTTTCGTGACACTAAATCACTGCCTAGTTTTTCTTCATCCAATCCATACCTAGAATCACATCAATGCCAGATGTTCTTAACATAATGGGGCTCACTTTAAACTCTACCCCTCTTAAAGTTAGACTAGTTTGGAGGCAACGATAAGAAGCTTGCATACTTCCTCCTAGTGAGTTTACTAGCATAGGATCTTTCATGGTACATAAGGGTATGCTATGCATTCTAACAAATGCTTGTGCTATGAAAGAATGCGAAGCTCTCGAATCAAAAAGAACAGTGGCAAGAGTGGAATTAACATCGAACGTACTGAGCATGACTTCTGGTTCCGTAAGCGATGTCTCTATAGACACATGATTCACCCTTCCAGTGTTGGGTGTTGGCTTCTGAGGCGTTCCTTTCTGATTACTGTGCTGACCCTGAGGTGTTGGCTAATTTTGCTTCCTAGGACAATGGTTAGCATAATGCCTAGCTTCTCCATAGCGATAACATACATTGGGGGTGCTAGGTGCACTGCTCTTCATAGGAGTATTGTTGGCATTCCCTTGGCGTGTCGCCTGATTGCCATTCTGCTGCTGGGGGCATTGATTGCCATGCTGCTGCTGGTACTGCGGATGCTACTGGTTCGGGTTGTGATTCCATTGATTAGGTGGCCCCTGGTATCTCTGCTGGAAGCCTTGTTGAGACTTGGTACGCGAATGAGTATTACTTCTAGAGGCCTATCCCTGAAGCCTCCTCTTCTTAGCCTCCATCTCCTCATGCTTATTGTCAATCACAATAGCGCGGTTCACAAGCATCTGGAAATTGGGGTATGTATTGGACATAAGTTGGAGTTGGAGACCATCATACAAACCCTTAAGAAAGCAATGCTGCTTATTAGCATCATCAGCCACCTCATTTGGAGCATAACGTGATAACTGAGCAAATTTGTCACGATACTCGGCTATAGACATAGACCCCTGCTTCAAAGCTCTGAATTCCTCCTGCTTCAGCTCTATCAATCCTTCAGGTATGTGGTAGGATCTAAAATTCTCTCTAAATTCCTACCAGGTGATAGCAGGAACATTATTGGGACGTCTATACTCAAATGCCTCTCACCAGTCCTGAACTTCTCCCTGAAGTTATCCTGACGCGTACAACACCTTCTGCTGGTCATCGCACTGCGCTATGTTGAGTTGATTTTCCACTACGCGAAGCCAATCATCTGCTTCTAGTGGATCAGTAGCATGAGAAAACCTTGGGGGATGGCCCTTCAAGAATTCACCATGCTTGTCACGCGGTGCCCCACCAATTGGATGATTCTACTGATTCTGCACCAGAGCTTGCATAAGCTGTCTGCATTGCCAAGAGCTGCTCAATAGTAGGCGGCGGTGGATTTGGGGGAACACCTCTGTGACCCCTGCCTCTTCCTCTTGTGGCCATCTGTCATCCAACACAAATACCCAAAATTTAGAGATTTCCAAGTTATAGACACTTATAGAAATAGAGAATATATTCTGAAAATTTTCTGGACGAGTTCCAACATCAGTAGCTCGGTAAAACAGTCATATCTCGAGCTTTAGATATCCAAAAGAGGCATTCTTTATATGGTTGGAAATCTTAAGAAGTTGTCTACAACTTTTATTTAGATCACATGCCCAGATTCTGTCTTTATGTTAATAAAAAATAGGATACAACTGAAACTGTTCCAGATTATAGACTGCACAGAAACTTCAAATTGAAACTACTATATCTCTTGAACCAGATCAGATAAAAGGGTGATTCTAGTGTAATTTGAAAGAAATGTTATTCTCATAAAAATTTCATAACTTTTGGTCAATCGGATTTAAATGGGCATTGAGATAAAGGCAGACTGCTCTAAAAAACAGAACCGAGAGAACAAGATAAACCAAACCAAACTATTTTTTCATTAAACTTAAACTTAATATTCTTAAGTATGGAACTTGCGGACAAACCCATAAAGTTCTAGCACTCATTAAAAAATCCAACACACACATAAATATAATAATAAATCAACTAGACACACCAAGTTCACACCACATGACTAGGCTTGACTTGATTCAACTTGACCTACGCTACTAATGTCATATTACATACAAAGGAATTCCAACACCAATTGGTGATATTTATGGGGAAGCTCCTCATAAATTGTTGGTAGGTTGAGGCAAACCCTTTGATCATCTATCACTCGTTGGCACCTCTTAAGAGACTTCCCTTGTGTCTTCAACTGATCTTCCAGCTACCGATTCTTCTCTACTAACTCACAGGCAAAGTTTACCACCACTTAAGTAGTTGGATCCATGCTTTCAGGGTCCATTATTGCCCATTCCAATTCAGAGTGGTGGTGAGGGAGGAATCTATATTAGTCGTCCTTCATATCATCAAAGCGGCAGCCACGGAGACCCATGCAAGCTTAAGAGGCTGCATCTTCTATGCTATCTTCTATGGTGGCACAATGAGCCAAATGGTTATAGTTCGAGTCCAGCTGATATGCTTCCTTCTGTTCATCCCCGATGTAGATACACACCCTAGTCTACCAATAAGTGTCCTCTAGGGTGTGACAGAACCGTCCAATTTATAAGAGCACAAGTACAATGGCAGCCGAGGAGCGGTCACACTTTCATACTTGAGCCCATATAAACCCGGTAGTCCATCGAGTACCACGAAGGGTCTTGATTCATCACCAACATACAACCAAGATCATACATGATTCAACATACATGCCACATGTTACATAGAGTTCACAAATACATTGCCATACATCAGAGTGCAATTGATGTTATTACAAACCAAGTTCAAATAAAGTAGTAGCAGAAGCAAACTAGTTGTTAAAACAACACCTCACACCATGGTTCAAATACTTGCCACTCTGTGATCACAACCCACAAAAGCATCATAGCTTGGATATATAAATGGAAGCGCCTTGCCCGAGCCTACTCCTTGTCTACCACGGGATAGAAGCAGTTCTTATAGTAGCCATGATAAACTGTGTTATCTGCAACAAGTGGGAAATAAACGCTAAGTACAATAAGGTACTCAGCTAGACTTACCCATCATAAACCAAAAATAAAGTGACTCCAAGGATCGTGCAAGGCTTTATAAGTGGAGCTAGCTTCACAACATTTTGCATAAAAAGCCACTAATTCAGCTATAAATTTTATAATTTGGTTATCAAGTTAATTATAGCTATTCATCTCTAGATTAGCAACTAACCTATGCCAAACATGTGGTATATCCATAGTGATAGAACAATAGTAACCATAGCAAATTATTATATCATTCTCAGAACCATTCCACTTGCCATTATCACTACGATAGAAGGAAGCTCAGTCAAGTTTCTCACTATCTGGGAGAGATGGCGATTCGAATCGATTGCAACCAGCTGGGCAGTATTCCTAACACAAACCTGGTTCTACCAGCCATGGTAGCGTTAGGTCACCTTTGGTACAACTCAGGTCCAATTTGCGGGTTCGATCAGCGTCGCACCCTTAGGGACACTACCGAATGCCAGGTCAATCAGGACTCTAACCTGCCCTTGGCCTCACACTGGCTCCCTGCACATCCTTACTACCTATAGTGTGCGTAGTTTGATAGAACGAGGCCCAACCTTAGTTGAGCTACTTGGCTTTGTGGTCGGAATGAGTTATCTGGCCAGCTAAGTGAGAGGCATACGTTCAAAATGACCGAGGACCAACAAAGATGCAGTCCTTAATCGGCGTAGATGGAATCACACGAGTCAACCTACAACATAGACTCCATCCGGCCTTGATTTACAACCTCCCATGGTTCTTTTACATGATAGCAAATATAGCCAACCGTGGTTCATTGTCCACCTATATCTCGCAGGTGATAGGAAATCACCCGACTTCTACCGAGCTAAGCATTGCTAAGCAGTTATTCGATCATAGACCTACATAGGATTCAAGGTATATTTCTAAACAAGGTAGTTGTATGCATCAAGTGTTTCCAATCAACTCCTATAACCTAATGCATTAAACATAAAGGACTCAAGTGATATTTTATAAAACATAGGAGGTTTATAATGCTCCGAGCTTGCCTTTCAGGAAAGAAGTGGGTCGGTGGTCAGGGCACACTAAAAGTTCCTTAGTATCTGGCTCCTCACCTTTGGGAGCTGCAAGTTGTGGTGTCTCCTAATTCTCCTCCACCTCTTCTTCGAATTCCAGTAGGGTTACTCCTTCGGGCGATCCTATATGTATGAGTACGAAATAAGATATCATGGATGCATAGATAATGACATGGATGATATGATATGATAAAATGCATACTCATAAGTGTCATTTATAGTAATGTATTAAAGAGATAACACGATAAATTTTCTTTTACTGAATAGGTGCATATCTCCTCTCTAGTAATTAAACAAATAATTATTTAAACATTTTCTGGGCTGCAAGACATCAGCCACTTATTTTGACCATAACTGGAGTTATACACACCCAAACAATATGGTTGTGGACTTTGTGGAAACCTTATCAAATTTCTTCCAACTTTCTTTTAATCATCTTAAGATGATTCAGTAGCTATTTAGGTCAAACAATTCAATCTTTCAGATCTGTTCAGAGGACAAGCAAATCTAACAGCAGACTTCTAACAGCTATAAATCTTAAACCATTTAGCCTATAGCTATTAAAATTTAGGACAAGCAAGATGAGTAAGTTGCCTACAACTTTGTTATTAACAAGTTTAACAGGAAAAGTCACTATCATCATGAATTTGTCAACACAACAGAATCTACTCCTGCAGCCATCTAGTTGAATTATAAAGCAATGATTAAGTAGCTGCCTATAACCAATCAATTCTAAGCACAACTACTAATATCAACATATCATATACATCACGAGCACCATAGAAAACATCATGGTTAAGCCCAAATAATTTACTTATGTGCATTTATTAATTTCCATATATAATAAGGTGATTTAAATGATAAATATTTCTAGTGCTCAATAAATTCTTAGAAAATTACAGTAGCCTACATCTGACCCAATAGTCTACTATACAAATTGCATGCCATTTGGATAAGTATAGCAATCTCTACAAAAATGACAAGTTGCATAGGCTTATTTTAGCAAAAAATAGTTTAACCTAGTGAAAAGTGCCAAACAACATATTTCATATTTTTCTTACTGTCATCCTAGCATAAGAACACTATGTAAAAATTTGCATGATCATAAGTTATGTATTTTTACCCCATTTATTTTCACTAGAAACTAGCAATTATTTAAGATTAAATAGGAGCACCATATTCCAAGTATGCCTACTATAGGTTTAGTATTTTTCCTAGCTAGAGCTTGTGAACACAAGACCAGCAAAATAGGAATCACAATTTTTTCACTTCCCTAGCTCAAGATATGTATTTTACAAGATAGAAACTATTTCAAAAGCACTTAACTAGTTCAATTTAATTCTCCCTGAAAAATATCCTAAACAGTAGGTTTCATATTTTTAACAAATAATACACTTCATGATGAACCCAAAAAAATTTGGTTCACCCAAATTGGACACACTTAGCTCAAGATATAAATTTTTGAAATTTGCTACAAAATCTAGAATAATAAATAAAGAAAATCTAATTTCAAATCGAGCTTAGCTGCTAGGTGCACCCGGTCCAGTGAACCCACTGCGACTGACAGCGGGCGCCCGTAGTCAACGGGACCCACACGTCAGCGACACAGGAGCAGAGCGCGGTGTTTGACCGGCCATATCTCGTCGGCGGTGAGGTCTTCACCATCGTGTTCCCCACCCCTGCGTGCACCCGTTGGTACCCTTGGTTAGCTCGGCGGATCACCTGGGCGACCTCACCGGCGAGCATGGCGGCTCGGCGGCGATGTGCGGTGGTGGAGTTGCCGTCTTCGGTGGAGACGTGACCCAGCAAGCACGGCTATGGCTTCTACGAACCTTAGCGGAGCTCTACAGTGCGGATCGAGCCATGGTGAAGCGGCGGTGAGCTCTGGCCACGTGCATGGCGGTACAACAGCGTGAGTACGGTGATGGTGAGGTCACCGTTCTGACGAGATGGCGGTCGGTGATGGGTCTCCGTCTTCGGGGATGGTACTAGAGTTCATGGCATTGCGGAAACACACGCTAGAGGGGAACGATGGGGTCTAGCTAGGTTCGGCCGCAGTGAGCGCATGCTTGCGGCCATGGCGGACGCACACGGCGATGGCGCGTGTTCCCATGCGGTGGCTGCGATAGCAGTTAAGCCGACTGTGGTCATAGCATCTATGACCTACGACGACACGCAACCAAGGGTGAGGGAGGTAGGAGAGGCACTGGTGGTGCCTGGCCACCAGCGAGTCCATGCTCGGTGGCGCACCGCGACCATGGTGGCGATGGTGGCACGGCAATGTGGCCTCACCTGTGCTTGTCTAGTGGCACTAGCTGCTCGAGGAGGTGGAGTAGATCATGATAGAGCTATGTACGAGGTGGATTGGGTGATGGTGCGGCGGTGGTGACACGCTTGGCTGTCGACGATGCGGCGGCGGCGGCGCTGCGCTTTGCTCTGCTCTAGAGCCATGCGCGAGCGAGATGGAGAGGGTGAGAGAGTGAATGAATGCGTGAGAGCGAGGGCGATCGAGTGCTTGCCTTTGTGGAGCGGCAGGGTGGGCAGGCGCCAGTGTACGGCTACCACACGACGCTCGCGGCAAGGCCGGTTTTAGTTCGGATGAAACCGCCTAAAACTCGATTTTCTCTCCACCAAAACTCCTAATCCGTGCAGCGTTTTGGTAAACCAATTTCACCATTTTGTAGAGCTACATGAGTACTACAAGTTTGCTTAAGGAAGTTTTGTCTAATTCCCAATGGTTTGCAAACTAAAAATCACCAAAGGTAGCTACAAGGAAACTAGAAATCAGCTTGAGACAGACAAATTTTTGAGTTTCAAAACAGCATTAAGTTGATTCTTGTGAGCCCTATTTGACCATGTTAGGCACTAAATTAGCTCATGAACCCAAAACAAAGTTTGTTACCCATGTCAAGAGCTACAACTTTTATTAAGGGTCCACTGCCATGCAAACACTCTAGGCTATAGTTCAACTTTAGTCAAAGTAGGATCATGAAAAATGACATTATGAGTAAACTAGGACTTAGAAGCAAAATTGGCCCATATCATGAATACAAACATTGTTCCATTTACCATCCTAGACATGTATAAGGTGTTTTTGTGACCTCACAACCATCTCTTGCATTGGTCACACATGATCACAAGCATATGCATGTATATAATCAACATCATATGTGATAATATGTAAAGAATAAGATGAAATTCCATATGCTCATGCTCATGAATGCTTGGATGATGCTTGTGCTTATGAAATGCAAGTGCCAAATGCAATGCTTAACACTAGGGTGTTACAGCCCCTCCCCCTTATAGAAATCTCGTCCTGAGATTTGAAAGACCTATCATTTTTCATAAAAGGTGGGATAAACCTCACATAAATAATCCTCCCGTTCCCACGTGGCATCTTGTTCACTATGGTTATTCCACACCACTTTGTAGAACTTAATGACCCTGCTCCAGGTCACTCTTTCCATTTCTTCCAACACTTGGGTTGATTTTTCTTCATAAGTCAAATCTGATTGGATCTTAATATTGGTGGGTTCAATGGCTTCATCAGGTATGGATGGCACTTTTTAAGTTGAGAAACATGAAAGACATTGAATATGCCTCTCATCTTTGGAGGTAACTAGAGCTTGTAAGCTACCCTTCCACTTTGCTCGATGATCTTGTATGGGCCTACAAATCTAGGTGCTAGTTTGCTTTTCACCCCAAACCGTTGCACCTTTTTCATGGGTGATACCTTGAGGTATACTTAGTCACCTACCTCAAATTTGATAGGCCTTCTTCTCTTGTCAGCATAACTCTTTTGCCTAGACTGAGTGACTTTCATATGTTGTTGGATAATACACACTTGCTCTTCGGCTTCTGTGACAAAATCAATGCCATAGTAGGCTCAACCCAATTCAAAGGAGTTCTACATTTTCGACCGTACAAAGCCTTAAAAGGAGCCATCTTGATGCTCTCTTGATAACTGTTGTTGTAGGAAAACTCAGCTAAAGGTAGCCATTTTTCCCATGAACCCTTGGAAGATATCACACATGCTCTAAACATATCTTCTAAGATTTGATTTACTCGCTCAGTTTGCGCAGAGGTTTGAGGGTGATATGCTGAGCTTCGAACGAGGTTGGTACCTAATTGCTTGTGCAAGTGCTCCCAAAACTGAGTAGTGAATTGAGATCCCCTATCTGACACAATTGTTCTTGGTACCCCATGCAAGCGTACTATCTTAGCTATCTATATTTCTACATACTGATGCGGTCGATAGTTGGTTCTTACGGGAATGAAGTGCGCGGACTTGGTCAGACGGTCTACAATTACCCATATCGAGTAAAAACCCTTTTGAGTGGGTGGGAGTCCAACAATGAATCCATGTTGATCTCCTCCCACTTCCATCCTAGAACAGACAAAGGTTGGAGCAATCCGGCAGGCTTCAAATGATCAGCTTTGACTCTACTACAATTATCACACCTAGCGACATAGGTGGCGATCTCTTTCTTCATCTTGGTCCACCAAAAACAGGTTTTCAAATCTTGATACATTTTGCTACTACCCAGATGGATGAACAACTTGGATGAATGAGCTTCATTTAGGATTTGATTTCTAAGTTCACGGTCCTTCGGTACCACAAGTCGGTCCTTGAACCATAGCACACCTCTTTCATCTAACCTAAAATGTTTGGTTTCCTGTTCTTTCATCTTTCTCTTGATGTGAAACATACCTACATCTGTCTTCTGTAGTTCTATGATTTTGCTCTCAAGTGAACAACTGACAGTGATGTTGTATAGCACAACAGTATGCAATAGATTAAACCCATCTTCCAACAAGGCTTCTAAGGTGTTACAATGAGATTTACGACTAAGTGCAGCTGCTACAACATTGGCTTTTCTCGGATGATAGTGCACTTCCAAATTATAGTCCTTAATCAGCTCTAACCATCTATACTGTCTCATGTTCAGCTCTAGTTGAGTGAAGATATACTTGAGACTTTTGTGGTAGTGTATATGTGACATACGTTTCCCAACAAGTAATGTCTCCATATCTTCAATGCATGAACAATTGCGGCAAGTTCTAAATGATGTGTAGGGTTGTTGACTTCATGCCTTCTCAACTGCCTAGAAGCATATGCAATAACTCGACCTTCTTGCATAAGCACACACCCTAAACCTGTACCCGGTTCATCACAAAACACATCAAAAGGCTTTTCAACGTCGGGTTGTGCCCGAACAGGAGAAGTGGTTAGCAAGGTTAGCATAGTGTGAAAAGCAGCCTCTAAAGTAATCTAGTCATGGGCTTAGCTATCTTGGAAAAATTTGGAATGAAACATCAATAATAACCTGCTAGCCCTAGAAAACTTTGAACTTCATGAACCAAAGTCGGGGCCTTCCAATCCATGACCTCTTGAACTTTAGATGGATCTACAGAAATTCCATTTTCTGACAGTACATTACCTAAGAAAGGTACTTTCCATAGCCAGAATTCACACTTGCTAAACTTTGCATACAATTTATGCTCTCTCAGCCTAGACAAGACAACTCTTAGATGCTCTGCATGATCTGCCTCATTCTTAGAGTAAATCAGGATATCATCGATAAACACGACCACAAACTTGTCAAGCTCAGGCATGAACACCGAATTCATTAGATACATGAAATAGCTAGGAGCATTTGTTAGTCCAAAAGACATGACCAAATACTCATACAAGTCGTATCTAGTGGAGAAAGTTGTCTTAGGTATATCCTCTGGCCTGATCTTAATCTGGTGGTAACCTAATCTCAAATCGATCTTAGAGAATACTTTTGCCCTTGCCAATTCATCAAACAAAATATCAATACGAGGCAAATGGTACTTGTTCTTAATGGTTACGACATTAAGCGGCCTATAGTCCACACACATCCATAAAATTTGTCACTTTTTCTTCACAAACAAGGCTGGAGAACCCTAGGGAGATGAACTATGTCGAATGAGACCTTTGTCCAAAAGTTCTTGTAGTTGAATTTTAAGTTCTGCTAACTCATTGGGTGGCATCATATAGGGTCTTCTTGAGATAGGTGCTATACCTGGCACTAACTCAATTCTAAATTCCACATCCCTATCAGGCGGCAAACCAAGCAACTCATCTGGAAATACATCTAGAAACTCACAAACTATAGGAATATCACAGAGAGTAGTGGTTTGATGGCACAAGACAAGTTTTGAAGATCAAAACTTCTGGGAAGTAGCACTAGGAAAGCACCATCCCCTTTTGGTTCCCTCAACATAATGGTTCAAGTGGATGTGTCGATAAGAACTATGTGCCCACTTATCCATTTCATTCCCAAAATCACATCTATGGCTAATCCTGGCAATACTATGAGATCCATGGTATACTCCCTCTCTTGGATGGAGATAAGCTCATCTCTAACTATTTGGTTTGTAGAGATAGTAGCCCCAGCTAAAGTTATACTATAACCACCCTTGTCTACCTCAATTATCTTCTAATCATGCTTAGATGCAAATGTTTGGCTCATAAATGAATGCGAGGCTCCAGAATCAAATAAAACAATTGCAGGGTGTTTGTTAACAAGAAACATACCAGCGGTCACAACTTCCCCTACGGGAATCTCATCCATGGCTATATAGTGCACATACCCAGGACGTGCCTTAGGATTGGCTTGCTTCTGATTACCCTGGTTTGGATTTCCATTCCTCTTGGGATAGGGGCATTTCTTGGCCTAGTGGCCCGTCTAATTGCAATTGAAGCACGACTGGTTACTTCTTGGCCCTACTAAGCTTCCTTGGCCTGCGTTACCCTTGGGCAGGGCAATGATGAATGCCTTGCGAAACACCTTCTGAGGTTGGCTAGCCTGGGCTTTCTGCTGAGGAGGCCTAAACTTAGGTGTTGGAGGACGGAACTGTGGCCTAGCTGCCATAGATGCTTTGGACTGAGATGATCCTGAGGCACCTACGTCAGCTGCTCGCTTGCGATAATTTGCTGTCGCATGTAGGTTGTTCTAGTTTTCTTGGGTTAGGGCATCACTAACGAACTCATTATATGTAGCACATTTAGCATTGGCCATTGTTTTCATCAACTTAGTGCCAAGGCCTCTCTTGAAGCTTTCTATTTTCTTCTCTTCTGTATTCACAAACTCTGGGGCATATCTGGATAAGTTGTTGAATGCATGCATATACTCTATCAGGGTCTTTGTCCCTTTTGTGAGCTTCATAAACTCAGCGGCCTTCATCCACATCAACCCCGAGGGAATATGATGCCCCCTAAATGCTGCCTTGAATTGCTCCCAGGTAACATTTGCTCCAGCAGGTAAGGCAGATAAATAATGAGTCCACCAGATACCTATAGGCCCCTATAGTTGATGCGATGCATACTCGACCTTCATCATTTTGGTGACCCTCAATACATGGAACTTCTGTTCCATAGTGTTCAACCAATCATCAGCCTGGAGCAGTTCTTCTGCCTCTTTAAAGATAGGAGGCTTGGTCTCTAGAAAGTCCTTGAATGTACTGTATTGATTTGGCTCTGTCCCCTGATTCTACTAGCAGGTACGGGCTGTGTTCTGCGCAATGAGGTGTAGTGTTTCTTCCGTTGTTCGCTGGCTTCCCAAGAATTGAGCAAAAAAATCATTCGTAGAGGGTGGCGGTGGTGGTGGTAGCTTGTCATCATTGCCACCCTGACTGGTGCCAGCCTCTGTGCGAGTGCGAGTCATCTACAAAATTGCATCAATAAGTGATTATTGGATGATGTCATGAATTGCAGAAGAATGTGTAATCATGCCAAACTAAATTTACTAGAGTGAATTTAAATTCATACAATAAAATAGATTCACAATTATTCATTCTCACAACATAACATCACCAATTTGATCACTTATCATGCCCGCAACGCATTAACATACATGTCATATTTTTACCAGTAAAATGAAACTGGAATTTCATTAAAGTTTGTACCACAGTGGACCAACATGCAAGGTTCCAATATTACATCAACAATACATTCGAAGATCGAAACTTAAGCTATGTGTCCATTACGTAAGATAGTAGAGGATAACATCTAACGCACCAAACTAGTCACTAAAGCTACTCTACACGGCAGCATGGCCACTATTGAGGTCAGATAGAGCCTCGCCCTCATCCACGGGCACCACTTCTTCCTCCTCCCAACCATCATCTTCAACAAACATTTCCAGATCTTCTTCCTCCTCATCAAGGATCAGGTGCTGTTGGTTGTTCAGAAAATGCACCTCATGCTGAAGATCAACCACCATGTTCTAGGTATGAGCAAGCTAATGGCCCAAATCCCACTCAATGCGCGCCTCAGCTTCGACTCTATCACATGTTGCTTCTGCTAGGGCTACACGATTGTTGGCTAAGATCCACTGGGGCATAGCAATGAAGGCCTTGACGCGAGTGGCCTCTAGCTACTCCTGTAGTCCTAGCAGCATAGCCTGATCATCAGCTCTTGCTGCTTGAGCGGCATCTCTCTGCTGGTCGACAAATTCCATCTGAGTCTAGAGGGCTCCGAATGCGGTATAAGCTTCATTGGTGTCCCAACGAGCCTCCCTAGCCACCTTCTTGTGCTTGCGCACACACTTCCTCAGCTTCCGTTGTGCAGCTTCAGCTCTCATGAGCCTATCCATACAAGTGGTATAGGACTCCTGCCAAAAGTCCCGGGTGTCCTAACGAGCATAAAACATCTTCATCACGACGAACATAGCACTCATAGCAGGACTAGAACTCTTTGCCTGCTTATCCCGGTCTTGGATCAACGCATTGCAGTTATGTTGTGCCCAAACTGTTGTAGACAGATCCACTTGAGTAAAAGTATCAGCTGCACTACCGGACAACTCATCCCCATGCTGCTGACAAATGTGGCTCAACACCTCAAAAGCAACTACTTGGCACCTTCCCAAGGAGTTCTTCCCTCATAATCCGCCTTCCACTCCTACCATAGGGGTGCTTGTGTATGAGCAGGTATGGTTAGCTGTACCTCATATCATGGCTGTCCTTCCATATATCCCTCATTCCAGAAGTGGGGCGGTTTGGTATACCCCACAAAGTGCAATACCCTCCAGAGCAGGGCAGGGGTACTGAAGATCTCTAGGAAAGTCTCACTCCTAGCCGATGATACCATCTGTACCAACAAAATATGGTGCAACTCTTTGTAAGAACAACGTTATAATAAAAAAGAGTTACTTAATGGAATAAGAAACTTATAAGGGGAGGAACAATGCAAGTATGTAATGAATGATTTATCAAGATGCATGCACATTCCATACGTCCTCACAACAACAACAACAACAACATAGCCTTTTGGTCCCAAGCAAGTTGGGGTAGGCTAGAGTTGAAACCCACCAAGAGCCCCAAGTCACAGTTTAGGCACTTCAATAGCTGCTTTCCAAGTACTCCTATTCAAACATAGATCTCTAGGTATATCCCAAGATTTCAAATCTCTTTTTATTGCCTCCCCCCATGTCAATTTCAGTCTTCCTCTACCTCTCCACATATTATTAGCTTGGCTTAGAACTCCATAATGCACTGGTGCCTCTGGAGGTCTCCTTTGGACATGGCCAAACCACCTCAACCGATGTTGGACAAGCTTTTCTTCAATTGGTGCTACCTCTAGGCGATCACATATATCATCATTCCAAACTCGGTCCACAACTTCTAGCGACATATACGGTGGCATATATACATTCTCTCATAAATAACATAACTAGTCGGGCTACACATTTCGTTGTTAGCATACCTGCACAAGAGTTTCATTTTAGCCCAACCCCATAATTATATAAATACAGAAATGAAAATCTGGGCTCTTTGTTGAATACTAAATACTTCCATATATATATATACTTATATATATACTTCCATATCAAAGCTACCCGAAAGTAAATACGTCCCATACACACATATAAATATGCATATATAGCCGTATCAAAGCTAACCCACAATTAAATACCTTAGTATATATATATAAGACATATATATACTTTAGTATCAAAGCTACCTCTCCCCTTATACCGCACGCTCACATCTTGCGGTCATGCCACTCATCATCTTACCTTTGGCGTAGGGGCATTTGATCCATACATTATCACTAAAGTGAATGGCATCCATACAATAGCACGCCGTATGGATGACAAAAATAAACCCCCCCCATGGTAGTACTTATTTAGCCACCTGAAATCCTTAACTGGGCATTAAGGAAGTGATCACTAGCACACTTTAGATTCAAATTTCAGATTTGAACACCTATATATATATAGCTATAAGTTGCCAAAAACTGGTTTTGGAAAACAAACACCTTTGTTTTAAATACACATGTGGCAATTAATGTTAAATCTTGCTCTAATGCCAGCTGTAACAGAACCATCCAATTTATAAGAGCACAAGTACAATGGCAACCAAGGAGCAGTCGTACTTTCATACTTGAGCCCATATAAAGCCCGGTAGTCCATCGAGTACCACAAAGGTTCTTGATTCATCACCAATGTACAACCAAGATCGTACATGATTCAACATACATGCCACATGTTACATAGAGTTCACAAATACATTGCCATACATCAGAGTGCAATTAATGTTATTACAAACCAAGTTCAAATAAAGTAGTAGCGGAAGCAAAGTAGTTGTTAAACCAACACCTCACACCATGGTTCAAATACTTGCCAGTCTATGATCACAACCCACAAAAGCATCATAGCTTAGATATATAAATGGAAGCGCCTTGCCCGAGCCTACTCCTCGTCCACCGTGGGACAGAAGTAGTTCTTACAGTAGCCATGATAAACAGTGTTATCTGCAACAAGTGGGAAATAAATGCTGAGTACAAGAAGGTACTCAACTAGACTTACCCATCATAAACCAAAAATAAAGTGACTCCAAGGATCATGCAAGTCTTTATAAGTGGACATAGCTTCACAACATTTTGCATAAAAAGGCACTAATTCAGCTATAAATTTTATAATTCGGTCATCAAGTTAATTATAGCTATTCATCTCTAGATTAGCAACTAACCTATGCCAAACATGTGGTATATCCATAGTGATAGAACAATAGTAACCATAGCAATTTATTATATCATTCTCAGAACCATTCCACTTGCCATTATCAATACGATAGAAGGAAGCTCAGTCAAGTTTATCACTATCTGGGAGAGACGGCGATTCGAATCGATTGCAACCAGCTGGGCAGTATTCCTAACACAAACCTAGGTCTACCATCCATGGTTGCCTTAGGTCACCTTTGTTACAACTCTAGTCTAATTCGCTGGGTTCGATCCGCGCCGCACCCTCAGGGACACTACCGGATGCAAGGTCGATTAGGACTCTAACCTACCCTTGGCCTCACATCGGCTCCCCGTACATCCTTACTACCTCTAGTGTGCACACTTTGATAGAACAAGGCTCGGCCTGAGTTGAGCTACTCGGCTTTGTGGCCGGAACAAGTTATCCGGCCAGCTAAGTGAGAGGCATGCGTTCAAAATGACCGAGGACCAATAACGATGCGGTCCTTAATCAGCGCAGACGAAATCACATGAGTCAACCTACAACATAGACTTCATCTGGCCTCAATTTACAACCTCCCATGGTTCTGTTTTACACGATAGCAAATATAGCCAACCGTGGTTCAGTGTCCACATATATCTCATAGGTGACAGGAAATCACCCAACTTCTACCGAGCTAAGCATTGCTAAGCAGTTATTCGATCCTGGATCTACATAGGATTCAAGGTATATTTCTAGATAAGGTAGTTCTATGCATCAAGTGTTTCCAATCAACTCCTATAACCTAATGCATCAAACATAAAGGACTCAAGTGATATTTTATAAAACATAGAAGGCTTATAATGCTTTGGGGCTTGCCTTTCAGGAAAGAAGTGGGTCGGTGGTCAGGGCACTCTAGAAATTCCTTAGTATCTGGCTCCTCACCTTCAGGAGTTGTTGGTTGTCATGTCTCCTAATTCTCCTCCACCTCTTCTTCGAATTTCAATGGGGTTACTCCTTTAGACGATCCTATATGTATGAGCATGCAATAAGATACCATGGATGCATAGATAATGACATGGATGATATGATATGATAAAATGCATACTCATAAGTGTCCTTAACAGTAATGTATTGAAGTGATAACATGATAAATTTTCTTTTACTGAGTAGGTGCATATCTCCTCTCTAGTAATGAAACAAACATGTATTTAAATATTTTCTAGGCTGCAAGACAGCATCCACTTGTTTTGACCATAACTAGAGTTATACAGACCCAAACAATATGGTTGTGGACTTTCTGCAAAGCTTTTGTAATTGCCTACATCTTTCTTTTAATCATCTTAATGTGATTCAGTAACTATCTAGGTCCAACAATTCAATCTTCCAGATCTATCTAGAGGACAAGCAAATCTGACAGTAGACTTCTAATAACTATAAATCTTAAACCATTTAGCCTATAGCTATGAAAATTTAGGACAAACAAGATGAGTAAGTGGCCTACAACTTTGTTATTAACAAGTTTAACAGGAAAAGTCACTATCATCATGAATTTGTCAATACAACAGAAACTACTCCTACAACCATCTAGTTGAATTATAAAGCAATGATTAAGTAGCTGCCTATAACCAATCAATTCTAAGCTCAACTACTAATATCAACAGATCATATGCATCACGGGCACCATAGAAAACATCATGGTTAAGCCCAAATAATTTGCT
This sequence comes from Miscanthus lutarioriparius, assembly GCA_904845875.1. NCBI lineage: Eukaryota > Viridiplantae > Streptophyta > Magnoliopsida > Poales > Poaceae > Miscanthus > Miscanthus lutarioriparius. Next base: position 70,160,536 of record CAJGYO010000012.1, on the reverse strand, counting down.
TATGTGCATTTATTAATTTCCTTATATAATAAGGTGATTTAAAGGATAAATATTTCTAGTGCTCAATAAATTCTCAGAAAATTATAGTAGCCTACATCTGACCCAATAGTCTACTATACAAATTTTATGCCATTTGGAGAAGTATAGCAATCTCTACAAAAATGATAAGTTGCATAAGCTTATTTTAGCAAAAAATAGTTTAACCTAGTGAAAAGTGCCAAACAATAGATTTCATATTTTTCTTACTGTCATCCTAGCATAAGAACACTGTGTAAAAATTTGCATGATCATAAGTTTTGTATTTTTACCCCATTTATTTTCACAAGAAACGGGCAATTATTTAAGATTAAATATGAAGACCATATTCCAAGTATGCCTACTATAGGTTTAGTATTTTTCCTAGCTAGAACATGCCAACACAAGACCAGCAAAATTAGAATCACAATTTTTTTGCTTCCCTAACTCAAGATATGCATTTTATAAGATAGAAACTATTTTAAAAGCACTTAACTAGCTCAATTTAATTCCCCCAGAAAAATATCCCAAACAGTAGGTTTCATATTTTTATCATATAGTACACTTCATGTTGAACCCAACAAAATTTGGTTCACCCAAATTGGACACACTTAGCTCAAGATATAAATTTTTGAAGGAATAATAAATAAAGAAAATTTAATTTCATATCGAGTTTAGCTGCTAGGTGCACCCGGTCCAGTGCACCCACTACGACTGAGAGCAGGGGCCCACGATCAACGGGACCCACACATCAGCAACACTGGAGTAGAGCGTGGCGTTTGACTAGCCATATCTCACCGGTGGCGAGGTCACCGGCGGTGAGGTCTTCACCGTCGTGTTCCCCACCCCTGCGCGGACCCGCTGGTACCCTTGGTTGGCTCGGCGGATCACCTGAGCGACCTCACCGGTGAGCATGGCGGTGATGTGCGGTGGTGGAGTTGCTGTCTCCGGCGGAGACATGACCCAACAAGCACGGCTATGGCTTCTATGAACCTTAGCGGAGCTCTACGATGCGGATCGAGCCACGATGAAGCGACGGTGAGCTCTGGCCACGTGCATGGCGGCACGACAGCACTAGTGTGGCGACGGCGAAGTCACCGTTCTAACGAGATGGTAGTTGATGATGGGTCTCTGTCTTTGGGGATGGTGCTAGGGTTCATGGCATTGCAGAAACACACGCTAGAGGGGGAAGACGGCGTCTAGCTAGGTTCGGTCATGGTGAGCGCGTGCTTGCGGCCATGGCGGACTCACACGGTGGCGTCACGCATTCCCACGCGGCGGCGGCGGTAGCAGTTAAATCGGCTATGGTCATAACATCTACGTCCTACGGTGACGCGCAACCCAGGGTGAGGGAGGTAGGAGAGGCACTGGTGGTGGCTAGCCACTAGCGAGCCCATGATCGGTGGCGCACCGTGACCATGGTGGCGACGGTGGCAAGGCAATGTGGCCTCACATGTGCTTGTCTAGTGGTGCTAGCTGCTCGAGGAGGTGTAGTATATCACAGCAGAGCTACGTGCGAGGTGGATTGGGTGACGGTGCGGCGGTGGTGACGCACTTGGCCGTCAATGATGCGGTGGTGGCAGCGTTGCGCTTTGCTCTACTCTAGAGCCATGCGCGAGCGAGATGGAGAGGGCGAGAGAGTGAATGAACTCGTGAGAGTGAGGGTGATCGAGTGCTCGCCTTTGTGGCACTACAGGGCGGGCAGGCACAGGTGTACGGCCGCCACGCGGTGCGCGCGGCCTACGCTGGTCGGCCACGACACACGTGGCAAGGCCGGTTTTAGTTCGGATGAAACCGCCTATGACTCGATTTTCTCCACCATAACTCCTAATCCGTTCAGCGTTTTGGTAAACCAATTTCACCATTTTGTAGAGCTACATGAGTACTACAAGTTTGCTTAAGGAAGTTTTTTATAATTCCTATTGGTTTGCAAACTAAAAATCACCAAAGGTTGCTACAAGGAAACTGGAAATCATCTTGAGACTTAACAATTTTTTGAGTTTCAAAACAGCATTAAGTTGATTCCTGTGAGCCCTATTTGACCATGTTAGGCACTGAATTAGCTCATGAACCTAAAACAAAGTTTGTTACCCATGTCAAGAACTACAACTTTTATTAAGGGTGCACTATCATGCAAACACTCTAGGCTATAGTTCAACTTTAGTCAAAGTAGGATCACGAAAAATGACATTATGATTAAACTAGAACTTAGAAGCAAAATTGGCCCATGTCATGAATACAAACATTGTTCCATTTACCATCCTAGACATGTCTAAGGTGTTTTTGTGACCTCACAACCATCTCTTGCATTGGTCACACATGATCACAAGCATATGCATGTATATAATCAACATCACATGTGATAATATGTAAAGAATAAGATGAAATTCCATATGCTCATGCTCATGAATGCTTGGATGATGTTTGTGCTCATGAAATGCAAGTGCCAAATGCAATGCTTAACACTAGGGTGTTACACAGGGGGTGTGTATGCTCGTTGCAGACATACTCCACAACTATGTCCCAATCAGTGTAATAGGCCTGGAGGATCCCAAAAGTCGGCGATGCGAAGCGGAGGAGTCACACCCTGGCTTGTGGTAGATCTTCGTAGTCCACCCCATGGTAGGGGGTGGCGCATCTTCTTGAGCGGCGTCCTCCTCCTCATCCCCCACTTCAACAACATCTTCCTCAACTTTTGGCTCTTCTTGGGGTGGCTCAGGTGCAGGTGCAGGTGATGGCGAGTCGACTTCCTGCTCCTGAGGTTCCTCATCCTCATCTTCCACCACGATCTCCTCCTCACGTGGCTCCATGGGCTCATACAAAGGCATGAGGTGGGTAGTAGCCTCCGGTGCTGATGCGGGCGGTCTTGTTGGCATGAGGCATCTACAGAGTTAGATTTAGTTAGAATAGAAGCAATAATTTTTATAACAGAGTGAGGCAAAAGAAGCATAAAATTTTAGCAAATTACAAGAGTGAGGTAGTAAGTAGGAAATGAGTGAAGCAAGAGAGGCTAAAACGACCATTACTAACTAGGCTTGTGTCCTACAATCAACACGACTCTGATACTAATTTGTCACACACAGTTTTTTAAGGATAAAATGGGATGCATATTCTTATGTGCGCCTAGAGATCAATCACACACATAAGCCGACAAATCATGTAAAGTATCATCACAAGTGTTTATTACATCACGAATATTATCACATAGTCTTCACACAAATATAGCAGAAGTATAACGATAACTCTCCCGCGAAAGCTCCATAACACAGGGACGTCAACTGGGTGACCACAAGACTAGTAATCCTCAGGATAGTCATTATTACCATAGCAATTTGTTACCCATCCGGGATTTTTATCCAAATAATGAAAATAAACAAGCGTAGGTACATCTCGTACTCAACAAGTGTAACATGGGGTTCATGAGGCTCAAAAGCTTGACACAGTTTAACAACATTTAACTTTTAGTTGCCACAATTTTAGCATAAGAGTAGCATCAAGTTGTCATAATCCCAAAGTAACCACATGATCAATGTAAACATGATTAATGAATAGCATAAACAAATAATTATTGGTGATCATCTATTCCATAAGGGTTCTAAGGCCGCTCGTGACCGTGAGCACGGCTAATATACCAGTTTTACACTCTACAGAGGTTGTACACTTTCACTGTGAGTCGTGTACCCATATGCCCGTGTTAATTACTCTCAAAACACTTCCAAGGTGAGCAGACAGAGTACACTATGAAGCATTTCAAAGGTTCATCTAACAAGTTAGAGCCGCTAGGTTTCTAATTGGCAAGCAGATGTAGGAACCCCCTTTCGAATGGCACAATTCCTTCACGGCTATACACATAAGAGTAGAGGCTGTCCTATACCTGACTCGGCAAGCCCCTCTTGCACCATAAAGGTAACCACTAACAAGCTAGAAAAGGTCTTCATACTTGACTAAAGCTAGAGCCATGTGGCTCTCACAGTTGTACTGTAAGTCCCGGATGATCACTTACAGATTAGTCCTTAGAGAGAGGAATCTGAAGCATTTAGAAAGTAGCTAAATTCTCCAACCCCTTTTTCCAAGTTGCTAAAAAGTCATGTTTTACTATTTATTGCATATACCAATAGTCAAGTTACAAGATCATGGTTTCGTTGAGCACTAGCAATAGCTACCTAATGCATATCCCATAGGTGACAAGGTAGAAGTCCAATTCTAGGAAATCCTTAGTTCAAGGTGACACATGCAAATGAATTAAGTGTATTATGATTAATTGGAAACAAGGATAGTCCTATGCTATACTTGCGTTGATCAAAGTATTTCTGCTAATCTTGCTCCTCAAAGTAGTACTCTTGGTCACCCACGAATCGCTTACCGTCTATACTCGATCAACACAGCAACATACAAGCATCTAGAAGCAATCATGCATAGAAAACAAAAGCTATCGATTAGAACAGTACACCAATAGCATAGAATCAAGATGAAAAGTTTATAAAACAAATCTATGTCTCGCTATGAACGCACAGATGCGAAGATCACAAAAATCAGAGCTATAACGAAGAAATTATGAATTAAACAAGATTTTCTTTAGTAAAATAATAGATTAAATCTAACATCAAATTTCAAAAGTTGATAACATATCTAACAATAGTATGAACATTTAGATTACGCAACTACGAATCTAACGCAACTTGAATGGATCAAAACAGAGTTAAAACGAAGAAGTTATAGCTTAAATAAGACTAGTGGCAAAACTGTAAATAAAGAAAACATATTTTGAAAATAATAGGAGGAAACTACGCTTTTAGAAAACAAAAACGTATTTTGAGAATATGCTATGGACTATGAGTTTCATTTGGATAAAATTGAGGGGCTCTTATGCAAAATTCCGAGCCAAAGGGGTATTAGCTGATCTGAACCGCTGAATCTAAAACGGATGGCTCAGATTAGATGGGGAGGGGAGGGAGTCGTCGTCGGCGCTGTGAACAGTGGCGCATGCCGGAGAAGCAGAGGATCTCGTCGGCGTTTGGCTATTTGTCGATTCCGGGCATCACTGGCCAAGGCAAGAGCACAGGGAGAGAGAGGGACGCACGGTGAACTCAATGAGGGCATTGAGTTGGCCCGACGTGGTAGTACGGCGACACGGGGCTAAGCCGAGTGGCTCGGGTAGGTCCAGCGGCGGCGCTGCATTGACTAGGAGAGAGAGGGAGAGATAGCGTGGCACCACCTACTTGCTTACCAGATGGCGAAGCTCGGCGAGCGGTCCCAAATGTCGACGGAGCGGCGGAACGACGAGGCGAGCACGACGACGGCGGGGGCTAGGATTTGCGGTGCTGCGAGCTTGGGTGAAGGCGATGCGGCGCTCTAGGGTTAGCGTAGGGTGGTGGTGTGGGTTCGGGCTGCTATTTAAGAGGCGGAGAGACATGTGGGTCATGCCAAAACACCACGGAATTGGGGTAGCGGCGGACTCCGAGCCGGTAGCAGAGTCCCGGTCGGGCACGACCTAGAGGTGGAAGACGACACCAACATGTGGGCCCGGGCTATCAGCGACAGAGCAAAGGAGAGGACGGCGTCTGCGTGGCTTGCTAGGCCGGCCCGCTAGTGCGGCCCGCAGGAGAAGGGAAGCTGGGCCTGCGAAATTGGAGAGTGGAGCTAGGCCGTGCGGGAGGGAAAAGGCCGAGCGGGCCAGAAAGCTAGGGAGGGAGAGGGGAGGAAAAGAGTTCCTTTTTCTTTTTTATTTCAAATATTTTTCAAATCCATTTTTAAATTCATTTGAATGATTTTGGAGTTTGGTTTCAAACCACATAATACAAAATAATATGCAGCAGCATGTATGCACAACACATGTAGCTAGACCTTAGAGTTGATTTTAATTTTAACAAAAGTTATTATTTTTCTAAGTTTAAATGCTCATAAAATGCATAAATAAATCATTTTAAACTCTTTTGAAAACATACAAATTTTAGGGTGTTAAAGTATCTAGACATATTATTTATCTAGATGCATAGCAAAATATATATACCAAAAAGTCAAAGCGACTTATAATTTGGAACGGAGGAAGTAGTCAATTGATAGTCGAAGTTTTAAAATGTTTAACCTTAGATAGAATTTACATTTTTCTTTTTGAAAATCTATAGAATTTACATTTTAGAACTTGTATTAGAGTAACTCCAACAGAAGAGCTATCTATGTTGTGTAATCTTTATTTAAGTATTTTGGGAAAAAAAACAGAGCTACAGGTAACTGCTCCACGCCTCCGCCCATCATCGTCGTCTCTATCTCTTCCGCCCCAGTGGCGGCGGCCGGCAGGCACACGTAGGAAGCAAGCAGGATGCGGCCGCTGCGTCGGCCAAACTTACCCTTTTTTTCTCTTTCTGGAATTAATTATTGTTATTATTATTACTCCGTGTCTCTCAATCTTTGCAGAGAGGGTTGCCGCGTGGCACTACATATTATATTACTACCTGCTGGCTGCTGCTACCGGCACCAGCTAAACCAAATATTTACAAATCAAGTGAATTCAAGCTACTATAATGTCCCTAACGACACTTAGATCAGCCATCAGAAAAATAATATGGGTAGATTTTATATTACTAATCCACAAGTATGTGGGTACCAATTGGAGTGGAGGTGAATCTTGCGCTTTGAATCTTACTAGTATCAATAATTCAATATCCAAAATGACACTTATCTAGGACCAGAAGACTAAGCAATGTACCAACCAACTCGTAGTCCGGTTATTATTTTGGTCCAATTTCTCAAGTGAAAATAAAAATACAAGTACTTTTTTGTCTGTACTGCTGGATTGTCCTGTAGCACAATTACACTTCGAGAGTCACATCAAGTTCGTCTCTGATGTGCTTGTCCGTGGAATGTCTGGGATTGCTAGGAGCACAGCTAATTGTACAGCCGACTTGCAAGCTCTCAGTGCAATCGTACAGTAGTTAGTCTTTTATTATTAATACATGGCTCATTTATTTCTCTCACAAAATTTATTGGTTCTTATACCTAAGTCAGCTATAAGTTTATAGCCTATTTCTTCTCTCTTTCTTCTTCTCTCTCCTCCACCTCAGTATTTAGCCAGCTTACAGTCTACTATTGTACTTGCTCTAAGGCGTGCGAAAATGATGTGCGAAAAGGCAGTATGTGGTCATTCTTGGTAGGAGTCTACAGCCATGTGGCTTTTTCAGTACTCAAGGGGTGTATTTCACTTTTCAAATGTAACGAATATTTTCTTTTGTTGGAAAAAATATTATGGCCCATTAGTTTCTGTAAGGGTGGAGATGTATAGGTGGATGTGTGGACGAGGTACCACATTTGACATGTAGGACTCATGTTAGGCTTATTTGGATGCGCATGTATTTATCTTAATCCACATGTGTTGAAGTGGATTGAAGTGGAATTAAACTAAATTTCATTCCATTCCACTCCAACACATGTGGATTAAAAGTGGATACACACGCGTCCAAACAAGGCATTAGCGATGTGTGATTAGTCTCTACACTTGTCTGGTTTCCAGATGTCTCTCTCTATGTTGGAGTCCCAGTTGCACTGGTCTGCTATGCTAACGTGGCAAATTCAGTTGGTTTCATCTGCTCATCCAAATATATTCTGCATATCAAAGTTCAAATCCAAGAGAAAATCAAATGGAAAACAGAAAACCTATGAGATAAATCAACCGGAGATCGTAATGGGAGATCAGATAATTACCGTTCTTTTTTAACCCAGAAGTTAATAATGTGATCTCTAGTTACTACTGACCACTTCATGTCATGTTAAATTTCCTGACAAACTCTTTAGACATTTATGCTTCAATTTAACCCTTCTATATGCATCCAGTAGCAAAAATAGTAAGCACGTTTTTCCTCTTCTACGAGCAGGCAATCCATTGACATGTACAGCAGTGTGCACTCACCCAACCTGAGCTTCTTGGGCACGCCATCACTGAGCCAGCTGTCCAACTCGTTCCTGACAAACTCATTCCGGGGGAAGTACCTGAGATCATCTCCAGCTTAATCAAGCCATTACTGCCAACAAGCATTGCTTCCGCCAGCGATGACCAGCAGCAGCAGCATGAGGACGAGCGGAAGAGCTCCCATTACCTGCCACCATCGCGGAAGGCGTCGTCTCGCTGCAGAGGATCCCCGAGGACCAGAGACCTATGGTTGAGGGCCATGAGGTGGGGCCCTACCGGCAGTGCTCCTACACCCAAGGGGTCATGAACGGTAAGTAGTATCACAAACTTTCTTGGTTTCGATTTTTAATTTATGAATGCATGGTTGTTAAAATTTAAAGTGAAGCTACATAGATAGGAAAAAGCCTACGTTTGAGTGAATTCCAGAGCCCATGCTCATTCCCTTTTAAGAAAAAGAGAAGAAGAGCAAAGATAAAAGGATATAAATCGGTTCAGGAATACGTAGAACTTATTTGTTGATGCATAGGTGCAGAGTGGGGTCTGATAATAATAAAATGATGTAACATCCGGCTTTAAGAACAAAACCAGTTAAACACCATATGTGAGGCTAACAAGTTAAATATCACGTATAGCTACAAATAAGGATAATATCGAAAGACTATGCTCAATATATAACGTACTCAGTATAAAGGATATAACCTTAGACAGCAAACAACGGAAATACAACTTCGATCTTCGGGTGAAGACTCAATTCCATAGGGACAACTGACTGGTTGATCACAAGTCTAATTCCTCCAAACTCCAGCAATCTGGTACCCATCCGGGATTTTTATCTAAATAATTGAAAAAAATAAAGCAAGCATAAGTATATGTCGTACTTAACAAATATAACATTAGGTTCATGAGGCTCAAAATGCTAAAACTGGTTTAACTGCGATTAGCTTTTAATGAGTCATGATTTTAGACAATTGAGTGGCAACAAATTTATCCACAAGCCCACATAAACACATGATTAGGTAAACATGAATAATGAATAGCATAAACAGTAATCATTAGTGAACATTAGTGAACATCTCTATCATCAGTATCATCAGTGTTCGTCATCTATTCCGTAAGGGTCTAAGGCCGCTCGTGACCGAGAGCACGGCTGATATACTAGTTTTACACTCTACAGAGGTTGTACACTTTTACCGTGAGTTGTGATTTACCCTTTCACCCGAGGCGGCCAACCTCTTGACCCACTACCAAGAAAGGTCGGCAGGGTTCACTATGAAGCCTTTCAAAGATTCGTCTAATAAGTTAGGGTCATTACAACTCGGCAAACAGATATAGGAACCCCCTATTGAATGGTACAATTCCATCACGGCTATACACATACGAGTAGACGTTGTCCTGTATCCGATTCGGCAAGCCATTCTTACGCCAATAAAGGTAACCTCTAACAAGCTAGAAAAGGTTCTCATACTGAGCTAAAGCCAGAGTCATGTAGCCCTCATAGCTGTACTGTAAGTCTCGAATGTTCGCTTACATAGAAGTTCTTAGGGAGAGGAATCTAGAGCACCATAAAATAGCCCAATGCTCTAGCCCCCTTGTTCCATGTTGCTAAAAAATATTTTCTAGTGTTTATTGCATATACCATTAGTTAAGTTACAAGATCATAGTTGTAGTTGAGCACTAGCTTCATACTACCCAATGCAATACCCTATAGGTATCAAGGCATAAGGTACAAAGTACTAGGGAATCCTTAGTGGTAGTCAAGGTAGACATATGTAGTATGAATTAAATGATTAAAGGTGTATAGGACAACAAAGAAGATTCCATGCTATACTTATCTTAAACTTAGATCCTTCTTCAAATCCAAAACTTCAAAGGAACTCATTTTTTATCAACACGTAAAGGTCACCAACTGGACAAGATCATACAGCACCACACATGCTTCCGAACAAACATGCGCAGCATTCAAACATAACTATATTAGAACAATACATCAATCAGCGAAAAAGAATTTAAAATGAAATCTACGCGTTGCTATGATCACACAGACGCGAAAAGCACGCTAATCGGAGCTACAGTGAAAAAGATACATCTACCAATAGATTTGCTTCGAAAAGAAACTATAGGCTTTATTTATGTTAGCTATATAAAACATGTATAAGATACTTCAGAGAAATACCTTAATTGAGTTAAGTCAGATTATACTCAATTTAGAAAAACAAGGTAAACTAATCATATAATTGACCAAGGTGAAAAGCCTAAGTTACTTTTAATTAGAAAAATCCGATTACATAATCATTATTCAAGTTAGGCATTAAACCATAAAATTCTAGAGCTCTTGACATGGAAAACATTGATACTAATACGTAGATTATGTCGTTATGAATCTAACGCAACTTGAATGGGTCAAATCGGAGTCAAAACTGAGAAAATATGAGCAAAACAAAATCGGTGGCAATTTTGTAATTATTTTGAACTCATTTTTAGTTTTAAAATAAAAGAAAATGAATTAAAACTTCTCTGTGGACTTGGCTTCATTTTTAGGAAAACACAGGGGTCAAAACATAAAAACTAGGGGCATTGATTAAATTATTTTGAACTACGCTGGAAGGCGGGTTCTAATAATGGAAAAGGGAGGGGCTCTTTAGTAAAACCGCCACAGCGAAGGGGTACGAGCGATCTTGGACCGTTGGATTGAATCCGGACGGCCTAGATTAGAAAGGAGGGGAAGAGTGAGACGTCGACGGTCAGAACAGTGCCAGGCGCGGTGGCTAGCCATGGTCGACGGCGAGAAGCTCGTCGGCAAAGCTTGAAATCAGCCCTAGAGACCACTATTCGGCTCGGGATCTGTACTGGGAGTTAGAGGGGACCATGGTGAAACTAACACTGCGATCTACCATGGCTAAGAGTGGATGGAGGTGGCTGGCGGCGAGCACCAGCGGCGGCGGAGCGACATAGCAACGCGGTTAAGGCAAAGTAAAGCAAGATAGAGAGAAAGAAAAGGCTTGGCGTGCTCGAGAACGCGGCGTGAAGCTCGGGGAGGCACTTATGGGCACAGAGGAGCAGCTAATCGTCACGGTGGCGTAGAGCTTCTTCATGGCGAGATCTCAATGGCGGCGCTAGGGCATAGGGCGGCATAGCGGCTCAAAATAGGGTTGGGGATGGAGACGGCGGTCACAGGGCTCGATATTTATGAGGGGAAAAAGCTTGGGGCGCACGCCAAGGTGAGGAATCGTGGCGGTAGCGGAATCCAGCGGCGGTGTCCAACGCGGATATGGTGCGAGGTAGGAGTCAACGCCGACTGACATACGGGCCCAAGGTGTCAACGACAGAGCGAGAGAGAGAGGGCGGCGTCCACGCGCTGCTGGGCTGCGGGGCACGCTGGGCCGAGGGAGAGGGAAGCGACGCTGCGTCTCAGCTGGGCCACGTGAATGAAAGGAAAGCCGAGCGGCCTTCGGACTGCAGATGGGAGGTGGGCCAAAACCAAAGAGAGTGAGGAGAGAGGAAAAGAAATTTCTTTTCTTTTATTTCAAAATCATTTTCAAACTCTTTTCAAAAACATTTCAAATTGTTTTGGAGTTTTGAATCAACACCACTCATCATAATAAACTTTATGCACCAGCATGTATGCACAACAAGTTGCTAAACCTTATGATATCTTTTAATTTGATAAAAAGTTTTATTTATCTACATTTTCATGAGCACATAAAATACCAAAATAAATCGTTTTAATCCTATTTCAAAAGTTCAAATTTTAGGGTGTTACAATTCTACCCCCTTAAGATGAATCATGTCCTCGAGATTCACAGAGATGCTGACAAAAGAGATACTGGTATTTTGCCTTTGGATCTTCTTCACATCCTTGAGTAACTCCACCTTCTTGGTAAACCTTCCGCTTTACTTTGCATACTCTGATAACCCTACTCAAGCAAGTTGCTCAACTAATTCCAAGATTTTAATAGGCACCTTGAACAACTCTCAGGTATCTCTAATCACTAGGCCACCTTTCCTTTTTAGTCCATACTTATTAGACCTCTTTCTTCATATGTTCACCTTCCATCGAAGCCTTCTTACTTTCTTGATCCAAAGTAGGTTCTATAACCAACTTTAAAACATTAATGACTTTATATGCTCAGATCAAATTGCTCAACTCTCAAACACAATCCTAAGTCCACGTAGAACCAACTATAGATGTCTCATATCTCCTTCCCAAGGTGTTTGTTCCTCTACATAGCCATTTGAAAACTCATAGTCCACTTTACTATCTTCACAGGACACACCTTCTAATAGGTCATTCTCGTATTCCTCAGGTGCAGGTTGAATACCCTCATACTCAATTCTTTCTCCTGACGGCGTTGTGAGAAGCACCGAATGTTGGGCATACTTAATCACTCCTTTACAAGCAGACAACCATCCCCTTCCAAGGATATCATCAATGTCCATTAACTCTAAAGCAATAAGGTTTGCCTCGAAGTTCTTCCCTTTTATGTTAAGACTAACTTTTGGGCATATGTGGTTTGCCTTCTTTTCTCCTCCTAGAGGGTTAACTATTAGGGGTTTCCTCATCGAAAGCAAAGTTATCTTATGTTCTTCCACATATTCCCTAGAGATGAATGAATGTGATGCACTAGGGTCAAACAAAACCATGGCAGGGGCTGAGTTTACTAGAATGAACCTCACGACAACTTCCTTAGCTCCATGAGTGGTAATCATATCTACATTGTTCAACCAGCCTTGAATGTAGTTTTGCTTTAACTTATTTCCTTGCACCTGCTCCTTATGGACATTCTGTTCTAGCTCCTGCTGCTGTTGATTCTGGCTTTGATTACTCTCAGTAAGCTTCTCAAGACAATCATTCTTATAGTGTCCAATTTCACCACAATCATAATCTTACTCACTAGTAGAAGTATTTGTCTTGATCAAGGTGATAGTAGAAGATGACAGACATGGCTTTTGAGAGCTAAAATGTTGCACTTCATCATTAAGTTGATGATACTGATACTGATCCTAATCTGTACTCCCAAGCAGATTCATAGGGCGTGACTGATATTCTGCTTGTGTAGCAAAACGAAGACGAGTGTTTCTTAACTGGCGCTGAACGTCAAGCTTTCTCTTCTTCTCTTTCATCTCTCGATGCTTGTTCTCAATTACATTTGCTCTGTCCACCAACGTCTGATAGTCGGCATACACCACGGTCATCAGCTGTAGTTGCAAATAATCATTCAGGCCTTTCAAAAAGCGATTATGTTTCTTAGCATCATTATCCACTTCTTCTGGAGCATAACACGACAACTGAGTGAACATGTCACGATACTCACACATAGTCATAGATCGTTGCTTGAGAGCCCAGAACTCATTTGGCTTGAGTTCTACCATACCTATGGGAATGTGGTACAACCTGAAGCTCTTGCTAAACTCCTTCCAGGTGATCTATCCAACATTGTTGGGACGTCCATACTGGTAAGACTCTCACTAGTCTTATGCTGTGCCCTGGAGTTGGCCGGACGCAACAACCACCTTATCATGGTAGCAACCATCATAGAGATAATCGATGCTTTCAAATGAATAACTAGAACGTATGAAACTTCATCTTGCAACTTCTTCAACTTGGCTACCCCCTTAAGAAAAGATCAACTAGGGAACAAAATAGGGTAGCTTCCACCTTCTTCTAGATGGATTAACTAGCATAAGGGCATTCTGACATCCCAAAGAAACTCTTGTATAAAGGTGTGAACAAACAACTCAATTTCACTCGTGGGACAGGAAAATAGTAGTGCAGTAAAATAGCTGAAACTCTCATTCTGTTAATCCAATTAAGTTGTAGCTTATACCGTTGGAAAACTTATAAAATTCTCCACAACTTCGTTATAGAACACTTTTTCAAATTCTGCAGTTCAGGTAGTCAAAAACAGTGCACAACAGAAACTGCTCCTGGTTTCAAACAGCACAGATGCATTGTTTTGTGATTTTCGTAACTTCATAACCAAAATAGCTATCAGATTGATTCTTACGCTCAGAGATATATGGAAGTGTACTGTTATCCAGAATTTTTCTCATGGTTTCTGATCGTCCAAAATCAGAGACATAAGTCGAAGAGGGCAGACTGCTCTGAAAGGCAGGATAGGGAAAACAAAAGAAAACGATAGCCCAACTATTTATTTCATTAATCATTATACTTTAGGCCTATAAGGTAAATGAAATTATGGGAACACCCAACAAGATCATTGTAGTCATTACAAAGGTGCAAAACAATCATAAGCATAATGACAATTCAATAAAGCAATAAAGGTGTACAAATCAATCATTGACTCAACTTGCCATACTATTGTTTTTATTACATAAAGGGCACAAACTCCTATTCCTTAACTAAGGTGTGGCTGCGAGGGCATCTAGGGTAGCATCCCTTGCATGATAGTGAGGGCGATACATCCTCCACTTTGTTGATCTTGGGTAGTCCGGCATGACTCCTTCATCATTCGTCATTCTCATCAAATGCTTCTTTCGGGTTGGGTATCACTGACACTTACTGGTGGCAACCCTGTGGTGACCTAACTCTGGCCACTTCCATGGTATAATTGTTGATTCTTTCGTGGGCAAAATTTAACATAATGTCTTTCCTGTTGACAATGATAACACTTTCTCTTAGCTGGATCTTTAATGATGTCATACTCCACCGAATTATTGCTTGGTGTGTTGTCAGCTTGCCGACTCTGAAGGTTCATCTTTGTTTGACTAGACCGATTTCTAGCTCGCTTGATCTTTCAGGGTTGAAACTCCTTATAGGTGATTGTCCACCCATCGATGCATACCTCATCTGAAGTAGTTTTAGCATGAGAAGCTTCTGACTCTTTAGAGTTTGAGTTTATCTGACTAGGGATTGGAGCTAGATGTAACAATGTAGTAGAACTCAAATGTTTATTACTTCCCAATTCTGGCTTTGGTGAGACCGCCTTCCTCTTCTTTTCCACATTAGCTTCACAACTCGGGTTCACCTTGACTTCCCTCTTATTAGACTTGTTTTGAAGACAGGAAAAATATAATGCTTGCAACATTAACATTGGTCCTGACTACCTAGCGTCTTACTACCAACATCTTCATTGGACTTCATTTTTTTCAAAGCTTCTACCTCTTGTCTCTTCACTGGTCCCTTTGGTATGTTGGTTTGACCCTGTAGCAAGCACTGTTGAGAATTCCCATGTTAAGTCATTCCTTCTAATACTTGTTGTTGCATAGCTAAAAGCTTCTCCTTGTCGAATGTAATCAAGGACAACGTAGCCTGGTTTTCCTGACCTTTGATGCTGGTGGTCTCCTCATTACGACCCATCTATTTAGACGAAGTGAGCATAACTTTTAGCAAATAACAAGGTTGGAGACCAGGCTATCCAGTTCAATCCAGGCTTGCGTCCTACAAGTCAGCATTGCTCTGATACCACTTTGTTGCACCCGATTTTAAGAATAAAACCAGATACACATCATATGTGAACCCAGGAAGTCAAATCTCACATATAGCTACAAATAAGGGTAATATCGAAAGACTATGCTCAATATATAACGTACTTAGTATAAAGGATATAACCTTAGACAACAAACAGCAGAAAGACAACTCCGATCTTCGGGTGAAGACTCCAATTCCACAGGGACAACTGACTGGTTGATCACAAGCCTAATTCCTCCAAATTCTAGCAATCTGGTACCCATCCGGGATTTTTTATCCAAATAATTGAAAAAATAAAGCAAACGTAAGCACATGTCATACTCAACAAATATAACATGGGGTTCATAAGGCTCAAAATGCTAAAACTGGTTTAACTGCGATTAGCTTTTAATGAGTCATGATTTTAGCAATTGAGTGGCAACAAGTTTATCCACAAGCCCACATAAACACATGATCAGTCATCATTAGTGAGCATCTCTATCATCAGTATCATCAGTGTTCATCATCTATTCCGTAAGGGTCCAAGGCCGCTCGTGATCGAGAGCACGGCTAATATACCAGTTTTACACTCTACAGAGGTTATACACTTTCACTGTGAGTCGTGATTTACCCTTTCGCCCGAGGTGGCCAACCTCTTGACCCACTACCAAGGAAGGTCGGTAGGGTTCACTATGAAGCCTTTCAAAGGTTCATCTAACAAGCTAGGACCATTAGATTCACTCGGCAAACAGGTATAGGAACCCCCTGTCTAATGGCACAATTCCATCACGGCTATACACACAAGAGTAGAGGCTTTTCTATACCCGATTCGGCAAGCCATTCTTACGCCAATAAAGGTAACCTCTAACAGGCTAGAAAATGTCCTCATACTGAGCTAAAGCCAGAGGCATGTAGCCTTCACAGCTGTACTATAAGTCCCGGATGTTCGCTTATAGATAAGTCCTTAGGAAGAGGAATCTAGAGTACCATAAAATAGCCCAATGCTCTAGCCCCCTTGTTCCATGTTGCTAAAAAGTATCTTTTAGTGTTTATTGCATATACCATTAGTTAAGTTATAAGATCATGGTTGTAGTTGAGCACTAGCATCATACTACCCAATGCAATACCCCAAAGGTATCAAGGCACAAGGTACAAAGTACTAGGGAATCCTTAGTGGTAGTCAAGGCAGACACATGCAGTATGAATTAAATGATTAAAGGTGTATATGACAAAAAGGAAGATCCCATGCTATACTTGTCTTAAACTTATATCCTTCTTCAAATCCAAAACTTCAAAGGAACTCCTTGATCAACACGTAAAGCTCACCAACTGGACAAGGTCATACAGCACCACACAAGCATCCGAACAAACATGCATAGCATTCAAACATAACTATATTAGAACAATACACCAATCAGTGAAAAAGAATTTGAAATCAAATCTACGCGTTGCTATGATCACACAGACGCGAAAAGCACGCTAATCGGAGCTACGGTGAAAAGGATACATCTACCGATATATTTGCTTCGAAAAGAAACTATAGGCTATATTTATGTTAGCTATATAAAATATGTATAAGATACTTCAGAGAAATATCTTAATTGAGTTAAGTCAGATTATACTCAATTTAGAAAAATAAGGTAAACTAATCATATAATTGACTAAGGTGAAAAGCCTAAGTTACTTTTAATTAGAAAAAATCAATTGCATAATCATTATTCAAGTTAGGCGTTAAACCATAAAATTCTAGAGCTCTTGACATGGAAAACATTGATACTAATACGTAGATTATGTCATTATGAATCTAACGCAACTTGAACGGATCAAATCAGAGTTAAAACGGAGAAAATATGAGCAAAACAAAATCGGTGGCAATTTTGTAATTATTTTGAACTCATTTTTAGTTTTAAAATAAAAGAAAATGAATTAAAACTTATGTGGACTTGGCTTCATTTTTAGGAAAACACAGGGGGCAAAACATAAAAACTAGGGGCATTGATTGAATTATTTTAAACTACGCTGGACAGCGGGTTCTAATACTGGAAAAGGGAGGGGCTCTTTAGTAAAACCGCCACAGCGAAGGGGTACGAGCGATCTTGGACCGTTGGATTGAATCGGACAGCCCAGATTAGAAAGGAGGGGAAGAGAGAGACGGCGATGGCCAGAACAGTGCCAGGCGCGGCGGCTGGCCATGGTCGGCGGCGAGAAGCTCGTCGGCGAAGCTTGAAATCGGCCCTAGAGACCACTATTCGGCTCGGGATTTGTACTGGGAGTTAGAGGGGACCACGGCGAAACTAACACTGCGATCTACGGCGGCTAAGAGTGGATGGAGGTGGCTGGCGGCGAGCACCAGCGGCGGCGGAGCGGCGACGCAGTTAAGGCAAAGCAAAGCAAGACAGAGAGAAAGAAAAGGCTTGGCGTGCTCGAGAACGCGACGCGAAGCTCGGGGAGGCACTTACGGGCATGGAGGAGCAGCTAATCATCATGGCGGTGTAGAGCTTCTTCACGGCGAGATCTCAATGGCGGCGCTAGGGCACAGGGCGGCATAGCGGCTCGAATTAGGGTTGGGGATGGAGACGGTGGACACGGGGCTCGATATTTATGAGGGGAAAAAGCTTGGGGCGCACGCCAAGGCGAGGAATCGTGGTGGCGGCGGAATGCGGCGGTGGTGTCCAACGCGGATATGGCGCGAGGTAGAAGTCAACGCCGACTGACATGCGGGCCCGAGGTGTCAGCGACAGAGCGAGAGAGAGGCGGTGTCCATGCACTTTCTTGAGCATGAGGTGCTGTTGGGCCGAGGTGAGGGAAGCGATCTTTGCTGGCTCTCTTTGGGCAGTGAATGAATGAAAGGAAAGCCGAGCGGCCTTCGGGCTGCAGAGGGGTGGCGGGCCAAAACCAAAGAGAGTGAGGAGAGAGGAAAATAAATTTCTTTTCTTTTATTTCAAAATCATTTTCAAACTCTTTTAAAAAACATTTCAAATTGTTTTGGAGTTTTGGATCAACACCATTGATCACAATAAACTTTATGCACCAGCATGTATGCACAACAAGTTGCTAAACCTTATGATATATTTTAATTTGATAAAAAGTTTTATTTATCTACATTTTCATGAGCACATAAAATACCAAAATAAATCGTTTTAATCTTATTTCAAAAGTTTAAATTTGAGGGTGTTACAAATGCTGATCTATTTTGAGGATATTTACGTCAATAGGCTTCCAGTCACCATTGCAAAAAACGTAGCAGACAGGGCAAGGAAATTAGAGAACTTATCAGGTCAAAATTCAACAAAAAACTTGGTGCTACTTACTACTAGCAAGGCTTGCAGCATGGAGAATTAGTCATGGAGTCTAGTAATTTCGCCTCTTTCTGCAAAGGAAACAGTAGCTACCAAATTGAAATTTCCAAACCTTGCAGATGTTTAAAGTTCAGGGTAAAAAGATCAAAAGGCCTTGCATAAAGCCAGCAAAATTTCACTAGATTTAACTATGCGTTATACACTGAATTGTCATGTTGATTGTGATGGATGTTAGAGGCATCTTAGAGGATTCAGCTACTATTAAACATACTCAGTTCAGGTATGTGCCACACCACACAAATATGACAGAAATGGACAAGTTGCTGTTGTGGTGCTGCTATGCACTGTTGTTCCATGGGAACAGACAACTGATGATGGGACCTGAATTAGTATCCAACTTTATCATATTTACACATTCTGTTCATTATATATCGTAATTCATTATCTAACAAATATATATCATAATTATTTTTATAACATGGGTGCATCCTCCATGAAACTACACCAAAGGTTCAGTGTTCACATCATGTCCTGAACTAATTTTACTCAAGAAGCACCATTAATATAATACACTGTCAATTAGTTCATCAGCTAAATGCTTTCAAGTTTCAAGGAACATACTACTCTTCAGTTCACTAGATTTAGCAAAAGCAGAGAGTAGTCATGTATGTTTCTTTGGTACATCTGTCCTCTGTTTGCATGCCAAACTACAGATACATCGATTGTTTCTTTTTTATTCTTGGTCTATATATAACATATCACATGGTTGGTGAGTCAGTACAGTCATGTGACAGGAACGTGAGTCATGGACAACTAGGCTACAATTTCCCTCAGGCATATGGATTTATTAGATCTGTCTTTGTCAAGTTGAAAGAGAAACCTTGTCCTAATCAGATCATGCAATATACTAACCATGTTGAAAATTAGGCCTGCAGTAGCTGCCCATGTGCGAATTCTCTATGAAATTTACGAGGCATTAAAACCCACCTTTTTTAAGTACTCATTTTCCCTTTAACAGTTATAGGTGAAGTTCTTGTTTTGGAAACATTTCAAACCAACGTCAGTTGATTTTTTTTGTTTATTCCTGGGAGAGAAGTCGGTAGAATTAGTAGTTTTGGTTCTGCAGCTTCAGTTCCTTGGTTACATCTCAATTATCAGATAAATCAGTTTGTATCATAGAGAATGCCAAACTTTCTCTTTTCAGTATTTAAGCTACATAATAGAGTTATAAATTTTAACATGTACTATGTTCGTTTATGTAAGACAAAGCTTTAGTTCAGTTACTTGCCTGTCATATGCAGGAGTGAATGTCTTGTGTGGTGTGGGGATCCTGTCAACACCTTATGCTGTCAAGCAAGGTGGCTGGCTTGGACTAGTGATACTGGCGGTATTGAGTGCACTGGCATGGTACACTGGCATACTCCTGCGGCGTTGCCTGGAAAGCAAGGATGGCCTCGAGACCTACCCTGATATTGGACATGCTGCCTTTGGCACTGCTGGCCGTATCATCATCTCGGTAAGTATTTTCCACACTAGCAATGCTCACCTGTTATTCAGTTTTTGTATTCTTTATACTATGCAGTGCAATGGAGGATGGTTTTGTGCTAATTCTTCTGCTTTTCTATGCCTTTTGCAACCTGCAGATAATCCTGTATATGGAACTAATCCTGTAAGTACATAAGATCCACCATTTGGTTTCGTTCACTCTTTGCTCTAAAACATTAAACTTGTTCCTCTCCAAAAAAAAGCTTCCTTTAATAACCTGTCTGATATATTCATGGTTGCTCTGCTAGATGGTGTTTGCAATAAAAGAAATATATTCTAATAGAAAAAATCTATTCTGATCATTATGAGAAAATAAGGACAGTTGACAACACTTGCATAAACTGCCTGAACTTTCAATTTTGCACCGTTGAATCTTTTTTTCTCTCTAAACTACTTCAGTCCAGTAAAGAAAATGCCCTGCACTACATTGCCCTTACCTCTTATGAACATCTAACTATATGCTAATGGGTCCTGATCCTTTCTTGCAGGCATGTTGTATTGAGTATTTGATATTAGAGAGTGACAACTTATCAAAGTTGTTCCCAGATGCACACCTAATCATAGGTAACTTGACTCTGGATTCACATGTGCTATTTGCCATCCTGACTGCTCTTATCGTCATGCCTACCACCTGGCTTCGCGATCTCAACTGCCTCAGCTTCATTTCAGGTACCAACTCACTTGTTGCCTCAATTGTTTATTTCACCAAATACACTTGCCTGTTTCATAGTTCACCCAACCAAGGCAATCTTGAGAGGACTCTCATCTTGCAATTTGTGCATCTAGCTGGTGGAGTCGTTGCGTCTATCGTCATTGTCTCCTGCTTGTTCTGGGTGGGACTTGTTGATCACGTTGGCAGTCAAGAGTGAAGGGACAGCACTGAACCTTCCTGGAATCCCCATTGCCATCGGGTTGTATGGGTACTGCTACTCAGGCCATGGAGTGTTCCCTAACATCTACTCTTCTCTGAAGAAACGCAACCGATTCTCTGCTGTTCTCTTCACCTGGTAATAAAATCATACAAGCCGTAAATTGTTTTCAGATAGTCATGATCTCATGCTTTGGTTTATGTTTGTTGTCAGTATCGCTCTGTCTACTGTTCTGTTCGCTGGTGCTACAATCATGGGATACATTATGTTCGGTGAATCTACAGTCCCAATTCACGCTGAACTTACCCCCGAATCTTGTGGCTTCCAAAATTGCAGTCTGGACTACGGTAATTGTCCTTTTCTGGACTCTAGATAGAAAAGAAAATTATGGCCTCTAGCCAAAGTCACATAATGCGTTTAATAGAGTATAATCAAGTTCAGTCGCATTAGGAATACTTAAATGCTTTTATGTGGCAAGTTATATTCTTCTGACTGGTTGTGCTTTTGGTTTTTGGTGCAGGTGACGAATCCAATAACCAAATATCCTTGGGCTTTTATTTCAGCTTTCCGTGTGCAGTTGTTCCCATACTTAACAATTAACATTATATAATATCTTACTTTCACTTATCACATGAAACTCCATTTAGCCATCTAGGTTTGTCCTAAGTCAAATATATTTTTTTAATTTTGACTAGAATTATCTATAAAAAGTATTATCTTAAATGAACAGAGTTATTTGTTTTTAACAATGAATTTAGCAATGTCAATGTTATGTTATCATTCTATATAAATTTTAGATATTCATGGTCAAAGTAAAAAAATGTTTGACTCCTCCTCGTATTGCACAGGCGAGGACAAGGCTTGCCACTGACACCTTTCTCCAGACCCCGCACAGAGCGGGAGCTCTCTGCACTCGGTACGCCCTTTATGGTCAAAGTAAAAAATGTTTGACTTAGGACAAATATAGATGGACTTACACTTGTGATTATAGGATGTCCTACAATTCTCCTCCCCAAAGTCTGCTATCAAATTCTAACAGCTAATCCATTGTTTTGAACAAATTTAGTTTCAATCGTTCTGTGTTGTTTAATAGCATTTTCATGGATCATGCTATGTCCTTAACTAATACCTACATATGCGCTAACCATGACTCCTCTCGCGCGCCCTGAGTTTGGAGGAACTGCTACCTCCGAATCAGCAGACATACCTGAACATAATGATGCTTAGATCCGCTCTGGTGGTATCTTCCCTTATTATTGCTTTGTCTGTCCCATTTTTTGGTAAGTTTGTTCATCATTTTTCATCTCTTTTTCTGATGACATTCTATAAGTAGTGGCAATAGTATGAAGTTTTCCTATTAAGATTCAAAAAGCTTTCCTCTTTTCTTTTTTACCTGATTCTCTGCTTCAATGATTGTTGAGCCTTTTCAGGACTTGTCATGTCATTGGTTGGGTCTTTTCTCACCATGTTTGTGGTGAGTTCACCTTCCAAATTTTTGAAGTATTCGCTTGTATATTTCTTTGTAGCTAATTTGTATTTCCCTCTAGGCCTATATTCTACCATGTGCCCTAGTATCAGGTAAAATATGTTTTTACTTGCGCATTAATGTACCACCCGGTTTTAAGGACAAAACCAGATACACACCATATGTGAACCCAGAAAATCAAATCTCACATATAGCTACAAATAAAGGTAATATCAATAGACAATTCTTAATATATAACATACTTATTATAAAGGACATAACCTTAGATAGCAAACAGCGGAAAGACAACTCCGATCTTCGGGTGAAGACTCTAATTCCACAGGGACAACTGACTGGTTGATCACAAGCCTAATTCCTCCAAACTCTAGCAATCTGGTACCCATCCGGGATTTTTATCCAAATAATTAAAAATAAAACAAGCGTAAGTACATGTCGTACTCAACAAATATATCATGGGATTCATGAGGCTCAAAAGACCAACACTGGTTTAACTACGATTAGCTTTTAATGAGTCATCTTTTAGCAATTGGGTGACAACAAGTTATCATAAGCCCATAAACACATGATCAGGTAGACATGAATAATGAATAGCATAAACAGTAATCATTAATGAGCATCTTCATTATCCGTATCATCCGTGTTCATCATCATTAACCATTAGTGATCATCTATTCCATAAATATTCAAAGGCCGCTCGTGACCGTGAGCATGGCTGATATACCAGTTTTACACTCTGCAGAGGTTGTATACTTTCACTGTGAGTCGTGATTTACCCTTTCGCCCGAGGCGGTCAACCTCTTAACCCACTACCAAGGAAGGTCGGCAAGGTTCACTATGAAGCCTTTCAAATGTTTGTCTAACAAGTTAGAGCCATTAGATTCACTTGGCAAACAGATGTAGAGCCCTCCTTTCCGATGACACAATGACGTGCAGCCTATACATAAGGGGACAGAGGCCGCACTATACCCGATTCGGCAAGCCATTCTTATGTCATTAAAGGTAACCACTAACAAGCTAGAAATGGTCCTCATACTGAACTAAAGCCAGAGCCATGTAGCCCTCACAGCTGTACTGTAAGTCCCGAATGATCACTTACAGATGAGTCCTTAGGGAGAGGAATCTAGAGCACCATAAAAATAGCCCAATGCTCTAGCCCCCTGATTCCATGTTGCTAAAAAGCATCTTTTAATATTTATTGCATATACCATTAGTCAAGTTACAAGATCATGATTTCAGTTGAGCACTAACATCTACTAACCAATGCAATACCCCATAGGTGACAAGAAATCCAAGATATTAAATAGCTAGAAAAATTACTACGGTTGCCAAGGTATATACATGCAGTATGAATTAAATGATTAAAGCTGATAGGAAACAAGGATGATCCCATATTATACTTGTCTTAAACTTAGATCCTTCTTCTAGTCCAAACCTTCAATGAATTGCTTCTGGATTGACCACGTATAGCTCACCGACCGGACATGATCATAAAACACCACACATGCATCCATGCAATCATACACGAAGCAAACAATAGAACTAAATTAGAACAATACACCAAACAGTGTAAAAGAATTTGAAATCAAATCTATGTGTTTCTATAATCACACAGACGCGAAAAGCACGCTAATCGCAGCTACGGTGAAAAAGATACAATTACCGAGAGATTTATTTTAAAAAGGAAACTATAAGCTTCATTTATTTTAATTATAAAACATATATAAGATACTTCAGAAAAATACCTTAATTGAGTTAAATCAAATTATACTTGATTTAGAAAAATAAGGTAAAACTAATCAAATGTGAAAAGCCTAAGTTACTTTTAATTAGAAAAATCCAATTGCATAAGCATTATTCAAGTTAGGCATTAAATCATAAAATTCTAGAGCTCTTGACATGGAAAACATTGATACTAATGCGTAGTTTATGTCGTTATGAATTTAATGTAACTTGAACGGGTCAAATCGGAGTTAAAACAAAGAAGATATGGCCTAAAGAAGGTAGTGACAATTTTGTAAATAGATGAGACTTAATTTTCGAATGGAAATAAATAAAATCTGATTTTTAAATCTGCTAGTGGACCGTGGGCACTAATAGGAGAAAGGGCAGGGGCTCTTTAGAATAAAATCAGGGACGGCGGGTTAGATTATCAAAAAACCGAGGGTCTCTTTAGCAAAATGTCCGCAGTTGTCGGCGCTGACCAGGTCAACGCTGACGTGGCGCCACGTGGCAACTAGGTGGCGGACTCCGATTGGCTGGCTCACGGTGAACCGCTTGCGTGGCCTACTAACTAGGCTGGTGGACTCGGTCCTTACTGTTCTTGTGGACCGGATCGAAGGGGTACGGCTCCTTCTAATCGTAGCCGTTGACGATGGATCGAACGACTAAGGGGATTTGGGGAGGATGTGGTCGTCGGGGCGGCGCTCTGGCACGACGGCACGCCATGGACGATGGCGGATAGGTCACCGGTGACGCTCGGGTTCTTAACCGAGACGTCCATAGGCTACGGGAAAGGGTCAGGTTGGCAGAGGAGGCTACGGCGGACTCATTTGTGAAGTCATCGAGGTCTCTAGGGCCCTGGATAGGGTTGTGACGACAACGAGGCGGCACGGGAGCGGCGGCACATCTTCGACGAGCACTAAGATGCGATGGAGGACACTAGAGACCCCAATGAAAGTTCATAGAGGTATCTTACCCTTCTGCGATGCTCGGAAGGCATCCAATTGATGACGGCGAGCTTTGGAACGACGGCGCAATGGCGGCAGAAACGGCGCTAGGGTTGCGTCACGCGGCGAGCTCGGGTGGAGGTAGCGGCTCGCGATAAGGCTGGATGGAACAATGCGGCTCAAGAGCTCCGGCTTATAAGGGGGCTATGGCGTGGGGCGCACGCCACATCGCAGGAATGGGCCGGTGGTGAACTCCTCGGTGGAGTTCGGGCTGGCTACACAAGGTAGGAGAAGGGCCTGACCTACAGGCCCGAGCTGTCGGTGAGCGCGGGAGGGGGACCGGTTTGTCAGCCAAAGAGGGAGAGAGGGGAGCGGGGACACTGCCGCGCAGACTGCGGTTGGGACACGGCTTGGGCCGCTCAGGAACGGGGAATAGCACTGCTGGGCCGGCCAGCTAGGCCATGCCGAGAGGGGGAAAAGGAGGCGCGGGCCGCGGGATGATGGAGCGGGCCGTCTGGGCCAGAAGCCGCGAAAGGGGAGGGGAAATAAAAGAAATTCCTTTTTAATTTCTTAAACCCAATTTTCAAATCCAATTTCAATCCAAATTTAAGTCCTTTTGAAGTTTTGATCAAACCCAATCATCACAAAATAAATATGCAGCTGCATGTATGCACAAACATGTTGCTACCTTATGATAGATTTTAAATTAATGAAAATTTTTATTTTCCTATGTTTTCATGAGCACATAAATTCCAAATCAAATCATTTTAGCTCTATTTCCAAAAATTGAAATTTAGGGTGTTACAATTAATTACATATTTTTCTTAAACATCCATTTTTTGAATAGTGCAAGAGCGCCAAAAAATCATTTATATTAATAATCAAATGTTTTTCTGGCTTGAAAACTAAAATACTTTGTTTCTTATTTATTCTCCAATCGTTTCATTCAGAACTTTCACTTTCTTGGATGCAAACTTTTTTGGGGAAAAAATAATGTTCCCTGTGTTCTTGATTCAGCTTATCTGTTCTTGATTCAGCTTATCATCCAAATATAAATAGTTATAATTACTTTTAAACTGAAACATGTGCACATTTTTAATGAGCCCTATTTCTGTGCAGGTAGTACTGTGTGTGTTCATCATTGCCGTTGGACTTTGCTGTGCTGTTGTTGGCACATACTCTTCTCTTTCTATGATAATACACCAGTACCATTGAATTTTGCCCTAGAATTATCTTGTGTCCATGTTTTGAATAGCTAGTTTTCTTTTCTGGGATGGTGTTGCTGGTCTGGAGACGGGGGATTGTTTTGATGTAAAATTGTTGTTTGCATGAAAGAAATTGGAGGAAATGGATAGAATTAGGCAGGTTGTATTACCGGAGGAGTATTTTGTCTGAAGTTGTTCTCGTGATGGCAGAGGCTGCCGCTCACGATCTTATTGTGTCATTTTTTGTTAATATAATATATCCTGAGGTAATTTGAAAACCACGATGCTTTCAATATCATGTTAGTAATGATAATGGCGCTGCCATATTTACCTTCTCTTATAGCATCTCCACCAAATCTCTTTTCTTCTTTCCCTTAAAATCTAAGAAAGGAGATTGAGAATACTGAATTGTAGAATATAGGGGATATGTGTTCCAGCAGATTAAGAACGCTATATCCTTTTTATTATATGGGACTCATATGTCAGTGACAAAAAAAATTGTTTCTCTTTTCTTTTCTCTCCCTCCTGTTTCCCTCGTCGCTAATAGATCAGAGCTGAGGCGGCGAGGCGCACTGCGCCTGGGCAGCGACAGCTCCCTCGTGGGGCAGCGGCAGCTGCTCCCACGCCGTCGCGTCGTAGGGCACTGCAGGAAGGCAGTGGCCTCCCTGGCGTGGGGGTGCTACGACCTTGCCAGCATGGAGCATGGCGGCCTTTCCTTCCTGGCGTGGGGCATGGCGGCGTGCTATGGGGCAGCGGTGCTGAGCATGGCGGCGTGCTATGACGGTGGTGCGGCACACCAAGAGGTCAGTGAGACAGGAAGAGAAAAGGGGGAGGAAGATCTGTGCTTCTTCCCCTTTCTTTGAGGAATTGAGGGGAGGATTCGAGGAAGATCTGTGCATCCGGGCCTTCTAGCGTGTGCTATTATAATCCGGCCAAGGACAAAACTAAATACCGGAGTTGTCTTGAGAAAACACATGACGTGAGCAAATGTTGCACATTTTCATCCTTCTTATCACATAAAGGACAATGCTCAGGATGATTGAGGCCTCAGAAGAGTACATTGTACTCACTTATCCTTCTAATCACATAAAGGACAATGCTCATGATGATTGAGGCCTCGAAGAGTACATTGTACTCACTAGTGGACTGGGTACAAATTGATGGAACAACTTGTAAAATGTTCATATTATTAGTATAACAACTTGGAAAATTGATGAACATGTAGTCCAAACGTTGCTAGAGTGCGTGGCAAAACACGTGTTCACTTGTTAGGAACTAGGATTAATGGATTATTATTGAGCCAACATGAACATTGTTGATACTTCCTAGCATCACTACTAGAATGACACTAAGAAGTGTACTTGGTATTTACTTGTGACTTAGAAAGAATATATATATATATATATATATATATATATATATAATTGAGAATGTTTTGCAAGCGCACAGATATACCGTTGCAGTACTTCACCCGGGAGTATTCTAGATATCATTATTTCTATTTTACCATAGGGAGGAGCGGTGGTTAGAGATATTGATAAATATGAATACTTACGATGAGATCATTAACTAAACACTTACTCTAAATAGGGGTAAGCCAAACGATATATATAATAAGAGCATGGCAATGATAATATCCAGAGAATAGATACTCATAAATGTAGTATAGCTAGACCAAGTGATTAATTAAGAGAAAGATTCCTAAGTCATTCCTACGTACTAAGTCTTACATACACCCCAAGTAAATATACTTTCATCTATAGCATAATTAACTCTTCATCTTCACATAAGGAACATCACTAAGAAAGATCAATAATAGAGTTTCACTCCCTTCGCAATTAGGTCCTACTTGTTCTACAGACGGGGAGTTGACTACAAAGGACTCAACAAAAGTGTCACACTCGCGATCTACCACATGGGCCAAAATGTAGAGTGCATCCACAGGTAAACAACATATAAACAACACGCTTGCATAATGTCGACCACTTAACTCACTCGAGTACTGAGCTAAGCGCTTTGCGAACTTATGCATAAACTTAGTATCAATTATGACCATATCAGGCATACTACTGAAGTAAACTAAGAACATAATATATAGAAACATAATATAGATTTAACATAAAGTCATGAATAAAAGAGGATATAATGGCTATACCAGCCTCCAGACGACGAATTCAGAATCCTGAGCAGTAACCTAACTCTACTTGAATCTACTAGCTAGCCTATACTAAAACTTTGAGAAATTGGAGACCTATTCTATTCTCTCTGGAAACTCTGAAGATGATGATCAACTGAGTGATTCCTTGATTGATCAATGCCTAGGGAGGTTCTGGGCTGATACCTATAGGGGGTAGCATCAATTCTGGACCTTCGGATCAAACCGATCTTGAGCAATGGCATAGATTTAATCTTTAAGGTGGTGGGGAATAGACGTAGCGAGGAGGGTCCGACAGGTGGGCCCCACAGGCTGGCTAGCCCCACCTATCAGTGGCACATGTCCTGTCGCGGTGGTTTGCCTTCTGGAGTGTTCTAGAATCTTCTTGAGTCGGTTTCGTCCCGGATAAGCATGATTAAATCTAACGATTAGGTCCAACTTGACGATTTTCTGAATAAACCATACTGAAAACACAGATTCACCAAAACTTATGGAATTTATCAGTTTAAACCCCTAAACCTATGTTGATGATCATACTTATGCATTTATACAAGTTATATTGATACTTTATAATGAGTGTTAACTACCGTCAACAAACTCCCCCAAGCTTAACCTTTGCTCGTCCCTGAGCAATGCTAAACTCAGCAATGGATCAGGAGTTGCTACATTGTTTTTACTCCTCAAAAGTACACATGCGTTCAAACAAAAATTCTCGTCCGGATTAGAATAAACTGATCTGACTTTCAAACTTACTCATATTACCTTCAACCATGGGGCTTCTTAGCCTTCACTTGGGTCTTGAGCAATTGAAAAACAGAAAGATCAAGTCAAGCACTATGTCTCAAGTTCTTTGTTCAACCATTATTTCGGAGTTTTTATAAGTTTTCAAAACAAAACTCAGAGCTTTCGTTGTATGACACTCTCAAGTCTCTCAATATATGTGGTATTTGTGGATCCTTACCAAGGCAATAATGATGTTATGCCTTTCTCTTTTTCTACAACTAAAGCTTACGTGGAGTTCATAGGAATGGAGATAGCATGAAAAAGCATACTTGCAATGCATATATTGTGAAGTCAAACCTCAAATCCAAAGAGAATTGAGTCATACAATCAAATCAAGATGTGCATGTGTGTGGTGGCTAACCTAATTCTACTATGCCCCTTGAAAACATATCTCTCTCCTTGAAACTTGAAAACATTATTGCAAGAGAACAGGGGCTATCTTATTCATCTCTTTCTTTCTTGGTAGGCATATGAGTACCCATTGTTTTAGATATCTCGGACACTTGTCCATTTTTTTCAACTTTTCTTCTCTCTTTTTTTAAATAACTTTTGCATAGCCCATATCTCTTTTCTGCAACAAAACTTTTGAAAGATAGCGACAAGAATTTGGAGCATTTATTTGGTGGAGGAAAACCTATCAAACATATTTTTGTGTTTACTCCTAGTGTAGGAGTAAAATATTTTTAGGTGGATCTAAATGGAATGGCATGTTTTTGCGCCTATCCCTAGCGTAGGAGTAGTGCATATATGGTTGGTGTGTACGTGATCTTGATTTTAAGAGCATGACAAACCTCTCATAAAGGTCAACAAAGCTTGACAAAACTCAATACATAACATGCATCATATATGAGTGGAAGTTTTCCTAACCTGAAATAACACGTTTGGCTCTTGGTACAAATTCAAGTTTTGTCATATAGGAACTCATTATGTAGCATTTTTATGTTTTTAAAAGATAAATCTCTAGAATTTTAGTGTCACTTGGAACAAGATAAACAGCAGCTTAGACCTTCTCATATCATATCCATCAATTATCTAGACTTAGATCAAGCATTATGCTATACACGAGTTTCAAGTTCAGAGTAAATCTTCATATCAAAACAATCTTATCCAAAACTCAGGAGAATTTAAGGCTGAAAACTAGGTACTTGAAAGGAATTACAATAGAGCAACTATTCATCAATTCCATTATAAGAGATTATCTTCAAAGAGTCCTTTTTTATTTATTCAGCTCTTGAAAAGCAATTATAAAGCAAACTTTATACACACTCTTTTTATTTTTTTCATTTTTTTAGATAATACTTTACTTATATATATCTAAGATAAATTTCTATTTTGTTTTTAGTTATGCATCTTTTAGCATATAAATAAAACAAACTCAAAATAGTAAAACACAAGAAAAAGAAATACTTACCTGGATAGATTTTTTTTTATTTTTAACACTTTTTGTAAACTAATTTTCAATCTAACACTGTTTATTTTTTTTTTCAAAACTAACACTTTTGGACGCGCCTATTTCCCTGGCGCGGCAAAACGCCCGTGCCGTGCCATGCATGATGGCGCGGCAAGAGGGTTGACATGGCGACGACCGGGGCGCTGACCGGTGACATGGCAGGGCCTACCACGCCACCGATTAGGGCGCGTCACTGCCGCGCCAAGACCAATGGCGTGGCAGAGCTGGCTAAAAGGGCCATGGCCCAGTCTCGCGTGTCTGTCGCGCCCGCCGTGCCCCACCGCCGGCGTGGCCGTCGCCTCGCCTGCCCGCCCGCCGCGCCTGCCGCCGGCCGTGGCCGCACGTGGCCGCACCGCACGCCCGCGCCAGGCGCACCACTCCTACCACTCCCGCACACGCTGGCCCCTCCACAAACTCTGGCCTCCTGACGGGCCCTCCGACCACGCAGCTCCCGTTCAATTGGAATTGAGGCTGGTCAGCTTCTGTCTGCGTCTAGGTCCTGCCACGCCGTGGGCCTTGGCGCGTCAGTGCCGCGCCATGGGATATGGCGTGGCAGAACCTAGGCTTACGGTTGCGTGCGAAATGAGAACATCGATTTGCCAAATGTGCCGCGCCGTGGGCCTAGTTATTTTACATTGATCTGGTGCTAATAACATAAATTACATGCTACTATTTTAAAATACATGGGAAACATGCAAGATATATATGCCAGCCAACCGTATTCCAAATAATTTCACTCGATTTTGTTCATTTTAGAAATTCTCAATGCATTCGCTATTTTAAGAAAAACTTGGATGCATCGGAGAGCGACAAATGGATGGCTCGGAGGGTGACAAATGGTTGGGATCACTTAAGATCGACCATGGGTAATCCGAGTATATGATACATGGGTACAATACATCAATAGTTCAAAAGGAAAACAAGACAACACAATGAAAGTTCTAGTACATAGCTACATTGATCATTAATAAAGCATGGAACTAACAGACGGCGTAATAAAAAACCCTCAGTCAGAAACTCATCGTCCGAGTACCAATCCTCTATCACAACCCTGTTGATGTGGCCAGGGTCACCTGCATTGCCTTGATCTACCTTTCGCCTGTAGTAAGCGGCCTCCGCGTCATCTACGGCCTGAGACAAGAACGCGTTCTCTTCCTCCTCGTTCATATGGCTAGGCTCACCTGCATTGCTCTAACTTGCATGTCGCCTGTAGTAAGCGGCCTCCACTTCATCTGTGGCCTCTGCGGCTTGAGTGAAGAACGCATCGTCAGCCTCCTCTGCCTACAAGCCTGCCTCTGTTAGAGCGATGAGCTCACTCAGTCTACTAGTGTTGTCCTTAGCCTCCTCCGCATACAAGCCCACCTTTGCTAGAGCGATGAGCTCGCTCAGTCTACCAGTGTCGTCCTCATCCTTGTCCCCCTCATCAGACAACACAATCGGTGATTGAACGGTGCGACCAGCTCATGTTCTGTGCTCATCTAACTTCTTTCCTCATACCTTGCGCGAGCCACCTCTCCGTCATGGTCCTCGCTGCATCCAATCCCTTCATGTATAAAATGCAATCAGTTAGCAACACGATTATATTACATTTAAAATCAGGCAACGAAAAAATAGCTTTCAAGCACTCATTGGCACATAATGCAACAACATGCTCGTTCAACACCTGCATCTGTACTCTTGTCTCCTCCCTAGCCTCCTTCCTTGCCCTCTCCTCCTCTAACATCATCCGTCTCTCTAATCCCCATTTGTCAAGCCCAACATCAATTGGGTTACGAATACCGCGCTGTCTAGCAAACTCACGCATCTTGTCTTTGGGATGTTTAATGAATAGGTTGACGTAGTCAGGTCCATATCCCCTCTTCTGTGCAATTACTTTCTTCCCCTTCAGTTCATCCAAGAACTTAGCTTGACTATCATAATATTTTCACCTGCATTTCCTAGTGCTCTGTTCAAACAGAAAATTATATCATATATGTCTTAGCAAAACAAACAAAATACAATTTCATGTTTACCACAAAAATAACCAACCTCATCATAGTCAACCATATGGCCACAATAATGGCCTATTCCAAGCTCTAAAGGGACTAGACCGTAGTTGGATTTAACACCACATTCGTACTTGACTGGAGGTGCTTTGTAAATTAACCTTTCTTTCTTCTTTTGCTTTGCCTTTGGCGGTTCTTCCGACCATTGGTTCTTAGGACCATACAACCACTCCTTGAAATGACACTTCACCATTGAAAACACCTAAATAAGGTGACATTAGTACATGAACACATATAGCTCAACATTTCAACACATACACTTTCACTTACTTAATGCTTGTTTGGACACACAAACTCTAACGTATTCTCAGGGTTTATCACAGCTCGATCTCTACAATCGCACAGAGGAGGTTCCTTGAGTCATCATTGGAGGGGGGTTAGGGGGAGGTGGAACCCACCGCTCAAAGTGCTCTGGTGGATGTTGCCCTCTCCACCAATCGTCGAAAAGGAGGTACCTAGGGTCAAACTTGTCTGCACCGTCGATCCACTAAAAGAAAAAGCACCTCTCATGGGCCTACACAACAAAATTCCAACAAAATACTAGTAACCTATTAATACAAATAAAGAAAAAAAAACATACGGAAACAATTACTTACATTAAAACGATTGCA
This sequence comes from Miscanthus lutarioriparius, assembly GCA_904845875.1. Taxonomy (NCBI): domain Eukaryota; kingdom Viridiplantae; phylum Streptophyta; class Magnoliopsida; order Poales; family Poaceae; genus Miscanthus; species Miscanthus lutarioriparius. The sequence continues at coordinate 70,127,096 of CAJGYO010000012.1, read as the reverse complement.
TGTGTAAAAGCAATGAGCCGCTGTGTCTGGATGTCTCGATTAAAACACGTCGGCCGGACGACCACAATCATGGTTAGGGACAGGGAGGTCAGGAGGGACGGGGGCATCTTTGCTAGACTAGTCGGGGTACAATTCTATAGGATGACCCCATTTTTGCCACAACTGCTCCCGAAACATGTCTTCCATCTAATAAAACGGTTCAAATTAAACATCAATCAAAACAACGCAAATTAATGTAAAATATAATCATTTGCATTGCAACTCAAATAATATAACCAACACTTATAGTAAGAAAAATATACATGGTAAACATACTTCTAACTAAATAATTAAGCTTAACATCGACAAAATCAAACTGGGACTGGGCCGCGGGCCTTTATCCGGCTGCCGCGCCACCGATCAGGGCGCGGCAGAGCCACGCCAAGATCGGTGGTGCGGCAGACCATACCACGTCACCGGTCAGCGGCCCGATCATTGCCACGTCATCCCTCTCACCGCGCCACCATGCATGGCGCGACACAGGCATTTCGCCACGCCAGGGAAATAGGCGTGGCCAAAAGTGTTAGTTTTGGGAAAAAAATTAAACAGTGTTAGATTTAAAATTAGTTTACAAAAAATGTTAAAAAAATTCCCTGGATACATGGGGGATACCCTTCCCCGAGCTAGATGTTGGCGTAGTCGTTCAATATGGTGGCCAGATGTTGAGGTTCTGGAACAAAAGGTCCCAGTTCTGGTTCTGGTGTTGCTGCTGCTGTTGGATGTCGGCGATTGCGTTCCCCATTGTTGCCTGCCATTGTGAGTATTGGTGTAGTGTACCTTGGATGGCAGCATTATGTTCTTCAATGGTTGATAGTCTATTGTCGAAGCGCTGGTGTTCCATTTGTTGGTCATGATACCCTCGGCCAGAGTAGGACATGCGTCCTCCATGGTGGCCACTTGAGGTTTCTTCATGGTATGCTGTTGGTAGTTGTGGTAGTTCCCATCTTGCTAGTGCTCACTTGGAGCCTGCTGCCAAGAGCCTTCAGATTGGTGAGGAGATGGTTGTTCCCAACCAGCATGTTTGGCCTAGAACCCACAGGAAGATCTCGCTTGGTCTCAGCCGGCATAGCCAGTGTAGGCTGGTCCTTTAGGTATCGTATGAGCACCATAGTAACGAGTCCGAGGTGCATGGGTCAGTCTTGCGGATGCACTCCTGCGAGGTGTCGCATCCTTTGCCTGCAAATCAAAAGTGAAAGAGTCCACAACATATAAACCAAGATTACGGTTAGGTAATGGAATCTCAGTTGAAAAACCACGATACATCATGACAATCTTTCCATCCCCTCTCTTTTTTAGCAGTTGGGCTTGATAGAAATAATTGAAATCAATATATAAGTGCTCCTTAGTAATATAGGAAACCGAAGCATTATTCAATAGACCCAAGTTTTGGGCAATTCGAGTGACCAAAGAGGTACACTCGATATCACCCGTAAGAGTAAAAAACTCCAACCAATGGTGAATCATAAATTTAACGGGCGAAACCTTTCTCCTTTTCACCATAGCATACAGTAGCTTGAGATCATCTATCCTCATAGGGCGAGTATCAGGTCCAGGAAACATGGTAAATCCTAGCCATTTATGCATGAAATGAAGTGTGGGATGTTGAATGTCATTGGTACGGGGACGGAAAAAACAGTTTTTTCAGAAATCTCCCTCCAGAATTTTAATTTGTCAAAGTCTTGCAAAGCATTGTCTACATCAACTACACATTATGAATTAAACCCAGGAGCAAACTTAGACTCTTCCAGGGAGACGAATACTCTTTCCCAAAAAGTCTAAATTTAACCACAGTGTCAGTGATTTGTAGGCGTGAAAACAGATCAGATACGAACGAATATCACTAATATTATATTTGTTCTCATATTTCTGGTCGGATTTGGATTTGAATACGGATAGTATCAGCCATACTGGATAGGATACGATTGGATGTTGACATCATAAATATACGATTTGAGTATTCGAATACGGATACGGTATCGGATGTTGAATATCTAGACTTGGATACAAACAGATCTGAACCCATCTAAATAGATTTGGACTTGAATACGGTTGAAAAATATCCATATCATTTTCATCCCTAGTGATTTGCAATGTGCATAAAAATTCTAATATCAAAAGTTTAGACCCTTACTCAGCAATATTCCAAAAACCATCCCAACTGACAACTTGGAAAATGAAAGCGAGCTCGACGTCCATACCTGTTGCTTGTAGTAGGAGAGGATCATACACAGTGGTGTTCACAAACCTTCAAGTTTTTAGCTTCTTGAAAGCTTCCTTTTCCTCCTTGGATCACCAGTAGATATGTGATTCCTCCAGCAGGCGGCGCTAGGGCTACGACGGCTATGAGCTCTAGACGAGGCGGAGGCTTGCTCTAGGGTACAGTAAGGGAGCGGTGCAGGCACATGCTCAGCTTTTATGAGGGCCAGAGGCGTGGGGCGCATGCCATCCGAGCACATCGGGGCGGAGGCGGACTTGGCGGCGCGGTGTCCGTGCCGGACACGAGCGGGAGGAAGGAGACTCCGACACGGCGGCCCCACCTGCCAGCGAGAGAAAGGAGAGGAGGAGCGCGGGCGACCGGCTGGGCCACGGGGCGTGGAAGAGAATGTTGGGTCGTGTAGAGGAAACCAGGGAAGCGGGCGACTGGGCCTACGGGGAGAAGAGAGGCGCGGGGCGAGGGTGGGCCGGCGCGGATAAACAGAACAGGCCAGCAGCCCAAAAACAAAGGAGGAGGAAGAATTTTTTTTCCATTTTCTAAACCAATTTCCAACCCAATTTTGAATGCAAATTCAATTCAATTTGAAACCTGATTTCAAACCATACAATACAAAAATAATATGCAGCAGCATGAATGTATAAACATGTAGGTAAACCTCATATTTGATTTTAATTTGATAAAAATGATTATTTTCCTAAATGCAAATGCTCACAAAAATGCGTAATTAAATCATTCTCTCCTATTTTAAAATTATGCAAATTTTAGGGTGTTACAGTTCGTGTTGATCAAGTGCCAAAAAAATACCTCAATCGGTCTAAAACCCTAATTTAGGGTTTATCGTGATGCTGCTTTGACCAAGATGAAACTATAATTTTGGGACCAGATCTAAAGTTTGACCTTAAATAGAAGTTTAAGTTTAAGTTATGTGTAGCAAACTTTGTTTTTGGACCCAGCCCTAAATCAACTTGGAAGTAGGTCAAACAGAGGCTCAAAGTTTGAATCTGCTGCTGTTCTGTCCTTAAATAATTCTAGTCCCCGATTAGCAACAGTGAGTTGACTTGTTTGTGATATTTTCTCTTGCAAAATTGTATGGTAACTCAATTTAATTCCTTCATATGAGTTGCAATAACCTTTGTGAAGGAAACAACAAAATAAGTCTCATCACTTTCGGAGCACGTTTGGACTTTCAAAATTTATTGCAAAAACAACAAAATGTTCTGGAAATTAGACCTTAACTGAATTTAGTTTTCAGTTTCGTGTACCCCATTTTGGAGCCTCGTATCTCTCAAACTGAGCCTAATCTCACTTGTATCCCTTAAGCAAAGTTGTTCACCGCATACAGCTCTACAACTCTTAGTAAGGAAGTTTGATATGCTACAACACGAAATCGGGAGATAGAGAGGGGACAAGTTTTGGGATTCAGTCAGTTTTTGAACCAATTTGAAACAACTTCAGGAGTTGGTCATAACCGACTAGGCCGTAGCGCTTCGCTGCCGCGTGGCCTCGTGCGAGCGCCACCTCGCCCGTGGTCGAGAAAAGAAAACGGAGACCGGCACCCTCCTCTCGCTCTCTCTCTCATTCTCTTTCCCTCGCTCTCTATCTCTTGCACTCAGTTCCCTCTCCCTCGCTCTGCCCGAGAGCACGGGCACGCCCACCATGGCCTCCACAGCAGAGCCCCTCTACCACCACTGGTCCTTCCTCCTCCCTCCTTTGGTCGAGTTGGCCACCACACTGCACCTTCCCCAACCAACCTCGTCGTCCCCAGCTACCGCTGCTGCCGTTCTCCCCACCGTCACCGGACCCGGTGGCTTGGAGCCGCTGCTGCTTGTGACATGGTGCTGCAGAGCGCCTCAGGCCGAGCTGCACCCAGCTGTAGGTGCGTGAGCATGCCTTGGTGCTCTATCGCCGCCTCTCATCGCTGGAGGACTGTCGTCCAAGCCGGAATCGGCCGTGCTGAGCTCGTCCTCTGCTCTGTTTCCCATCGAGGAAGAAGAAAAGGGAGTAAAACGTAGATAGAAACTCTTTGTTGGGTCCTGATGCAAAAAGCCTTAGAGACAAAGGATTTACATTTGTGGGCTTAGATGATTTGTGTGATCTACAGGGTTCCTGATGCAAATGTGTTTTCCTTTTTTCTTTTCCTTTATTGCATTTAATCGGCTGAAACTTTAGAAAATCATAGTAAATCGTAGAAAAATTGTAAAATAGCAAATGAATATGTTTTGGAATCCTTGTGAGTAGATCTACATAGTAGAGTCATAATATGATATATGTTAGTAGAAAGTTTCTACTGTTTTTATTTATTTGTGTTAATTAGGTTTTTCTAGGAATAATTTCATATCTAGAGTTGTGGTGCTCCAATTGCTGTGAAATGTTTATGGTAGGTTACTAATGCTATATGTGTGCTGTGGTAAAAATTTTAGGTTCATTGGATGCAGTATGATAGATTTATTGATTTAACTTGTTTAGTGCTTGATAAAATGATTTTAAATAAGTTATAATGTTTAGGAAGGTGTAAAAATGAAAAATGTTGTTCCATTACCTTGGTATGATGTTGTTGTGTCATGTTAATATATAATATGGCTAGGTGTTTGCAGAAAATAGTGTATTTTAGATTTATCTTGCTCACACATGTTTTCTTGCAATAGCAATTTGTCTTTTTTTGTAATGATTAATATATAAAACCTAAGCATGTAAGATTTGTATAGTAATCATGTTTTGTCATCATCTATCTCTCATAAAAATTTAAGATCCAAATGAGATGTTTGCAACATCACCTATAATTAATATATAGATTTTTATATATAGAAAAGCTAATGAAAGCTTAATAGTAGATAAGCTTATATGTGTTTCTTGTGATGATTGTACACTTGTTTGCTGAGTGGAATGTTGCTGAGCAAGGTTAGTTGGTTGATCCTTGGAATGGCTTGTTTAGGTGCTCTCTTGATTGGTATATCTACTAATGACTATGTGCTTATGCAAGTTGCAACCCATTGCTCTAGCTCCTTTTTAAATGTGTTGATGTGTTTTCATGTTAGATATGACTAATGTTAATTAACCAGGTTCATAAGTAGTTTATGATCCATGCAATGAGTTGTACATGCATGACCTTGTTAAAGAATCAAGTAAAGCATCACTTTGCTTATGTGCTGAAAATGGCTGCATGTACAGTTTCTGTGGTAGTGATACTTTCGTGATGCAACTGATTTTTTCTGTAAATGTGGTGAATACCAAAGTTGTATATAATTACCTTATCTTTCTTTCCCTAACATTTCATAATTTTAGGCCAGATGGTTTAGGAGTTATAAATTTTAGAAGTTTGCTATCAGGTTTTGCGTGTCCTCTAAACAGATCTGAATGATTATATTGTGTGGTTTATTTAAACATGGAATCATATATTGATGATAATAGAAGAGTTGTAGTTCTTTTGTTAAGATTTCCAAAATGTTCAAGAACATCCTTTTTGGTGGTCTATAACTCCGGTTATAGCTGTTCAAAGTGGAATGGCAGGTTCTGTCCAAATCTGGACAAAGATGTCTTCTTGGTATTGTTTAACCTTGTTAGCTGTAGAACTATCTTAAGATGATAATAATAAAGTTATAGATAACTTAGTAATCTTTCTACAAAGTTAAGAATAATGTTTATTAGATGATTAAAACTCCAGTTATGCATTTCTGAAGTTCATGTCAGTTTCTGTCCTAGTTTGTGTAGATCTGCTTGTTAGTGTTTTTCAACCTTGTTAACCTTTGAATCCGCTCTAGGTGTAAATAACAAAGTCGTAGACAATTTCCTAAGCTTTCCAAAATATATAGGATCACCTTTGTTTGATGCCTATAACTCCAGTTATAGTTGAAACAAGTGCCTTCTGTGTTGCTGTCCAGATTCTGGGCATGTGCTAAGTTAATCGCGTTAGCTTACTCTTGTTTGGCTAAACATGTGTTTAGTTAGTTCTTGATTAATAAATATTTGATGAACTGAACTTGAGTTGACTAGCATGCCATGCTTGATGTGCTTGCTATCTCTATGTTAGACTTGATGTAAATAACTTGCTCTCTAGGTGCTCATGTCATGTGGTGTAACCTTGTGCTTGTTTTAAATGCTTTTACATGATGCATCGCATGTTACCATTCTTCGCATTCATGCACTTGTATCTTGCATCTCATTTAGGTATGCTAGATGTACCATGCGTGGACGTGAAGCATGGGATGTTGGAGTCAAACTAGAAGACGGTGTTGGTGGATAAGCCCCGAAGATGGTGTGTTGGTGGACCTATGCAGAAGATGGAAAGACCCTGAGAGTACATGTCTGAATAGGAGATGCTCACCAAGTGAGTGTCATCTAACAAGCACTGACCTAGGATCCTAGGCAAGCCCCAGAGCATTCTAAGTCTCCTACCCTCTCTTTTTACAAATGCACATAAGTATAATTTTTGTATGCTGCATTAGGTGATAGGAGTTGAATGAAACCGTTGGTGCATATTTCCTACCTTGCCCACTATATATAAATACCTGAACCTTTACTAGTATGAGTAAGACGTTCTATGCTTAGCCATGCTTAGACAGGTAGAAGTGGGTGATTTTTTGTCACCTGCAATATAGGTGGATACCTGGTCACGGTTGGCTATATTTTCTATCATAGAAAATAACCATGTGGTGATGAATAAATGGAGACCGGACGGGATCTAGTGATTGAGAGGCAGTAGGACATGGGGTCTTGTGTGCATATTTATCTCGTCTATGTCGGTTAAGGACCACATCGTTGTGGGCCCTCATGTCATTTTGAACACAACCGCTCACTTAGTTGGCCGAATAACTCATTCCGACCATGAAGCCGAGTAGCTCAACTCAAGCCTGGAGTCGTTCTGTCCAAGTGCACACACTAGAGGTAGTAAAGATGTGCGGGGAGCCAGATATGAGACCAAGGGAAGGCAAGGCCTGAGCGTCCTAGCAGCTGGTTAGTCCCTGAGGGTGAGGTGCTGATCGAACCCACGAAGTTGAGTCTTGAGTTGTACCAAAGGTGACCCGACGTGACCCAACGGGGGAACTGTGGGTTTGTGTTAGGATTTCTACCCAGCTGGTTGCAATCGATTCGAATCGTTGTCTCTCCCGGATAGTGAGAAACTTGACTGAGCTTCCTCATCGTAGTAACACTAGATGGAACATGATGGTTATAATTATTATATGATAACCTGGATATGGTTACTAATGTTTGCTTTAGCTTAATCAAGTGATAATAACCTGGAATAGGTGCAAAGTTAGCCATAATAAGCTTTACTAAACTTGATGCTAAAATATTGACGAACAAATTGAAAGTAAGGACTTATGATAATAATGCTCTTTTTACAAAGTTATGTTGTCCAACCAGCTCCACTAAATAAGCCTTGCATATCCTTGAGAGTTTTTTTTTTTTTTTCCTATCGGGTAAGTGTAGCTGAGTATATTCGAGTACTCAGGGTTTATCCCACCATGTTGCAGGTGCAGTTCTCAGCCTGCTGAAGATGGTGGTTAACCGCCGGTGGGCTCGGCGACTCTATATTTATTTCTCGCCTATATGCTATTGTTGGAGAATGTTACTTATGCTTGCAATATATTTGAAACTTATGTTATTCTAATCATTTTAAAGCTATGTTGTTTTAGCCATCGTATTTGTAAACTTGGCAACATATTATTATTTGTGAACTCAATTGTAATATTATTCCACTGTAACTTTGTGTATGTGATGTGTATTTGCTTAATCGTTTGATCTTGGTTGTGATGTTGATTTACCGAGGTCCTTCGTGACACTCGGCAGACTACTGGGTTTATATAAGTGCAAGTGTGTGCGTGCCAACGTGTTAAGTGGGGGTAGCCGTGCTTGAGCTTGTATAAATTGGGCGGTTCTATCGCAGTAGGTCCTAGGTGTCTGTGGGTCCATATGCCTATATTTCCTCTGTATACACATGTATATATATAGTGTGTAGAAAATATTTTATGATACTATGGAATATATCTAAATGTATGCATGGTATTTTTAATTTTTACACCTCCACGGTAAATATTCTTGTGGGTTTTTACACACCGTAAAAAATTATTCACATGGGCTTAAAGTTTTATAATGCATTGATGAAACTTTATTTCCTCAATGTAAATGCAAAAAAATAATTTATGCAATGTAAAAGGTAAATATGGATAACTACCGATTTTACCTCCCGGCGAGAGTTCGGAATTTTGAGCCCACCGAACTGGACTTTTCTAGTCTTTGCTTATTCCTCAGGTGCATTAATTGGTCTCGGAGATGGAGACCTTGATGGTTGCACTTGCTTCTGTTGCAACACCAATTTAGAGCATTGTTCCGGTCTTGGTTTGAAGGCGAATCGTTCTTCCTTCTCGTTGATATGAAACCGGATTTCTCCAGCTCTGACATCAATGTGTGCATTTATGGTGCTTAAGAAGGGCCTCCCAAGAATGAGGGGTGTCTTTATGTCCTCCTGCATGTCAAGTACCACAAAATCCACTGGTACAAGGAAATTTCTTATTTTTACCAGAATATTCTCGGTGATTCCTGCAGGGTAGTGAACTGATTGGTCAGCTAGTTGCAGGCACATTGATGTTGGCGTGAGTGTTGAATAGTTGACCTTATCGAAGATGGCTTTGGGCATGACAGTAACGCTTGTGCCAAGATCACATAGTGCATTTTCAAAGTTCTGGTTTCTAATTGAACAGTCGATAGTGGGGCATCCTAAATCCTTCTTGTTTACGGGCGATGTGTTCAGGATGGCCGCACTACACTCCTCCGTTAACTTGATTACTTCAGTGGTGGGCAGTGGTCTCTTGTTGTTCAGAATGTCTTTGAGACACTTTGCAAAGGTAGGTACCGTATGGCATCTAGCAAAGAGATATTGATATATAACTTTTGAATTACCTCCATAAACTTACCAAACTGCTCATCCACTTTGGCTTTTTTTATTTCTTCATGAAAACGGTAGGAGGTTGGTGTCATGAAAATCTTGTTGCAATTCTTGTTCTTGTGTTTCAACTTCTTCAACTTCATCGTTCTTCTTCTCCTATTGTACTGATGGTGTCTTACCTGGCCTTGGAGGATATGGAGGATCATGAGTAGACTTGCCACCTCTTGTGGTTATGGCATTGACCTTTTCAAGGTTAGTGCAAAAGGCAGAGCAGTGGCCAGCTGAGCTATTTATGATTCTATCTTTTTATTATAGCTAAGTTGGTCCTTTATAGCAGAAGAAAAACTTTCCATTTTAGTGTTTATATTTTCTAAAACCTTATCATTAGAAGCAAGCTTTTTGGAAATGTTCTCATTAATCTTGGCTTGTTCTAAAATTAAATCTCTCAAGGATGGCTGATTAGGATTAGAAGAATTATAATAGTTACCTGGGTACTTACCTTGACAGTTTGATCGTTGTGGTTGACTCCATCCTTGTCTTTGTTGCCGTGAACCAGAATTGTTAGTGATGTAATTTACATACTATTGTGGTTCTGGATAGTTACTCTCTGAGTGTCCAATGGTTCCACAGATATTGCAAAAAGTTTGCAAATCATAAATGTCCTGGATGGCCTGTCGATCCTTTTTGTAATTGGCTTGCTGTTCGAGCCAATTTAGCAATATGTCCATCTTGGTCGATAGTTCACACACCTCTTCTTGTGCTTCTTCACTCTTGTTGCATGATTGGATACTTCCTTGAGACCAGCCTTGATTAGAGGCTATCTTTTCCATGAGAGCTTCAGCTTTTCTAAGGGTGAGTGACATAAATGCTCCTCCAGCAGTAGCATCGAGTTATTTATGAGCTTTCTGGATTAATCCATGATAAAAACCTTGCATGAGCAACCAATCCTTCATTCCATGATGAGGGCAATCTAAAATATATTCTTGGAAATGTTCCCATGCCTCTGGAATGGTTTCACCTTTCTATTGCTGGAAGTTGGAATTTTTTTCTCTTAAGGCATTGGTTTTGTCTATGGTGAAAAACTTTGCTAGAAAGGCCTTCGAACATCTTGCCCATGTGTTGATATCCTATTTGTTAGCGTAGAACCACTGCTTCGCCCTTCCCACGAGCGAGAATGGAAATAGGTGAAGTAGTATGATGTCTTGAACAATGTCCTTGATGATGATTGTGCTGCTAATCTCTAGAAAATTTTGGAGATGAACACTAGCATCTTCATGTGCCTTTCCGCTGAATGGGGTAGCTTGCACCATGTTGATGAGGCTTGCCTTGAGTTCAAACTCATGGTTGTTGGTTTTGAGTGTTGGTCAAGTGCGAATGTTCTCAGTGCTTGGAGCAGAGAACTCGCATAGTGTTTTGTCAGCCATAGCTTCAGAAACTGGTGTTGAGCTACCTCTTGATCGGCTCGATTATGATTGATGGAATTTGTTGGTGAATCAAAACCAATCCTACAATACCCTATATAAGATATGAACAGATTAAAACAAGGGTAAGTCTGCTTGTGTAGTGGTGCACAGTTATGATATCATCAATAAGTATTTATTTCACCAATTCTCTTTTAGCCATATGCCCTCCCTGGCAACGGCGCTAGAAATGCTTGTTGACACTTCTAAGCATCACTACTAGAATGACACTAAGAAGTGTACTTTATATTTACTTGTGACTTAGAAAGAATATATATATAATTGGGAATGTTCTGCAAGCGCACAGATATACCATTGCAGCACTTCACCCGGGAGTACTATAACACATCCGGTTTTTGTGCAACCAAAAATGCGAGCTTTTTAAAAAATGTCTACAAAGTGTGAAGCATGTAGTCGCTAGGTCAAACCTAAGTCAAAACCTTGAAGAGCTTGCTAAATAACTAGTGCACACATATATAATTAATTGTAGGAGTGTGCCGGTGTTCTTGAATTGGTTTTGTATTTGAGTTTGTTTGGAGTGCACAAAGCCATAGCAAAACTTCCCTCCTTGAATCCATCTCAAATCCTTCGCAAATTCATTCAAATCCCTTTTGAATTCCTCTCAATTCCATTGAAATTCTTCTCTTATCGTCATAGCAAAATGGGGAGACCCCTATCTTTTCCCTAGCAAGGAATTGGGAAATCCTTTTCCTCCTCTCCCTAAATTCCTCTCAAATCCCTTTTAAGTTCCCTCTCAAATTTCATTGAGTCATAAATGGGAAACCCTCCTATCTTCTCCCTAATAGGAATTTGGAAATCCTTTTTCCTTTCTTCCTTCTAACCCAGCCGGCCCATCCCCCTTCCTCCTCTCCGTGCAGCCTAATCGGCCTCACTCCTCCCTCCCCAGCTGTGGCCTAGCTTCCTCCACCGTTGGCCCAACCCGTAGCAAGCTTAGCTGGCCTACTCGGACTTTCGCTGCCCTCCTCCTCTTTCCCTAGCAGCCCACCTCACCTCCTGGCCCAGCTGGCCCAAGTAGATGGCACTACCTCTCCAAGTGCTAGGGAGTGCTCGCTCCCTAGGTGTCGCTACCACCGAATGGGAGAAATCCCGCATGCACCCAGGGCCCCATGCCCTGGGCGTCCGTGCCCCTCCGCTCAATGCTCGCCACGTGCCCTGCTACGGTACAAATGCCGAGGCATCATCGTCGGCGCCTGAAGCCCTAGCTCGCATGCGCCTATAAGAAGCCAGCTGCCACCACCCACTTGGTGTCTCCCTATAGCCGCTTGTCGCTCCTCTCCATTTCCCCATTCGCACCATCACCTCCCTACGCACCAGCCTCACCCTGCTGGCCTGAGCTCCTCCCACCGTCGCATCGCCAGGAGCGCCTCTAGCTGAGCTACCCTGGCCATGCCATCGTCTGGCCATGCCACCCTAAGCTCCCCTTCAAGCCATGCCGCCAGAGCCCACCTCTGCCTCCTCTCCGAACTGATCGCACAGCCACGACGTCGTCCACTGCAAGCTCCCTCAACAACCTTGCGACGCTATGCTCTCCTCATCCATGGCCGTGCCCCTGCTCCATCCTCGCCATGCCACGCCACCAGCTATCCATGGAGAACCCCGACGCGCCCCTTCTCCAAGACCACGACAACCACCTCGCTCCGCCGTTCCTCGACGCGGCCACGCCTTCGAGCTAGCAGCGCTGTGCTCTGCACTAGTACAGAAATGGGCTTTACTCCCGGTTTGGAAACCCCTTCAGTCCCGGTTTCCCAACCGGGAGCACCAATCCGGGACTAAAGGGCCCCTCCTTTAGTCCCGGTTTCTCGCTCGGGACTAAAGGTGCCTTTAGTCCCGGTTGGTAAGACCAACCGGGACTAAAGAGGCCTCCCGGCCTAGCCACGTGGGGCGGCCCTTTAGTCCCTGGTTGGTAAAGGTTTCCTTTTTTCTTTTTTTTTGTTTCTATTTTCAATTGATGATTCATTTTGGTTTTCGAATACGCATTCTACGCTGCTAATAATATACGTATTCTACACGTTTATAATGTTCGAACATTTTGTACAAACTAAAGTATGAAACTAACATATATATTACATGCATATACATATATTGTATGTTATTTTATGTACATATAATATATATATATATATTACAAATAAAGCTTGCATTGTATATTCTATCATATCCTTGGGATAACAAATTCACTCCATCTGGTTTGTCTTCCATGTTTCGTTGACGTCATTGTAGAACTCGCCGGCGGGGTTGAGGACATGGTCATTAAGAAATCCTACTATGGTCTCTTGAATTGCTTTCAGTTGGTCACGTCGTATGACTTTTTCCTTCAACCATAGAGTCTTCAATAAAAGTTAAAGGAAAAGTATTATATATATATATATGTGTGTGTTGGTTACGTGATTACTTATATATATGAGCAATAAAAGAAATTATAAATATATGAATATATTTATATAACGTACTTTTAGGTTCTCTTCAGGAGTTCTTTTTTAGTACGCCATGATGAACTCGCAAACATAGTATCCGCAGTAGTTGTTCCCCTGTTCTTGCCTCAGAACCCACTTTTACGAGAAAAAAGATCCGATGAATTGAAAGCATGCATGGTGTTAATTGAATTATATATATATAAATGTAGCTAATACTTACTTTGTGTGCGATTACATCCAGTGGCGCTTTGCAATGTTTCATGTGGTGTTCCTCAATGAAACTTTTTCAAACACTGCGCCCAATAAAATAAAAAATTAATTTAGCCTTTAATAATTGTTGCAGTTAAGAGATCAGGGTATATATAGTTGCTAGAGAGACCAAATTACCCTTGGATAATATCTATCATGTCTTGGTACTCTGTTTGCTCTTTTCTTAACGAGTCTAAGATGCTCAACCGACTATTGGCCATATCGATGACCATCAATATCAAATTGATTCTTTGCATATGTTTTTTTATACACAAATGTGATCGACATTAACTAGAGTCAACATATGTATATGTGGGAGATAGCTTAGCTAGTAAGCAAATAATTGAACAAATATCCATATGATCAACATTAATTATTTAACACTCACTTGAAGTTGTAGGGGAATAGTATGTCCTTGTTTTGTTGGTTCACTAAGAACCTCATGAGATTTTTCTCGAGTTCAGCTTTCCATCCAGGCGGGGGATCAGGGTGTTTGAATATGACATTTGGATCAACGAAACCAATTTCATTATCCTGTCTCTTTCTGAGTTCTGTCATCTCATATCTACATATATAAAAATATAGTGTGGGGATATATAATTTATATATATACATGTAGCTTTATATATATACACTTTAATAGTAAAAAATAATCACACTTACATACAATAGCAGCTAATGAGACTTTTGTCGAGAGAGTCCAGGTGGCATAGTTGGTGTAATTCTCCAAACTCGACATATATAACGTCATCGCCACGGAAGTAATGTTGGTTTCTAATTCTGACAGAAACAAAGTTCTCTCCCCATTTACATGCCGCCATGTACCACTTGTTTAGTAGGTACATTTGCGTACCCAGTTCACCTAAGGCCTCAGGGTTGTATAGACTCTTTCCATGTTCAAATTTCTTCCAATGATCCACTTTCGGAGCAGATGGTCCTTCAGCAAGCACTTGCGCAAGGTCCAAACCTGTATCCTCGTAAAACCGAACCAGGTCCTCAAAATCGACGTCCGGTAAGTCTAAGTTTGAACCATATTCATTACGAATGACAAGAGGGGGGACTGATTGTTGCGATTGTTGTTCGAGTTGTGCAACACCTTTCCCTGGTCTAGTCTTTTTCTACGCCGCCTCAAATGACTTGGTGAGAGAGCGGTCGTAGTTCGATTTTGGCCGGGTCTTTTGAGATTCCCGCTTTTTCTGGTTCACCTTCTTTCTTAGAAGATCTGGAGCTAGGTAGAAGTACGGTTTCTCTAGGTTCTCCCTCGCTTCTTGTTGCTTTCTTACTTTTTTGAAGAAACTTTTCACATCTTTTTGTACCGCATCCTTTAATTCCTTTTCACTTTTCTCGTAAGATAGTTTTTGGGGAATAACTGGATTAGAGGAGGCTTTCTTCTTTGCCGGCTGGTGGGCCAACAGCTTCGTAGGAGCCGTTGGAGACTCCTTGGAGGCGTTGCAGACCTCCTTGGAGGTGGCGGCGGTGGAGACCTCCTTGGAGGCCTTGGAGACCTCCTTGGAGGTGGCGACAGTGGCGGCGTTGCATAATTATTGCCCGGAGCACTATGATGATCTGGAGATTGAATAATTGGACTTAGGTTGGCGGAGGCCCTGCTGTGTGATTACAAAAAAGAATAATTATGTATAAGAAATTGTTATTATTAATCATGCATGTCAATAGAAAATTTGTGAAAAAATTGTTTCGTTCACTTTTATCCGCACCTATTGTCTGGCAGTTGAGGAAGCGGCGGTGGACTAGAGACCCCAGGAATAATGATGTAGCACTTGTGCCATAGTATGAATGTCTTCTCTACTTCTCCTAGAGTCTTCTCACCATCACCTCCTGGAATGTCAAGAGGCAGATCACTAAAACCTTTGTTAACTCTATCCACTGAGATGCTAACATATCCAGGTGGTATTATTGCCCCATGGATTCTTTGTGTCTTGGTAGGATCTGGAGGAGAAAAAACACCGAGAGCCACCATGATTGTGGCATTCTCTTTTGAAATATGTAGCTCACATGATGTAAACGGTGCAGTGATGTCATCCACGGGGAAATGTAGCATTGCGTCATCTTGATTTGGCAACTCCGTGGAAACGCAGCTGCTTTTCAACTGATCAGGGGGGCTAATATTAATGTTGATTCCTGGATCTGATGCCTGCCTTTGGGCACTCATTGCTATTTGCACTTGCTTTATGATTTCGTCCTGCATTCTAGCTTGCATGTCTTTTTCGCGCTCCTGTGCTTGAAGCAACGCCTCCCGTGACTCACGAACCAATTCCTGCAATCTGTTGATCTGCGCTGCATCCTCATCCTTCCTTCTCTGCCGGCTTCTGTAGGTATCTCTGTCGTCAGGGAAACCATGCTCCCAAGAAATGTTCCGTCCTAAACCTCTCGTTCGGCCACTGTGTTCAACGGCCCCGAGGGCATACGTCAGTTCATCCTTCTCTCTATTGGGCCTGAACGCACCAATAGTTTTAGCTTGTAGAGCATAAGAAAATCTGTGTTGCTCTTTCGAGTTTTTGGCCATGAACCATCTTCCCGGTCTCTAGGTCCAGTCTTCCTCCATGAGCGAAAAACCAATTCTTCGCGCGTTTGGGCCAATTGAGTGATTCTGGTGTGATACCCTTGGCAAGAATGTCCACTTCTATTTTTTCCCACTTGGGAATGGTAGTCGCGTAGCCACCTGATCCCATGCCATGGTGGTATACCTTCTGTCGGAAATTGTCTTGGTTCCTTCTCACCCGTTCCTCACCCTCTTCCGATGTCTTATACTGTACAAAATCATTTTAGTAGGGCCTCAACTTTGCGAGCGGGCCACTAGTATTGAAATTAGGCGTTAGGTTCTTCTTGATGTATTTTGTGTATAGGGATTTCTTCCAAGTCTGAAATTGTGTGGCCATCTTCTTCATAGCCCACTTTCGAACTAGTTCCTTCAATTCATCATCGTTGATAGCATCATAATCATCAGTTTGCAACGTGAAATATTGAAGGATATCATCCCAAATTAAATTCTTATCAAGATCAGAGACAAAACTAACATGAGGCTCGTTGATCTTTTGCTTCCATTCATGGGCACTGATCGGAAGTCTATCCCTTACAAGGCACCCACAGTGTTGCACGAATTTCTTTGCATGTGGACCAAGTGGTTCGCCTGTCTCCATATTGAATTTCGATATTATGTAGCGCCCCTCCAATGGCTTTTTTGGGCCTCGAATTTTTTTGCTTTTCGCCGTTATGGTCGTCGATCCAGAGGGCTACGTATAAAAAAGAATAAATCAATATCATGTGTACACATAATAGATGATAGATATTCATATATATATATATATATATAATATTCAAATATATCTATAAATATATATACCTCGCCAGTATTTTCTTGCACAATATTTTCTTGGTTATCTTCAAGAGCCAGATATTGACTCCCGTCATCTACATCCTGCTGGTCACCATCGGCAAATTGAGTGCCGGTGTTGATAATATTCATCATTTCTTCATCCATGTTGTCTCTCGGGGCAGCCATCTAGCTTTTACACCAGCAGATATATCTATAAAAAATAAAAACTATATCTATAAAATGAACTCCTGAAGGACGTGCCACCTCAAAGATAGTAACATTTGTAAAAATCATTTCTGTATCTATACTAGTGATAGAATCTAGCATAAGCCTTATTTAAGTGCCTAGCTTGTTTGAAGGGGAAATCTTAACTGACAAAGTTTAAAGGTTTTCAGAGCGTTTAACACTACTCTGCTTGCCGAGAAGGTTGCTAGTGTTGTGTCGTTGACATTTTTCATGGTCATGGCCATGGTCATTGTGTTCTCGTCTTTTACTGCAGCAGGTAAGTAATTCACATGATATTTTCGCAGGTTAACAGAAGAATGGGAGTGTACACTCATAATAATCGTTTATCGTTTATATTTATATATATACTATATTTGGGTACTGTGATTGACAGACTACTACGACGATATCGGAACGTGTGAATAAATAACCATCCATACTAGTTGACCTTGCTTATGTGATCATCTCGACGAGCATTTCTCCACCGGACGGCACCGTACTTGGCCACGGAAGAGCTCCGATTCTACGAGGAAGGGAACATGGTCTTCCACGACCGTTGTCGCTCTCCCTCATAGAATCAAAGCTCCTCCTTGACGTCCGTTACCGCTCGGCAGAGAACATGCTAGCCGAGATGAACACGGTCCGCAAGTTCAACTAGTACGGATTTTCTACCATTTTCTAACTAGTCGTCATAAGCTACCGCACCAAAAGGAGGAATCGACGAGACACCAGTCCGCGCCCGTGCTCCACTAAGCTCAATGGCTCAGCGCAAAATCGCATTATAAGATTGCCGGCACGAGGGCTCGGCACACGCATCCATCCGATTACAAAAGGTTGGAGCAATTAATCCATCATAAACGGATTATATATGGTGGCGGCGGTGGCTCACATCCAAGGTGTCAAACGCGAGGTCCAGCTCCTACAGCCAAAAAACATGTTAGAGACTTAGACTTTACTAAAAAAACATGTTACAGAAGTATGCACCAATTGCAAAGGCTAGAAAATAATTATCTATTTTTCTAATGCAAGCTAGAAGTGCATGTATAATTTTGTTTCAAAATAAATCCAATAACTATGAGTAAGGACAGACCAAAAAAAGCACAAAATATAGCTAATCACATCGATTTTAAATGAGAACTCAGAAGTAAAAAAAACTAATCCATATTACTACTCCAATTCCTCTTCTAGCAGCCTAAATATCAAATCCTTGATGAGGACACACAGCGAGATGAGGAATTGTGATGAGCGATGGCGCTCACTGCTGCTCTCCGGTAGAAAAGGCCATCATTATTGATATGGTTTTCTCTTGCTTCTAAATATAATATCTAGCTCTACAAAAAAAAAGGATGGCAAGGAGACCCAACAGAACCCCGACGACGGCATCATCAAGGGAATATCAACCCTACACTACTAAATCTAGCCAATACTAGTACAATGATGAACACTAGCGAGCTAGCCGGATGATGCTATTAATTCTCATGATCTGGAAAAATGGTCCGGTCACTGATGAGTGGGCTTTTGAAGGAAAGAACTGAGATGTGCTTTAGCTATAGCCCCGGCTTGGGTGAATTTTTATTTTTTTAATTTGTTTTCTGCAAAAGAATATTCAAATTAAAAATTTGCAAAACTATACTATTGTTGCGGATTAAACCAGCAGGAAGCACTAATCATCGGTCAAAGTGACGGCATTTCCTTTTTTCTATCAGCTCATCTTAAAAACTCATAACTTTTATATATGAACTTGGATGAAGTTAAAAGATATATGAAAGTTGTAGAGAAACAAAAGGTCGGTTCCTCAATTTACCGTATCCAAATCTACCCAATACTAGGAAGAAGATGAACACTAGGCGAATGAGAGGTCAGTTCTGCTCTCGATCAGGTGCCGATGAGGCCACTGGAGTAGAGGGGACGGACGATGAATCGAAGCGATACATTCATTGAGCAACAGCACTGAACGAGTTGGCCATACAGCAGTAAGAGAGTGCAGAGGAAGAGGGAGACTGGGCCAAACCTGGAGAAGACGTGCCGTAATAGAGATGTTGTGACCTGCTGCGGATCTTGGAGAAGACTGCTTGGGGGCGAGGAGGGCCGGGGACGAGGACGACGCGAGGCGTGCGCTGGCCAGCCGGAGAAGAAGCGCGCGTGCGCGTGGGGCCGATGACAACGTGCGCGCATGACGAGGCGAGGCTAGGGTGGTCACTTGGGGGCGGCGGCGCTGCTGGATCGGATCGTTCTGGTGGAGAAGATGAGGCGACGGAGAAGAAGGCGGCGGAGACAGAGAGGAAGAGAACTAGAGAAGGGAGAAGGGCGTGGTTTATAAAGGGGGACCTTTAGTCCCGGGTGAAGCCAGGGCCTAGGACTAAAGGTTCTTTAGTCCCGGGTTATGGTTAGAACCGGGACTAAAGGTCTGACCTTTAGTCCTGGGTGTAGCCACGGCCCGGGAGTAAAGGGGATTTTGGCGGGGCGTGAAAACGCAGCCCATCTTTAGTAGTCCCGGGTGATAGTTAGAACCGGGACTAAAGGTCCTTTAGTCCCGGGTGATGGTTAGGACTAAAGGTCTGCCCTTTAGTCTTGGGTGGTTGGTCCACCCGGGAGTAAAGGTGGGCTGCAGTTTGGCTCCCCGCCAGTTTGTAGAAGTTTTTCCTTTTTTATATACTTCTTTTATATAAATATGTAGAGAGTTGTTAATTGGCTAGTAAATAAAATATTAGAAAAAAATTATAAAAAAATTCTAGGACCTGGTTTTGCATTATTGTACATAAGAAAAATCTGTAACCTAAACTTTTTTTTTTTACCGTATAAATATTTAACATAGTATAAATAATAATCATAATTTTCACCATACAAAAATATACTACTTAATTAAAATTATTAAAACTATTGCTTTTCGATAGAAAATTAGTTTTCACATCTTTATTGGCGTTGATCATTTGTTTTTTCATCACACATTCTCCATAGGAATCCACCATCAAGTAGAAATTTCATTTAAATCGTAGAAAATATGAATACACGATAGAAATATGAATACACTATATATATCAAGCGGGCACAATAGTGAACTTCTTCTTAACGTATATTCCTTGGTTATGATCGCGCCGTAACCATGGAGTGTCCTCATCATTTAGCTGGATGCTTGGGTCTTTGTTCACTATGAAGGGTGGAATTCGGTCATTCTTTTCATAATCTTCTGATATGTCTGACTTGTCTTCAATTCCGACGATGTTTCTTTTCCCTAAAAGAACTATGTGGCGCTTTGGCTCATTGATTGGGTCGTTGTTGTTTTTTCCCTCTCTTCGGTTTTGTAGACATGTCCTTGACATAGAACACCTGATTCACATCCTTGGCAAGGACGAACGGTTCATCTTTATACCTGATATTGTTGAGGTCCACGGTTGTCATTCCATACTGGTTGTCGACTGCTACCCCGCCTCCAGTCGCCTTTACCCATTGGCACTTGAACAAAGGTACCTTAAAAGTAGGTGCATAGTTTAGTTCTCATATCTCCTCTATGCGACCATAATATGTTTGCTTATTTCCATTAGGGTCGGTGGCATTTATGCGGACACCACTATTTTGGTTGGTGCTCCTTTTATCTTGGGCTACTGTGTAAAATGTATTCCCATTTATCTCGTACCCTTTGTATGTGAGGATATGCCACGATGGCTGCCTAGCCAACAAATACAGTTGCTCATCAATACTCTCATCACCCTGACATTCTTTTCGCAACTAGTCGCTGAAAGTTTCCATGTGCTAACGCGTAATCCAAGCTTCAGACTTCCTAGGAAACTTAGATCGGAGCAACTCTTTATGTGTCTCGATATACGGATCCACCAAGGAGGAGTTTTGCAGAACTATTTAGTGTGCTTTATTAAAATAATTGTCCTGCGTACCAATATATGTTTTCTTTCCTAGTGTCCCCTTTCCACTTAGTCTCCCCTCATGTCGCGATTCAAGAACACTAATCGGGTCAAGGTCGGGAATAAAGTCAACACAAAACTCAATGACCTCCTCTGTTCCATAGCCCTTGGCGATGCTTCCTTCTGGCCGAGCACGGTTGTGAACATATTTCTTTAGGACTCCCATGAACCTCTCAAAGGGGAACATGTTGTGCAGGAACACAGGACCGAGAATGCTAATCTCCTTGACCAGGTGAACTAGGAGGTGTGTCATGATATTAAAGAAGGAAGGAGGGAACACCAACTCAAAGCTGACAAGACATTGAACCACATCATTCTATAGTTTAGCTAGATCCATTGGATCGATTGCCTTCTGAGAAATTGCATTAAGGAATGCACATAGCTTCACGATGGCTAGACGTACATTTGGAGGTAGAGTTCCTCATAATGCAACTGGAAGCAATTGCGTCATGAGCACATGGCAGTCATGGGACTTTAAGTTTAGGAATTTCTTCTCTAGCATATTTATTATACCCTTTATATTCGAGGAGAATCCAGATGGTACCTTGATGCTTGCTAGGCATTCAAACATGTTTTCCTTCTCTTCTTTGCTAAGAGTGTAGCTGGCAGGACTTAAGTAATGGCATCCATCATCTGTCTTCTCTGGATGTAGGTTGTCTCGTTCTTTCAAACATCGCAGGTCCTGTCGTGCTTCAAGTGTATCCTTAGGCTTCCCATACACACCCATAAAGCCTAGCAGGTTCACACAAAGATTCTTCGTCAGGTGCATCACATCGATCGTGCTACAGACCTCTAGGACTTGCCAATAGGGTAGCTCCCAAAATATGGACTTCTTCTTCCACATGGGTGCGTGACCGTCAGTGTCGTTCGGAACAGGTTCGCTGCCATGTGCCTTTCCAAATACTACTTTCACATCCTTGACCATATTTAGTACATCATCACCAGTTCAGTTGCCCGGCTTGGTCTGGTGGTCTGCCTTACCTTTAAAATGCTTGCCTTTCTTTCTTAAGGGGTGATTCGCAGGAAGAAATCGACGATGGCCAAGGTACATGACCTTTCGACATTTTTTCAAGAATATACCTTTAATGTCATCGAAACAGTGCGTGCATGCATTATATCCTTTGTTTGATTGTCCTGAAAGATTACTTAGAGCAGGCCAATCATTGATTGTTACGAACAACAATGCTCGTAGGTCAAAGTGCTCCTGTTTGTGCTCATCCCACACACGTACACCTGGTCTGTTCCACAAAAGTAGAAGTTCTTCAACTAGTGGTCTTAGGTACACATCGATGTCGTTGCTAGGTTGCCTTGGGCCTTGGATGAGCATTGGCATCATAATAAACTTACGCTTCATGCATAACCAGGGAGGAAGGTTGTAGATACATAGAGTAACAGGCCAAGTGCTATGACTACTGCTCTGCTCCCTGAAAGGATTCATACCATCCGTACTTAAAGCAAACCTTAAGTTTCTTGCGTCATTTGCAAACTCCAGGAATTCTCTATCGATTGCTCTCCACTAGGACCCATCAACAGGGTGTCTCAACATATTGTCTACCTTACGGTCTTCTTTGTGCCATCACAATAACTTTGCATGGTCTTTGTTTCTGAACAGACGTTTCAAGCGTGGTATTATAGGAGCATACCACAAAATCTTGGCAGGGATTTTCTTCGTGGAACGTTCGCCCTCAACATCACCAGGGTCATCTCGCCTGATCTTATACCACGATGCATGACATACCGGGCATGCATCTAACTTCTCGTACTCCTCGCCATAGTAGAGGATGCAGTCATTAGGACATGCATGTATCTTCTGGATTTCTAATCCCAAAGGGCAGACTACCTGTTTTGCTTCGTACGTAGTGATGGGAAATTCGTTATCCTTCAGAAGCATCTTCTTTTGGATTTTCAGTAACTCCCCAAATCCTTTGTCAGATACACCATTCTTTGCCTTTCATTGCAGCAATTCTAGTGTGGTACCCAACTTTTTATGTCCCGCATCACAAGTTGGGTAGAGCAATTTCTTGTGATCCTCTAGCATGCGCTCGAACTTGATCTTCTCCTTTTCACTTTCGCATTCTCTTTGTGCGTCACGAATGGCCTGACCAAGATCATCAGCGGGCTCATCTTCTGCCACTACCTCTTCTTCAGCTTCCCCCATTGCAGTATCATTGAAGGCACCATATTCAGCAATAGTGTCATCATCGTCCCATTGTTCTTCTTCACCTTCTTTCATTACAACTCCGGTTTCTCCGTGCTTCATCCAACAAATATAGTTTGGCATGAAACCCGACTTCAATAAATGTGAATGAAGAGTCCTTGAGCTAGCATATTCCTTCAAATTCTTACATATGGCACATGGGCAGCACATGAAACCATCGCGTTTGTTTGCCTCGGCCACACGTAAGAAAGAATGCACGCCCTCAATGAACTCTTAGGAGCGGCGATCAGCATTATATATCCAATGCTGGCTCATCTGCATTACATGACATACATACTATATTAAAACCTAGAACATAATTAGTTAATTATATGACATGCATGCTACCACACAAGGTATTAATTTATGAAAGTCTCGCTACAATGTGGACAATCCCAACTACCACTAAAAAAACTAAAGCTAAAATGTACTTCAGCAGCATAAGAATTTCGCGACCAATCCCAACTAAAACAGATAGATCATGTGTTTGTTCAACATATATGGGCTTCTTCCGCAGGATCACTGCCTCATTAACCGCCATAGCCGCCTGTGCAAGAGAGTTTTGCATGTGTTCAACATACTCTTCCTCCCAGTACCAGCCTGAACATCCAGTGTCATCCCACTGAAATTAAAACAAAAAATTAGAACTTTAATCACAATCATCATAAAAATAAGTATAAATTAACCATAATCATCAAATACGACAAAATAACTCACATTGCGATCCGGACACTCGTAGAAGATACGGCCCTTGTTGGGACACTCCTTCCTCATCCGGTACTCCATCACAATCTTCTCCTCACACTTGCATGCAATGAGAAGAAGGTCCGGCCTCAGTCGCTTTGGAACCCGATGAGAGGCCGAGGACCCAGAAGCAGTTGTCATCTACTCTCTATACTCATTTTTAATATAATATAAATTTCTTATTTTATAAACAAATAAAATTAAAAAACTCTAAAATTCTCTATATCTCTAAACCATGAAGTGTGCTATGCATGCTAGAAATGAAAACTCAATACTAGTTTTGAATAACTACTTTAACCTTCCTTCATCCAAATACTTAAACTTTAAAGTGATTTTGAGCTTAAATGGCTTACAAATAAAAAAAATCTACCATAAAAAAACACATATATCTAGTCCATATAATGAAATAAGCTACTGATGAAACATGAGAGTATAAAGTTGGTAACCTTTAGAACCGAAGAATCGATGGAGGAATGGAAGAAATCTTGTGATACACCGGTGATGAGGAAGAAGAGAGGCCGGCGATGAAGCAAGAATACTGAGCTCGAAGTGGCTCGGGCTCGGGGAGGAACAAGTGCTATATAGGAGGAGACCTTTAGTCCCGGTTGGAGACAGAAACTGGAACTAAAGGTCCCTTTCTAGTCCCGGACGAAGCCTCCAGCTGGGAGTAGACTTTTACTCCCGGTTGGAGGGACCAATCGGGAGTAAAAATTAACCTTTAGTCCCGGTTGATAGCTCCAACCGGGACTAAAGGTCCCCTGTAGCAAAAGCCTGCCACAGTAGCCGTTGGGCAGGGACCTTTAGTCCCGGTTAAAGCTACAAACCGAGACTAAAGGTCTCTCTAGTCCCGGCGCGAAAAATACCAGGACTAAAGCCAAATTTCGAGCTGGATCAAAGTCGTTTCTCTACTAGTGCTGCCTCCGTCCTCGCCGTGACCCCACGGACGCGTCTCGCCATCATGCCCATGTCACATCACGTCGCGTCGTGCCACGATGTTACCCAAGCCCCGCGACCGCGTCACCTTCGACCACCGCGGGCCTCTGCTTCGAGCCGCCGTCTTGCAGTTGCCCGAGTGCAATGTCGTTGACCCCGACGACTATGGCCGATGCATCCTCGCTCCCTCTGCTCTGACCACCGGATGTCTCCACCGCGTAGCCCCACCTTGGCCGGCTGCCGCAACCTGCTGCTTGGCCTCGCCGTGCTGTCACCAGACTCAGCCGCCCGAAGCTCCCTTGCGTCGCGCTGTTCGCCGTGCCGTGACACCTCGTCGTCGTCGTCCCACCTCTGCTCCAAGCCATGCTATCCACCCCTGCAACTTTGACCAGGAGCATGTCTGCCTCGTCACCGAACTGTGACCCGAACACCGCAAGCTGTTGCCTTTCTACTTCCCTACCAGCGAACAACAGCTACTTCCCAAAACCATCCCCGCCGGTGAGACACCATGAACCAAAGCTCCACCTTTCCCCCTCTTGCCATTGTTCCTGCCTGACACCGGCCTTTCGTGCTTTCTGAGTTGAATTTTTTATGTCCTTTTGTTTGTGCTTCTGATGTCTTGAGTTTCTGCTTGTTCTCTAGGGTTTTCAATGCCTCTCTTTGATTTTTAGGTGTTAATTGCTTGATCTCCACCTTATCCTTATCCTAGCTCAAGCCCATCCTTATTGCATCCCTTACCTTGGGGATACCTTGTATGCTAGCAAATATTGTTAATCCTAATGATTATATTGTCAATCAACCACCAAAATCAATAAAACCTCATTGGGATTTATATTTCTTATAACAACTAATTTGGATTCCAGATGATAGAGTTATGGACTTCAAAAAGAATCCAACTCATGCAAAATAGGTGACCCGATATGCATGCCAAGTGGTCGGGTTTTGCCGGCCAGATTAGATATCAAGATGAAATTAGCTTTCATTATGGAGTTTGAGTCGATTTTTATTGTAGTTCTCGATTTATTTAGACTCTAGTTCAAGATAGACCTCCCATCCTATAAATATAAAGGGCCATGCTCAACTGAGGATATCCATCAAACAAAACTCTACTATTTTTTATTTCTCTAAACCCTATTTTTTTGAAACCTCAATTTTATTTTCTCTTCATCTCCACAACGATTTGAGACATTCTAGGCAATCTTGCTGATCCTAGAATAACCTTAGGAACACCAACTCTAATAGGGTGCCCGTAGACATGTTCTCACAGGCTTTCTAGCAGACTTGACAAACTAGGTGACTCAGTATTTCATACCGGATGGTCTGGATTGCGTAGGCTTGCTACAAGCTCATCAATTTGCAATTCGTATGTTCTAGCACTTTGGTGTGTGGTCACATCTTGCGCCAACATATGCATTTTTAAACTATGCTTTTACTAGGATAAGAAGTTGATAAGCAAATTAAGTAATTAGTAAAGAACAAATTAGTCTTTTGCCAAACTCTTTGTTTGATCACAAAATTGTTTGGGACTGCTCCACGAATTTTGCTCTACAAATTCCACGGTGGAGCGGCTCCATGAAAAACCTAGAGTTTGTGGAGCACCCCTTTATGTGATTCACAACTCTATATTTTTTTTTCTAAACGGAGCGCATGGAGCTGAACCTGTTTGGCTAAAAAACACAGAGCAAAGCTGAAAAACTTAGGATGGAGCAGTACTAACACCCTCAAAACTTGAACAAAACGTTGTCCCTCCGACTTGGAAAGCAACAGCAAAAATTTGAAACCAAGGGCTTTTCTTTCTCCTCCCCAGTCCGCACGGCTCCTGAAGGGAATCGCATTCCTATCTCCTGCTTTCCTGGCGTCGAATCCTAGTCCCTGTCTCCCTGATGCCAAGTTTTCCATTCCCTCCGCGCCCCTCTAAACCCAACCCACGACAAGCCCAAAACCCCGGAAAACCCTAACCCTAGAGAAAAAGGCGCCGCCACCCAACCCAACCCACTCCACCCGGGCGTGCCCAATTGTTACCCGCGCCTCCTGCGGGTGGTTTCGTTCAAACCCAACCTAATTTTTCGCGAGCGCGCGCGTGCGGCGTTGCGAGAGGAGGCGGAGACGATGGCTCCGTTCGGCGACGGCGGCGGCAGCGGGGGTGGCGACGGAGGGGAGGCGCTGCGGGGCTGGGACCCGCTGCGCAGTGGCAGCGCGCCGCCGACGATGGAGGGCGCCGCGGCGGCAGCGGTGGCGGCGGAGAGGGTGTTTGGCGGCGGCGGCGGCGGCGCGTCGTTCTTCTCCGGAATCGACGGGCTCGGGTTCGGCGCGAGGATGGACGAAGTCAGCAGGCACTGCGGTGCCGCTGGAGCTCAGGTGAGGGGTGTTGCTGCTCTTGCTCATCGATGGTTTTGGTTTCTTTGGTGGATGTAGATTGGATCGTTTAGGTTGGGGTTTGCCATTGCCATTGTTCCGTCGATGGGCCTCTGAAGATTAGAGATGCATCTCACGGTTGCTACTCGGATTAATTCGATGTTCTTCTTGTGTCTTTGATGCTTGGGTTGGGATTCGTATTTTTCCCTTTTATTAAACAGATGACTAAGGTTTCTGTGTGCAACGAAGTTGGCAGAAACGTCAAAGTTGCCATCTTTAGTGTTGTTTGGTTTCCAATGCTAAACAAAAGTGTTTCTTGTCTTGAGTGACATTCTGTTGGTTCTTGCAGGTATTTATATTTCTCTTTTAGATTAGATAGATGCTTGGATGTCAGGTCGGATGTGTTGTTATCTTCTAAATATAGCATGGGATCTGTGTGATTTTGCTCAAAAGATTTGGATTTGCCACATGTACTTGTTTAGGCACAAATCAGCATCAGTATAGGCGATATATATTGGGAGCCGCCTACTGCTGATGATGATGTTTGCTGCTTCTAGTTCGCCAGCACTTGGGAACTACGTTTTCTGTGTCCATTTGCCATGTCCAGACCATCATATAGAATGGCTTGCTTAGATAACTCACCAATATACATAATTGAAGGGATAATTTCTCTTCCTCTCTTCCATGTTGCAAGAACACACTTTTTCATCTATTTAGACAATTAATAGTTATGGTTCTTAAAATCTATTTTTACTTCAGCAGATGACTGTTTTTTAGAGACAATTATTTTACACGTCAATTTGTTGGACGATTAGCTTCAATCTGCATTTGCTTGGAACTGAACTTTCTATTCTACATGCAACTTTTCTTATCTGTTCTGGTGCCACTGTGCTCGGGGGCGGAGCTTGGAATAGGGCAAGGAGGGTGCTTAGTAATGGAAAATTAGATGTAAACCATACTTTTGGGCATGTTAATCATGGTTATACACTTTAATCAAGGTACTGTGTAAAAAGGGGTAATATGTGCAGTGGGTGGGCTGGATTGGGGGTGGGTGGTTTTGCAGCCCTGGCAGCACCTTCCCTATGCTGCCCCTTGTTGTGGTACTGACATTCACTGTCATGTTTGCATGCTTAATGATTTATTTTGTACCCTTTTTTTTTGTAAAACCTCGTATAAGATCTTTTCATAATTCTTTTGTTTAATTTGTTACTTTCATTTCTTTGCTAACTGTTGGAAGAAAATGCCTTGTTCATTTGAAATAATTTTGGCTTTATATATTTGCTTCAGGAACATTTTGGCAATTCTGCATCTTTATCTGTTGGACCACCTAGCCTCCTACTTAATGGTACTGGAGACTTGGATGAACGGCAGTTTGGACCGAGCAGAGTTCATAGTGGTGGCGCTATGTCAAACTACTCTGCATTTGACATGGGCTCGCTTTGGAGAGACATGGATCCCGACAATGCTGAATATCACAGAAATATCCAGAATCGCTTCATGTCAAACATAGAAAAGATGAATGCTTGTGGCAATAGGGATCTTAATGCTTCCTACATGGCTGATTCTGGTCTTTCAGATGCTTTATCTGGGTTGAGGCTGTCTAATAGCCCAGTAATGGACCAAAGGAACCATGGGGAAGAGCTAGATGAAATACTCAAGCGTCAAAGGGATTTCTCTAAAATTGGTGATGAAAACCGGTCACCTTTGGTTGGTAATGTTTTTCGGGCACCTAGGTCGGATGTGCATCCACCACCAATGTATGGAGATGGTATTTTACGGAGGCAGACCAGTGCATTAGATGGTTCCAATGTTTCAAGGATCAGTCGCCATCACATAAAGGGTGTTGATCACTTATCTTTGGCTGAACAGCTAGCTATAATGCAATCAGGCAACTTGCCTAGAGGAACCAATCTTTCTCGCAATGCGGCTATGACTAATATGATCAACCCCATGAGCAATAGATACAACAGCAATACAGACTTTGATTTGGTTAGGAGTCGAAGGGCGTTCCTTGAGGATCTACTTGCACAACAGAATCTGCAGGAGGATAATCTGTCATATAATGATAGTAGGATCTATCATGATGAGCCTCGTTTTCCCTATTCAAGAATGCAAAGATCTGTATCTCATTTTTATCCAAACTCGAGGCACGTTGTATCACATGGTGATCGGCAATCACAGCTCTTCTCCCTCAATAGAAAGGCAATGGGTAGAAATATTGGATCACAGGTCTATCACGACAATACATTAGCAAACTACCAGGATGTGCCTTCTTTGGATAATGCAGATAGAAATGGACTTGATTCAGTGGAGCTGATTGATGTAGTGGGCCGTGTTAAGGAAGTTAGGCAAGTTTTTCTTTCTTTCTTTCATTCTACATTTCTATTTCTTCAACAGAAAATTTCATCTCATTCATTTCTGTTCTAATGCAGTATGGATCAATATGGAAGCCGGTTTATTCAACAAAAACTCGAAATTGCATCACCGGATGTCCGGGAAAAAATATTTCCAGAGATATTATCCAATGCCATTGCTCTAACAACTGATGTTTTTGGCAATTATGTTATCCAGAAGGTATATCTGTCTATCCTAGTTGGATTATTTATATTTCTTGTGTAATCCTGACACTTGTATTGTGGTGTTCTCAGTTTTTCGAGTTCGCTACAGAAAGTCAGTTAATCCAATTGGCAGATCAACTCAAATGTCACATTTTGGAACTCAGCCTCCAGATGTATGGTTGCAGGGTAGTTCAGAAGGTCTGTTCTGTGTTTAGTATTGTGTATATATATTATGCCATCAAAGCTTTGAACAAAATATGTGATTCGTCCATACTTTGTACCTTTTATGCAATGTTCTGTGCAATTGTTTACAAGGTCTCTTTTTTCCAAATATAAGATCTGAATTTAAATTCTTTTTTTTTCTGTTGTTTAAAACCAAAAAAATGTTATATGATTATTTTCGTCTCTTATTTCACTTTAACCTGGTTAATGCTGTTTTTCATCATAAATGGATTTAGTCTTCAGCTTACTTAGCACACATCAAAATTCTGCATGAAAGTAGCCATAAGAAATAGATTTGCTTATATAAAGGGGTAGGGGTCTATTGGCTGGGCATATGCTGCTTTAAAATGGTGGTGCTGGGCAGTCCCTGATGACATTGCAATTTAACCACAGAAACTTATACCAAATTTCTTTTTCCCTATTAATGTAGTAATTTCGGGCTAGATTGATGTCACATTACTTTTCATAGTTGGCAAATTTTGGAATTGCTTGCTTTTTCTTTCCAACGAGTATTGATGCTTTCTTCAGGGGCTTGCAATTAGTTTGTGTAAAACATTAATAATATAATATGATTTTAGTATGATGATTGCATTTATTCTGGTGTAGAAATGCTGCCAGTTACCTTAATGATTTACTCTCTCTGTTCGAGAATACAAGGCATATTTTATTTTGTCAGGTCGTTGAAGTTACCTTTCACCATTGTTTTCTCATAAAATATATCATTTATTCCTGCAAAACCAGTATTGTGTGAAAGCATTTGAAACTCGTGTCTAATTGTATAAATTTTTGTACACCAAAACACTTGTATTTTGGCTAATTGTTGTAATACATGAAGTTTGACTTTTTTCAAAAAAAGTGCTCCTCCTGCACCAAGTCAGTATGTTGGTCTCCAGGCTCCACTATAGGCCAATATGTTTTATGATATCTAGATTCAAATTTCTATGATCGGTTTGAGTTGGAGTGACATGTATTTTATTTTAGTTTTAACATGCTGGATATTTAGTTGAGGAATACAAAACAGTTTTTTACTGTTATGTCATGATTTCTGACTACTCAACTTTGCCCCTCTGTTGTGCACTGTTACTTTGTTCATTGTGGTGTTATTTTTATTTCTAATTCTAATTAATAACCCTAGTTGCAAGTCCTTTGGTGGTTCTGTGCCTTTTAAATTAGTCTCAAACAGCCTCTTCATTTCACATGTGACATTGTTATGGAACTTTCATCCCCAATTATAGTTTGCTTTACCTGATTTATGTCCTAAATTACTGAACTTGAACTGAAAAACTCAAGGGTCTAGCAGACTGTTAGATGGTTTTTTGTTTGAGGATTGGCTTCACTATAGTATTTCCTGGTCATCATGTGGCAATCAAATGATTATTTTGGTCGTTGTAACCTCATTCGTTAGCTTGTGGGAACAACAGTTAAATTCACTCTTGGAAATCTCTGCTTACAGCCGCATTGCCAACCCAATTTATATTAACTCTGGCCTTAATGGACGTCATCTTATGGGTTGTCCATGTTTGCTTGAATGTCCTTAGTCCTGTTATTATTATCTATGGCAAATTATCCATAGTAAATTGTTGTGATCCTTTTGAAATCCAATGGCATTAGAACCAGATGCATTATGATTTTTTAATTTCTTTTTGTTGATCTCCTGCACCACGTCCAATGAAGTTTAATCTATCCTTGTGGTGCTTTATGAGATAATTTCTGTTGTTCATATTAACAGGTTTTGGAGGTAGTTGATATGGATCGAAAGATCGACATTGTTCATGAGCTCAAGAATTATGTTCTGAAATGTATTGGTGATCAAAATGGTAACCATGTGATCCAGAAATGCATTGAGTGTGTTCCTGAAGACCGCATTCCGTTTGTTATTGATCCTATACTTTCACAAATTCTTGTTCTATGTACCCATCAATATGGCTGCAGAGTCATTCAGGTAAATAACACATCATTGTCTTTTTTAAGACGAGTCTTGTTCCATGTACTAACTAATTTCATTGTTACAGAGAGTTCTGGAGCATTGCCATGATCCTGTGACTCAAAGTGCTATCATGAATAAAATTGTGCAGCAGACCTTCCATTTGACGGATGATAAATTTGGGAACTATGTGGTTCAAGTATGTGAATTATTTCTCCCTCTTGTGTTTATTTGAATATCTAACTTTTGATTTCCATGGTACATTGGAATATTCACTTAATAAACTCAGGAACTATGTTAATGATATTTGAGCAAAATCAAGCTACTTTCTTGTTGGCGTAGATCACCAGATCACAGGTAATTCGGCACAAATAGAACTGGGGCTGCCAGAGGGCAGCTTGGCCAACAGGCCGCTTGGATTGTATTGAATTGCAATAACAACTTGGATACAAGAAGATGCTAACCACTGCATATATAAGCAAGTGGTGTACCTACTCCTTAGCATATTCTAACTGCATAAAGCAGATGCTATGATTCCTACTTGGTTGCCAAGGCACCATGATCAACTTGGTTGCCAAGGAACCTGAAAATTACATGACAGTGAATAGTAAATAGCTATAGTAGGTAAGCTGGAAAACATGAACACTAGGCTAACTCACGACAATTCTCCCCTTTAGCCTTGTGGTCCTTGGAAGTGATCCGCTTGAGCCCAATTCTTCCCTCATCTCTTCAAATTTTGATCTTCCAAGAGACTTGGTTAGAATGTCACCGGTGATCGGTGGTGGATATGTGATCGCCCCCGATACTTCCATCTTCCAAGCAGTTTTCGATGAAGTGATACTTGATTACGATGTGCTTACTGCGTTCATGAAAGACTGGATTCTTGGCTAGAGCAAGTGCGGACTTGCTATCAACTTTCAGTTCAACCACTTCCACATTCCTTCCAAGGAGGTCACGCCAGCACTGGATAGCCAAATAGCTTGTGTTGCGGTGTTGTGGTAGTGGCAATGTACTCGACTTCACAACTAGATAGAGCCACCACCTTACGCTTCACCGATCGCCAAAGACAGAAGATTGCTTCCGAGAAAGAACAGGGTGCCACTAGTGCTCTTCTTTCGGTGTCAATGTCCCTAGCCAAGTCCTTTGTCGCGATACCCAACAAACCTTGCTCTCCCTGGAGCCTTAGTGTAGTAGTGAGGCCAAACTCTAGAGTACCGACCACATATCTCAGATGCGCTTGATGGCGGCTTGGTGCTCTGCAATCGGCCTCTCCATGAATCGACCGACAAAGCCTACTGAGAAGGCTAAGTCAGGTCTTGTGTGGACCAAGTAGCGCAGGCTGCCCACCAATCTTCTGCATTGGGTAGGATCAACTTCTGCAGTCGTGCTCTGCCTGCTCAACCTCAACCGCTCCTCCATTGGTGTATGGGCGGGGTTGGAGGCATCCATACCTCCTAGCTCAAGGATCCTCTTGGCATAATGGGTTTGCCTCAGAGTGATCCTAGCTGAATCTTGGTGTACTTCGACCCCCAGGTAGAAGGACAGGAGGCCGAGGTCGCTCATGTCGAAAACCTTCTTCATCTGAGCCTTGAAACCTTCTATGGCTTGAGCGCTGGCACCGGTGATGATCAAGTCGTCAACATAGACGCCGATCAACAGCAGCTCTTCCCTGTTCCTCGCCTGTACATCGCAGCTTCATGGTCGCTTTGCTGGAAACCCATCTCCTTGAGGGTGGCATCTAGCTTGGCGTTCCAAGCTCGCGGAGCCTGCCGTAGGCCATACAAAGCCTTGCGCAGACGGTACACCAACTTCTCCTTCCCGGCGATGGTGAAGCCAGGCGGCTGCTTCACGTACACCTCCTTGAGGTCGCCGTTGAGGAAGGCCGATTTGACGTCCATGTGGTGGACGCGCCATCCTTCTTGGGCCGCCAGCGTGAGGACTCGGACGGATTCCATGCGCGCCACGGGAGCAAACGCGTCGTCGAAGTCGATCCCTTCCTGCTGGACGAAACCCCGCGCCACCAAGCGCGCCTTGTACTTGGTCACCGCGCCCCGCTCGTCCTTGACCTTGTAGACCCACTTCAGAGTGATGGGCCGGTGACCGGGAGGAAGCTCCACAAGCTCCCACGTACGGTTCTGCTCAACCGCCTTGATCTCCTGCTCCATGGCGGCCTGCCAGGCAGGATCGCCTTCAGCCTCTGCGAAGTTGGCCGGCTCGCCGGCGTGCGTGAGGTGAAGCTTCGGCAAAGAGGCGTGAAGCCGGCGGCGGTGTGGCGGCCCCCCCGGCGATGTTGGGCATGGTGCGGTACGCTTGTTGCTTTCGCCGTCGTAGGAAGCGTCAAGGTGATCGTCGTGCGTCCTCGAAGCGGTGATGCGAACTCAATTGGAGTCCGCCGCTTTCGGTCTCGTTCTTTGGTGAAGCGAGAGGCGGTGTATCGTGCTCCCTCGGAGGTGGTGACGGCGTCAGCGCGATCGAGCTCCGTTGCGTCGACTCCCGAACTCGATGTCGAAGTCATTTGAGGCGAAGCAGAACATCCGGCGGCCGGTGGACCAATCCCAGCCGCGCCCTTCATCAAACACCACGTCGCGGCTCACCTTGACGCGTCCTGTCGCCGGATCGAGGACCCGTTAGGCCTTGGCGCCCTCGGCGTAGCCGATGAAGACTCCAGCCTTGCCGCGGTCGTCGAGCTTGCGCAACTGCCCGAGCTCCCTTGTAGGTGACGCAGCCGAATGTACACAGATAGCTCACCGCCGGCGCTCGTCCGTGCCAGGCCTCATAGGGGGTCTTGCCTTGCAAGCTTCTTGTCGGCGCGCGGTTGAGCAGATGCACCGCCGTCATCACCGCCTCCCCCCCCAGAATTTGGCCGGCATGGACCTCTGCTTCAAGAGCGAGCGTGCGGTCGCCATGACCGTCTGATTGCGCCGCTCCACCACACCGTTCTGCTGCGGTGAGTGTGGTGCAAAGTAGTGCCGCTTGACTCCTTCGGCGGCGAAGTACTGCGCCAGCTCGCCGACGGTGAACTCTCCTCCATTGTCGGTCCGCAGCACCTTGAGCTCACGGCCGGTCTCCTTCTCTGCTTCGGCCTTCACCCGCTTCACGGCGTCCGCAGCAGCATCCTTGGTCGGCAGAAGCACCGCCCACATGAAGCGGGTGGCGTCGTCCACCATCAGCAAGAAGTAGCGGCGCCCTCCTGGCGTCGCTGGGCCGCACAAGTCGCCGTGGATGAGGTCCAGGCGCTGCTTGTGAGATCGCGCTCGCTCTTGAAGCGGCTTGCGGCGGAGCTTGGTGGTGACGCAGGTGTCGCAGACTTGCTCCGCATGCTTGATCACCGGCATCCCCCTCACCATCTCCTGCTTGCCGAGCTGGTGCAGCGCCTCGAAGCTGAGATGCCCGTAGCGCTCATGCCACCTCCATGACTCGTCCTCCTTCCTGGCGTCAAGACACACCGGCTGCGCGGCCTCCAAGTGCAGGATGTACAGCCGACTGGGCCCGCGATGTACCTTGGCGAGAAGACGACCACGCCGGTCCCAGATACGGAGCACTCCATGTTCAATCTCCACCCTGGAGCCTCCTTCGTCGAGCTGCCCCAAACTCATAATCGAGTTCCGGAGCGCTGGAATGTAGAAGACGCCATGGAGGACGCGCTGCTCCCCGTTCTTGGCCTGGAAGACGATGGAGCCGGTCCCCTTGATCTCCACTCGAGACGAGTCGCCAAAACGCACCGTGCCGCGCGCCGTGGTGTCGAGCTCGGCGAAGAGCTCCCGGCGGCCGGTCATGTGATGCGTGGCCCCGCTATCGAGGTACCAGCCGTCGAGCGCCTCCTCGTTGGCGCTGGTGTTGAGGAAGACACGCGCGCGCGGCTCGTTGATGTCGAGGGAAGCCGTGGCCTTGGAGCAGACGGCTTTGGCCTTCTCGTCGAGCTCGAGGAAGCCGTGGGCGAGGAACAGAGCACCATCATCGTCCTCCGCCTCTGCGACGTGCGCAGCACCGCCACGCCCACCACCGCGCTGTGCACCTCGATCACCTCCAACGCGGTTGCCTCCTCTGCGTTGGTTGCCACCGCCGCCGCCGCGGTCACCACCACCACGGCGCGGCTGGCGGCAGCCACGCGCCCAGTGGCTGCGATCACCACAGTTGAGGCAGGTGTCGTCGTCCGCCCCGCGATCGTCGCCACCGCCTCTGTCTCCTCCGCTGCGATTGCCCTTGCTGCGGCGCTTCTTCTTTGCAGCGTGGGCGACGTCGTGGTTCCTTGCCCGACGCAGCGAAGCGGCAGCCTCCTCCTTCTCTTGGCACGCCATCGCTCCCTTGTGTCGGCAGAGACCGCCGATGGCGGCGGTTCCATGACGGCGCCTCCATGTCGTCCACCGTCTTCAAACGCCCAGACACCTCCTCGATGGTGAGGTCCTGGAAGTCGAGAAACGTCTTGATGGCAATCCGGAGCGGGCGTGCCGGCGACTGCGGCGCGAGAGAGCCTCTCCACCGCGCGCTCTTCATTGATGTCGTTGTCGCCGTGGAGGAGCTGTTGCTTCAGGGCCATCAAGCGAAGAGTGAAGTCCTCGATCTGCTCACCCGGACGGAAGGCGAAGCTTCCCGATCGGCGCTGCGAGTCGCTGGGCGTGGCCGGCACACTCGATCGACGCCGATCCACATGCGGCGGCGATGGAGTCGAGCCTCCTTGGCGATCCCTTCTCGACAATGGCATCTGCATCTCTGCGGACGCGGCGGCGATGATCGCCTCCACCGCGGCGCTTTGTCCTCATGGTAATGCGGCATGTCCGGTACTCGATCGCGCCCCGAGTTGCGGCGCTGGAGCTTCAGCTTCATGATCGAGGCCCACTCATGGTAATTTGACTTGGTGAGCATCGGCCAGGTGGAGCTTGAGCCAGAATCCTTGTATACGGTTTGGATCACCGGCGAGCGGCCCCTGGCCCGTCCGCGGCGGCGATCCTGATCCCGATCGGGCGACCGCGTCTGCCTGCGCTCGCGCTCCTCCGCGGAACCGGGCGGTGATCGCGCGGCGGATCCTCCTCCACCAACTCTCGACGCAGAGCCGCGGCCCGTGGCCGCGTTCGAGCTGCTCTTTGCTGCTGCTCTGCTGCTATGCTGCTTCGGCCTCTACTTGTGACTGACGACAGCTTGCGCATGCTGCTCGGCGGCGGCGGCGGCTGCTGCTGCTCTCTCTGCGGAGGTGGCCATGCCTCTCCCTTTCTCTCAACCTGGAGCTCTGGTACCAATTGTTGGCGTAGATCACCAGATCACAGGTAATTCGGCACAAATAGAACTGGGGCTGCCAAAGGGCAGCTTGGCCAACAGGCCGCTTGGATTGTATTGAATTGCAATAACAACTTGGATACAAGAAGATGCTAACCACTGCACATATAAGCAAGTGGTGTACCTACTCCTTAGCATATTCTAACTGCATAAAGCAGATGCTATGATTCCTACTTGGTTGCCAAGGCAAAATGATCAACTTGGTTGCCAAGGAACCTGAAAATTACATGACAGTGAATAGTAAATAGCTATAGTAGGTAACTGGAAAACATGAACACTAGGCTAACTACTGACATTTCTCTGCTGTGCTGTTATATTATGTTGCCTTTGCCTCTGGTGTACTAACTTGTTTTTTTTTTTTGTGAAATCTATTTCGAACATTCTATAGCATGTGTTGGAACACGGGAAGCCAGAAGAACGTTCATCCATCATTGAAAAGCTCTCAGGGCAAGTGGTCATTTTGAGCAAGCAAAAGTTTGCTTCTAATGTCATTGAGAAATGTTTGGCTTTTGGAACTCCTGAAGAACGTGATAGCCTTATTGGGGAAATCATTTCATCTGGTCAAACATTTCAGGTTTGTCCTATTTTATATTGCTATAAGGTGGTACATTTTGGCATTCCATAGACAAACCATTCCACTTTTATGCTTACTTGATCACAGTGTTTCAAGACATTAAGACTACATCTGCATAATAATATTACCTAATTCATGTCATGGCTGTATTTTTCATGACAATAATAGATGGCATTCTGGTATACATTTCACACATCAGTATCACCATGGTTATTGTTTTTTTTCTTGTGTAGCTAGAATTATTTTCACATCTGTTGCCAATTTCATAAGAGCCTTGTGGAGTATTCTGGGCACTATAGCTGTTAGATTTCAATTGGCACAGGTAGTATGTACATGTTGTACATGCACATGGTGCTTTGGCCTTTAATCTGTTTGAACATGCATGCCATGTTCTCTTTGTTGGAGTTTAACAAGTTTGATGGCGCTCTTAAATTTTTTTGGAGTTTATTGGTGATGCATTTTTTCATTCATGACTCATGACTATATGCATCTGTTTTGCAGGAATTGATGAAGGATCAGTTTGGTAACTATGTTGTACAGAGAGTCCTTCAGACATGTGATGACAAGTACCTAGAGATGATCCTCTCAAGCATCAAACTACACTTGAATGAACTGAAGAATTACACGTACGGGAAGCACATTGTGGCACGTGTCGAGAAGCTAATCGTTACAGGAGGTAAGCAGACAGCACATTATTTGCATCGTGATGCAAAAAGAAAGAATTTGATGTACTCCTATACTGAACCAAGCACTTTCCTGTTTCTGATTTCAGAGAAGCGAGCAAGGATGGCGTCCCTGAGTGTCCAACATCAGCAGCCACCGAACTGTACAGCTGTAGATGCACACTAATCCCTTTTTATGCATGCATTGGCGTTAAATACGACGAGCAGTTGGCATAAGTGACGCTGAGAGTTCGGTTTTACTACATGGTTTAAATAGGGTACTTGCAGATAATCAAGGATTTATGTTGCCTGTATATAACCAGGTGTGGTGTTTTTGGGAACTCAGTAGTTAGATGAGAGGTAGGTTTTCGGCACTGTAAATCCTTCTGGCCATGTACAAGTTTATTACATACAGTGGATAATAGATGTACATTGTGCTGGAGCGTTAGCTTTTGGTAGTAGGTGAGAGCGGTGCTGTGTAATATATCTCTGGTGCTCGTCTTCTGATGAAGTCGGTAGAGCTCCAGTGCTGTTGGTTCACCGTACAACGTACAGTTGCTCTTTTGTAGCACTGATGATCCTTCAAATCTATGCTCGTTTTTCTTTCTTTCTTTCTTTCACGGCTATGTATGCTTGTTTCGACAGTTAAATTTTTAGAGAGGCTCTGGCGTCTTTTCTGATAATATTTCTTTCTTTTCTATGTAATGCATATTTTTGGTGAGGTTTTGAGTACTGCAGTGTGACGTGGAAGCAGGAGGGGTGAGGTTGCATGTTATGGGTCACTTTTGTAGAGCTCTCGTTCCTGATTCTTAAGTTTCACTTCTTGATTCTTCGAAGGAATGATTCTAGTGGGGAGTACGTGATTCTTGTTAGTTCTCCACCAGAGAGTGATTTTCGTTAGCTCCTCGTCAGAATCTAGTTCTATTTTAAGCGTTTGGTAGAGCTCTGGAAGCTGAGCGTGAAGTTAGGCTAGGAGCGGACAACTTTGCCCACTTTTATTTATTTTATATATTAATATCGTAATAAGGTGCTGGTACATACATATGGGGGATAGCAAGGTACAGGATACTTGCATGGTAGCGGTGGAGAGTTGTAGTTGGTAGATTAAGGGTCCTCAAGGTCTCCCTTTGGTAGGGGGGGGACCCTTTGGTAAGGGGGTCCTCGTGGCATCCATGACAATGCTCAACCTTATTATCATTACCGGTTTTCTTGAATGTTGCAGCATATGCCTTTGCTCGTCCTGCGACCTGATCACGTCTGCTCTTTTCTGCAGCCATTATAGGGGGCATCTCTGCAGTGCAATAGCTGATGAGGACAAGCATGAGAACAGCACACACAAGAATCTTCATTGCTCTTGGTGAACCTGATTAACCTGAGGGCATAGAAGTCATCATAAGCACTGAGATGAGATGATAATCTACTCTATCTGAAAGATCATTCTTGACTTACACATCATCAGAAATAGTCAAGTTTTGTACTATATATAAGCTCATGCAACAGTAGGAATATACATAAATATGCACATATTACTAAGAGAAAAATATTCTTTGTACATAACTTTTGCTATATACCTAGATATACGTCATGTCATGTCTATATGTATATTAAAAACAATAATTTGAAACTAAGTAAAAACTAGAATTTGAAAGAAATTATATGAAGTGAGCTACAAAAGAACTGTTGTGATGTTCTGGGCGTAGCTGCTATACGGAGCTCCTTGCAAGCAATGATCTTTGGTTGGTTCGAAATGTACTTTCGTGGTGGTACCCAATTTATAGAAGGTGTAAAGACTGTTTGAGCCAAGTACCTTTTGACGTATTCCTTGTTGCTAGTCCTGTAAATTGGCACAATAGGCAATATATGGTGGGTTGCAACGTTATCTCGTGAATTTGAAATGACTGGTTGCGATCAATTCTTGTCTACCCTCAAACCAGTGGTGTCAATGTGCTTGAGTCAGTTTACTGTGAATTTGGAAGGTGATGCAATTAAAGGAGCAATATTTTGGCATACCGAATGATGCCATTTTGTAGTTTTCAGCAAATTCATGTGTGCAAAACTATTGACTAGTGTAGATTTCTGCTAGTCGAATATCTCAAAATGACAAAAAAAATATAAGGCCTTGTTTGGTTCCCAGAAAAGTTGAGAGAAATTAGAAAGTAATTGAATAATGAAATGAAAATCACTTTCTAGATATCGGTTTCTTTATGGGATTCAAACAGGCTCCCAAAGGAATATCTCTATTTTCACAAGAAAAGTTTAATAATTCCTCTTGAAGTGAATCCTTGGACTACCAATTTTTACTCATGCCCCCCCCCCCCCCACCCACACACACACACACCCCAAAAAAAAACCTTATATAGAACCTCGAATTCTGTACAAACTAGCAAATGTGACCATGCGTTGTAACAGAACATACCACAAGAACAACTTAATTAAAGCTTAGAGATTTATACAGCGATTGTATATGTATTCTAATACATCTTGTAATATTAAATTTTGTACTGTGTCTGACTCGTATGTGTACCGAAGGTTTAGAATGATCACATTAGGCATTTCAATTCGTTTTAGGATTATACTTTTTTTATAAGAGGATTGGACTTGTATTTAATCACCCAGCTTTAGTCGGTCAATTCATGAAAATTAAACATTCCGTGTTTCAATATATTATTTTGTATGTAATATGGGCTCGTCTCACACAGTCTAGCTTATCTGTTCCAAGAACCACAAACAAAGCAGAGATGGCTGGGGCGGCCGGACCACTACAACTCTGGAAGGTGGCGGCGCAGCGGCGGCGTGCTTCCAAGAGTCTGTTGCACCATGTCCTCTGTTTTCACCCTCATAACCAGTGATGCCATGTTCACCCGCATCGAGTGGGAGGTGCGGCAGCTCCAAGCATAAGCCCGTGCAGCACCGACACCAAGAGATCTAACGCGTGAAGCCTAGAAAGAGGTCTAACTCCAGTGGTCTGATGCACGTGAGGGCAACTCCAGCAGGGTGACTCTAGTGGCCGCGGAGCCGCGCGGGGTGGAGCTCGGTTGCAGCCGCACCTGGACAGGCCAGTGCCGTCGGAGGAGCATGCAGACCGCCTGCCGGTATCGTGAGGAAGAAGCAGATCGAGCCGCCGGTGCTGCGGGATAGATGTGCGGCTCATCGCCGGTCGCTGCACGGATTCTAAGCGAGAGAGCTCCACTGTGCCAGTTTCCTCACGATCGCGTGGCTCACCTCAGGCGAGGCCTCGCGCACCTGCCATCGTCGTGAGCCTGGCACGTACCCGGCATCAACACTGTGGCCATGACAGAGCTTGCCACCAGCCACGAGCAAGAAAGCTCGGCTGCTGGAGCTCTGCGCAAGAACCAGGCAAGTTGCATGGGCGATGCCAAGCCTCGGCCGCCGCCGGCGAGCGCTCTGCATGTCTGCATCGATGAGCTCATCAAGCAGTGGTGCCTTGCCGTGGCCAGCGGTTCCGCATTGACTGCGTCATGGCTCTAGCACGTTAGTCATCATCACCATGCAGTGGCTCGACTTGAGAGTTCTTTGTTACCGATCGTATTAAGTGGTGTATATATACACAAACATTAGATTCAGCTTTTGTTGTTTTAATTTTTTCTCGATTTTTTGACGCGTCAGGATATAATATAACTCCATAAATGTTACATATGATTCTGATTCTTGCCGTTGCCGGTTAGGATAAGATCTCTGGATAGACGGAAACTGAAGCCAGACATGGAAAAAAGAAAATAGTACGATGGAAACGTGGCAAGGGAAAAACGAAAACTGAAGCGGACACGAAAAAAAGAACACTATTTGGATTAGGATACCTATTAATCAGTTTATTCATATGCCATATCAAACATGATGAGAGAGATCTATTATTTGGATTAGAATTAGAATTGCTATCTATCTAGGTTACCTCTAGAACCAATGCATGTCATATAAAAAAGAGGGCTGCAGACAAACGAGAACATAGATAATTTTAATTTTCATATTCACAAAGTTAATTAAGAGACGATGGACAAAAAAATAGCTAAAATTTTTATCTCTTTATTATTAGGTATAAACCGGATTAACACCCAACATATTTAGCAACAAGTTTACAAACAAAGAAACAAGTCCTAAACTTTTAATTTTTTTATGTAACCGGAAGAAGACAAGAAGTTAGTTGTCAATACTCGATGCGTCCATAAAAGAATTCAATTCTAGCGCAGTAGCAAGTTAAAGTATGTTGAGTTTCACTAATTATAAATAAAATATCAATATTTATAATATCTAATAAGTATTATTAGGTTTGGTATGAGATATATTTTTCACACTATATTTGTTTGTGGCGCACCAAGCCTTTTGACACCCTCACGGGGCTCGTGCTATCACCGCCCCATATGCGACCACCGTTTCGCCAGATCGAAATGACTCGAAACGCACGGAGATGAAAGCGGAGCCCGGAGCGTGGCTCATGTGTCGCCTGTCATTTCGCCAAGGCGAAAAGGCGGCCTAACGATTACACAGGGGCTGTTGCCTTTTCGCCAAGGCAAAGAGGCTTGCCCCATACGCCGTGGGGATCGTGGCCTAGCGAAAAGATGGCACTGAATCGAGCAGAGACTATCGTCATTTCGCCAAGGCGAGATGTTGGTCGCGCATTTTGGGTCCGGACGGTCCAAGCGCATGTGTAACACACTAAAATTTAAATTTTTGGAAATTGAGCTAAAGTGATTTAATTTGGAATTTTGTGCTCATGAAAACATAGGAAAATAAAATTTTTCATTAATTTAAAATTCATTATAGGGAGTAGCAACATGGATGTACATACATGCTGATGCATTTGATTTATTTGATAGAGTGGTTTTGATTTAAAACTTCAAAAATGGTTTAAATTGCTTTTGGAAAAAAAATTAAAAACGGCTTCGAACTAAAATAAAAGAAAGAAAAGAGAATTTGAAAATAAAAGAATTTAAAAAGTTGTAAAATTTATTTTGGAAAACTTATCAAAATTTCTCATTTATGTTCGAATTGAAAAGTGTATTTGAAATCCTATTCAAATCTGATTTGGTTTACATTTGAATTTAGTTTTTAAAACAAGTTAGAAAAAGATATGGAAAAAACCCTCTCTGTCCCTTTCGGCCTGTATGGCCGGTTTGCTTTTTCCCGCCGGCCCACGTCAGCACGCAGGCCCACTGCTCCTCTTCCTCCGTTTTTTTTGCGGCGCGGCTTTGCTTTCCCCCGCGCTGGCCCATCTTCTACGTCCCGCCGCTCCGCTCGGTCTAGTTCGGCAGCCCACCTCGCCTTTGGCTGCTCCCGCCTCCACTCGCGACGGCCAGCAAGCAAGCCGGCCTAGGCCAAAGCCGCGCAAGAGCGCTCTCTCTCTCCCTCGCTTCACTGACAGCCCGGTCCCCCGCCTTGTCTCACCGACCGCCCGGGCCCGCCCGTCAGCTCCGCCTCTTACCTCAGCTCGTCTACGCCCAGGACTCCGCCGCCGCCCGGGAGCCCCACGCCGCCCCGCCACGCCTCGGTGCCGAGCGCCGGCCCAGCCAGACGCCCGCGCCGCGCGTCCTCTCTCCGCCCCGCTGACGCGCCTGGCCCACCTGTCGGGGTCTTCTTCATCCTCTCGCGCGTAACCAAGCTGGACACCACCGCCGTCCGACTCTGACCCCGCCACGGGTCCTCGCGGTGGCGTGCCTCCCAAGTTAGCTGCGCCTCTTAAATAGTCGCCCGAGCTCGTGCCTCCTCCCTATCCCGCCTTACAGCAAGCTTTCCGCCTCGCCTAAGAGCTCGCAGCCGCCTCGCCCTAGCGCCGTCGCCGCCGTTGGGTCCAAGCCACCGCCGCGCGCTGACAACGCTCCCCCGCCCGTTCCTTTTGGGTTCGGTGAGTTCTCCAACCTCTCCTCTCTCTCTTCTGGATCTCCCTGTTCGAAGAAACATGCGCTGTAGGCCAAACACCGAGAACTCCGGTGAGCCAGCAATGGCGCCGCCACGACCATCTTTTCCGGCCGGCCGTCGTCCTCCTTCGCCGCCTGATCTGTTTTTGACCATTAGATCGGGATCCAACGGTCGGTATTCAATGATACCGATTCGGCTGGACGTTTTGCAAAAAGGTCCCTCAAGTTTTTAATTTAGAACCCACCGTCCCTAGCGCCTTCCTAGATTCCGTTTTCTTCTTCTGAAAGCGTACTTTGGTTCGGTTGGATTGAAAATACGTTTTCAGCCATTTACAGTTTTGCCACTATTTTCTTTAGGCCATAACTTCTCCGTTTTAACTCCGATTTGACCCGTTCAACTTGCATTAGGTTCATAATTTAATAATCTACATGTTAATACTTATGTTAACTATGTTTTCAACTTTTAAAATTTGTGGTTAGATTTAATCTATTATTTTAATAAAGGAAATCTCGATTATTCTATATCTTGTACCATTTAGCTCCGAATTGACCCGTTCAAGTTGCACTAGATTCATTGCAACGAGATCTACGCGTTAGTAATATTGTTTACCATGTCACTATTTCTGGGATTTCATGGTTTAAACTCTACTTTGAATAATAATTATGCAACTAGATTTTATAGATAAAATATGATTTGTTTTACTTCAGTTTTA
The DNA here is from genome assembly GCA_904845875.1 of Miscanthus lutarioriparius. Lineage (NCBI taxonomy): Eukaryota > Viridiplantae > Streptophyta > Magnoliopsida > Poales > Poaceae > Miscanthus > Miscanthus lutarioriparius. The sequence continues at coordinate 70,082,316 of CAJGYO010000012.1, read as the reverse complement.
TAATTCGAATCTAAATCTGATTTAATTCAATTTATATAAGATTTTATATAGTTAAAATAAATGAAGCTTATAGTTTTCTTTCCGCGTATAAAGCAGATCTCTCGGTAGTTGTATCTTTTTAACCGTAGCTCCGGTTAGAGTGCTTCTCGCGACTGTGTGTTGTAATGAGACGTAGATTCATTTTACAAATTTTTTATCTTGATTTTATGTTTGGTGTACTATTCTAATTTAGATCTATTGTTTGCTTCGTGTATGATTGTATGGATGTTTGTGTGATGCTTTATGATTATGTCCAGTCGGTGAGATATACGTGGTAATCAAGAAGAAGAAGAAGAAGAATGTTGAAGATTAAATTTTACCGAAGGATCAGTGTTTAAGACAAGTATAACATGGGATCTTTCTTGTCGTCCTATACACCTTTAATCACTTAATTCATACTGCATGTGTCTACCTTGACTACCACTAAGGATTTCCTAGTATTTTGTTACCCTGTACCTAAATACCTTTGGGTTATTGCATTGGATAGTATGATGCTAGTGCTCAACTATAACCATGATCGTGTAACTTGACTAATGTAATATGAAATAAACATTAAAAGATGGTTTTTAGCAACATGGAACAAGGGGGCTAGAGCATTGGGCTATTTTATGGTGCTCTAGATTCCTCTCCCTAAGGACTTATCTATAAGTGATCATCCGGGACTTACAGTACAGCTGTGAGGGCTATATGGCTCTGGCTTTAGCTCAGAATGATGACCTTTTCTAGCTTGTTAGATGTTACCTTTATTGGCGTAAGAATAGCTTGATGAATCGGGTATAGTGCGGCCTCTGTCCCCTTGAGTATAGGCTGCGCGTCATTGTGCCATCGGGAAGGGGGGCTCTATATCTGTTTGCCGAGTGGATCTAATGACCCTAACTTGTTAGATGAACCTTTGAAAGGCTTCATAGTGAACCCTGCCGACCTTCCTCGCTAGTGGGTTAAGAGGCTCGTGACCTTGGGCGAAAGGGTAAATCACGACTCACAGTGAAAGTGTACAACCTCTGCAGAGTGTAAAACTAGTATATCAGTCGTGCTCACGGTCACGAGCGGCCTTGGAACATTTACGGAATAGATGATGAACACTAATGATATGGATGATGAAGATGCTCACTAATGGTTAATTGTTTATGCTATTCATTATTCATGTTTACCTGATCATGTGTTTATATGGGCTTGTGATAAACTTGTTGCTACTCAATTGCTAAAATCATGACTTATTAAAAGCTAATCGCAGTTAAACCAGTGTCAGCCTTTTGAGCCTCATGAACCCCATGTTACATTTGTTGAGTACGACATGTATTTACGCTTGCTTTACTTTTTAAATCTTTGGATAAAAATCCTGGATGGGTACTAGATTGCTAGAGTTTGGAGGAATTAGGCTTGTGATCAACCAGTCAGTTGTCCCTGTGGAAGTGGAGTTTTCACCTGAAGATCGGAGTTGTCTTACCACTGTCTATACTCTAAGGTTATATTCTTTATACTAATACGCTATGTATTGAGCATTGTCTATTGATATTACCCTTATTTGTAGCTATAAGTGAGATTTGACTTCCTGGGCTCACATATGGTGTGTATCTGGTTCTGTCCTTAAAACCGGGTGCTACAGCATGGTCCGCTCCTTTCGCCAGGACGAAGAGGCACGACCAAATCGGCAGGAATGGTAGTCGTCCGGGCCATTTCTCCTGGTCGAATACTTGGCGCTTTGGCTGAATTTTTTACTTTTTAGCCCTTTTTTTGAACGTTTCTCACAAATAGACCCCTGGAGGAAAGATTTTAGAATATGGACCCTTAGCTCGGCGCCATTGATGTTGGCGCCGAGCTAACATGTCTCGGCGCCAGCGTCCCTAGCACCGAGCTCCTGGGCTTGAAGCGAACGTGGAAGGTGACATGGCAGGAAGCTCGGCGCCAGTCACCCTGGCGCCGAGCTCGGCGCCATAGATCTTAGCGCCAAGCTCAGTGCCAGAGTGACTAGCGCCGAGCCTTTATTTTAACCCCGGCTCAACCTTCCTGCCCGAGCGTTCTTCCTCTTCTTTCTCCTCCCTCTCGGGTTTTTTCTCTCCCCACTTCACCCTACCTCACGAATCGGCATATTGGACCTTGGAAACTTTGATTTGATCCTTAGATCTTTGAGAGCAAGGTATCCTCGCTCCCCTCCTAGTTTTTTCGCATTGATTCGGTATATATTAGTTAGATTTTTGAACTTAAGAATCATCATCACTTAGGTTTTCATTCTATCCCTCAATATATGTATTATACAACCGTAGGATGATGCCAAGGCGTGGAAAAGCTAGCAAACCTAGGCGCATGTAGTTATGTTATGGGTTCATTGTCGTGCATCAAATGAGAAACCCTAGGTTTAGGGTTTAATGTTAATTGCTTTTGGTTCTTAGAACGAAATTGGTTGTATTGTAGTTATGGTTCGCAATGACAATTATTTGTGATGTTTTGAGTTTTGTTTGTTAAATTACATCTGTTTTGTTAGATGCAAGAAATGTTTCGGGAGGAGTTTTGGTGAAATCAGGGTCATCCTCAAGAATTATACCCCGACGCGTCTAGCAAAGATGCCCCCATCCCTCCTGACCTCCCTGTCCCTAACTGTGACTGTGGTTTCCCGGCCCATGTTTTTCAATCGAAACATCCAGACACAGCGACGCGTTGCTTCTACACATGCAGTCGTTTTAATGTAAGAAATTGTTTCCACTATCCTTTTTCTTTATTTGTGTAAGTATGCTACTAATATTTTGTTGGAATCTCGTTGTGTAGGACCATGAGAGGTGCTTTTTCTTTCAGTGGATCAACGGTGCAGACAAGTTTGATCCTAGGTACCTCCTTTTCGACGATTGGTTTAGAGGAAGACATCCACGTGAGCACTTCAAGCGGTGGGTTCCACCCCCCCATAACCCTCCGCCAATGACGGCTAAGGAGAAGCACCTAGCCGCAGTTAGACGACTCGAGGAACCTCCTCTGTGCGATTGTGGAGATCGAGCTGTGATAAACCCTGAGAATACGTTGGAGTTTGTGGGTCCAAACAAGTATGAAGTAAGTGCAAAGTGTATGTGTTGAAATATTGAGCTATATGTGTTCATGTACTAATGTCTACTTATTTAGGTGTTTTTAATGGCGAAGTGTCGTTTCAAGGAGTGGTTGTATGGTCCTAAGAACCAATGGCCGGAAGAACCGTGAAAGGTTAAGGAAAAGAAGAAAGAAAGGGTAATTTACAAAGCACCTCCTGTCATGTGCGAATGTGGTGTTAAATCCAACTATGGCCTAGTCCCTTCGGAGCTTGGAATAGGCCATTATTGCGGCCATATGATTGAGTATGATGAGGTTGGTTATTTATGTGGTAAACATGAAATCGTATTTTGTTTCTTTTTCTAAGACATATATAATATAATTTTTTGTTTGAACAGATCACTAGGAAATGCAGGTGAGAATGTTATGATGGTCAAGCTAAGTTCTTGGATGAACTAAAGAAGAGGCAAGTAATTGCATGGAAGAGGGGATATGGACCTGACTACGTCAACCTATTCGTTAAACATCACAAAGAAAAGATGCGTGAGTTTGCTAGACAACGCGGTATTTGTAACCCGATCGATGTTGGGCTTAACAAATGGGGATTGGAGAGACGGATGACGTTAGAGGAGGAGAGGGCAAGGAATGAGTCAAGGGAGGAGACAAGAGTACAGATGCAGGTCTTGAACAAGCATGTTGTTGCATTATGTGCCAGTGAGTGCTTGAAAGCATTTTTTCGTTGTCTGATTTTAAATGTAATATAATCGCGTTGCTAACTGATTGCATTTTATACATGAAGGGATTGGTTGTAGCGAGGAACATGCCGCAGAGCTGGCTCGTGCAAGGTATGAGGAGAAGAAGTTAGATGAGCATAGATAGCGAGTTGGTCGCACCGTTCAATCACCGATTGTATTGTCTGATGAGGGGGATGAGGATGAGGACGACATTGGCAGACTGAGTGAGCTCATTGCTCTAGTAGAGGTGGGCTTGCAGACGTAGGAGGCTGAGGATGATACTGGTAGACTAAGCGAGCTCATCGCTCTAGTAGATGCGGGGTTGCAGGCGCAGGAGGCTGAGGACGATACTGGCAGACTGAGCAAGCTCATTGGTCTAGCAGAGGCGGGCTTACAGGCGGAGGAGGATGATGACACGTTCTTCACTCAGGCAGCAGCGGCCGCAGATGAAGCGGAGGCCGCTTACTACATGCGATAAGCAGGTCAGAGCAATGCAGGTGAGCCTAGCCACAGCGACAGGGTTGTAGTAGAGGACTGGTACTCGGATGATGAGTTACTTACTCAGTATGTTTTAGACTAAGGATTTGGAAGTGCATTTGCCCCTATGTCTACTGTCATCACGTACTTCTAGTATTATTATGTTGTTTAATGTGGCATAGTATTGAACTTTTTATTATGTGGTTGTTTTCATTATTTATGGTCTCAATATTCTGCTTAATGTTACGGACATATTGAAATGTGAACACGTGCTGCAAATAAAACCTAACGACATACGACATTATATAATTCAACACACAAAACACATGAAATGGCATGTGAGGACATGTACCAAACCTGGGTACAGAGTTTCCTTCGACTAAACCTAACATGCCTTAGGTAATTAAACCACACAACAAACACATAGATGTGGCATATGAATAAGATAAAGTCATCCTAGTAGTGTGGCCACATAGCAAATTGTGTTGCACCTTCTCCATAGTAGCCTCCCGTTGTTGGTAGTGGTGGTGGCGGGGGTGACGGGGGAGGCCCCTTGTTCTTGTGGTTAGGACAGGTGCAATATGGATCATTACAAAGTGCCTCCTGTGAATCGGCACCATTGTTGTTGTCGTCCTATCCGTCGTCCTTGTAACCACTGCTAACTTCGCTTTCTAGATCGAATATACGGTCCTGCAGGTAGTAGATGTACTCCGCATGCGGATAAATAGGTCGAGGATCGACCCACCTAGTGAACCCACAGTTTTCTTCAGCCAAGGAAGACTACAATAAGTATGTCATGTAAGTTATATAGAAGAGGAACATATTGAAGAAATAAATAGTAATAGCAATTACCCATGCTTGCGGGTATTTGAAGAAACGACGACCGCCATCTATTCCCTCGATGAACATCTGCACTAGGCAGTCCTCACCATGCATGTATTTTGGCCACTCTTCTTTCCTTTCATCGTATCCTCTCAGTGGTGCCTCTTTGGTGAAATCACTTTTGCTCTCAACTGGGAACCTCTCATAAAGGGCTTCCTCAAAGAAATCGGGACTAAGAGGACCCTCCCACCTAATGGTAGTTCCTTTTCCCTTTCCTCACCCTCTGGACGACCCTCTAGACATCGGTACTGTAATGAAAGAAAATGCTGAGGAGTGTTCTTCTTCCTTGTGTGTGTGAATGAGAGGGAGTGAGTGATTATTTATAGGTTGAGAGGAGGAATGGAGGCCTCTCAATGTACCATGTCAGCGATCCGTGTGCCTCTTCACCTCAGCCCTTGGATCAAACAGTCATAAGATGGATGGTGGAGATAAAGTGGAGTTGTGCTTCCTTGAATGCCAGTACTATGTCAGTGAAGTGATAAATCGCTGCTGTCCTTGTATATGAAAAGTCTATTTTTATTGTCTGAAAAACATAGATTTGTTCACTATTGCTTGGTAACCCTAGATTCATCTACAAAGCGTATGTACGATAAGTTTGGATTATACACGTTCTAATAAATGTACATTTAATCTATGTACTACATTTGTGCCTTTTTAGCAGTGTAGTATGATTAATGATTCACGGAAAAAATTCGCAAAAGTTTCCCTTGTTTTAGGAGCATCCACAGTTACAAACAGAGACATCATTATATATTCTAAATATTTAATCATCCAAGGAGCAAAATGCAACCACAACGAACATCACAACCAACATAATATGTCCTGCACAGTCTAAATAGTCCACAATGTCCATACAGTCCCAAATAGTTATAGAAAAGTAAATACAAAATCTATAATAGTGCATACTAACAACTACCACATCCCTCACTGCCTCCTACTCCTGCCCTTACCCTTGTGACCGAGAGCGCTCATACCTAGAGTGTAAGGGTCACGCGGACGGCGTCGCCTAGTGCCTGGAGGCGGTGTAGGATGAGTCGAGGGAGCGTCATGGAGCTGAGAGGGACCAAGCTCCTCGTGCCTCTTGTCCACGTTGTCGTCGTCGTCGTCTTCCTCGTCCTCGTCCCCGTCCCCTGTAGCTTCTTGGCTAGAGGAACCCAAGCCTCCTCTGCCTATGGAAGGGACGTACACGTCTTGCGTCATGTCTGTCCTACAACCACAACGACCAGCCACACGGCGTAGACGACGTGATAGCCAATATTGTACAAAATTATGTTTACTAAAAGAATCTAATGTATTAATGATATGTTTGAAAGAATATTTTTAATCTTACGTCCAGGAAGCTAAGCATGTAGTCGTCCCTGACTCTCGGCCGAATGCGCTCAATCTCTTCAACTGAGCATTTGAGTGTATTGCCCCGCAACAAAGTTCTCAGTAATAATACTTCTGAACAGATAGCAATAGGTTTTGTTTTTTTGTACAAGAATCTAACGTATTATAAGGGTGATACAGCTCGAAGGTGGCACTAACTAAAATAGATAACTCCTAATGTTGGTCCAAGAACGCCTAATGTACTGTTGTGCAACTTAACGTAGAAAAATAAGGCAATTGGCTTACCACTTTGTCCAAGATCGGTCCTGCCTCCACCTGCCTTCCTGCACGAGTCGATTGGTCGTACGTTGTGTCTTCATCATCGGAGGACTCGATGTCGGCGTAGTCATCTTCTGTCCACTGTACCCTCAGCCTGCAACATGTCGCACACTGGTACCAAGCTTGGTACCGCCTAAACTCATGGATCGTGTGCGGCTAGTTGTTGTCGTCCACGTTGTCGTGCATCTCCTCCCATTGCTCAATGAAGGACTGGTGGTGCTTCTCCCAGTCAAAAATCTTCTTGTTCTTCTGACGATCCAACCTGCACGTATGTCATCGTTACTTGAATCCATGTATATGTCACCATATTAATAGAAATGGACCATCACGAGACATTTGAAATATCAAAACACTTACTTGTGTAAGTCAACGCCAGTCGAGAACGGAGCCGTAGGCCAAAGCTGTCTCACTCCAAATTGGTGTGCAACCCTATCTGGCAGGTGAAACTTGACAACATAGAAGCAGATTAGAGGGCACCTCATCCTATAGAAGTTGTCGTCGAACCCACAAACGTTGCTCAACTAAAAAGGAAGTGCGCCCTCTCTACCGTACAGCTCCCACTCCACCTGCAATATATCCAAACAAGATGTTAGATGGTATACTAATCCTTTTCAAACCAGCATGGAAAATAAAATTTACTTACACTAGACGCTGTCAGCATGTCTAGCTCGTTTGTGAACTCAATGTACGCCCGGTCTAACCTCACGTACGGAACCCTGACCTGGTCCCAAAGGTACGCCCACATCGGCTGCTGACTTGGAGGCTGACCTTGGAACCACTCACGATGAGCCAGAACCTCTAGACAGCCAACTGGAAGACGAGCCCACATCCATAGCTGTAACAGGTACACGCATCCACCAAGTGACACGTTGGACGAAGACCGACGATACCCCTCGCACAGCTGTCGGTATAGAAAACACAAGACTACAAAGCCCTAGCTGTAGTGACCCACCTGGTCCCAGTCACTGAGGCAGTGGATCCACATCCAGGATGCACTATCACCCATGGCGTTGGGGAAGAGAACGCAGGCAAACAGGTGTAGGATTCATGCCCTGCAGTAGTACCCAACTGTCTCCTCATCTGCCTCCTCGGAGCACTGTGTGAACTCTTCCCGTAGCCAGGAGATGAGAACTCCAGAAGTGCGAGCCCCTTGCTCGCCCAGCTCGCGCCCAAGGAAGGCCTCCACTCGTGCTCTCCAGCCCTCTGACCTGCACTGCCCAGTGACTGGGTTGCCGTGAATCCTTAGGCCTAGCATCTTTTGACAGTCCTAGAGCGTGATTGTCATCTCCCCGAAAGGTAGGTGGAAGCTGTGAGTCTCCGGCCGCCACCTATATTTAAGACAAAGCAAGATTACTTGTCAAAAAGTCAATCGCATGAACAAATGGCCATGAATGGAGGCAATGATTCAATTTAATACCTGTCAACCAACGTAGTTATGGCTGCTGAGTTGAACTTGGGCAACCCACGACGAACCTGAAAAGAGATGACATCCAGGCCAGCTCTTTGCAGGAAAGGAGTGTATCTGTCGTCGTACCGCATGTCTAAGAACCCACTGTGGGTTCTAGGACGAAGGAGCGGAAGGTCCTGCATCAAATAAAACATAGTCTCCTGTTACTTCATGAACACATGTACGCTCACCAAATTTTGAACAAAACTTATAGATTATTACCTGCCCCAGCGCTATGAGACGTCCTCGGTGGGTCGCCTCGTACGTCGGGTCGAGCAGGTGGAATTGCGCCACCCTATAAAAAAGTGAATGAATTAGAATTTCAATATACAATGAAACATGAACTTAGAAATGTATAAGTAATTGATAGAAATACAAGCATAAATTGAGACATGCATAATTAATTAAATGAATACGACAAATATAAAATAATAAAATCAACCAATAGTCACACCTCACTAATCTGCCAATGGCAACTTCGTGAATTGTGGCCAAGTCTACCGCACTTGCCGCACTCGTACTGCTCGGGGTCAGTAACAAATGGAGTTCCTCTCCCATGCCTCGTTCTTCCGGGTATCTGATCCATAACCATCCTGTGCCTCGTCCTCTGCCTTGATCCACACTTGTTCCAACGGTAAGCTGGATCCGCAATGTACTTTGGCCCATCATATGGAGGCCACTCTCTAGGGGCCCAAAAAGGCACGAAGCGGGGGCTCCATGTGTGCACATGCGTGTCGACATTGAACTCGTGAGGTATCCTCCTCTCGATATTATAGTTACGATGCCTAGCTGCTGCCACCAAATGAGAACATAGAAAGTGGTACTGCCTTGGTTTACCACAAGTGCATTTGAAATCTTGGAGGGCAACCACATGGATCCTCGACTCTCGGACCTCGCTGTCGGATGTTGTACCGCCCCTATGCTCGACCTGATAAGTCCCTGTGGCATGGTCAAAGCATGTAACCTCATGTGTGCCAGCCCTTTCTTTTGTTTTCTCTAGGTGTGCCTTTGGTTTCGGAGCCCATATCTCTCCATCACTCCATAACTGCAATGCATGGGCGTGTCTATCGTTGAACCAGGCAACAAGCTTATAGAAGGTGAATTGAATGATTGCATTCACAGGCATACCACGTATCCCCAATAGCAACTTATTGAATGACTCCGCCATGTTGCTGCACTGAAACTCGTACCTCTATCCACCGGCGTTGTGAGCTCTCGTTCATTTCTCCAAATCCCTCATCAAACCTGTCAGCCATTGTCTACCTTCTGCATTTGATGCGGTTCTAACCTGCTCCAACTTTTCCTGAAAGTACTTGTCCTCAAACTGTCGAGCAACCTCTTGGAACAGATCAAAGTTACCCTTTACACCATCCTTACGAAGTAGATTCTCGGCAAGGTGCCGAGTACACCAACGATGGTGCAAAGGTGCATACCCCTCTATCTGCTCTCGCATGGCATTAAGTATGCCCTGGTGCCTATCAGATATGATGCCAACCTCCCTGCTAGGCCCAACCATGTGTATCCGAACTAGCCTCAAGAACCATCCCCAACTGTCATTGTTCTCCTTCTCAACCAAAGCAAATGCCAAAGGAACCAACTTGTTGTTCGCGTCATAGGATATGGCTATAAGAAGTGTGCCCTGGTATTTGCCAATCAAGAACATACCATCAATGGAGAAGATGGGACGACAGTGACTAAAGGCCTCGACACACTGAGGGAAGCACCAGAAAGCACGGAAGAATATCTGCCTCCCATCCTTCCATGCATTTGGTTTTGGGATGTACTCATAATGCAAGCCTAGATTCCTTGCTTTGATTGCAATGAAAAGAACTGGCAGCTGCTCACCTTCATGTTGGGTTCTCCTTGCAAAATTCCCATCAACCGCTTGGCAATGAGGGTAGATGTCAACTATCGATGCCTCAGTGTCAGCTCATGATCAGCACAATTGTGTGGCCCGACAACTTTTGTGATCTTCCATTTTTCGGTGACCTATTGCTTCCTTGCACAAACCCTCCATAGGTAACATTCCTTGTCACATACAACTGTGTAACGACACTCCGCATATGAATGCAATACCTTGTAAGGTCTCTTTCGTATCACTGCAAAAGCCTGCAACCACCTCTTCAATGCAGGGAGGTCATTGAACACCCTCCCATTCTCAATTACCATGTTAGGACCGACCTCAGGAGCTTCTAGGAGCTCATCATCACGTCCTTCTACAAACGCCTGATCGGAATGAGCAAGATCGCTGAACTCATAAACTCTAGGATCACGACGGCCAGGAAAGATACGCCTCAGCATCTCAACATCACTCTCTATCAACTCTCCAACAGGGCGATCATCATCAAAATCAAGAGCCCTAGCCATCTCATATGACTCCGAATCATGCATAATTTAAACACTATTGGAGCCACGGAATCCATCTCCAAAGTGCACTTGCGCAGCAACAAGGGGCACATCCACATTCTCAGGAATGTCTCCTGCAACATAAGTAGAGAAATGAGGAAAGAATGAAAGAAATAGATGTAAGGAACGGGATAAGCTCACAAAAACCATGCGGTTAAGACACTTACTCGGATGATTCTGTGTCAAAGGGATCTCATGAGGAGGATCTGCCACGGAAACATGAGTCTGACAACCATCTCCAACTACCGCATTGGGGGCAGATTGAGCATCGAGAACCGTAGGTGCAATCTCCACATGCATATAAGGTTCTGGAATAGGAGGGTCGATGTGTGCCTGCTGATCCATTGGTGGGGAAAACCCATGAGTGATGGGATCAACTAACACCCGACGCACAACCACGTCCATACATTGTAGCTGGCTCTTCATAGCCGATCTCACATAGTTCTCCCACTGATCCGCACAACCAATTGAGATCATTCGCCTGAGGATGTTGGGAGGAGAACCTAGGTGTAGTACACCATCAATTGCAATGCCATCATCTCCAAGGCAATGCAGCGCCTCCCGAGCCCTTGCAACCATCTCACTAAATGAAGGCCTATCATTGAATAACACAGGCATGCTTTGCATGTCAACAAACTCAATATATCCATAGCAATCGCTTTTAACGGTGCCTCCATGATATATGGTCACTAGGTTGTCCATCTAGTTCAAACACGTAATGAAACACATGTCCTTTAGTCCAAATTAGACGGTAAATAATACCTAACAAGTACTTTCTAACTACAAACTAAGTAAATAAGATAATAACTACGTATATATATACAGTGTACTCACTAAATAGCTTGATCATATTTAGTTAACTAAATATGTAACTACATATCTAAGTAGCTATCTAACTATATCTATGTACCTATGTATCTATGTTTCTATCTATCTACATATATATATATCTCACTAGATCACTAACTAAATCAACTACATGAGTCATCACATTAACACGTAAATAATAAATATCAACTAAGTAGGTACATTGCATATTTATAATTTTTACCTTTCCAACGATTGATCCATGGATGTCGATGGAGTCGCAGCGGACGACGGGCGTGGGTTAGGCCGACGATCCGGGCCGGCGGTGGCGCGGCCGACGACAGCGGTGGGGCGCAGCGAGCGCGGGATGCCCGGGGCTCCGCGCGGCGAGTCCGGCTCGACGGGCGCGGGAGGCACGGCGGCCGCGGCCGAGGCCGGCGGTGGAGGGCGGCAAGGCGGGGCGAGGCCAAGGCGTGGAGAGGGCGCGGGCGCAGGAACCGGGGCGTGGACGGAGGGGCGTTGGCCGTCCGCGGTGGCGCAGCGCTCCTTCACGGCCTCGGGGCGCGGGCCGTCCGCGGTGGCGCGGCGCGGGGCGGCCTCGGGGCGGGCTCGGGGTGCGGGGCGTCCGCGGTGGCGCGGGCGCGGTGCGAGCGGGGGCGCGGCGTGGCGCGGGCAAGGGCGGCCGGTGGAGGCGCGTGCGCGGGCGGCGGCGGCGGCGGCGAAGCTCGGCTCTGCTATGCTAGGGCGAGAGAGGGAGAGGAAGAGAGCAAGAGAGGGGTGGGGCCCATAGGTAATAAAGGCTCGGCGCCAGTCACTCTGACGCCGAGTCGGCGCCAGGATCTACGGCGCCGAGCTCGACGCCAGGGTGACTGGCGCCGAGCTTCCTACCATGTCACCTTCCACATTCGCTTCGAGCCCAGGAGCTCGGCACCAGGGATGCTGACGCCGAGACGTGTTAGCTAGAAACCAGCCTCAAACCGTAAAGAAGCTGTTCGAGGTAATGGGCCAGTACGCAAGATCCGATGACGATCTGAAAAGGCGAAAAGCAACTCGCAATTCGTGGAGACAGGTGAACAAAACACCAAGGCCGCGCCGACAATAGTATATAGCGGAATGTAAAGCCTTTTCACTCAATCAACAACCTCCATGAGGAGTCAGGACAGTCCGTATCAAACCAGCTGCCTCCCGGACCTTCGCAGAATAAGCAGCACAGAGGTTTCGACCGTCCCGGCCGCGGAGGCCGTGGATCGCGCGACGATCGAGATGCTAGAGGAAGAGGCCAGAGACCGCCGTATTGCGCCGTTTGCAGTAAGAACACCAGCCATGTCACGAAAGACTGCAAGTACAACAAAATGGCGAGAGAACTCAAAGGGAAAGATGATGCCGCAAAAAGTAGCGAACTACACATGAACGAACTGAAGAATTACACGTACGGGAAGCACATTGTGGCACGTGTCGAGAAGCTAATCGTTACAGGAGGTAAGCAGACAGCAAATTATTTGCATCGTGATGCAAAAAGAAAGAATTTGATGTACTCTTATACTGAACCAAACACTTTCCTGTTTCTGATTTCAGAGAAGCGACCAAGGATGGCGTCCCTGAGTGGCCAACATCAGCAGCCACCGAACTGTACAGCTGTAGATGCACACTAATCCCTTTTTATGCATGCATTGGCGTCAAATACGACGAGCGCAGGTGGCATAAGTGACGCTGAGAGTTCGGTTTTACTACATGGTTTAAATAGGGTACTTGCAGATAATCAAGGATTTATGTTGCCTGTATATAACCAGGTGTGGTGTTTTTGGGAACTCAGTAGTTAGATGAGAGGTAGGTTTTCGGCACTGTAAATCCTTCTGGCCATGTACAAGTTTATTACATACAGTGGATAATAGATGTACATTGTGCTGGAGCGTTAGCTTTTGGTAGTAGGTGAGAGCGGTGCTGTGTAATATATCTCTGGTGCTCGTCTTCTGATGAAGTCGGTAGAGCTCCAGTGCTGTTGGTTCACCGTACAACGTACAGTTGCTCTTTTGTAGCACTGATGATCCTTCAAATCTATGCTCGTTTTTCTTTCTTTCTTTCTTTCACGGCTATGTATGCTTGTTTCGACAGTTAAATTTTGAGAGGCTCTGGGGTCTTTTCTGATAATATTTCTTTCTTTTCTATGTAATGCATATTTTTGGTGAGGTTTTGAGTACTGCGGTGTGACGTGGAAGCAGGAGGGGTGAGGTTGCATGTTATGGGTCACTTTTGTAGAGCTCTCGTTCCTGATTCTTAAGTTTCACTTCTTGATTCTTCGAAGGAATGATTCTAGTGGGGAGTACGTGATTCTTGTTAGTTCTCCACCAGAGAGTGATTTTCGTCAGCTCCTCGTCAGAATCTAGTTCTATTTTAAGCGTTTGGTAGAGCTCTGGAAGCTGAGCGTGAAGTTAGGCTAGGAGCGGACAACTTTGCCCACTTTTATTTATTTTATATATTAATATCGTAATAAGGTGCTGGTACATACATATGGGGGATAGCAAGGTACATGATACTTGCATGGTAGCGGTGGAGAGTTGTAGTTGGTAGATTAAGGGTCCTCAAGGTCTCCCTTTGGTAGGGGGGACCCTTTGGTAAGGGGGTCCTCGTGGCATCCATGACAATGCTCAACCTTATTATCATTACCGATTTTCTTGAATGTTGCAGCATATGCCTTTGCTCGTCCTGCGACCTGATCACGGCTGCTCTTTTCTGCAGCCATTATAGGGGGCATCTCTGCAGTGCAATAGCTGATGAGGACAAGCATGAGAACAGCACACACAAGAATATTCATTGCTCTTGGTGAACCTGATTAACCTGAGGGCATAGAAGTCATCATAAGCACTGAGATGAGATGATAATCTACTCTATCTGAAAGATCATTCTTGACTTACACATCATCAGAAATAGTCAAGTTTTGTACTATATATAAGCTCATGCAACAGTAGGAATATACATAATTATGCACATATTACTAAGACAAAAATATCTTTTTCCCTATTAATGTAGTAATTTCCCTATTAATGGCCTGATGACATTGCAATTTAACCACAGAAACTTATACCAAATTTCTTTTTCCCTATTAATGTAGTAATTTCGGGCTAGATTGATGTCACATTACTTTTCATAGTTGGCAAATTTTGGAATTGCTTGCTTTTTCTTTCCAACGAGTATTGATGCTTTCTTCAGGGGCTTGCAATTAGTTTGTGTAAAACATTAATAATATAATATGATTTTAGTATGATGATTGCATTTATTCTGGTGTAGAAATGCTGCCAGTTACCTTAATGATTTACTCCCTCTGTTCAAGAATACAAGGCATATTTTATTTTGTCAGGTCGTTGAAGTCACCTTTCACCATTGTTTTCTCATAAAATATATCATTTGTTCCTGCAAAACCAGTATTGTGTGAAAGCATTTGAAGCTCGTGTCTAATTGTATAAATTTTTGTACACCAAAACACTTGTATTTTTGCTAATTGTTGTAATACATGAAGTTTGACTTTTTTCCAAAAAAAGTGCTCCTCCTGCATCAAGTCAGTATGTTGGTCTCCAGGCTCCACTATAGGCCAATATGTTTTATGATATCTAGATTCAAATTTCTATGATCGGTTTGAGTTGGAGTGACATGTATTTTATTTTAGTTTTAACATGCTGGATATTTAGTTGAGGAATACAAAACAGTTTTTTTACTGTTATGTCATGATTTCTGACTACTCAACTTTGCCCCTCTGTTGTGCACTGTTACTTTGTTCATTGTGGTGTTATTTTTATTTCTAATTCTAATTAATAACCCTAGTTGCAAGTCCTTTGGTGGTTCTGTGCCTTTTAAATTAGTCTCAAACAGCCTCTTCATTTCACATGTGACATTGTTATGGAAGCTTCATCCCCAATTATAGTTTGCTTCACCTGATTTATGTCCTAAATTACTGAACTTCCACTGGAAAACTCAAGGGTCTAGCATACTGTTAGATGGTTTTTGGTTTGAGGATTGGCTTCACTATAGGATTTCCTGGTCATCATGTGGCAATCAAATGATTATTTTGGTCGTTGTAACCTCATTCGTTAGCTTGTGGGAACAACAGTTAAATTCACTCTTGGAAATCTCTGCTTACAGCCGCACTGCCAACCCAATTTATATTAACTCTGGCCTTAATGGACGTCATCTTGTGGGTTGTCCATGTTTGCTTGAATGCCCTTAGTCCTGTTATTACTATCTATGGCAAATTATCCACAGTAAATTGTTGTCATCCTTTTGAAATCCAATGGCATTAGAACCAGATGCATTATGATTTTTTAATTTCTTTTTGTTGATCTCCTGCACCACGTCCAATGAAGTTTAATCTATCCTTGTGGTGCTTTATGGGATAATTTCTGTTGTTCATATTAACAGGTTTTGGAGGTACTTGATATGGATCGAAAGATCGACATTGTTCATGAGCTCAAGAATTATGTTCTGAAAAGTATTGGTGATCAAAATGGTAACCATGTGATCCAGAAATGCATTGAGTGTGTTCCTGAAGACTGCATTCCATTTGTTATTGATCCTATACTTTCACAAATTCTTGTTCTATGTACCCATCAATATGGCTGCAGAGTCATTCAGGTACATAACACATCATTGCCTTTTTTAAGATGAGTCTTGTTCCATGTACTAACTAATTTCATTGTTACAGAGAGTTCTGGAGCATTGCCATGATCCTGTGACTCAAAGTGCTATCATGAATAAAATTGTGCAGCAGACCTTCCATTTGACGGATGATAAATTTGGGAACTATGTTGTTCAAGTATGTGAATTATTTCTCCCTCTTGTGTTTATTTGAATATCTAACTTTTGATTTCCATGGTACATTGGAATATTCACTTAATAAACTCAGGAACTATGTTAATGATATTTGAGCAAAATGAAGCTACTTTCTCTGCAATGCTGTTATATTATGTTGCCTTTGCCTGTGGTGTACTAACTTGGTTTTTTTTTTTGTGAAATCTGTTTTGAACATTCTATAGCATGTGTTGGAACACGGGAAGCCAGAAGAACGTTCATCCATCATTCAAAAGCTCTCAGGGCAAGTGGTCATTTTGAGCAAGCAAAAGTTTGCTTCTAATGTCATTGAGAAATGTTTGGCTTTTGGAACTCCTGAAGAACGTGATAGCCTTATTGGGGAAATCATTTCATCTGGTCAAACATTTCAGGTTTGTCCTATTTTATATTGCTATAAGCTGGTACATTTTGGCATTCCATAGACAAACCATTCCACTTTTATGCTTACTTGATCACAGTGTTTCAAGACATTAAGACTACATCTGCATAATAATATTACCTAATTCATGTCATGGCTGTATTTTTCATGACAATAATAGATGGCATTCTGGTATACATTTCACACATCAGTAGCACCATCGTTATTGTTTTTTTTCTTGTGTAGCTAGAATTATTTTCACATCTGTTGCCAATTTCATAAGAGCCTTGTGGAGCTTTCTGGGCACTATAGCTGTTAGATTTCAATTGGCACAGGTAGTATGTACATGTTGTACATGCACATGGTGCTTTGGCCTTTAATCTGTTTGAACATGCATGCCATGTTCTCTTTGTTGGAGTTTAACAAGTTTGATGGCGCTCTTAAATTTTTTTGGAGTTTATCGGTGATGCATTTTTTCATTCATGACTCATGACTATATGCATCTGTTTTGCAGGAATTGATGAAGGATCAGTTTGGTAACTATGTTGTACGGAGAGTCCTTCAGACATGTGATGACAAGTACCTAGAGATGATCCTCTCAAGCATCAAACTACACTCTTGAATGAACTGAAGAATTACACGTACGGGAAGCACATTGTGGCACGTGTCGAGAAGCTAATAGTTACAGGAGGTAAGCAGACAGCAAATTATTTTCATCGTGATGCAAAAAGAAAGAATTTGATGTACTCTTATACTGAACCAAACACTTTCCTGTTTCTGATTTCAGAGAAGCGACCAAGGATGGCGTCCCTGAGTGGCCAACGTCAGCAGCCACCGAACTGTACAGCTGTAGATGCACACTAATCCCTTTTTATGCATGCATTGGCGTCAAATACGACTACACACTAATCCCCTTTCACGGATTGGCGTCAAATACGACGAGCAGGTGGCATAAGTGACGCTGAGAGTTCGGTTTTACTATATGGTTTAAATAGGGTACTTGCAGATAATCAAGGATTTATGTTGCCTGTATATAGCCAGGTGTGGTGTTTTCGGGAACTCAGTAGTTAGATGAGAGGTAGGTTTTCGGCACTGTAAATCCTTTTGGCCATGTACAAGTTTATTACATACAGTGGATAATAGATGTACATTGTGTTGGAGCGTTAGCTTTTGGTAGTAGGTGAGAGCGGTGCTGTGTAATATATCTCTGGTGCTGGCCTTCTGATGAAGTCGGTAGTGCTCCAGTGCTGTTGGTTCACCGTACGACGTACAGTTGCTCTTTTGTAGCACTGATGATCCTTCAAATCTATGCTCGTTTTTCTTTCTTTCTTTCTTTCATGGCTATGTATGCTTGTTTCGACAGTTAAATTTTTAGCGAGGCTCTGGGGTCTTTTCCGATAACATTTCTTTCTTTTCTATGTAATGCATATTTTTGTGAGGTTTTGAGTACTGAGGTGTGACGTGGAAGCAGGAGGGGTGAGGTTGCATATTATGGGCCACTTTGGTAGAGCTCTCATTCCTAATTCTTGAGTTTCACTTCTTCCGAAGGAATGATTCTAGTGGAGAGTAAGTGATTCTTGTCAGTTCTCCACCAGAAAGTGATTTTCATCAGTTCCTCGCCAGAATCTAGTTCTATTTTAAGCGTTTGGTAGAGCTCTGGAAGCTAAGCGTGAAGTTAGGCTATGAGTGGTTTCAAAGGGGTCGTATGGTACCCCTTTGGACAGCTTTGCCCACTTTTATTTATTTTATATATTAATATCGTAATAAGGTGCTGGTACATACATATGAGGGATAGCAAGGTACAGGATACTTGCATGGTAGCGGTGGAGAGTTGTAGTTGGTAGATTAAGGGTCCTCAAGGTCTCCCTTTGGTAGGGGGGACCCTTTGGTAAGGGGGTCCTCGTGGCATCCATGACAATCCTCAACCTTATTATCATTACCGATTTTCTTGAATGTTGCAGCATATGCCTTTGCTCGTCCTGCGACCTGATCACGGCTGCTCTTTTCTGCAGCCATTATAGGGGGCATCTCTGCAGTGCAATAGCTGATGAGGACAAGCATGAGAACAGCACACACAAGAATCTTCATTGCTCTTGGTGAACCTGATTAACCTGAGGGCATAGAAGTCATCATAAGCACTGAGATGAGATGATAATCTACTCTATCTGAAAGATCATTCTTGACTTACACATCATCAGAAATAGTCAAGTTTTGTACTATATATAAGCTCATGCAACAGTAGGAATATACATAAATATGCACATATTACTAAGACAAAAATATCATTACTGGAGGCTGCGTCTTTGCCGAGTGTTTTTACCATCGGCAAAGGCTTTGCCGAGTGTAGCACTCGGCAAAGTCCGCTGGGCAAAATTTTTCTCGGCAAAGGGTCTTTGCCGAGTCCTTTTTATCCGGGCACTCGGCAAAATAAAAAAAATTGCCGAGTGTTTGGGGAGTGTGGGGGTATGGCCCCCCAAGACATGGGCCGCACCATCGGAGGTGGCCCGGCCCATAAGATCAAGGCGTGCACGGCGCTACTCGGCGTGCACCGCAAGATATTGTATAGTACCAAATATGATACTTTACTTGTAACCCTGCCCCTCCAGAGTATATAAGGAGAGGCAGGGGTCCTCAACTCAACATCATGTATTCAATACAATACACCAAAGACACAGGACGTATGGTATTACGTCGATCAGACGGCCCGAACCTATCTAAATCGCTGTCTCTGCGCCTTGTGTCACCATCTGGTTCCTGATTACGCGCATCCCCACCGACAAATCTACCATCGTGGGATACCCCTCGGTGGACTACCGAGCATCTTTTGTCGACAGTTGGCGCGCAAGGTAGGGGGGTGCGCGCTTGATCCATGGCGAGCCAGATGGATCTCAAATCAACAACGCGTTCTCGTCGCCAATCTCGTGGAGATCCATCCTGGTCCACGACGATGATTCATCGCTGCTACACCAGCCCCTGCGATAGTAGATCCGATCTCGGAACCAACAACTCGCCGCCAATGCTCTCATCAGCCCTCGTCGACGACTCACCGCCGCTGCCCTCATCGATGACTCGCCGTCACTGCCCTCGGCGGCCTTCGCCGACAGCCCTCGCCGACATCTTTCACCGACGTCCCCCGTCGTCGACTCATCGTCACCGCTCGGTGGCCTTCGCCGACATCTTTCGTCGACGTCCCTCGCTGTCGACTCGTCGTCACCGCTCGGCGGCCTTCGCCGACATCGTTCACCGACGTCTCTCGCCGTCGACTCGTCGTCACCGCTCGGCGGCCTTTGCCGACATCTTTCGTCGACGTCCCTCGCCGTCGACTCGTCGTCACCGCTCGGCGGCCTTCGCCGACATCGTTCGCCGATGTCTCTCGCCATCGACTCGTCGTCACCGCTCAGCGGCCTTCACCGACATCCTTCGCTGACGCCCCTCACCGTTGTCTCATCGTCATTACTCGGCGGCCCTCACCGACATCCCTTGTCGCCGTTGAGCAGCAAGCGAGCTACCCGCGTCGCCGGCCAGATAACGCCATACGCCGCTGACCAGACATTCTGTCGCTCGTGCTGACTAGACATTCCGTTGAGCAACAAGTCATGTTTTAATATTCTTCCAAATATTCTCCAATCTCCGTATATCGTCATAATATTTCTCTGAGTTGTTTTCTCCATATTTGCTCTCCAAACAATTTTTCGAACCCTCGAACAGTCACGTTGATGCTCGGACGCCTTCAGAGATGGCCCTGTCTTCGGCTCCTCCCTACACGTGCTACGGGCTCCGCGCTCTTCGTTATGGGTGGTCGGCAGTGGCTCCTTGGTCACGCCTGTTTCTTCTACACATGCACGGGCTCCGCGCTCGACGTTATGGACTATAGGCTAGCTAGGGCTGAAGACTCAGCTACACACTAACTGTTCGGGCGGTTTATATTAAACATAAATATATTTTCACGCCAACTAATCGCCGAACTGCATACGCCGTTTCATCACCATTGCTGATTTTTCTCCTGAGTTTCTTTATTTGTACATCGTGTACTACCCGTTCTACATATTTGTATTGCAGGATCGTCGTCTAGGTGATCGGACCACCTGGTGCTCGGGCTTCTCCACCGATCAACTGGTCGGACCGCTTGGTTCATGGACTCCATCGCCGACCAGTTGATCGGACTGCTCGCCGGTCGCTTCTACTCAATGTTCACTTCGCCGCCGACCAGTCGACCAGAATGTTCGTCGCTCGTGCTTCATCGCCAGTTACGTCGGTTACTCCTCGGCCCTCGGATTCTTCATGCTCGAGGACTAAGTGGGCACACTTCACCGCACAGACGACGTCAGCTACGTCGGTGCTCAGACCTCGCCGCCTATGCCGGGGACTCCTCGGTGCTCGGACATCGCCGCCTACGTCGGGGACTCCTCGGTGCTCGGACCTCGCCGCCTACGCCGGGTACTCCTCGCTCCTCGGTGCTCGGTCATCACCAGCGACGCCGGGGACTCCTCGCTCCTCGGTGCTTGGACATCGCCAGCGATGCCGGGGACTCCTCGCTCCTCGGTGCTCGGTCATCGCTAGCGACGCCGGGGACTCCTCGCTCCTCTGTGCTCGGACATCGCCGCCTACGCCAGGGACTCCTCGCTCCTCGGTGCTCGGAATCGCCAGCGACGCCGGGAACTCCTCACTCCTCGGCGCTCGGACATCGCCAGGGACGCCGGGGACTCCTCGCTCCTCGGTGCTTGGACATCGCCAGCGACGCCGGGGACTCCTCGCTCCTCGGTGCTCGGTCATCGCCAGCGACGCCGGGGACTCCTTGCTCCTCAGTGGTCGGTCGCCGCCCGGCAGGGACTCCTCGGTGCTCGGACATCGCCGGCCGACGCGGGAACTCCCTCGCTCCTCGGTGCTCGAGTCGCCGCCCGCCCGACGCGGGGACTCCTCGCTCCTCGGTGCTCGGTCATCGCCAGCGACGCCGGGGACTCCTTGCTCCTCGGTGCTCGGACATCACCAGAGACGCCGGAGACTCCTCGCTTCTCGATGCTCGGACATCGCCAGCGACACCGGGGACTCCCTTGCTGCTCGGATCTTGCTACGTCTCGTCGGTGTGCTATCAAGCTGCTCCACGCTGTTCGGATTAGGGTGCTGATCTTGGGCAGCACGTCTGGGGTCTTGATACGCGCATGTCAGACGATGTCAGCAAGCTTTCAGACTTCTTTGACCCTGCTACAAGATTCATTCTTCATCTTCCAGCAGGCTCGGGGACTAAGTGGGCATACTTCACCTTGCGGTGAATGTGCTTGTTCTCATCTCGAGGCTACGCCCGAGGACTAGCTGCTGCTCTTTCTGGTCTTCTACTTTATGACACGGCACCCGCGGATGCATCACCCCTCTTGTCGGGGCTCGGGGACTAGCTGTGGGGTATGGCCCCCAAGACATGGGCCGCACCATCGGAGGTGGCCCGGCCCACAAGATCAAGGCATGCACGGCGCTGCTCGGCGTGCACCGTAAGACATTGTATAGTACCAAATAGGATACTTTACTTGTAACCCTGCCCCTCTAGAGTATATAAGAAGAGGCAGAGGTTCTCTACTCGACATCATGTATTCAATACAATACACCAAAGACATAGGACGTAGGGTATTACGTCGATCAGACGGCCCGAATCAGTCTAAATCGCTGTCTCTGCGCCTTGTGTCACTATCTAGTTCCTGATTACGCGCATCCCCACCGACAAATCTACCATCGTGGGATACCCCTCGGTGGACTGCTGAGCATCTTTTGTCGACAGGGCGGCACTCGGCAAAATATTTTCGGGCGTTGCGGCACTGGCCGTTAACGGTTATTTTGCCGAGTGCCCGACCCAGCACTCGGCAATTTTTTTAAAAAAAATTACTTTGCCGAGAGCCCCAGCCCAGGCACTCGGCAAATTTTTTTTTTTATTTTTTTTAAAAAAGTACTTTGCCGAGTGCCCCTGTTTAGGCACTCGGCAAAAAAATTCTGAATTTTTTTAAAATAAAAACTTTGTCGAGTGCCGTGGCGAGGCACTCGGCAAAGAATTTTTTTTTTTGAAAAATCTTTGCCGAGTGCCTTGGCCATGGCACTCGCCAAAGACCCCGAGAATTGCAAAAAAAAATTTACATTCCATTATAACAAACAATATATATATATATATATCACCAACATGTATTATATATCACAAGCACACGCATATTTAATAAATCCATCGAAAATCCATCACAAATGCACCAAAGTTCAACATCACAAGTTTATTATTACAAGTTCAACATCACAAAGTTCAACATCCCTACTGCGGCGACGGAGACTGCAGCTGTGACTCCCCGGACTACGGCGAAGGGTTGACGCGATCAGCCGCCGGTGACACGGTAGCGGGATTGTTTGAACCCACCGACAGAGGCTGCACAAAAGAAAAGAGATTGCATGTGTTAGACTCAAAATTAAAAATTTTGGCAGCACCTCCCCTACACGGGGAGGTTTCCAACCTGCAAGAAACAACGGCACGAAGACCGACAATCACAACGGCACGAAGGCCGACAATCCCAACGGCACAAAGGCCGAAAATCACAATGGCACGAAGGCCGATAATCCCAACAGCACGAATGCATTAAACTTTCATACTCATAGGAGTGAAGTGTCAAACCGGAGCTGGAGCTGGCAACTGCACTTGGACACCCGATGCTTGCCCGATGGTTTACATGATCTGATACATGTCCGCCATCTGCTTCTTCGTGGCCTCCAGCTCTGCGGTCAGGTGTGCTTGCGTCTCCCTTGTCTCTGCCAGCTCGGCCTATAGTGTTTCAATCACATGTTTCAGTATTGCAAATCTGATCAATGTGTGTAACGTTCAATGTACGACGAGTGAAACCGGAATTACCTGAAGTTCGTCGACCCGCGACAGTGTTGGAGTAGGCCGTGCACATATGGGAAGGCTTCTGGCCATGCTCCGTGCCCTCACGTCGGAGAGAGAGGGTGCAGAGCTCGAGGAGTCGGCGCCGTCTGCAATCCACAACCGCCCGTGCTTCCTGCCTTGCCCCAGCCTCACGATCACCTCTGTCTCAAGGGGCTCAGTGCTCAGATTGTGATCTGAGCCACGGAGCGCCCTAACCGCCTCCGCGTAGTCTCTGACCTTAGCGTGGATGCTCGGGTCAGAGTAAGCCTGGGCAGTGGCATCCGGGTTGAAGACGACACCGGATTTCACCGGGCCCATGTGGGACACAGCCCATGCCCCAAACTCCGACACCGGCACGTCTGGGTGTGCCACCTCCTGCGAGAAAGACGGCAAGATGATTAGAAATCAGGCAAAATTGAGCGTTAGAATAGATAAATGACATCTCGTACAAGTGCCCGCTTGAATGCGGGGAGGTTGCGGCTGCCTTGGTGGTGAGTTGGACCGGTCCTCAGTGCCCGCTTCCGCTTGCCTTGCTTGTGCTTTGTGATGTACGCCGAGTCAAGGTACCTGTCCACGATCCTCGACCATGCCGATCTATGCGACATGCACCACGAGGCTGGCACCTACACATCATCAAGTGTTTGACATATAAGAAGATCAATGCGGACCTACTAAATCTCAAAACAAATCAATATTATTCACCTACACGAAAGTCTTGCTCCTTGGTGGCGCGCCACCTTTCTTCTTATTTGGTTTTGTTGAGGGCTCTTTCTTGATGGACCTGTAGTAGTCGGCGTGGGCACGGAGTCGCGCCTCGTGAATCATGTGTCGCCGACGTACTTCTTACTGTGCTACGTGTGCCGTCGATCTGCCAGGTCTCTCGACCTTCTTCGCCTTGAAGTACCTCGCATACAAAACACGATGTATCCGTTCATTATTTCAATAAAAGACTTAACCAATGGAGGAGATGTATTGAGCTATGTTGTGAGACACTTACCCAAAAGTCCGCCAAAACCCGCTCTTACTTGTTGTCACCTTTCGTCATCCGAGCCGAAGCTTGTACTGTCCCACGACCAGTGGCTCCCACCTCCCTCTTTCAAGTCCATAAGGCCGGGAAGTGTTTCTGCCACAGACATCCCGGGGACGTAAGCGGGGGGTGTGGGGGTCAAGAGCACCAGCAGAACTAGCCAGACCCCTGCATAAGTGATTAAGAAAAATTATCAGTTTCTCTTTTGATTTTCAACGTATCATATGAAGTACTGGTGATAACATCTATAGTTACTTACCTTCTTCCCACAGGACGAACCAGTGGGCGTCGGTCAGGAAGCGAAACCGGAGGAAGGCTTGTGGGACCTCGTAGGTAGGGAGTCGACTGAGCAGAACTGTCCTCCGTCTGCTGAGTCCCCTCGTCCCCCGACGGAGTGTCTATGGTCGTGCCCGTGGCTGCCACATGGTCCTCTGGGGTAGGAGACAGGTCCTCCGGCTGGTCGAGAGCCAGGGGAGGAGGCGGGTCCCTCCTGGGGCGACCCCTCCCCCTCCCCCTCCCCATGCTAGGGCGACTCGGGCCTGCTCTCGCCGCTGGGGGCAAAGACGTCACCTCGCCTCCATCAGGAGGGCGTAGCCTCTGGTACACCGAGAGCACCTGCCTCGATGAATGGTTGTCCACCATCTTTATTCTGTCACCTGCAATGTACAAAGAATGAACAACAAGCATTAGTACATACATGTCAAATAGTTCAAAATGAATAAACATAACAAAATTTAATAAAAACATAGTATTACATGGTTTAGGAATAATCTTCATGATTGGGTCATAGGTCTCATCATCACTATCAAAATTGTCCAAATGGGCAACACTATCCGAAGGTTCTATGTCTTCCTCATTGTCTTTGCCTAAATGGAATCGCTCAAGCATTCGAATGTCCTTCGGATTTAGCACTACATCTCCAGGGTCCTCGTCATCAACCGTTTCATTGTCTACTTCCATGGCGGTTGTCACACCGGGTAAGACTATCTCAAAGCTCCCTTGTAGCCCATCTGCTTGATAGAACTCTCCATCATATGTGTTTGTGTCGAAGGTGTAATCTTCATCGTTTGGAACATGTAGTTTACCGTGCGAAGATACCTGGTGCACAATAGACCAACCCTTAAGATGGTCTTTGTCTTGGCATGCGTATGGCATATGATACACCTGCACGGCCTGTTGAGCCACAATATAGACATCTTTTCCTTTATAGATGGAATCATGCCTAATCTCGACTAGCCCAAGATGAGGGGTCCGTCTCGTTCGTCCAGGATCAAACCAGTGGCACTTGAATATGACAAGAGTAAGAGGTACCTGGCCCTCATATTCAAGTTCATAGATCTCCTCAATTATTCTGTAGTATTCGACGCCATTAGTGCCCGGCGTAAAAACTTGGTTGTTGGTGGTTTTCCGACCGGGCCGAGTCTGCTCGTGTCTTGACATGTGGAAGCGATATCCGTTCACGTCATAACCGGTATATGACTTCACCCTTAACTTGAAGCCGTTTGCAACCTGTCTCAACTCATCACTCATGGACGCATTGGTTTGCGCCTGCAAGCTCAAGCATGATACATCGTTATACTATTGGAACGTACGAGCTACTAAGGAATATCGACGAACGTACGACCTTTTGTTTGAACCAAGAAATGAAATCAGGCCTCCCAGCTCCCGCACCCTCTAAAAGAAGGGTATCATGTTCGTGCAGGGTAGGATCCCTTGATTGATGCCACTCTTGACGAACAAATTCCCTGTACCAAAGAGAATCAATGGGGTTCGATACAGAATAGTGATGTTGTATTGAAACAAGTTCGTCGAGAACTTACTTAATGAATGGCGCAACCTCGACAAGGTTGGTGAACACATATAGCGTGATTCTGCGCCACTCTTCTGGATCCAATCTCTTGGGGGTCGATCCACTTGCGCTGCCTAGTTGGCATTTGAAAAGGCTGATGCTTGATTCAACTTCGCCAGCATTGTAACGAGGGGGTGGATTATGCTTGCTAGGAAGGTTCGGCTTGTAGTAGGATGTCGTGAAGTTTGCAACCTCCTCCCGAATGCTTGCCTCTGCAATGGAAGCCTCAATTCTAGCTTTATTTGTACATTTCTTGCAAAGAGTCTTTAGACATCGCTCTATTGGATAGCACCAACGGCCTGCACGGCCCCCCCAACCGTGCCTCGGTTGAGAGGTGCACAATCAGATGCTGCATCGGCAAGAAGAAGCCGGGTGGAAAGATCTTCTCAAGCTCACAGACCAACTCAGGTGCCATAGTTTCCAATTCTGTAATGACGATCGAAGATAGCTCCTTGGCACAAAGCTGGCAAAAGAAGTAGCTCAACTTTGCCAGCACTAGCCAGACATGCTCAGGGACATAGCCTTGAACCATCGACGGAAGTATCCGCTCAATCCATATATGGTAGTCATGACTCTTCATCCCGTTGACTCACAGAGTCTCTAAGTTCACTCCCTTACTCAGATTCGCTGCATGCCCATCAGGGTACATTAAATTCTTGATCCATCGAAGTACTTCCCTCCTTTGATCGATTTTCAAGACATAGGGGGCCCTAGGCCTTCTCCACTGCTTTCCTATTGCAGGAGGCCGCATCTCTAGGTTTGGCCTATCGCACAACGTCGCCAGGTCCACTCTAGCCTTAGGGTTGTCCTTAGACTTGTTAGTGTCCATGAGCGTTGCCCAAAGTGCCTCGGCGATATTCTTTTCAGTGTGCATGACATCAATGTTATGGAGCAGTAGGAGGTCATTGAAATAGGGGAGCCTCGTCAAGCCGGACTTATGAGTCCACATATGTTGCTCACCATATCCCACGAAACCACCATCTTCGTTGGGCACGAGAGCATCTATCTGAGCACGAACCTCCGCCCCAGTCCTCAAGCGTGGTCTAGGGTCTGTCACTTTGACACCTTTCATAAAGCTCTTGATGTCTTCTCTGAATGGATGGTCAAGAGGGAGGAATTGACGATGTTTGTCGAACAACGAATACTTGCCACCCTTCTTCAACCATATGAACCTCACAGCTTCCTTGCATATTGGGCATGAGAACTTCCCCTGAACACACCAGGCACACATTAACCCGTACGCCAGGAAGTCGTGCAGGGAGTAGTGGTACCAGACGTGCATTTTGAAGCTAGTCTTCATAGCTCGGTCGTATGTCCACACCCCTTTGACCCAAGCATCGATCAACTCATCTATCACAGGCTCCATGAAGACACCCATATTACTCCCCGAGTGTCCAGGGATTATCAACGACAGGAACATGGTATGCCGTTGAAAGGAGACGCCGGGGCAGAGATTCAGGGGGATGACAAACATGGGCCAACATGTGTATGGTGCAGCCATCATGCCATATGGATTGAACCCATCTGTTGCCAGCGTGACACGTACATTACGAGCCTCCTCTGCTTTGAGAGGATGCCGCGAATTGAAGTACTTCCATGCATCAGCATCGGATGGATGTACCATCTTCTCAGGATTGTACTGTGTGTCATTTTTGTGCCATGTCATCTGTTTCGCGGATTTCTTGGTCATGAATAGCCGTTGGAGCCTCGACAGGAACGGAAGGTGTCGTAGGACTCTCATGGGGATCTTAAGCTACCTCTTCTGGCCATCACCTGAGTCTACCTCCACGTACCTGGAGGATTTACACTTCGGGCAGTACTTTGCATCCGCGTGTTCTTTCCTAAATAGGACGCACCCCTTCGGACACACATGTATCTTTCATACGGCATCTTAAGTGCAAGAAGGAGCTTCTCTGACTCATACAAGTTCTTTGGCATAATGTGTGTCTTCGGTAGCATATCGCTCCACATGGCCACCATCTTGTCGAAGCCTTCTCGACTTAGGTTTAACTCAGCCATCAACCCCATTACGCGACCAATGGCATCCAGCTGAGAAACATTAGTATGATCGTGAAGGGGTCTCTGTGCCGAGTCCAACATTAGGTAGAAGGCATCTGCGGCAGCCTCCATCTCCTCCTTGTCATGTCCTTCAGCGAACTAAGCTTGGTGCGTGTCATCCAGCATGTCTGCTACCCCGACATCATCATCGAAAGCCTCGAGCCGTGGTCTCACCACCTCCTCCCTGATACGATCGGCTTCACCATGGTGGATCCACCGGTGGTAGCCCGGAGTAAATCCAAACTTCACAATATGTTTACCCATGGTTAACCTATCTTTCCTTCTTCTGTTGTCACAATCGCTGCATGGACAAACCACTAGAGAATGGCCTCCAGCACTCTCGCCAAATGCATGCTGTAAGAATTCTTCGACCTTGACTATAAATAGCAAGTCGTAATCGTGCTCGTCTCTCCGGAGCGTGTACATCCACTCACGGTCCTCCATCCTTTAACAGACGTATCAGCACATATGAGTCACCATCAATTGCATCTACGCGGTATCCCTACTCTCTAATAGGTGAGGATAGGTCCTAATCCCACCCGTGGATCCATAGATGAGGTTGGTTTCCATGCTCCGCTCCTATCCGGGACGAAATTTCGGCAGCACCTCCCTGCTGTTCTCCCGATACACGTCCTGCAAGGGAGAGTGTGTATCTGGAGAACAACAGGGGGGTGATGCTGAAACACCGTCTCGGACCGGAGTGGACCATGGAAACTAACCCATCTACGCATCCGCGGGCTGTCCAAAAAATGTGGACAATCCGAAATAGAAACGCTCGCAGATATGCAAAGACCTGCATAACTCCGACCATATCTCTTTCGGACGGGAGACGCCTAACTGGGATCAGCGACCTAAGACCATGATACGGATAGAGGGGTTATACCTAGGGTGCCGGTGAGGTCAGGCTAGCGGGGCTGTGGCGAGTCGGTGCAGTGGCGCTGCGACGCGGTGCAGGCAGACTCGCAACGCTGACGAAGACAATCGGAGTCACCGAGGTCCCTCCGTCGGGGCCTCCTCCTGCATAAAAAGGCAATACATTAGTGACAATTGAAAATTTCGGCAGAACCTCCCCTGCACGGGGAGGTTTCAAAAACCTGCAAAAAAGATCGGCACGAAGGCCAACATCCACAAACAACGGCTCGATGGCCGAAAACCACATACAACAACTATTACTACTAACAAGAGCTCGATGGCCGACATCCATTGCATGATTTCAATAGAAAGGGAAGGGCGAACCTAGTGTGCTCGTCGACGGTGGGCGGAGTCGGGAGCGGGGCACCGAGGGCACGGCACCGACGCTAATGAGGCGTGGACAGCGGCCGAGGCTCCTCCTCCCTTCTCCTCTCCACCTCCCTTCTCCTTCTTCCTCCTCCCTTCTCCTCTCCTCCCTCCCTTCTTCCTTCTTCCTTCTTCCTCCTCCCTTCTCCCTTCTTCCTCCTCTTCTCCCCTTCCCTTCTCTCCCTCCTCCCCTGCTCCTCCTACCTCCCCTACTACGGGCGGCGCGGCCAAGGAAGGGATGGCCAGGACACGGCCGCTGCTGCCGGAAATGGCCGGCCGGCACCAGCCAGCCACCTCTAGGAGCCGAGGCGAGGGGGGCCAGGCCGCGGGGAGCTGCCGGGGCGGGGCGGGGCGCGGCCGGCGACGGGCGCGGTCGTGGGCAAGGCCGGCGGAGGGTGCGGGCGCACGCGGGCGTGAGGGCGGGGCTCGCCGGCGGCGGCGATTCGCCGGCGAGGGCGCGGCAGCGGCGGGGGTGGGCGCGGTGGCGGCTGGGGTGGGCGCGGGAGAGCAAGTGGCTGAGGGAGTGATTTAGGGTTGGGCCGCACGGGGGTTGGGCCGGTGGGCTTTTAGTGCCCAGTTTTTTTTATTTCAACTTTGCCGAGTGCCTCCTGGGCCGGCACTCGGCATAGCCCACTTTGTCGAGTGCCCCCCATGGCACTCGGTAAAAAAAAAATTTGATTTTGGGCCCAAATTTTTTTCTGGGGCCTTGTGACAGTATTTCAAACTCTATTTTAAAATTTGGGGCAATTTTGACTTTTTGATATATTTCATTAGTTTATTTCGTTTCATCGAATTTTTTGGGATATTTCAAATTTGAACTGCAGGTACATGGAATAATGGACTTTGGTCATCCAATAATTGATACTCATGATATTTAGGGTATGTTTAGGCCATATCCAGGAACTCACATGAAATCTCGAGCATCTCATTGACGTAACATGTCGAGGTACTTGCCGGAAATGTGATTTTAAATTATATAAAATGCAAACGAAGTCCGATAATCACGAAACTTGTCGAGTGCCGGCCACCTTTTGCCGAGTGGGATCTTTGCCGAGTGCCGCGGCAAAGCCCAGTTTTACCGAGAGCCAGGCTTTACCGAGTGCCTGGCACTCGGCAAAGCCACATTTGCCGAGTGCTTTATTTTGCCGAGTGCGGCACTCGGCAAAATATTGCTTTGCCGAGTGCCCCGATAAAAAGCACTCGGCAAAGTCTCAGGCACTCGGCAAAGTCCAGTTTTCCAGTGGTGTATTCTTTGTACATAACTTTTGCTATATACCTAGATATACGTCATGTCATGTCTATATGTATATTAAAAACAATAATTTGAAACTAAGTAAAAACTAGAATTTGAAAGAAATTATATGAAGTGAGCTACAAAAGAACTGTTGTGATGTTCTGGGCGTACCTGCTATTTACGGAGCTCCTTGCAAGCAATGATCTTTGGTTGGTTCGAAATGTACTTTCGTGGTGGTACCCAATTTATAGAAGGTGTAAAGACTGTTTGAGCCAAATACCTTTTGACGTATTCCTTGTTGCTAGTCCTGTAAATTGGCACAATAGGCAATATATGGTGGGTTGCAACGTTATCTCGTGAATTTGAAATGACTGGTTGCGATCAATTCTTGTCTATCCTCAAACCAGTGGTGTCAATGTGCTTGAGTCAGTTTACTGTGAATTTGGAAGGTGATGCAATTAAAGGAGCAATATTTTGGCATACCGAATTATGCCATTTTGTAGTTTCAGGAAATTCATGTGTGCAAAACTATTGGCTAGTGTAGATTTCTGCTAGTCGAATATCTCAAAATGACAAAAAAAAATAATAAGGCCTTGTTTGGTTCCCAGAAAAATTGAGAGGAAATAGAAAGTAATTTAATAATGAAATGAAAATCACTTTCTAGATATCGGTTTCTTTATGGGATTCAAACAGGCTCTAAAAGGAATATCTCTATTTTCACAAGAAAAGTTTAATAATTCCTCTTGAAGTGAATCCTCGGACTACCAACTTTTACTCGTTCCTCCCCCCCGACCCCCACCACCAAAAAATAATTTAATAATGAAATGAAAATCACTTTCTAGATATCGGTTTCTTTATGGGATTCAAACAGGCTCTTAAAGGAATATCTCTATTTTCACAAGAAAAGTTTAATAATTCCTCTTGAAGTGAATCCTCGGACTACGAACTTTTACTCGTTCCTCCCCCCCACACACACACACACACACACACACACACAAAAAAACCTTATATAGAACCTCGAATTTTGTACAAACTAGCAAACATATCCATGCGTTGCAACATAACGTACAAATTAGTATGCGGCCACAAGAACAACTTAATTAAAGCTTAGAGATTTATTCCGTGATTGTATCTGTATTCTAATACATCTTGTAATATTAAATTTTGTACTGTGTCTGACTCGTATGTGTACCGAAGGTTTAGAATGATCACATTAGGCATTTCAATTCGTTTTAGGATTAGACTCTTTTTATAAGAGGATTGGACTTGTATTTAATCACCCAGCTTTAGCCGGTCAATTCATGAAAACATTCCGTGTTTGAGCCAAGTACCTTTTGACGTATTCCTTGTTGCTAGTCCTGTAAATGGGCACAATAGGCAATATATGGTGGGTTGCAACGTTATCTCGTGAATTTGAAATGACTGGTTGCGATCAATTCTTGTCTACCCTCAAACCAGTGGTGTCAATGTGCTTGAGTCAGTTTACTGTGAATTTGGAAGGTGGTGCAATTAAAGGAGCAATATTTTGGCATACCGAATGATGCCATTTTGTAGTTTCAGCAAATTCATATGTGCAAAACTATTGACTGGTGTAGATTTCTGCTAGTCGAATATCTCAAAATGACAAAAAAAAAATATAAGGCCTTGTTTGGTTCCCAGAAAATTTGAGAGGAATTAAAAAGTAATTTAATAATGAAATGAAAATCACTTTCTAGATATCGGTTTCTTTATGGAATTCAAACATGCTCTAAAAGGAAGAACCTCGAATTTTGTACAAACTAGCAAACGTGTCCATGCGTTGCAACACAACGTACAAATTACTATGCGGCCACGAGAACAACTTAATTAAAGCTTAGAGATTTATACAGCGATTGTATCTGTATTCTAATACATCTTGTAATATTAAATTTTGTACTGTGTGTGTACCGAAGGTTTAGAATGATCACATCAGGCATTTCAATTCGTTTCAGGATTAGATTTTTTTATAAGAGGATTGGACTTGTATTTAATCACCCAGCTTTAGCCGGTCAATTCATGAAAACATTCCGTGTTTCAATATATTATTTTGTATGTAATATGGGCTCGCATCACACAGTCTAGCTTATCTGTTCCAAGAACCACAAACAAATCAGAGATGGCTGGGGCGGCCGGACCACTACAACTGTGGAAAGTGGCGGCGCTGCGGTGGCGTGCTTCCAAGAGTCTGTTGCACCATGTCCTCTGTTTTCATCCGCATAACCAGTGATGCCATGTTCTCTATCTTTCGTCTTTTCTCTTTCCTATCATGCATCGAGTGGGAGGTGCGGCAGGTCCGAGCATCAGCCCGTGCAGCACCGACACCAAGAGATGCACCGGCTCTGATGACCCAACGCGTGAAGCCTAGAAAGAGGTCTAACTCCAGTTGTCTGATGCACGTGAGGGCAACTCCAGCAGGGTGACTCTAGTGGCCGCGGCGCCGCGCGGGGTGGAGCTCGGTTGCCGCCGCACCTGGACAGGCCAGTGCCGTCGGAGGAGCATGCAGACCGCCTGCCGGTATCGTGAGGAAGAAGCAGATCGAGCCGCCGCTGCTGCGGGATAGATGTGCGGCTCATCGCCGGTCGCTGCACGGATTCCAAGCGAGAGAGCTCCACTGTGCCAGTTTCCTCACGATCGCGTGGCTCACCTCAGGCGAGGCCTCGCGCACCTGCCATCGTCGTGAGCCTGGCACGTACCCGGCATCAACACTGTGGCCATGACCACTACTACCAAACAAGGATATTGTAGCGTTTTTTTTGTAACACATTCATCAATGTGTTCCAGTGAAATTTCATAGTAACACAAAATAGTGTGTTATAGACTTCGGTTGTAACACAAAACACTTAAAAAAAAATGTTACTGGCAATAATTATAGTAACACAAAATTAATGTTACAAGCAAAATGTTATAAAAGTGTACTATATTGTAACACATAAATAGAACATATAAAATGTGTTACAAATATATGCCCTGTAGCAACGCAAAATAATGTTACAGTTCAAATGTTACAAAGAAACATACACATGTGGACCTTCCTATTCATAGGCGACACATGCATCGCATCTAGGTGTTGTCATGGCTATTAGGCAATCATGTCATGGTCATTACATGAGAACCAAGTAGTAATAAGTAAGCAATTAAAAAGGTTAATTTGATGCCAGAGCCTGTTGTCAATTTATTAGGCCGAGCTCAAGACACTCTAGATGCCAGATCATTAGAACAAGTACACGGGGAAGGAAAAAACAAAAAACAAAAAGGTGAAAATAAATGGGAGTAATATTGATATTTTTATGTTGTTGCCCGAACCTACCTACCACTGTATAGGTTGATTTTCATCTTTTTGGTTCACATAAATACCAGTAAAATTTACAACACATTGTCATGTAATATTGTTTTCTATGCTCAAAACCTGAGCGCAAACGTTTTTGTGGTTTTGAGTCTAAGAAAAAGCTATGCAAAAATAGTCAAGTATGGCCACCACAAAAAGTTAAATCAAATAAGTAATCACCCAGAAAAATTAGTCTCAATATTATAAAATGCATAGAAAGGCCACAAAAGAATGCATTTCAGTCTAGGCTTTAAATGATATTTGAGGCAATATGAAACAAGTGCCATCACAAATGAAATAGAAAAATCGAAAACAGCCATCAACATGTTTTGTGGTAATATTCAGAATACCATGAACCATCGTCTAGGACATTTACATATAGAATGTGAATTCTTGAAGGGTTCGATAATAAAAGAAAAATGTATACTCTCCAACTTCACGACCATGCATCCATCATACTTTAGGCTTGAACAAGGTGATTAGGGATGCTACATAACATTAGTAACATGCAATTCCAAAAAATTGTCTAAGAATGTTTCAATACATTAATTTGAAAAACAATAATAAAACTTCTAAAATTAAGACAAATTCAATATATGTCATGCCTGACTGATTATGAATACTATGTTAATATAGATGCAGTTGTTGACCAAAAGTGAACTAGACTCACAACATGAGCAAATTGCCTCCAATGTCTCTCTTGTCCAGTCATATGCCCACTCAAAATTAGAAAAAAGAAACATGGTTAACCGTGAGATCACCTACAATTGTTGGTTTCTTTATACATTTTCATTATCACATCATACAGGTATAACATATATTGTTACAATCATACCATTGACCACCCCAATAAAGTTCAAAGATATAAATTGTCATTATAGTAAAAATTCAATAAATTCAATAAATATGAGAAGAACTTGTACAACCTCTTAATAGCACTTAAGTCCATTAATTCACTAAAAAGCAAGAAATACTATCACTGCATCAGTTATGTGGTACTTCAATATCTGAGACACAATGTTGGAAATACATAAAAGCTATGAATTACATAAAGTGGACTCAAACAGTTTGTTTCATCTCAACTATGAGGAAACAATTTATTCTAATAACTACAAATGGATATGAGATACTTCGACAATTCCTACTTGAAACTTAACTAATTGGGCAATGATTATATTTTCTCTAGGTTTGTTGAAATCGAAGTTCATCAAATTTGCCTTAATAATTCACAAGAGAACAACAAAGAACGTTGAACTGCACATCCCCATCCAGATAGTCATAGTTACAATAGCTAGCGGTATTACAGGAACTACATAGATGAGCTCTAACTTTTACGAATGATAGAAGAAAATACAAGTTTTCATCTTGTAGATGTTGGATAGTGTTCATCAAATTTACCTTATTATTTCACGAGACACCTATAAAGAACGGGCTACCAGCAAGGTAATTCCTCTTTTCAAAATTGTTTGACTACCTGATAATCCATATGCCGAACACTCATTAGTTCATGCCCAAATATGATAAACTGGTAATCCATATGTAATCTGGTAAAAAAAATTGGAGTTCCGCTTACTTGTTTGGTAACAGACTAATCATGACAAAAGTGGTTGATGAGGGATTTTGAGTTCCTGCAATTGAAACCAAATATGACTGACCGGTCATGTATCGAACTAAAATAGGAATAAATGGCAACAATCCATGCCATTGAAAAGGTATTGGACAAAAATCTAATACACAAAATCATATATCCAAAGGAAATTGCTATCTATATAGGTGAAGAGCACGGTGATTAATCTCAACTAACCTGGAGACGCCCCTCTGTTGCGAATCACGATGGCCAGTAGCTCAACTTAGTAAGGTTGCCTTTTTTCTAATGAACTAGAATCAGATGTGCCAACCTCTGTTTGTAAAGGAGAGGAGTTAGTTACAAGAGACCTAAAGAAACTGTACAGGCAAAGCAAAGAGAAACATCCACAAGACAAATAATTTCGGTTGCTAGTGTACAAATATGGCAAACATAATTCAAAAGGCATGCATATGCAGCTCTTCTACATGTTTGCTAGTGTACAGTTTCACATGGTTGCCATTTAGTTAGACACAATGATGACTAATGCAGTGAAAAAGTTTCATTCTAAATGTTACTGATAACATTATCTGTGGAGACTGAGAAATAGCACCGAGGATATGCAGTTTTGAAATGCACATGGCTGACTCAGCAATGACAAACCATGGAATTATTTAGGCCTTCAGTTTTGCATTTGTTATAGATTAAATCAGGAAATTAAGTAATTTAGAGACAGATAGCATACACTCCATGCTTATGGTGCTCAAATCAGAAAAAAATTACAGCATCCCATCATCAAAATGAATGGCTGCATGCATGCTTCTCGCAAATGTTATCTCAAGTCAAGCATAAAGGGTGATAGTTGCAGATTAATCTGAAGGCCTAATGCTAAAAGGAGAAAGAGGAAAAAGTGACAACAAAACTCTATGGTCTGGAGGTGTAAAGTTGAAAGATGCTAAACAGGAACTGCGAATAGGGAGCAGACTATATCTCATATGGCTTCCAGTGATTGTACTCCATCTTCCATCCTGCAATTCAGAATAAGAGTTCAAACAAATGGCTTCCAGTTATAGTACTCCATGTTCCATGCTTAAGGAAGCAGACCTTGTTTCAAGGTTCAGACAAATGAATTTGATAAAAGTTTAAACTACTCAGCCATAGTAACCTGCAGGTCTTACAGGAATGAACTTAACTACTTAAGCATATGCCATAAAGAAAAGCATAGC
Organism: Miscanthus lutarioriparius; assembly: GCA_904845875.1. Classification (NCBI taxonomy): domain Eukaryota; kingdom Viridiplantae; phylum Streptophyta; class Magnoliopsida; order Poales; family Poaceae; genus Miscanthus; species Miscanthus lutarioriparius. The sequence goes on along the minus strand of CAJGYO010000012.1, from coordinate 70,045,203 downwards.
CTTAGTGTATGAAGGTCAATCAGAAGAATATAATGGCTCCTACCTTCCTCAGACAATTAGTAAGAAAATAATATACCCCAAAATTACCATCACTATAATCACTATTTTACTCCTATATAGTCACCACCGATGCACCTAATATAGGATTCCCCTAATAGAATATGTGTATTGAACATGCATAGTTCTTTTATAACCAAGCTACAGGCCGAAGTAGGAAAAAATGACTAACAAATTTCCCTCACTGTCTGCAACAAGTGTGTAAATAGTACTAGATCTCATATTGAAATTTTGGTAACACAAATTAACCTAGCTAACCATAACAATTAAGATGTTCACTGGCAATTTGTAACTCATTAAAAGAGTACCTAAATTCATAATGTTCCACGAGGACCATTGTCAGTGGGGGTGGGACGGTGGGTGCGGCAGCCACCCTGCAGGCCAGACTACTATGAGCTTCGTCCAAGTTCTACACAACCACAGAATTAGTGCTGGCCATCAGCATGTCAGAGTTAGAAATTAGAATAGACAGAGCAGCCGCGGAGACAATCCCGACCTCATTGTTGGAGTTGACAACGGCGCCGACATTGAGGTTCCACGGGTGGCCTCGCCAGAGGTAGATCTTCGTCAGGGAACCGCGACGCGCCACGGCGCCTGCCCCCCGCGGCTGCGTCGTCGCCGGTGAGCGGCTCGGAGAAGGAGAGGAAGGACGAGGCCGGGTCTCGGGTCCGGCGGCGGCGGCAGTCAGCTGGGGAAGCTAGCAGAGCTACTGGGGGACGACGGCGGCGCCGCGGCGGCCGGCCGGGAACCTAGTGGCGGAGCATCTGGGGACGGCGGCGGCCGGCTGGGGACTTGGTAGGCAGAGCTACGGTGGATTTGGCGGCCGGCTAGGAGAAGCGATCGCACGACGGATTAGGGGCGGCGTGGGATGCATGTTTTTTTCTTCTTTTGATGGGATGCATTTGGTTACCTGTTGCCGCGCGGTGGGTGGATATATGGAAGGAAACAATTAATTTTGGCGCTATTTTTTATTCAGGCGCGCGCGGGACGGAAATTTCTGGGGCGAACTCGTGCGGCCGAGGGGCCGAGCAATAAAAAGATCGACATGACCTTTTGACCTTGGCGTCGTGCGGGCTGCCGTGGACTCTCTCCGTGTGCCCAGCCAGTATATTTAAAAGGGAGTTGCTATATTTCAGTCGTCTGAAATATAGCAATTTTTTTAGGCAACGTCTTAGGGCCATCAGATCTGCATCCAACGATCACATTCAAAGCTGGTTGTTTCTGTACACAGGCAATATTAACGGGTCCACGAATCAAACCCGCCAAACCTTACCGGGTCCGCCAAACCTTAACATATGCATGATCCAATACCCGCTAAATGAAGTTGGTGCTCTAATTTGGGCTAGAATTGAACTATTGGCCCAAGAAACACACTCTTTTGAAGGGTTGCCCGGTAAACACACTTAACGTATCTATCCCATCGCAGAGCGAGTCTCTACCACAAATTAAAATTGATGAGTACAAATTTTATTCCTTTGTTGCAAAAATAGACAATGAATATGGTCTTCAAAAGTTACAACACAAGAATATGAAAATTGCACGTTTCAAATAGTGCAAATACTATATATTGTTACTACAATTATATTGTATATGTATATAAACACGTAGTGAAACTAATAACTAGTATTATAAATCCATCAAGCAACAAACTGTTTCAAAATTACAATGGTCCAAACAGCAATGGCAGAGTTATTTATAGATATCACATACACGGTTGGAACCATATATAAACGAGGAAGCAGAGGGCATAACAGGCATCAGAAACTCGAATCTGCATCATCCAATTGATGTCCTGAAGGGGAATCCGAGTATGCTCATCATGTGCTAAGACCAATATTGCCAAATTAGAAATGAAAACAACATAAAGGCAGAGAATACGGGTAAACTCTCAATTCAACAATATGATGAGACAAGTGAATCGGACAATTGGTTGCAAGGAAATGATAGAAATACACGGTCAGAAGTTTGTGCTACATCAGAGAAGATAGCATCAACCATGCCAACCAATATCCAGTACCTTGCCGGGTACCTGACATCCTCAGTAATGGAGATCAAATTGGTCCTCTTCTTTGCCATGTTGACAAGGTCTCTTCCACTCATGTGGGAGAACTCAATTGCATACACCGGCCAATTCTGTAAGACTGCAAGAGTGTCCAAACTCTTAAGACAACATACTACCATTGAACTAATACACAATCTGACAATAGTAAGGACCATGCTACAGCAACTCCTAGAGAAACATAGTATAATTGGCAGATCAGTTGAGTTAGATGGACACAGAAGCTACTACAGCATGGCATCTCCACTTTAGACAGAACTGGAGGGGCATCAAATAAGAACAATAAAAGGCAAATGCATAGTACTGGTGCATATGGTGCAAAACATAGACCGATACTTACACTTGAGCTGAATGTCACAATTATCCTCTCTATGATATAAACAAAAAATTCCTCCATCTTCTTCCCCCCGCTCAAGTAGCAACCCACAAATTTTATAACATGACTATACTAGGCATACGCTTGGTGCCTTCTTTGCAAAAGGCAAGGATGTCAAATGAAACTATGCAATTGCCCAAATAGCATTGGGCCACATGTGTGTTGACACAAATAGTAAAGCAACGCACTAATAAGTAGATTGCAGGTGGAAGACATTCTCTGGCACAAATCTACAGTCAAATTCACAGTCAAAGTGCAGACCAAATTATTGCTACCTATCTGACAAAAGCAATAAGGAGAGAACATAATTCATACAACCATACATGCTTTGAACTGAACAAACAAGGAATGAAAAGAACCTAAAGTCTACAAAATCACAAAAGCTGAATGTGTAGAATGCCATGTTCAGCTCCCCAAGTCCAATGTTTTTCAAGATAAACTAAAAAATGTCTACAGAAAATGACTATGAAGGCAATCAAATATCTGAGTTTGACTATTACTTTGCCTTGAAATACTACTACGAATTTTTTACATATACTTCTTAAAGCCGATTACGCAGATTTACTAAACAAGTAGAGTTTTCCCTTGATAATTTGATTGACAAAATTTGTTTGCATGAAAAATTTGTTTGCCAAAGATCACCATTTTACCTAATGATGGACAACTTTCTATATATATCTTCTAGTAATCTGATTTGCAAAATACTAGTTGATAGTTTAGACTTCACATGTAAAATATTGAATCGGACTACTAGATTAATATTCACACCAAACTTTAGTAAGCCATCTAAGATAGATCACAATATAACATGTAAGGTACAAATTTGTATAGCCATACATGCACATCAGAAGCAAAAAGCCAAGACTTACCCCAACGAGCAACTGCACCACTTTTAGCCCCTTCACATGCTTTTGGACAAAAGGACCCCCCTGTTCCAAAGAATCAACAAAACAACAAACAAAGATGTGGTGTGTGTTGGTACAAATAACAAGAAACAAGCAACATGCAACAAGAACTCGAGATAGATGAAGGTTTATCTATAGTTGTTAGCATTGCTTCTAGAAATTTGGGAGAGAGAGACAGAGAATGGTTGGTTGGGTGGGTGGGGAATAAGAGAACCAAAGTGATCTAGGTCCGAGCAATGGCAAAAAATCACAAAGAACACAATTATAAGGACAAAATGTGGTCTATATTGGCACAAATCCCAATTAACAAATTACAATTTTTTTCTATAGAAGGACAAAGTGTGCATTTAGAGAGAACATATCTTGACCATTGGTTCTTTGAGAAGTAGGGCTAGGCAATGCACTTGAGCACAACTCTTCCTTCACACAAAACTTGAACCCCTATCCTGAACAACCTCCTTCCTGCTTTTGACATATATGCGAACTTTTAGGAAAAAGCCCAAGATGCTAAAATAGGCTCAATTCAGTAAGCAGTTTGTGGACAATAATCAGCAGTGAAGAAACACACTGGTTGCTGTTATAAAGATATTTAGGGCCAACACAGAAACACAAATCAAAGAGGACAAATGAGAGGTGTGTGTTGACCCAAATTACAAAAAAACACATTTGAATACGTTTTAGCACAGATCACAAGAGACAATTTTTTTCTATGGAAGGACATATCACAATTTTTCTATGGAAGCACAATCACAGATCACAAGAAACAATTTTTTCTATGGAAGGACAGATCACAACTTTTTTCTATGGAAGCACAATCGCAGATATGTCTAATATTCTGAAAAACAATGAAAAAATTTCCAGTGATTATGCAACTAATCATGACTTCATTAAACATGGTTCCTATCGTTAACTTATGCATAGGAACCATGACTTCACTAAACATGACTTCACTAAACGCCTTCTCTCATAGTTTTCTAGAACAAGGCACTATAAACCATAGAACCAAAGTAGCAGGGCAATTTCAAGTGCACAAGAATAACCTTTGGTTCTCTTACCCAACAGCATACACAATTAGGCAACCGATGAGATGCAAAACATCCTACCAAAACCTGTAATGTAACAAATTAGCTATGCACTACAAAGCCTTTAAACAAGGAGACCACTAGTTAGTCCTCACTCCTAGCTTGCTTAGAAATTGTAAGCATCCCACAAATATAGTTGACACAAGGAAGCAAAGCCCCACACCGTTAACTTGTTAATGCAATTATATTGTATTTTATGTTAAAAATTACAATACACAAATATGAAAATTGCACATTTCAAATAGTGCAAATAGTACTGTTCTTAATGCAATTTTATTGTGTATGTATAGGAGAGTTCAACAGCACTAGTTACCTACAAGCTGCTATGGACAAGAGCAACAAACAAAAGAAATGAATGTGAGTTTCCAAAATTCATACCTCACATTTATCAAAAATATGTGCTAATACTACTCAAAGTTAGCTAACTGAAAACATTCCAAAATTCCCAACATGAAATCCTAAACACACAATCCAACAATATAAGGCCAATGCTATAGCAACTCCTAGAGACTAGCCATATTCTCAGATTGGACCAAACTCTTTCGATTGTTGTAATCAGAGCCGCTACTAAAGAACACGATGACCACAATAATGTGCAATTGTCCGATAATAAATGTGCAATCTAGAAATAGATACTAACAAGCACGATCCAAAGCAGAGCTGCGATTTCGACCAATGGATTTCCTTTTGAATGATAGGGAATTCTTTTGGCTCTAAAACTTGCAAATCAAAGACGAAACAAATTTCACTTTATCTTTGGACTGAAAATAAATAGAAAAAATGGTTGTCAACTATCACATGATCACAACAAATACATAAAATGGTTCTACATAGAAAATGTAGAATGCAAGCTAAGGAAAGTGTAGAGAAGGAAGCACAGACCGAAAACAAAGATTCAAACAACCCCTAGAAGGGTGGACTACAACAACAATGAAGAACATTACATCTATGCTAGCTGCAAGTGTAGAGAGACTAGGGACTAGAGACTAGTGAGAAAGCTCAACAGTACATCTATGCTAGCTATAGGGAATGCCGAGACAGAGAGAGAGAGACATAAATAAACAAAAACAATCAAATGAGCTCAAAAGCAGATGCCCCATGCCCCCTTCAAACAAAATGGATACAAGCTACTACTCAAGCTAGCAGTTCTAAATGGATGGTCATTACAAAACAATCAGTGGAGTGAGAAAACTTGGTACAAATGATATGTTACTAATAGACGACGAGGCAAATGGTTCAACAAATGACATATTGCATATGCTCATGACTACAATTACGGTGCCCTATACTTGCAATTTACATTATTGTTTGATTGCAATTATGTAACCGGACAAAAAGAAAGGGTGAGTGGATTTCACATGTGAGCTTTTATCCTAGGTCATAGTCTCAATGCAACCTGATAATACTGCCATGTGTCATGCATAACAAAAAGCATGACCACTCTAAGAGTCAAACCAAGCAGATTAAGCTGAAAATAGCAGAGGTCTTTTAACTTGCCCATATGTATAAAAAGACACCCTTTGTAATTTTAGTGCCACGTAGAATAGAGGAGAGGCAAAATAGACACAATACATATTCTAGAGGTATGCTACTGCCTAAACAATCTAGATCACTTCTACTACCTAAGCAAGCGAATTAACAATCAAAATCAGGTGCTTTGGTCGTAACATCACATTTGCGAGGCTTCTTACCAAAATGGCATGTTGTAATTTCACTCCTGCCACTTTAAATTGTGCCCACACAAGGCAAATGAAAACAAACTAGTTCTTTCACCTGTCTAAACAATGACAAATAGATGCAATAAATCCAATAAAGTACAAAACGTATTTTTCCGAGTATTTTCCCTCCTAGTCTATATGCCGACACCCATTTGCCTACTTCCCAATGGCCAGAAAACAAGTGGTACAAATTAAAGGCCCTAAAAATATGGTGCATAGATAAGATTACTTAGCCAACTAATTGTCACACATAATTTGATACCATGATGGTACTAAAAAGCAGACACAACCGAGGTGATCCACGAGACAAAGGTTTATGAGCAACGTAGTAAAGAAAGAGCTCTACCATATAGGTGCATACAATTTTTTAATATTGTTATTAATCCTACAAAATATCGAACCACAACAGATTTACGGAAGGCAACAAAAAACTAAAAGGAGAAGTAAAACAATCCGATTTCACCTTGACGATTTTTTGTGTATGTCACAGCACACACATGTTCACCTATCATTGACCAATTGATTCAACTGTGTTGTTCTAATGTTAATGACATGATCGGTGACAAGAAGGGCAAAGGGCTCATCATGCGCGAAATGATCGTGGCGTGTACTTGAATTCGGGTTCAGTAATCAGAATGTGAGCAACCATGCATTGCACATTTGCAGCCTATCCTATTTCACTTATTGGACAAAATACAGAAGTTCAAAAATAATATCAATGAACCCCAACTTTCTTCCGGAAAACAAGAAGTGAAGGAAACGAGCAAGTAAATCACTACTAATCGCTTGCCGCTAGAGTTCAAACCACACACGGCGGCGAATGAAGAAGAAGAAGAAGCAACAACAATGCAACCGTTCTCAACCTCGCTCCAACCATCACCCCGGTCACTAGTCGCTCATCAAGGCAGCGAAAAAGCGACGGCACACACGCCAAATGCAACCCAAAAAACATGAAATCCTAAACAACTAAATCCTAATTACAAATAATGAAGTTATTTATTAGCTTATGAAGCATACTAGCTTCCCCACCAGCAAACAACGGGAGATACTATGTGAGCGGCCAAATTTAGGACAACAAACAATTTGAAAATAATTTGGATACTTTACGGACAGCAAATGTTGGCTTGACAATCGGAAGACACAAACAGACTGTAATCTACTTTAAACCCTGCTTCAAGTACTTAGGCAGACATTACCACAATAGCTACTCAGGTAATTTGAAGCAACTGATGCCTACATTACAGGTAACTACACCACATCACACACAAGTTCATATTTGAGTTGCAAAAGTCGGTCAAAGCGTGCTTTTATATATATATAGCACGAGTTCCTTTGATGGTTTCAGGCTCGATAAGGAGCGACAATAGACCAGATCCACAACAACAACAACAACAACAAAGCTTTTTAGTCCCAAGCAAGTTGGGGTAGGCTAGAGTTGAAAGCATAACAAAAAAAACATATTATAAAATATAGAAATGAAAGGAATTAGTTACGATGGATACAGAGTGTTCATCTTTGAGTTCTGAAGTTGCAGTCCACACACCAAAGACGACAACAAAAAAATACCAATATTCTAAACTCGAGCTTTGAACATGAGGAGAAAAATGACAAAATGTAACAGTAAAAGTTTCAGCTTGATTTAAACCGAATCCATCGCTATGGAAATTACCTAAAACCGTAGAAAGGTAACTTTGCCCAAGAAGAACAATGTTCTTTGAAGCCAATGGGGACATGACCGGAGCACAATCCTACAATTTGGCAAGTTCTGAGAGAGTTCAGAAAAGAATAGTGATGATGTGAAATAATCATATAGCTGTCATATAGGTGAAATCAGCCCCTGAGCATGTTAATGATAGAAATGAGAGCACGATTAAAGATATCATATAGCTGTCAAAAATGGCATTCTTGACAAACCTAGTAATAACACACATTATTTCTAAGACACTGTCTTCCAATCAAGCATAAACTAAATGTTGAGCTGAGGATTCCAATAAGCCAACATGATACATTTTTAGAATAAAAACAAATGTAACTATATAGCAGTTCTAGGTGGCTTTGATAATAAGCATGAACTGAAAAATAATTTCAAGATATCAAACTGAAACATGGTTCCTGACTATTAAAGAATTCATTAAGAATTATATGACCAAGACAAGTATCACTGTATTTATTTAATCTGCATAACATCTTCAACCATTCATCTTCTCAGTTCCACCTATGGCAATGTACAGTGGACACAGAAATGGCAAGAGGACTCCAACTTGGCCAACTCACAAGTGAAACATACAGTTCAACTACTTCTTTTCAATTAATGATAAAGACTCACATCTTTGCCCTTACAAAATACAGTAACATCTACATCCCAAGTCTTTCCAGATAATCAAACTGAACATAAACAAACAACATCTAATTCTACAGATCATTCAGGCAAAAGAGAGAGAACAAAGACTCACAGAACGCAGAGTTGCTGTGAAACTAAAAGCACAGGAACAAAAATTCAGACTTCAGAAATGGTAAACCGTACAAATAGACTAGAATTAACTGAAACTGCAAAGCTACTCAACTACTGCCAACCAAGCCATTTAGGCTCGATTGAGGCTTGAGTAGAGAAACAATTGTCCAAACTAAATTAAAGCTGGCTAGACATGATTAAAAACTGGGCAGGGAGGCCAGCAAGATATCATGACGGCCATGCAAGCCGTCTGAACATGAAAAAAATACTAGATAGCAGGCCACACAAGATATCATGACAATGCTGCAAATAAGATAAAATTAGCTACTATACTACAGATTCACATTTTTTTTGTATTCAGCATGTGTAGATGAATTTTGATAAAATCATTTATCACAGGAAGCTAGCATCTAAAAGAAAGGACAAATACACCAAGGCTGAAAACCAAAAGCACTCCAATTTGTAGGAGTTCTAAAGCTCACGCGAAAAGCAAATGGAGACTGTGCTCCTAGTTTCAGAAAGCAGATGCAGCAAGACAGGTGCTATGCTGCTTTCAAAATTGACCTGACAGACTACTTGATTTCAATAACTACTTGATTTATTAATTTGCAAAACAAATAGTTGAAATTCAAATTTGCATTCAGATATCTACTTGATTTCAATAAAAACAAGTATCTATTTGCTTTATGAATTGTTTTTATTAGAACAAAGTTAATATACAAATAATAGTTGAAACTTTTTTTTAAGTTATCTTTACAACTATGACTATTTTTATTAATTTCAATATTACTAATGATGTCTAGTCATTATATATATATTTTTTAATGTAGTTAACAAACCTCAATTTTAATATGGTCAATTATACTAGTTTTAATTAACTGATCAACATTAATATAATTTTCAATAACTGACATTTAACTTTAAAGTTGTATCTATCATTAATTCATATTGAATTATTAGTTGTCATTTTTAAAGAATTTAAAAGTTTATCTACATGACTATTGTTATTCGAATGCGAATGTGAGGAGGGCATTTGCCTAGAAACTGTTGGACCATTGGCTCCATAAAGTCCCCGCCTCTATTAATTCAAAGGCATGCCTCCTAAAATCTTTCTTTGGTAGTTGCCAATCGTGTCATAGTCTAGCCACATGAGCTCGTGCGCATCAAGAGCATATGGGTCGCTTTCTACCATTCTTAAACTCACAATAGATGCACACATAACAACTCATTTAAATTGAGTCAATCCACTATCACACATAACAACTCATTTAAATTGAGTCAATCACTAGCATTTATTATGGGCCTTGACATTTATTTGATTTAAGGTAGGATCAAATTCAATTAATTCCAAAAAAAATAGCTAGTTCATTATCATTGGCACGAGCACAATGCAATAATTATAAGTCCCGATGTAACGTATGGACATGCTTGTTAGTATAAATTAAATGCTATAAAATACATACATCATAGTGGATTGAATCAAAATAATTCCATAGTATATATTAGTTTCCATAAAGTTGTCAAAAATTAAATAAATTTGATTTAGGACAAATTAAAAAAACTTGTTCATGAAAATGATTAAATATATATGTGACAACACTTTACAATCTCATAACTCGAGGGGGTAGAATAAGTGGCTTATAAAATTTCAAAAAGGGAAGACTTGCTATTATATGGAATGTGAAATATCAATATGACCGAAACCCATGCTTACATTTTTTCAGACTATGTTTTTTTTGCGAGACAGACTATGTTTTAGTTACTTGGATATAGTGTGATTTAACTAAAATTTTCTCCGTGCATAACGTTTTTGTTTTTGTCTCCCTCCTAAAAAATACTGATTCTTTTTCGCGCTAAAAAAGAATGTCTCTTTTGCCGCAAACTTTTCATTTTTCACCAGAAATTTCGGATCTATCTGGCCTCCACCTCCACCTCCACGGTTCCACCCGCCTCTCTGCTCTCCAGAGCACAGCGATCCGATTCGAAAACAAAAAGAGGCAGCATCCCTGAGGACGGTTCTTATAGCCGCCGTCATTGTTGCCATTCATATACTACCTCCTGCAGCGGCCGTCCCTTTCGCCCTTCCTTACGTCTCCTGCCGGCGCGGCGGCACCGTCACTGTTGTCATTGGTTGGCATCTCCTGCGGCGTCCGTCCCTGCTCTCCATCCTGTTCTCGTTCGTCAGTGCCTGGCTGCAGTTAGCTTCAATTCCCATGATCTCAGTCACCATTGTAAGTTGCTGCAGGACACAAGGTATATCGGTGCACAAGTCTCTCATCTAGGTCTTGAGTAGGCCGGGATCAGGCATGGAAGGGGGCCGTGATTTCAATTAGGTAAATAAACAAGTGAATTTGCTTCTCTGATAGTGCCTGTTTAACTCGTGCTTGCTTCTGGGGTATTGGTTAGATCCCATTGTGAAATGTCAACTGATGCTACTCTCGGAGGTTTGCAGCTCGTTACCTGTTTATGTTTTAGTGGATCCATATCACCTTGTACGGCACAACAAGTCTCACCCTCCCACAGTCTGAAAATAGTGGATTCATATCACCACGGTTATTAATTTTTGAAATCACATTATTGTAAAGCCTTCCGTTGGTGTCCGTTTATCCTTATGAAAATTCAGAAGATCTTATTTTTCATAAGTATACATCACTTATTCTTCGAAATGTACTGTTTGCATATCCTTCCTTTTCAGTTCATCTTAATGACCAATTTCTTCTAATGTTCTAGGACACTATACCAGAAAGACTACTATAATGAATACAATTTGATGTTGTGAGCTCTCGTGTGGATCAGGTATCTATTTTCAAATACATCGGGTCTAGTCATCTAGAGTTAATGAAAACAGAAATAATTTATGGGAAATTGATTAAATTTATACTATCATGTTGTGTGCATGCAGCACTTGTTTCTGCAAATATCAGTTACATGAAAAATCCCTTGTTACAAGGATTTCAAAACAGAAACCGGTTCCAGTTCCTTGGCATACAGGTAGCCATTCCTAATTGGGGCATGCTCGCTGGTAGTGTATAAATTAGAACTAGAGTTTATAAATGTCTAATATTGATCAAGAAGTCAAGACTGGGCTAAACCAAATGGTATTTTTCCCGGACATAACAAAACTGGCGAAACCTATCTGGCTTACTATATCTTTTTTTCCAGCTATTTGGCTATATCCATTGGCATAAATCTGTTAGCGAATCGGCTTGATTTGGTATTCTCGCCACTGTAGTCTCATCTATTGTCATTGTTGAGGACCTTCTGGCTGTCAGGCTATCAAGGAAATGGGCTGCTCTATTTCTCCAGTTTTCTCATTTTTCATTGCTCATCATTGGCCTTGCTCATCCATGTTTACAGCTTCAGATCCGTGTCCTCTGTTGCCTCCATGTTCATGTGGGATTATTCATTTAGCTTGATTCAATTATTCGTGGTTTATGGATATCTACCTAGGAGATGGGCTTCCACTAATTTAGTTCCTGCTCTCGATCCGTGAGATCAGCCTTTGCTAATTGGATGCCTCTCAATTTTTTTATATGACCGTAAGGCTTCCTATAATGCCTTTTTGTTTACTTAACTAATGGTTTTCTTATTATTTGTTTTCTAAATATTTTAGAATCATACATAATTTCATCTCACTCTATATAATCTTCATTACAAAATTGTATTGTTCTTTCATGTGGTTAAACAGATTACAATTGTAATATATGTTCAGCTGATATGGACCTCCTCCTCATACATTTGAATGGGTGCTTTCCATCTACTCAGGCAGTATAAGTGCTTACCTCGGTGGTGCATACAAGCGAGCAACATTCTCCACCCTGGCCACTGTGGACAATCAGGCCTGGCCTGTTCCTGCATACAAGTCTGCAAGGCCAAGGCACCTTTTTTTGAGTGCCCTGGCAAGAAATTGCTCTACTAGGCCAAGGTGCTTCAGGTATCACACATATTCCTCCTACTTTGATTTGTTTGTTTGATATGTGCTCTGCACCTAGACATCCATGTATTTTGCTTCTCTAAAATGTAAATGTGGCAACCTAAGTTCCCAACTGCCCATGAGGATGAAGGAAAGATCAGCTACTGTTTAAATAAACTGAATTACTTCAAAGTGAAATTTCAGTATGTCATTTGCTTACTATAAATAGCTCGTGGATTAAAGAGTATTTCGTTCATGTATCTGATCTTATTGATGTGTTTCATGCAGTTAGGTGTTTTTAAGTGCTAAAGTAAATATGGAAGATTTGAATCAACAAGTTGGGAAATTAGTACAGGACCTCCTCCTCATATATTATGCCATTATTTAAGCTCTAGGATCTTACCTTTTTTTAATGATCATGATGTACAACTAAGGGTTGTTGCTCACTAACAGATTATGTCAAATTAATGTAGGTTGGGTCCATGGTGCCACTAATGGCTTCAAAATATCCTTATAAGGCTAATGTGGCCTATGCAACTCTCTTGAGCACTGATCTAGAAGCCATTGTTGGTGGAGTTAAGACAGCAAGTCAATTCTACAAAGTGCGTATCAATCATCCTATAGCTAAAGATGAGCCATTAGAGAGGCCTATGCTTGGGTGCAACAATATTGGTGATGCTCAAGCCAAACGAGTCTCAATTGCTTGGCCTTCGATGTTTGTATGTTCAAACTAGCTTTCTTAACTTTACATCAATGTACATATGTGGCCTAATTTGTAATCTTACAACTTCCATTTTCTTTGTAGGTTGAAATGATTAATGGTTGAATTTCTACATCGATGTGTACGAAGAATGGAAGAAGAAGCAATGGACTTTATGAATCCTAGCTAGTTCTTGAATTTTTTCTTTCTAGTATGGACTACGTGTGTTTGCTCTCTAGAGCCATATCGTTATGTACATATACTATGGTTTAATCTAAACAAGCACTATGTTTGAAATAATCCTACGATACGTGGATCTTGCTATGATTATTGAAATTTGTGCTTTATGTGATTTTGCAATGTGTCATGTATGTGTGATTATATAATAATCCGTGTGCCAAATGTATAGGCGAAATAAATATTTGTTTTATAATCTAAACATGTTACAATAGATATAAACAAGTGTTACAAATCATGTGTTTCTTTGTTCCATACTGTGTTTTATCATAATGTAGAAGTGTTACTAGAACTAAAAAAAAGTGTTACAACAGACAATCACTTTAGCACTAGGCCAATGTTCCAATAGATAAATAAATGTGTTACAAACTATGCATTCTACCATAATGTGAAGTATTACTAAAAAAAAAAAAGTGTTACAACAAAAATTATTGTAACACTAGATAAATGTTCCTGTAGACAAATAAATGTGAGCTCGCCAGAAGCTGCGAGCAAGAAAGCTCGGCTACTGGAGCTCTGCGCAAGAACCAGGCAAGTTGCACGGGCGATACCAAGCCTCGGCCGCCGCCGGCGAGCGCTCTGCATGTCTGCATCGATGAGCTCATCAAGCAGTGGTGCCTTGCCGTGGCCAGCGGTTCCGCATTGACTGCGTCATGGCTCTAGCACGTCTAGTCATCATCACCATGCAGTGGCTCGACTTGAGAGTTCTTTGTTCCCGATCGTATTAAGTGGTGTATATATACACACACATTGGATTCAGCTTTTGTTGTTTTAATTTTTTTCTCGATTTTTTGACGCGTCAGGATATAATATAACTCCATAAATGTTACATATGATTCTGATTCTTGCCGTTGCCGGTTAGGATAAGATCTCTGGATAGACGGAAACTGAAGCCAGACATGGAAAAAAGAAAATAGTACGATGGAAACGTACGTGCCAAGGGAAAAACGAAAACTGAAGCGGACACGGGAAAAAAGAACACTATTTGGATTAGGATACCTATTAATCAGTTTATTCATATGCCATATCAAACATGATGAGAGAGATCTATATTATTTGGATTAGAATTAGAATTGCTATCTATCTAAGTTACCTCTAGAACCAATGCATGTCATATAAAAAAGAGGGCTGTAGACAAACGAGAACATAGACAATTTTAATTTCCACATTCACAGAGTTAATTAGGAGAGGATGGACAAAAAAATAGCTAAAAATTTTGTCTCTTTATTATTAGGTATAGACTAGATTAACACCCATCATATTTAGCAACAAGTTTACAAACAAAGAAACAATTCCTAAACTTTTAATTTTTTTATGTAACCGGAAGAAGACAAGAAGTTGGTTATTAATACTCGATGCATCCATAAAAGAATTCAATTCTATTACAGTAGCAAGTTAAAGTATGTTGAGTTTCACTAATTATAAATAAAATATCAATATTTATAATATCAAATAAGTATTATTAGGTTTGGTATGAGATATATTTTTCACACTATATTTGTTTGGGGCGCACCAAGCCTTTTGACACCCCCACGGGGCTCGTGCAATCGCCGCCCCATATGCAACCACCATTTCGCCAGAGTGAAATGACTCGAAACGCGCGGAGATGAAAGCGGAAGCCCCGAGCGTGGCTCATGTGTCGCCTGTCATTTCGCCAAGGCGAAAAGGCGGCCTAACGATTACACCGGGGCCTGTTGCCTTTTCGCCAAGGCAAAGAGGCTAGCCCATTACGTCGTGGGGATTGTGGTCTTTTCGCCTAGGCAAAAAGACGGCACTGAATCGAGCAAAGACTATCGTCATTTCGCCAAGGCGAGATGTTGGTCGCGCATTTTGGGTCCGGACGGTCCAAGCGCGTGGTCCGCTCCTTTTGCCTGGACGAAGAGGCGCAAGCGAATCGGTAGGTGTAAGAAAAATGGACCCTAGGCCCATTTATTTTGGATTTTAGTGTTTGATGACCAACACAACCAAATTGGGCTAATGAATTTGTAAGTAATTATTTTGTAGTTCAATTCAATAGGGTGCAAGACGTGATTTGGACGAAGGCGACATGATGATCCCACGATCAACACCATAAGCAAGACCCTAAAAGCACAAGAGAAGAGCCAAGATATCAAGCAAAGTCCAAGCACGAAGATGGAAACCAAGCTGGACGCAAGATCGCGAAAAAACGAGCTTGGCAGAGGTGACCGGACGCGACCCTTATACGGACCGGACGCGTCTGATCAGTTACTCGGCAACAGCAGGCGTCCGCAGCTGTGACCGGACGCTGAGCGAAGCAGTGACCGGACGCGCCGATGACACTGTTCTTCGTCACGGCAATATTTTTAAGCGTGATCGGACGCAGCGGCACTGGGCGACCGGACGCACAAAGTACAACGTCCGATCGAGTCCAGAGAGGTTCCAGAGTGACGCCAGCGCGACCAAACGCGTCCGATCGAGTAAAACCGGACTCGGCCCAGAGTCCGATCAACGCGCACACTCTAACTGTTGGGACAACCGGACACGTCAGGTCAGGACGACAACATCGTCCGGTCAGTAGTAGAAAGCTAGGTTTCGTCCCCAACGGCTACTTTCTCTATGGGGCTTATAAATAGACCCCCAACCGGCCATTTGAGAAGTGGAGAGTTGAGAAAACATATCAAGGGTGTTGATACACAATTTTAGTGATCTCCATTTACATAGTGCTTAGTGATACATTCGGTGATTAGCGTAGGTGCTTTGCAAAGTGCTTAGGTTAGTTAGACCACCGCTTATGCGCTTGCTCTAGGTTTAGGCCTAGTGTTTAGTGAGATTTGCATACCTCTTACCACTCGGTGCTTGCGCTCACCATTATTGTACATCGGAGGGGCTTGTAATCTTACGAGATCACACCAACCGTGTTTGTGGTGTGGCCGCCACCGTGTACCAAAGGGAATAAGACCCGCGGCGGTTCGGCCGGAAGCTTGATAGTGAAGACGGCGGGGAGTGGTCCGAGAGAGGCTTGCCGGAAGGCACACCGGAGACCCACTTGCGCGTGGGGAAGGCTCGGGGCTATCCACGGAGTTACTCGATCGGGAACTTGGCCCTTGCGAGGGATTCCTTGCGAGGGGCTCTAACGAGGACTAGGAGAAAGCTTGTGCACTTCTCAATACCTCGGTAAAAATACCGGAGTCATTGACGGAAGTTTGCATATCTCTACCTTACTCTTTAGCTTCCGCATTTATATTATTTGCATAACTCCGTTTGCGGTAGAGATAGCAACACACACTACACCACAACACCAAGATTAGTGATGGATGGTCTGACGCTAAAAGCGGCTACAGCGACAGACAATCTGACGCTAAAAAATTATAGCGACAGACTTATACAAATGGTGTAAGTCCTGTCGCTAAAATTTTTTTAGCGTTAGATAGTACTTTTAGCGACATAAAGTCTGCTGCTCTGAATATTTATAGCGACAGATAGTCCATTGCTAGTTTTTAGCGACAGATGCTCTGTTACCAAGCATATACCGACAGACCATCCAATAGCCCATGTATTTATAGCGACAGATGGTTCAATAGGACGCTATAAATATACAAAAAATACAATTAGAAAAAAACATTTAGCACATATCAAACCCACATTCAAGCTTAATGCCCATCACATAAAGATATAGAAACACATACAACACATCATAGAGGTCAATACTTATATAACATATAACTTGTCTTGCACACCGTTTGAACCATCCAACAAAGTCAGTCACCAAAAGATTACATGAATGCACTCCCCATAAGCAATACTAGTATTTTGTGTTAAACATACTAAGGTTTGTGCACACAATCATTTATAGGAACTCAAAAACCAAAAGCAATGGCTTGCCAACACTCCATTAGGTTATGTGTGGAGAACCATTTTCCAGAAACTCTTGTGCCCAACACTTCCTGAAAAATATAATAACCATGTAATTAGGCAAGTGAAAACCAAAAGCAATGGCTTGCAAACAATTTACAGAATGTATGATTCTTTGTCCAAAGGTAATTCAATTTAGCATCCCACAAGCAAAACAAAGTACATATACTAGGAGCTGAAATGACACTATATATCAAAGCCGACAATACCACAAGCAAAATTTTAATGATCTTAGTGGCTGATGCCACTTTCTGTTGCCATAGATATTTGCATGCATCTGTAATCTTGTTCTTGCTAAAATTTTAAAGAAACAAAGCTACCACGCACACAGTGATGCAGTCCATTTATTAAAGATAGCAGCACCAACTATCACTTCATATGAGATTCTAGAGTGAATATAAAATTTGAGATGCAGATCCACGGTCGGCAGGAGACTTTTTCACAGAGCCAATAATATTTCACAGTGAAGCTTCATATATGCTCTAAAATAAAAGTCAGGGGCTGTCATAAGCTAACAACCTAGAGCTGTTATGAGGAAAGCTTAAATTTTTCTCCAGACCATCTCATGAAAAAACAAGCTTAATTTTTTAACTAGCAAAAGAGACAGGCATCCAGCGTTGGAACAACAGGCCATATTGCAGAGCTCGGTCTTGCAGAGAAGAGGAAGAAATAACATCCTTGCCTTATGAGCTCCGGCTTGCAGAAGATCAATGGTGGCCTCGTCCTTCATCTCACTCAGCTCCTGCATCAAAAATGAGAACTCAACTTGATACAAGTAAACCAATTACCAACACTTGATACAATACACAGGAGATGATTGGGGAAAGACACTTAATATGGTACAATACACAGGAGAGCAATGCACACGATGACTGAATGGCTAGCTATATTCAGTTACTACCATCATAGTAAAAGGAAAAAAATCCATGCTGATTCATTGAAGCCACAGATGACCATATGTAAACTGAAGTTTAGAACTAACTGTTACTTGCACTTGAGAAAAACAAAGAAAAGGCATGGTAGGCATGCGCTTGAGAAAAACAAAGAAAAACAAAAGGTTCACTTGCACACTTAATGTATTTTTTACTGCAGTAATTGTGCAGGTTACTTACTGCAGGTTACTTAAGAAAAAAACAAAAGGTTCACTTACTGCAGGTTACTTGCACACTTACTGTATTTTTTATAAGAGTCTGCACTTGAGAACTGTAATTTCCTACTAAGTACAAAAGGCTAGGTAGGCATGCATGGTGACAGACAACGTATGATTCATTGCCTCCAACATGTACGGTATGCAACTCCTTGTGTGACAGGCTTTTAGTATCTACTAATCCTATCAAGCTGATAGCTGGGAGATATAGCTAGCCCCTGCAGAGTTTAGTCACAGGTTCAGCTAGGCCTTCAGTTTGGTCGCAGGCAAGCAGGGGCCGGAGCCCAGTATGGCCTCCACTGAGCTCCACCCCTGTTTCCAACCACTTAGGAGAAAAAACCTGGCGGTAATTTTCATTTCTCCTACTGCAGGTTTCTTATTTAAGCAATAGGTCATAGTTGTATCTATTCCATTATCTCTAACAAAATGTAGTAATTGCCTTCCAAATATCGCTTGACTGATAGCTGCAGCAGCTACTACAAATCAACTTATATCTTAGTTACTAATACACATATGCAGTAAAAATTTCAGAGGTAATGACATTGTTTGGAGGCACAACACTAAAGACAGGAGGTAATGAATGTTATAAGAGATATTATTATTCTAAATCATGACTTGCTACTGTTCATTAATGCTCAAACAATAAATGGTACAAATATATCATGAGAGGCCCTTTCAAAAAAAATAGATGCAAGTCTACACGTTTCATGGAATACTGTATATCTGTCTGTAAAATCGCCATCTTACAGATATGACTATTGTTCACAAAACTTTCTGTTCTACTTAATATTGTAATCAATTCAGGAAACAAGAGAGACCAATTCAGAAATCTTAGATTGGATGGAAAAAATAACAATAAGAATTATTACATAAGGTGCCTGACAAGCAGGTAACTAGTTCTTAATGGCAAAATTATTTTTGTCGGCAAACTAGTGCTCTCTTCAGTGATGTTTACTGAGAAAACTAATTCAAATCTGAGACCAGTATTTTTTAACCTGCATTTAGTTCAAAATCATGTTCTACAAATGATGAAAAAACAGGTAGCAGTAGTACACTTACAAATCAAAGATTAATTTATCTAGCAGTTCACTAAACATTTATCGATACGATATCAAGTCCAAACTTAGCAGCCAACCATAAACACACACAAGATGGTGAGATCAAACCATAATTGCATCTACACAAGCAGATAAATTACACTAGGGGAGATGGAGGGCTGTCTCACATTGTAGTGACGTTTGGAGCGCGCGCCGTCGTGGGTAGTGGTGGCTGCCGCTGCCATGGCCTCGTCCTCCTCAGAGCTCGAACCACCAGCTCCTTCCTGAGCGCCTCCTGATGGGCCTGCACCGCCACATCCCGCGCCGTTGCCGCATCTCAAACCGGCGCCGCTGTGAGATCACGGACCGGCGCCACTACCGCATCTCGTGGCTGCGCGCCTCTCAAGCCACACTGCTGCTGCCTCCTTGGCCCTCGTGGAAACTGCAGCCGCCGCATCTCGGACCTCCGCCGGCTGCCGCTGCTCGGATCCGCGCCGCTGACGCATCTCGAGCCCACGCCTCCGCATCCTAAGCCCGTCCATGGCCGCCTCTTGGGCCCACGCCGGATCCAGGACCCTCCTCACCGGATCAAGCTCTTCCTTGTAGAATCGAGCTCCTCCATGAGGAAGAGAGCACCGGGTGGGAGAGCTACGGAGAGGGAGCAGGAGAGAGCGAACAGAACAGGGGATGCGGAGGGAGCGGCAGCTCGATAGATAGGCTGTGTCCGTGTGTGTTGTGACCTAGGGTTGCCTGGGTGGGAGGGATAGGTGGGCCGACTGTGGGCTCGGAGGCCGCATGTGAAAGGTTCATCTTCATTAATTATTTTTTTATTTTAACTAATTAAGACACATTGGTGAATATTCTAATCAAAATAGTACTTGTAACTAAAATATTTTTACATGAAATAAACTACATATATGTTGTTGCGTAAAAGTACACAAAATTTTGAAAATCATTTACTGTTTTCTGTAGTTTAAACAAATTTCTCCATGTCTGTATTAAGTTTCAAATAAAAGTACGTGTTTCAAATTTCTGCGTGCTTATATTAAAGTTTGGTCCATGATCATTTCATAAATATTTCAAACATTTTTAAGAAAGTGGGACTACATGTTCATAGATAGATACATTCAACAAAAAGATACTAAAAAAACTGAATCCAAGTACATTCAACCACATATTCATAGCTTAGTGGTTTGTTCATGATTTGGAAAAGTTGAATTTGCGATTTCGGGGAGACGAGAGTCTAGGGTTCACTGGTGGGCCAAACAAAAATTTGCGAGTGAGATAGATAGAGGTGGAGCACGCGAGCTCAGCGTGGGGCCCATTTTCTTTAGCGATAGACAGATTAACGGTACACTTGGCTTTAGCGACAGATGGTTCAACACTAAATATGAATACCTATAGCGACAGACACTAAATCGCTAAATGCGGATTTATCGTCTGGTCTCTGAGTTATCTTTAGCGTCAGATCATCCATCACCAAATATAATTTTTAGCGTCAGATGTCTGACGGTGAAGCGGTGTTGTGGTGTAGTGACACTAGCAAAACCGTAGTTGCACATTTAGATAGTTTATCTTTTGCATATGTTTTGCTAAGGTTAGAAAAAGAGGGCATAGTTTTGAATTAGAGTTTTAAGTTGCCTAATTCACCCCCCCCTCTTAGGCGTCACGGTCCCTTATAGCAGGAATGGTAGTCGTCCGAGCCATTTCGCCTGGTCGAAAACTTGGCGCTTGTCTGTGTATCTGACCTTGCAGGTGTTCGCCCAGAGGAGACCTCACCAGCGGATAGGGTGCCGACAACCCCGATCCACTAGGGACCGCTCGGTCGACAAATGGGCGACACAGCACGAGGACCAGTGGGCCGGTGCTACCTAAGGCGGGCGATACCTCCAAAAAGGCGAACAAGTCCCGGGCGGAATAGAATATTCCTTGATTATGTAGCGGGTAGAAGGGTAGTTCCGTCCATAAAAACCTACGGGCGTGTATAAATAGGCCCTGAGGCAGAAATTGTAAGGAGAGAAGATAGTTCTACTATGACTACATTTGTCACATTTCCACCACCTCATATTCGCTTTGGTGTCCGGTTTGCTTGATCTACTCACGCTGCGACCTAGTGTTCGAAGGCTAAGGCCTAGAACAACATTGGCGCCCACCGTGGTTATTGCTCGAGCTTATCATGGCCGAAAGGAAGGGACCAAAGATGACGAATGAAAAGGCTAAAGCTTCGAAGACCGGTGGCAGTGGTGTTACAAGGGCCATGGTGAGTGTTGCAATGGAAGTAGCAGCCGCCGCCACAATGGAACCGGTCGTCATGGAGCCGAGCGCATTGCAGTCGCGAAGCATAGAAACAGCACCATCGGGAGGACGGGTGGAAACGCCAGAAGGATATGTCCAAGAGGAAGATGAAGACCAAGCCAATGAAGACAATGAAGATGGCGAAATCACAAAACAAGCTAGGGATCTGAGAAAGTTAGATCAGTATCAGCAAGATATCGCCAGGCTATAGCATGAGAAAGAACAATTGCTATAGCAAGCAGCACAAAATAGAGCCCATCAGACCCAGCGTGCATCCGACAAGCCAAAATGCAGAGAGAAAGATTGATGAGGGAAATCCAGGGGTTGCACAGAGCAGGCGCTGCAACTATTGCGCCGAATGGAGAAAACATCATTATCCCAGATGCCCCATGCACAACGAAGATACAGGAGACTGTGACCCGACCTCACCCCTATCTCTAGGAGCTCCAGCTGTGAAACGGCCATGGCTACCAGGTTACAAACCTTGCATCCCTACTTTTGATGGAAAGGCGAATCCTAGAAAATTTCTAGCCAGCTACGAAACGGCCATGGTTTGCGTAAGGGGAGACACCCAGACTCTGGCGAAGTCACTCATCATGGCGGTCAAAGACATCGTGCATGACTAGTACACTTCGCTAAAGCCCCTCTCAGTCCACTCTTGGCAACAACTCAGGGCAGAGCTACTCTCCACCGTCCAGAACTATCAGCCAGGAGCGAAAACCCACAAGAGACCTACTGAATTGTATCCCGAGATGGCGAGCCCCTATCCGAATATCTAGAAAGATTCATGAGATCAAGGCACAGGTACCAAACATCCTAGAATCAATAGTGATAGGAGCATCGATCGAGGTCTAGCCATAGGCCAATGCACCGCCCACTTCGCTAGAAACCAGCCTCAAACCGTAAAGGAGCTATTCAAGGTAATGGGCGATGACGATCTGAAAAGTCAAAAAGCAACTCACAATTCATGGAGACAGGTGAACAAAATGCCAAGGCCGCGCCGATAATAGTGTAGCGGAATGTAAAGCCTTTTCGCTCAATCAACAACCTCCATGAGGAGTCAGGACAGTCCGTATCAAACCAGCTGCCTCCCGGACCTTCACAGAATCAGCAGCACAGAGGTTTTGACCGTCCTGGCCGTGGAGGCGTGGATCGCGCGACGATCGAGATGCCTGAGGAAGAGGCCATAGACCACCGTATTGCGCCGTTTGTGGTAAGAACGCCGGCCATTTCATGAAAGACCGCAAGTACAACAAAATGGCAAGAGAACTCAAAGAGAAAATGATGCCACAAAAAGCACCAAAGTAGCCAAACACGTATTCCACAATGCTAGCCACGAAATCGCCCCTCATTAGGTTTTCAGTCACCCTTACATGCCATCAAACAACATCGCCTTTCAGCAACCCAACTATTTGTAGGGATACTTCCAGCCTTGGTACGCCTAGCAATAGCCCACCTACCAAGCTTATCAGCATTTCGCCCAGCACCCAGGGCACTCAGTCGTCGTATGTTCGCTGGCTCAGCAAGAGCAGCAGCAGTCTAGCCAGATTCACAAAACAAAACAAGAGAATGCCTAGGAGCATCAAATCGTAAACAACATCCTACCTTCGCAAGGTCACATATTCACCATCACCGACGGGTCCAATCAGGAGCACGAGAGCAAAATAGCAAGAAGGGAATACGAGAGAAGGGTCCACACAGTTTCGCCTAGGCTGCCTCTCAACAGACCAACATGGTCCATGGTCCCAATAACTTTTGATGAAAACAACTTCCAAGTGCGAGATTATAAGCATACTGACGCATTCATCGCTACGGCGAATGTCGCCGGTTTCACACTACATAACATCCTCATGGATAATGGGAGCTCCATAGATATCCTATTCATCAAGCCATTTGAGCAAATGAATCTAGATAGGTGCACACTTGAGCTAGCCGCCAATTCCCTGTACGGGTTCGGCGGGAAGAAGATTGATGCCCTAGGAAAGAAAGCCATACCTATATCATTCGCCGAGGGCGAAAGGGTCCGCACAGAGACAATCACCTTTGATATAGTGAACATGGATTATCCCTACACTGCCATATTCGGCAGGGGCATTCTAAGTAGATTCAAGATAGTCATAAAGCATAGCTACTTATGCATGAAAATGTCATCACCATTTGGAGTCATCACAGTGCATGGTGACCAATTAGCCTCCAGGCGAATAGAAGGTAAGCCCATCCCCGGTTATAGTCTCATAAATGAAGTAGCGAAGAAGTGTTGGCATTTCTTAGCGTTACCACTAGGATTTGTGTTTCCTAGCAATGGCACCAGAAAAGCTATGACGGTATTTCTGAATGCATACAGAAATATTCCGCAAGCGCATGGATATATCGTTGTAGCATTTCACCCGGAAGTGTTTGGATATCGTTTATTTATATTTTCCCAAAGGAAGGCATGGTGTAAAAGTCTCTAGTAGGGATATGGTCAAGATAACATAATTGTATAATAGACCAAAGTTCATGATAGGGGTAAGCCAGGATAAATATTGGATAGTGTGACACACACACTCAAGCCAATCTCAAAGATAAAAGAAAGAATAAATAATAAAGAATATACCTAAACTAGAGCAGGCTTATCTTGTATAGCTATGCTAAGATTTGCAAATGATCATACAAATACATGAATTTCTAAGGGTGGAGATCCTAAGTTAAGATAGCTTTGGTCACTATAAACTTACTTTGGGCACCAGCGTACACTTGGTCTGCCAAGCGATACCGGCCTACGGCTATACGTCAAACCCGAACATGGAGGATTATGCGGGACGGACAGGGCTGTCACCACCTGCCACCTACCCATCAACCATGGGACACGAGGCAAATGAAGGTAGCCTCTAGCCTAGACACCATGTCTATGCTATCAACTACTACTCTAGCATCAGCTAGGAACATCCGTCTTTATCAGGAGTCCTCTACTAGAGCATCCGTCACGGGGACGGACGACGAACCCGTAAGAATATAATGAACAAAACTAATCTTAAAGTAGAACTCACTACCTCAACTTAGGTCTTGGTCTAAACATGTATGTTGTATGAAAGATTAAGCATAAAGTTCTATATGCTCAACTAATAACATAAGAACTCAGTTTTATTTCATAAACATAGCTATATTGATAATATGAGAGCAAGTACAAAAGGAAACTCTTGATATTATTCATACCAAAAGGCTCAAGTTCTCCAATGTAGCTTCTCCTAGCTCCAACTACTAAAAATAGTAAAAAGAATACAAGTGGAGGGAGAGAGGCTCTTGAGTTGTGGTGTGTGTGAAAGAGAGAGCTCCACCCCTATATTTATACATGAGTGAGATCGGTTTGGGTGTAGATAAATTAGGAAACCGCCCGGCACCATCTTTGCATGCCGCCATGCAACCGCTAGAGCAAGTTGGGGCCGAGCCGTGCAGGCGGTGCGGCCACACCCCTGCTAGCCTGCCTCGCCACCGCCTTGTGACAGGTGGGCTCCTGGCTAGGCCTGGGTCCTTGCCACGTCGATGCTTGGCCTGGTTGGATCAGTTGGATGGGCCTTCTTTGTATTTGGTTTGAGTGGATCTACGTTATGCTTTCTCTGATGGCGTATTTTGACTATAATTCTACCGTATTCTTGTTTATGTCTTGCAAAACATTGATATTCCAATACATGTAGAAATATGTCAATATGAATAACATGTGTGTGTAAGTCATGCTAGTTCTTCTCTTTTTGTATCTTATTTCGTGGTCGAATTTGATCGATAAGGACCACCAACAAGAAGCCAACCACCAGTGAAGCAAATAGCGAAACCACCATCAGTCCAAGGGCACAGGTAGTAGAAGACACAGAGAGAGCTCCGCTATGCAAACTAGCACCAGAAAAGTGTGTGCACATCGGCACCAACCACTTTCCAAAAGAGAGAGACCGGCTTATAGATTTCCTCCATGAAAGCAAGGACATATTCGACTGGTCCACAAACAACTTATAGGGAGTCAGTCGAGAGTTGGCGCAACATAACTTGAACGTCGCCCAAGGTGCAAAACGAAGAAAACAAAAACTGAGGAAAATGTCCACAGAGTGCGCAGATGCAGCGAAGGCTGAAGTAAACTGGCTACTAGATGCCGGCATAATCAGGCCGGTACAATACCCAGAGTGGTTGGCTAATGTTGTCATGGTCAGAAAGAAAAATTGAAAATGGCGAATGTGTGTAGACTTCACCGACCTCAACAAGTGCTGCCCGAAAGACCCGTATCCGCTACCTAGAATCAACAAGTTGGTAGATATCGCAGCAGGCTGCAAAATGATGAGCCTACTAGATTGCTTTTCGGTTACCACTAGATCTGGCTAAACCCCGAAGACAAAGAAAAAACAAGCTTCATCACCCTCGAGGCATGTACTGTTACCGACGGATGCCTGAGGGCCTACGCAATGCAGGCCCAACATTTTGAGAAGGACCGATGAAGTATTCAACGAGCAAAAGGGGAAAAATTGGTCGCTTACATAGATGACATCGTCGTGAAGAGTGACAAGGACACACATATTCAAGATCTCCAGGAAACCTTCCAGAACCTAGCAAAAAGTGGCCTCAAGCTAAACCCGGAGAAATGCATATTCAGCATCAAAAAAGGGAAATTGCTCGGTTGTTCGGTATCCGCAAGGGGCATCGAGGCGAACCTAGAAAAGATAGCCGTAATAATAAACATGAAGCCACCAACCACCATAAAGCAAGTGTAGAAGCTGACTGGTAGGCTAGCAGCGCTAAACAGATTCATCGCAAGATCGGCCGAAAAAGGCCTGCCGTTTTTCAGAATCCTCTGGAACACCGAACATTTTGAGTGGGGGCCGGAGCAGCAACAAGTTTTCGAAGATCTCAAGACCTATTTGACCAAACTAACAACACTGTCCAAACCTTCACTCTTGGGCACCTTGCTATTATACCTAGCAGCTTTGCCAACCACCGTAAGCGCAGTACTGGTCGAAGAGAAGGAGCACAAAAACAAAATGAAGCGGTTTCCCATATACTTTATCTCAGAAGCCCTATCGGGAGCGAAACTAAACTACTTAGAGCTAGAAAAGATAGCATACATAGTGGTAATGGCCTTGAGAAAATTAAAGCACTACTTCCAAGCTCATCGAATCAAGGTCCTATCAGTGCAGCCCCTCGAAGCACTATTTTGAAATAGCGAAGCCATCGGTAGAATAGGAAAAGGGGCCATCGAACTGAATGAATACGTGATCGAATTCGAGCACAGATCAACAATCAAATCACAAGCACTCGCTGATTTTATTGCCGATTGGACACCGACAGCCTTCGACACAATGTTGTAGTTTGACGAACCAACTTGGACCGTACATTGTGATGGAGCATGGGGCACGTCTGGCGCAGGAATATCAGCAGTCCTAACACCGCCGAATGGGCCCAAGCTCTGCTACGCAGCGAGGCTGGAGTTGCTCACCACCAACAACACAGCCAAATACGAGGCGGTGCTTTTAGGCCTGCGAAAGCTCAGAGCGCTTGGTGTCCGAAGATGCATAATGAAGTATGACTCACCAGTCGTTGTGGGTCAAAAAAGAGTTTACTACAAAAGAACCAAAATTGATCAAGTACTTGGCGGCAGTAAGAAGAATGTAAAAGCACTTCATCGGTTTTTCATTTTGCCATATCCCAAGAAGCGAAAACTCAGAAGCTGATGAGTTAGCAAAAGCGACAGCGCAAAAAGCATCGTTACCAGCAGACATGTTCTTCCAAGCATTAATCATAAAGGCAATCAAGGAAGAAGAGGACCACCCGCTCAACATACACGCCATCACGAGCGATGATTGGAGGGCACCCATATTCGCATACCTCACCGGAACCTTCAAGCTGGGATCCAAGCATGAAATCGAAAGGATGAATTCTAGAACCAAGCACTACTCTATCGTGGTGGGGGATCTATACAAAGATGGAATTGTAGCTCCAATGCTTAAATGTATAAGTAAAGAACAAGGGATCCAGCTGCTAGCTGAAATGCACTTAGGTATATGCGGAGCCCACAGAGGACCGCACGAGCGGCAGAGGACGCAAAACAACTGGTTTGCAACTGCAAAAACTGTCAGATGTTCTCCAAGAAGTAGAAAGCACCTGCGAATCCAACTAGCTCCATTTTCCCAACATGGCCCCTATAGAGATGGGGGTCGACATTCGTTGGCCTTTTACCGGCAGCTCTAGGAAACTTACGCTTCGCCGCGGTAGCTTTGGAATACTTCACAAAGTGGATTGAAGTCAAGGCCCTAGCAAAAATCACCTCAGGCACCCTGGTTAGTTTCGTTTGGTAAAGATCATGTGCCGTTTCGGCGTACAAGCAACGGAAAGTAGTTCGACTGTACACTATTCAGAAACTTCTTCAGCGAGTTGGGGATCAAGCTAGCCTTCACATTAGTCAATCACCCTGAAAGCAACGGGGTAGTTGAATCGAGCAGAGACTGTCGTCATTTTACCAAGGCGAGATGTTGGTCGCGCATTTTGGGTTCGGGCGGTCCAGGCGCGTGGTCCGCTCCTTTCGCCTGGACGAAGACGCGCGAGCCAATTGGCAGGAATGGTAGTCCTCCGGGCCATTTCACCTGGTCGAATACTTGGCGCTTGTCTATGTATCTGACCTTGCAGGTGTTTGCCCGGAGGAGAGCTCGCCAACGAACATGGTGCCAATAACCCCGATCCACTAGGGGCTGCTCGGTCGGCAAAAGGGCAACACGACGCGGGGACCAGAGGGCCAGCACTACCTAAGGCAGGCGATACCTCCAAAAAGGTGAATAAGTCCCGGGTGGACGAGAATATTCCTCGATTATGTAGCAGGTAGAAGGGTAGTTCCGTCCATAAAAAGCCCATGGGTGTGTATAAATAGTCCCTGAGACAGAAATTGTATGGAGAGAAGATCGTTCTACTATAAATACATTTGCCACATTTCCACCACCTTGTTTTCGCTTCGGCGTCCGGTTTGCTTGATCTGCTCATGCAGCGACCGGGTGTTCGAAGGCTAAGGCCTAGAACAACAATATTTATTTGGTGTCATATGCATTAATATTTTTATCATTATATTTGGTCAAACTTTAAACACAATTAATCAAAAATGCGCCTAGAATTGTATTTTTTGTGGATAGAGATAGTACTATGGATCATATACTAAAAAAAGAATTTAGAGATTTACTTATAGTGGATCCACAAGTCTTGAAATGAAATGTATCTAGAATTACTGTTTAAGTCAAGTACCTTTTGACGTATTTGTTCCTTGTTGTTTGCCCTGTAAATTGACACTATTATGCAATCGTGTGGGTAACGTTATCTCATGAGAATTCAAAATGACAGGATGCGATCAGTCTTGTCTATCCTTAAGGGACTAGTGGAGCCAAGATACTTGAGTCAGTTCACTGTGAATTTGCAATATGATGCAAAGAAGCAATTAATATTCGGGAATGCTAATTTTGAGGCGCGCATGATCAGGTGATGCGGCATGCACACTGTTGCGGCCGTCCAATTTGTGGGTGGAAACCGCTCGTCCGTCCGATTTGCGTGACCCCCTCTCCGCTGTTGCGTAGGGCGGCGCTCCCTGGCGGCCATGGTAGCCTTCCCGATGACCACCCGTGCTCTCCCCGGCGACTACACGACCCATCTCCAATGGCCGTGTAGGCCTCCCCCTCCTGGCTCAACTCTGGCAGGCTTAAAAGGGGCTCTAGGGAGGCAGACTAGCCAGGCGGTGGGGACGGCGGAAAGGTGGTGTTAGGGTTTTGACGGCATAGAAGGTAGCCAGGCAAGGTCAGGGGCGGGGCGCCCATGGCCTTGGTGGTGATGGGATGTTTAGGGGAAGGAGGAGGTCGCCGCGGGGTGTAGGGGGGCCGCAGAGCTCCGGCCAGACCCTACCGCCCGTGATGGGGTGGTAGACAGCGGCAGGGGCAAGGATGAGGAGGAGGGCGGGGCCGAGAGGTGGGCGGCACGACCGGCGGTGAGGGAGCCGCTGGCCGGGGGGCGACGAGGGAGGAGGCGGGGTGGGGGAGGAGGGGGTCGAGAGGAGGAAGACGAACGTCGCGGAAGAAGGGGCACGTGGATGAAGGAGGAGGCGTGAGGACAGAGTCACATGCACCTGCGCACGCGGGCCGTAGTAGTGACATTAATATTTTGCCATATCGAATATGATGACATTTGTAAATGTTTTGTGGAAGCTCAAGTGTGTAAAATTGTTGACCGGTGAACAATTTTGCAAACAGAATATTTCAAAACTACAAAAATTATACAAGTGAATGTCTGTTTTCACAAGGAATGGTGTAACAGAACCGACCAATTTATAAGAGCACAAGTACAAAAGCAATCACGGTAGTGATCAAACCGTCATACTTAAACCCATATAAACCCGGTAGTCCGATGAAACCACGAAGGATTTCAATCTAACTCGCATACAACCAAGATCGTACATGATTCAACATAACAAGCCACATGTTACATCCATTTCACAAGTAGTTCACAAGTATCTCGCGTATATCGGAGTTCACATAGTTATTACAACATGAGTTCACAAATAGCGGAAGCAAAGTAGTTGGAAACTCTCACACACACTTAGTTCAAATACAAGCCAGTTCCATAGTCATATCCAGCAAAAGCATCATGATAAGATAACATAGGAGATCATGCCCATGATCTAGTCTTCATCACCAGCAGGGTGGAGACAATACTTGCAGTAACCGTTATAAAGCATGTCATCTGCAACAAGAGGGAATAAACCCTGAGTACGAGAATGTACTCAGCTAGACTTACCCGTCGTAAACCAAAAATAAAGGACATCAAGGAGTATGCAAGGCTTTATCGGGGGATCTCGCTTGACAACCATTTTGCAAAAAAGCTTTAATGATACAAGAGCATAATTTAAATTTTGAGTTAAGTAGCAAGTTACCAATATTAAATCGGTCGTCTAGATTAGCACCTGTACTAAAGCAAGCACTTGATTAGGATCCACACATTAGTAACCATATCCGGTGTAACGTTGTAACATCATCATCATCATTATAACCATCAAGTTCAATTAGGTGTTTCTACGTTGCCGTTGCTCAGTCAAGTTCTCACTATCTGGGAGAGACGGCGACTCAAATCGATTCCTACCCAGCTGGGGAATTATTCTTAACACACACCCAAGCAACCTGATCAGGGTTGCCTCGGGTCACCTTTGGTATAGCTCAGGAACAAAATTCATGGGCCCAAGCAGCGCTGCACTCTCAGGGAGTCCACTCTGCTAGGATGTTAATCTACCCTCGGACTTACGCCAATGGCTCCCCACACATCCTTACTACCACTAGAGTGCTCACTTTCACTTCCCGGCTTCTGGTCCTAAGTTGAGCTACTCGGCTTCATGATCGGAACGAGTTATCCAGCCAACTAAGTGATATGCATGCTTTTAACATGACATGAGGACGTACAGCGAATCGGTCCTAAACCGACACAGACGGGGATAGATCCACACCCAAGACCTCCATGCCTTGTTGCTTCTCTATTGACATCCTGCCCGGTCTCCATTTATTATTAAGACATGGTTATTTCCACGATAGCAAATATAGCCAACCGTGACCAGATATCATCCTATCTTGCAGGTGATAGGAAATCACCTGACTTTACCGGTCTAAGCATGGCTAAGCATTGATTCGCTCCTGGACCTAAATAGAATTCAGGGTACATTTACTGGACAAGGAATAGATAGATATGCAACAAGTGTTTACATCCAACACCTAGAACTTAATGCATCAAACATATAAAGATACTCAAAGTGACATTTTTAACACATAGGAGACTTAGAATGCTTTGGGGCTTGCCTTTTAGAAAAGAGAAAGGTTGGTGATCTGGGCACTCAAGTAGTTTTGCTTCGTTGACTCCTCCTTCTAGGGCCTGCACTTCCTGCTCCTAAACTTGCTGCTGCTCCTCCGAAAGTCCTTGTTCGAATTCCAGAAGAGTGACTCCCATGCATATGCACAGCATAAGAGTTATGAATGCATAAGAGATGGAAGGTGATGATGAAAGGTACAACCATGTATAGATGGACACATGAATGACATGATAATACAAGATTAATATTTACTTTACTGAGTAGGTGCATATCTCTTCTTGAAAACAAGAACTACACACTCACCAAGCTCTAACAACCTAAGGCAAAGTTGTTCATCTTCAGTAAGAGGTCTAGCACCTACAACTAACAACTTATCTTAATCAGCCTAAGCATCTAAATCATCACATCTACTCATATAAAGCAATCAAGTCAATCACTGCATTCAACAGATTCAAGGCTGCAGACAACAGCTGCTAGTTTAATTCATAACTAGAGTTGTGCTGACCCAAAAGACATGCAACAAGACAATCTACAAAGATTATGAAGTTAGCTACAATTCATCTTTAATCAACTCTGCATGATTCCCAAGTTAATAGGGTCAAACAGTCACATTTCTCAAATCTGGTCCAGAAATTCCAGAGAACAACTAGTTCTGAAGACCAAATTTGAACAGTCATAACTCACAAACCATTTGGCTAAATGCCATTAAAATTTCGCATGAGCTATATAAGTGAGTTATCTACAACTTTGTTATATACAAGATTCATAGCAAACTCATCTTCACCATGTAATTTGCTTAACTCTAGAATCTGTCCAGAAAAGTCACTATAAGTGAATTTTAGGGAAAATAATATTTCACTACATACAAGAATGGTACTTTGAGCACTACCAATGTTACCAACAGTTAACATACATCAAATAAGTACTAGAAAATATAGTGGACATTCCTAAATAAATTATTTTCATGCATTTATTAATTTATTTAGATAATTAGGTAAAATAATAAACATATAGCAAAAGTGTACAGTAAATTCCACAAAAATTATAGTAGCTTATACACGTCCCCAATTGGCTACTATATAACTTTCATAGCATTTGAACAAGTAGATCATCCTATGCAAAAATGACAAGCTAGCAGGGTTAATAATAACATAAATAGGAAATCATAGTGAAAAGTGTCAAGCAAAAGACTTCATATTTTTCTTAGATTCATTATAACACCAGAACACTGTGTAAAAAGTTTCACGATTATGTCTTACATACTTTGACCATAATAAATTCCCTAAAAAGATAGCATTTAATCAAAAGAAATCACTAACTCAACATACATCACCCCAAAAATCATAAGATTTCTACATCAACACTTATAACTCCAGAGTAGCCTCCCATAAAATTTTCAGATCGAAAAGAGCACTACAGCTTGGGTTATGAATTTCCCTTAGAAAAATCCTAAATAAAAGAGATAAATAAAAACAATGAAACTTTCCACATGACACTATCATATTATTACACTATCAGGAAGATCTACTCACAAGGATTCCAAAATGTCCCATTTACATTTTTCTGATTTTTTATGAATTGATATGATTTTTCCAAAGTTCAAACAACATTCTTGAGAAGAATTACAATTAAAATCTAACTTAAGTCGCTGACACGAGGGGACCCAAAGTCAACGGGCCCACCCATCAGTCGAACAGAGACAAGGCGGAGGTTTGACCGGCGCTAGGTCACCGACGGTGAGCTTTCCGGCGAAACCAACCCCACCATCATGATCCTCACATCCTCCCGCGTCGATAGTGTAGGAGGATGAAGCGTGGATGCACCGGAGAGGGCTCGTCGCCGACCAAGGCGGCACGGCGGCACTGCGTGGAGGTGCGCCGGCCGTTTCCGGCCATGGCTGGGCAAGGCGAGAGCAGCCATGGCCTCACGGTGCTCAGGAGGAACTACCAAGGGTGATCTAGGGTTAGTGGGGGCGCTAGGGAAGCATTGCCACGTGCATGTCCACGCGGCGGCGGAAACACACCGGTGGGGCTTACGCTCCGGTGAGGTCAGAGGGGTAGAGGTCTGATGAGTTAGGGTTAGAGCATCTACGAAATGTGGGGAAGATGAGGCGAATGAAAGGAAGAACGGAGACACGGCGGTTAGTTCAGGCCATAGTGAGCTCGGAGTCCGGCGGAGCTCCGGTCATGGCGGCGGTGACGGACATGGCCAATAGGCCCTCACCTTGGCTCAAACGGGGCTACAAATAGGTCGAGGGCATAGAGTAGAGTAGGGCGAGTCTACGTGCACGAGCAATTTAGGTATGGCGGGACGACGGAGGAGCTATGTGGTGGTAGAGCTCTCAATGGCAATGGCAAGCTCGTCGCTTCGCTTTTGTGTGGCTCAGACGAGGCTAGGAGGTACGGACGAGGCCAGCAGGTGAAGCAGCTGGCGCGGGGCGTCGATGTGGTCGTGATGGCCTGACTGGTGGGGACGATGCTGGCGTACGATCACCACCTGGTGCCAGTGGCCTGATGGTGGTCGGCCACGATGGCCGGGCCGAGATGGCCCTTAGGCCACCATTAGTTGTCTGACAGCGCACATTCACCCCCTCCTGATTCCTAAACCGTGACACTTAGTGATCAACCAATTGCACTATGTGATAGAGCTAAGTGAGTACTCCAACATTGCCAATACCAACTTAGTCTAGATCGCCATGGTTTTCAAACTATAAGGCACCAAAGTCCCCTTCACGAAATCTGAAAATCAGTGCAAGACTTAGAAATTTTTTCCAAGTTTTCAAACAACAGTGCATTGATTTTTGTGAGCCAATTCCAAGCATGTTAGGAGCTGAATTAGCCTATGACCCAAAAATAAAAGTTGTTACACTAATTGAGTTCTACAACTTTGTTTTAGGGTGCACATCCATGCAAAGTTTCTAAAGTGATGTTCAACTCCAGTCAAACATGCAACTTGAAATTAATGATTTACACTATAGCTATGACTTAGAGACCAAACTAGCCTTATTCATGAATACCAAAGTTGTTCCATGTGATATTCTAAGCATGTTTAAGGTGTCTTAGTGATCAACATCAACCACTTGCACTTAATCACACATGATCATAAGCATACACATATTGAAAACATAGAATAACAAGGCATGTTTCACATGTTTTAATTGTATGTTTCACATGTAAATGCTCATATATGAATGCATGATGCTTATGCTCATGCAAATGCAAGTACAATTATGCAAGCCTAACACCTAGGGTGTTATAGCCCTCCCCCCTTATAAAAATCTCGTCCCAAGATTTGAAAAGCGTACCATTTTGAATAAAAGGTAGGGTAGACATGCTTCAAATAATCTTTTCGTTCCCACGTTGCATCGCTCTCACTACCCTGATTACTTCACATGACCTTGTAAAACTTGACCACCCAACTCCGGGTTACTCTCTCTTTAGTATCAATAACCCGCACCGGCCTCTCTTCATAGGTTAGATCTGATTTCAACTTGATATTTCTAAGTGAAACTCTTTCTTTCAAACGCAGAGATATTTCTTTAATTGAGATACATGAAAAACATTGAAGATAGCTCTCATCTCATAAGGTAACTCTATCTTGTAGGCTACTCTCCCACTCTTCTCTATGATCGGATATGGACCTACATATCTAGGTGCAAGCTTCCTCTTTACTCCGAACCGTTGCACTCCTTTCATTGGTGATACTTTTAGATAAATGTAATCACCAACTTCAAACTCAATGGGCTTCCTTCTTTTATCCGCATAGCTTTTTTGCCTAGCTTGAGCAGCTTCCATATGTTTCTAGATAGTACGGACTTGTTGTTCAGCCTCCTCGACGAAATCAATGTCGTCGTATCTCCTTTCTCCAGATTTAACCCAGTTCACAGGAGTTCTACATTTGCAGCCATACAATGCTTCGAACGGAGCCATATTGATACTTTCTTGATAGCTATTATTATAAGAAAATTCAGCCAAGGGTAACCACTTCTCCCATGAACCCTTTGGAAGATATGACACAAGCTCTCAACATGTCTTCCAATATTTGATTCACCCGCTCCGTCTGTCCGGAGGTCTATGGATGATAAGCAGAACTTCTAACTAAGTTGGTGCCTAATATCTTGTGCAAATGTTCCAAAAAACAAGCAGTGAACTAAGGTCCTCTGTCAGATACAATGGTTCTAGGAACACCATGGAGACATACTACCTGATTAAAATATAACTCGGCATAGTCACTTGGTCGATAGTCAGTTCTAACTGGTATGAAATGGGCAGACTTGGTTAAACGATCCACTATTACCCATATAGAATTAAAATTCTTTTGGGTAGGGGGAAGTCCAACAATGAAATTCATACACATTTCTTCCCATTTCCATCCTGGAACAGACAATGGTTGAAGAAGTCCAGCAGGCTTCAAGTGAATTGCTTTGACCCTACAACAATTGTCACACCTTGCAACATAAGCTATGATTTCTTTCTTCATCTTGGTCCACAAAAAGCGAGGTTTCAAGTCTTGATACATTTTACTACTTCTTGGGTGAATAGATAACTTGGAGGAGTGAGCTTCATTTAAGATTTGGTTTCTAAGCTCTCTATCCTTCGGCACTACAAGTCTATCCTTAAACTATAGAACACCCTTTACATCTACTTGGAAGTATTTTGTTTCTTGCTCCTTCATCTTCCTTTTTATGTGGAACACACCCACATTGGACTTCTAAAGCTCGATGATTTTACTTTCAAGAGAGCAACTGAGAGTAATACTGTGCAACACAGCAAGATGTAATAGATGTGCCAGATGAAAATCTCCTTCTAAGAGAGAATTGCAATGAGACTTTCTACTCAAAGCGTCGGCAACCACATTTGCTTTGCCAGGATAATAATGTACTTCTAAGTTATAATCTTTGATCAACTCTAGCCATCTTCTCTGCCTCATGTTCAATTCCAGTTGAATGAATATATATTTGAGACTTTTATGATCGGTATAGATATGACACACGTTACCGAGCAGGTAATGCATCCAAATCTTGAAAGCATGAACAACATCAACTAAATCTAGATCAAGAGTTGGATAATTGACTTCGTGCTTCCTCAGCCGACACGAGGCATAAGCAATAACCCGGCCTTCCTACATAAGAACACATCCTAAACCGGTACCTGATGCATCACAAAACACATCAAAAGGTTTCTCGATATCAGGTTGTGCCAAGATAGGAGCTGAAGTCAATAAAGTCCGCAAAGTGTGAAAATCAGTTTCACACTCTAGAGTCCAAACAAACTTCACATCTTTCTGAAGCAACCTGGTCATAGGCTTGGCTATTTTAGAGAAGTCTAGGATGAAGTGACGATAATAGCTAGCCAAACCAAGGAAACTCCTAACCTCATGCACTGAAGTTGGTGCTTTCCAATCCAAGACTTCTTGCACCTTAGTTAGATCCATGAAATCCCTTCATCAGACAACACATGACCCAAGAAAGGTACTTTCTTTAGCCAAAACTCACATTTGTTGAACTTGGCATAAAGCTTATGCTCTCATAGCCTGGATAAAACAACTCTCAGATGCTCGGCATGCTCTTCAGCATTCACGAAAAAGATCAAAATGTCATCAATGAAGACAACCACAAATTTGTCCAGTTCCATCATGAATACCGAATTCATTAGATATACGAAGTATGCAGGAGCATTTGTCAACCCAAAAGACATGACAAGACACTCATACAACCCATATCTGGTGGAGAAAGCGGTCTTAGGTATATCCTCCGGTCTAATTTTTATCTGATGATAGCCAGATCTCAAATCAATTTTGGAGAATACCTTTGCCTTAGACAACTGATCAAATAAAATATCAATGCGAGGCAATAGGTACTTGTTCTTGATTATCACGGCATTGAGTGGATGATAATCCACACACATGTGCAATGACTTGTCCTTCTTCTTCACAAATATAGCGGGACAACTCTAGGGAGATGCACTAGGTCGGATAAGACCCTTTTCTAACAGATCTTGTAACTGAACTTTAAGCTCCGCTAACTCATTAGGTGGCATCCTATAAGGCCTTCTAGAAATAGGTGTAGTACCCGGCACTAACTCGATCTTGAATTCGATATCTCGATCAGGCAGTAAACCA
The DNA here is from genome assembly GCA_904845875.1 of Miscanthus lutarioriparius. NCBI lineage: Eukaryota > Viridiplantae > Streptophyta > Magnoliopsida > Poales > Poaceae > Miscanthus > Miscanthus lutarioriparius. The sequence continues at coordinate 70,007,394 of CAJGYO010000012.1, read as the reverse complement.
GGTAGGTCATTAGGAAATACATTTGAAAATTCCCAAACTACCGGAACATCCTCAATTCTCGGGGTCTGGATAGCATTGGGGGTGTTGTGGAGGTCCAGATCTCTGGGAAGTGGCACTAGGAAAGCCTCATTGCTGATAGGATCCCTCAACATAATGACCCTAGTGGAAGTATTGATGAGCACTCCATGACCGCTCATCCACTTCATCCCCAAGATTACATCTATACCTAATCCTGGTAAAACTACTAGATCGAACATATACACTCGTCCCTCTATTTCGATACTCACATCCTGCACTACCTGATTGGTAGAAATATTATTTCCAGCTGCACTAATGCAATAACTACCCGTGGATAGTGTAATTACCTTCTGATTGTACTTTGATGCAAATATTGGACTCATGAATAAATGCGAAGCACTAGAATCAAATAGTACAACTACAGGATGTTGATTCACAAGAAACTTACCCGTAGTGACCACCTCACCTAAGGGTATCTCTATCATGTTGGTGTAGTTAACATGACCCTGACGAGCATTGGGATTCCCATGCTTCTGATTGTTCTTCTGAGGATAAGGACAACTCTTGGACCAATGACCCGACTTGCCACAATTCCAGCAGGGCCTGTTGCTTGGCACAACATATGAATTCCCCGATCCTATGGTTCCTTTCGGAAGAGGAATAGTAAAGGCCTTACAAAATCCAGTTTTGGCCTGATTCTTCTTTTGAGGTGGACGATACCTTGTTGTTGCAGCAGGTGGGCGAAACTGAGTTCTTACAGCCACTAGAGCTTTAGCCTGAGATGCACTTGCCTCATAGGCCCTTTTGCGATTCTTGGAAGCCGCATAGATAGTATTGTTGTTCTCTTGAGTGAGAGCATCACTCACAAACTCATTAAAAGTAGCACTCTTGTTGTTCCCCAGGGTCTTCATCAGTTTGGGACTAAGCCCTCTCTTGAAGCTAGCGATTTTCTTCGCATCTGTATCAACGAATTCTGGGGCATACCTTGCCAAATGATTGAATGCATGAAGATATTCAGTAAGATTCTTGGTGCCTTGCACTAGCTTCATGAACTCAGTGTGCTTCATGGCCATCAAGCCGGGAGGAATATAATGCCCCGTGAAAGCATTCTGGAACTGGTTCCAAGTGATCTGAGCATTCTCAGGTAAGGTGGACCTATAGTGACGCCACCATATACCTGTAGGTCCTTGCAACTGATGTGAAGCATACTTTGCCTTCATCAGTTTCGTCAGCCTTAGCAAATGAAACTTTTGTTCAAGCGTGTTCAACCATTCTTCTGCCTAGAGCGGCTCTTCAGCTTCTTTGAATATTGGTAGCTTGGTGTCTTGGAACTCTTTAAAATCACTATATTGATTTGGCTCTGGCCATTGACGTTGATTGCGACCATGTGCTTGATGCTGCGCCAGGGTACACATGGCGTCCCCCAAAGCACGCTAACCTTCAACAAGCATGGCCAATAGATCAGTTGGCATGGGTGGTGGTGGCGGTGGAAGATCCTCATCACCACTACCCCACCTCTTCCCGAGCGCAGATTGCGTGACATCTGTAGAAGTGCAATAGTGAGTAATGATGGATGATGTCAAGAACATTACAGATGAATTGTAGAATTATGCCAAACTAAACTTATTGGAGAGAATAATTTCATACAATAAACAAAGGCACAATAATTCATTCTCATAACATCGCCAATATTTTACTCTGCATATTCTCGCGATGCATACGCATACATGCCAAAATTTTGCCAACAACAAAGCTGGACTTTTATTAATGCTCACATACATATGGAGCAAACATGCAAGTCTTAGAGATTACATCAAAGTCACTAACTGAATTTAAGTTACATGTCCTTCTAGAAGAAAGCAAAAGATAAAGAACTAGTGCATCTAGCTTAGTGCTATAGCTAAACTACGCATCCTCATCGGTGTCAGCATCAATCACTCCTTCACCATCTTCATCCTCGATAGGCTCTAGTTCCTCCTATTCTTCTTCTATATCTGCAGGCACTGCGACAACATTAGCATCTATTTCCATGCCATCATCATCATCAAAGATCGCCTATGGTCCTCCCACCACGGGGTACTCTAGAATAGGGTGAGGAATCAGATTGATCTGATTATTGAGGCGGTGAACGTCAATCTGTAGTTCCTCAATCTGGCAGAGGAGCTCATTCTCTCTAATTTCAGCCCAAATTTCTACCATGACCCTAGCATGGTTCCTAGTTTGTGCTAGACGGATTGCGTCATCCCACTCATGAGTCAACTGCATGATTTGATCATGGTTAGCATCTCTTTCCCTGACAGCGCTCACAAACTGCTGCCTATGAGTTTCTAAAGCATCCATAAAACCACCTATCTCATTTTGGGCTGCCCTGAGCTCTTTACCATACTTGCGCGCATGTTTCTGCCACTTGCGCCGCTCATTCTGTGCCCGCTGAAGAGCTATCAAAACACTAACATAAGTGCTTTGACGATCATGGAACATCTTCAGAACATCCATCATGGCACTCATGGCTGGTCCAGAGCTCTGTGCCCGCTCTGTCTCAGTCATTACCAAGGGATCATCCCCAAAATCCAGCCAAACTACCTCTAACGGGGCAACTCGAGGAATGGACTCGGCTGGTCCGTTGACCAACTCGTCACCAAACTCTTGACAAATATCAACTAGCACTTCCAAGGCTGCCACTTGGGTACCTTCCCAAGGGGTTTGTCCATCAGCTTCGATGCTCCAACCAAGCCATTGTGGTCTGTTTTCATGAGGCGGCACAACCACCTCAACGTCATACCACAGCGACCGTCCTTCAGCCTCTACTTGCTTCCAAGTATAACGAGGTAGCTCAGCGTATCCCACCGAATATAGCACCCTCCACAACAGGGTTGGAGTGCTAAACACGTGTAGGAATGTGCTGCTCCTGGGCGGGAGTGCTGGTGTGGCCATCTGTTGTAACATTACAATTTGGGCATGAGAGGATTATCTTATAGGATAAGAAATATATAATGGGATAATTACTGATAAGGGAGGGAGTGATGCAAAAATGTAATGACATGAGTGAACATGATGCATGTACGTTCCGTACGTCCTCACAAAGCTTAGGAAAATTTATAATTCTAGCGACATAGGCGGTAGCATACACACATTCTCTCCATATACGTATCTAATCGGCTACACGTTGCGCTGTTAGTGTACCTGCAGGCAAATTCATTGTAGCCCATCCCCACAAGAGATAAATAAGCACATAATGAAAGCAGTAAACTAAGATACTCTCCATATATCCCAGATATATATACTTCGGTATCCATAGCTACCCGATAGATATACCCACAATTAAGTACCTTCATATATACATGTGTGTAACATATAAATATTCCAGTAACCATAGCTAACTCTCCCCTAGACTGACAGTTGGACGGTCATGCTCTCACAACTCACACTTACCTAGGCGTAGAGGCAATTGATCCATACATTACCACCCAAGCGGATGGGATCCATACAATAGCACGCCGTATGGACAACGAAATAAAAATGCAAGCAATTACCCCCCCCCAAAGTTAGTACTTAAATAAGCCACCTAAAAGTTCTTATTTGGGCATAGATGATATGACCACTGGCATACTTAGGTAAAATTTCAGATTTGAACACACCTATATATAAGTGACTATAAGTTGTAAAAACCGATTTTTGCAGACAAAAACCTTTGTTTTAAATACACCTATGACATGTTTAATGTTGAACCTTGCTTTGATCCCAGCTGTAACAGAACCGACCAATTTATAAGAACACAAGTATAAAAGCAATCACGGTAGTGATCAAACCGTCATACTTGAACCCATATAAACCCGGTAGTTCGATGAAACCACAAAGGATTTCAATCTAACTCGCATACAACCAAGATCGTACATGATTCAACATAACAAGACACATGTTACATCCATTTCACAAGTAGTTCACAAGTATCCCGCGTACATCGGAGTTAACATTGTTATTACAACATGAGTTCACAAATAGCGGAAGCAAAGTAGTTGGAAACCCTCACACACACTTAGTTCAAATACAAGCCAGTTCCATAGTCATATCCAGCAAAAGCATCATGATAAGATAACATAGGAGATCATGCCCATGATCTAGTCTTCAGCACCAGTAGGGTGGAGACAATACTTGCAGTAACAATTATAAAGCACGTCATCTGCAACAAGAGGGAATAAGCCCTGAGTAAGAGAATGTACTCAGCTAGACTTACCCGTCGTAAACCAAAAATAAAGGACACCAAGGAGTATGCAAGGCTTTATCGGTCGATCTTGCTTGACAACCATTTTACATAAAAGCTTTAATGATACAAGAGCATAATTTAAATTTTGAGTTAAGTAGCAAGTTACCAATATTAAACCTGTCGTCTAGATTAGCACCTGTACTAAAGCAAGCACTTGATTAGGATCCACACATTAGTAACCATATCCGGTGTAACATTGTAACATCATCATCATCATTATAACCATCAAGTTCAATTAGGTGTTTCTACGTTGCCGTTGCTCAGTCAAGTTCTCACTATCTAGGAGAGGCGGCAACTCAAATCGATTCTTACCCAGCTGAGGAATTATTCCTAACACACACCCAAGCAACCTGATTAGGGTCACCTCTAGTCACCTTTGGTACAGCTTAGGAACAAAATTCGCGGGCCCAAGTAGTGCCACACTCTCAGGGAGTCCACTCTGCTAGGACATCAATCTGCCCTTAGACTTACGCCAATGGCTCCCCGCACATCCTTACTACCACCAGAGTGCGCACTTTCACTTCCCGGCTTTCAGCCTGAGTTGAGCTACTCGGCTTCGCTGTCGGAATGAGCTATCCGGCCAACTAAGTGATAGGCATGCGTTCAACATGACATGAGCACATACAGCGAATCGGTCCTAAACCGACACAGACGGGGATAGATCCACACCCAAGACCTCCATGCATTGTTGCTTCTCTATCGACATCCTGCCCAGTCTCCATTCATTATTAACACATGGTTATTTCCATGATAGCAAATATAGCTAACCGTGACCCGATATCATCCTATCTTATAGGTGACAGGAAATCACCTGACTTTACCGGTCTAAGCATGGCTAAGCATTGATTCGCTCCTAGACCTAAATAGGATTTAGGGTACATTTACTGGACAAGGAATAGATAGATATGCAACAAGTGTTTGCATCCAACTCCTAGAACTTAATGCATCAAACATATAAAGATACTCAAAGTGACATTTTTAACACATAAGAGACTTAGAATGCTCCGGGGCTTGCCTTTCAGAAAAAAGGAAGGTTGATGATCTAGGCACTCAAGCAACCAAATGCCATGAAAATTTAGCATGAGCTATATAAGTGAGTTATCTACAACTTTGTTATAGACAAGATTCATAGCAAACATCATCTTCACCATGTAATTTGCTTAACTCTAGAATCTGTCCAGAAAAGTCACTATAAGTGAATTTTAGGAAAATAATATTTCACTACATACAAGAATGGTACTTTGAACAATACTAATATTAACAACAGTTAACATACATAAAATAAGTAGTAGAAAATATAGTGGCCATTTCTAAATAAATTCTTTTCATGCCTTTCATTAATTTATTTAGATAATTAGGTAAAATAATAAACATATAGAAAAAGTGCACAGTAAATTGCACAAAAATTACAGTACCTCATACACATCTCCAATTGGCTACTATATAACTTTCATAGCATTTGAACAAGTAGAACATCCTATGCAAAAATAACAAGCTAGCAGGGTTAATAATAATATAAATAGGAAATCTTAGTGAAAAGTGTCGAGCAAAAGATTTCATATTTTTTTAGCTTCATTATAACACCAGAACACTGTGTAAAAAGTTTCATGATTATGTCTTACATACTTTGACCATAATAAATTCCCTAAGAAGATAACATTTAATCAAAAGAAATCACTAACTCAACATACAACACCCCAAAAATCATAAGATTTCTATAGCAACACTTATAACTCCAGAGTAGCCTCCCATAAAATTTTCAGATCAAAAAGAGCACTACAGCTTGGGTTATGAATTTCCCTTAGAAAAATCCTAAATAAAAGAGATAAATAAAAACAATGAAACTTTCCACATGACACTACCATATTATTACCCTATCAGGTAGATCTACTCATAAGGATTCCAAAATGTCCCATTTACATTTTTCTGATTTTTTCTATGAATTGATATGATTTTTCCAAAGTTAAAACAACATTCTTGAAAAGAATTACAATTAAAATCTAACTTAAGCCGCAGACACAAGGGGACCCAGAGGTCAACGGGCCCACCCGTCAGCCGAAACAGAGATATAGGGAGGAGGTTTGATCGGCGCTAGCTCATCGACGGTGAGCTTTCCGGCGAAACCAACCCCACCATCGTGATCCTCACATCCTACCGCGTCGATAGGTGTAGGAGGTTGAAGCGCGGACGCACCGGAGAGGGCTCGTCGCCGACCATGGCGGCACGGTGGCGTTGCGTGGAGGTGCGCCGGTCGTTTCCGACCACACGGCTGGGCCAGGCGAGAGCGGCCACGGCCTCACGGTGCTCACGCGGAACTACCAAGGGTGATCTAGGGTTAGTGGGGGCGCTAGGGAAGCATGGCCGCGTGCATGTCCACGCGACGGCGGAAAACACACCGGCGGGGCTCGCGCTCCGGTGAGGTCAGAGGGGTAGAGGTCCGATGAGTTAGGGTTAGAGCATCTACAAAATGCGGGGAAGATGAGGCGAATGAAAGGAAGAATGGAGACACGGCGGTTAGTTCTTGCCACAGTGAGCTCGGAGTCTGACGGAGCTCCGGTCATGGCAAGCGGTGACGGACATGGCCAATAAGCCCTCACCTTGGCTCGAATGGGGCTGCAAATAGGTCGAGGGCATAGAGCAGAGAAGGGCGAGTCTACATGCATGAACAATTTAGGAATGATGGGACGACGGAGGAGCTATGCGGCGACAGAGCTCTCGGCGGCAATGGTGAGCTTGTCGCTTTGCTTTTGCGTGGCTCGGACGAGGTGAGTAGGAGCGGACCGAGGCCGCAGGTGAAGCAGCCGGCGCGGGGCGTCGATGTGGCCGCGACGGCCTGACTAGTGGGGACGATGCCGGCGTACGGTCACCACCTGGCGCCAACGGCCTGACGGTGGTCGGCCACGATGGCTGGGCCGAGATGGCCATCAGGCCACCATCAGTTGTCTGACAGCGCACATTCACCCCCTCATAATTCCTAAATCGTGACACTTAGTGATCAACCAATTGCACTATGTGATAGAGCTAAGTGAGTACTCCAACATTGCCAATACCAACTTAGTCTTGATCGCCACGGTTTTCAAACTATAGTCCCCTTCACGAAATTTGAAAATTAGTGCAAGACTTAGAAATTTTTTCCAAGTTTTCAAACAGCACTGCATTGATTTTTGTGAGCCAATTCCAAGCATGTTAGGAGTTCAATTAGCCTATGACCCAAAAATAAAAGTTGTTAGACTAATTGAGTTCTACAACTTTGTTTTAGGGTGCACATCCATGCAAAGTTTTTAAAGTGATGTTCAACTCCAGTCAAACATGCAACTTGAAATTGATGATTTACCCTATAGCTATGACTTAGAGACCAAACTAGCCTTAGTCATGAATACCAAAGTTGTTCCATGTGATATTCTAAGCATGTTTAAGGTGTCTTAGTGATCAACATCAACCACTTGCACTAAATCACGCCAAACGCCCTGCGGCCGCGATGATTCTTTCAACCGCACTTGGCACGGGAGTCGTGAAAATGAACTAGTAGCTCGTGGTGCTCGCGTTTACGCCACCGCGACTTGGAGCTCGCGGTGCCCATACCGCACCGCGCGGTCGATGACCGCGGTCCCAAACACGCCCTAAGTGGGTGCTGATCTGAGTCGCAAAATTAGTCACCATGTAGCTGAAAGTTTGGATGGGTGCCCTCTCTAGGCTTGTCTAAGCGTCACGGACACCACAGCTCCTATGCTGCTTGCATAGCGGCTTGGTGCATATTGTAATGTTTTACACTCCTCTTAATGAAAAACGCGTAAACGGACGTGTTCTAAAAAAAGACTGATGAGAACACAAATACTATTTTTTATACCAATGCAATTATAGAAAGACCGGCTCATGTCAGATATGTATATGAAAGACTAGTTTTCCTTACTTTTTGTATCATAAATTCAGTTTGTTCCCACGAAGATTCAAATTAACATGTGTGCGGATTGTGCTTTTGTTATTTCTCAATCCATGAACCATGCTTCTTAATAGTGTTATAAAATTACCGCAGCAATGCACACAGTATCATCTGATATATACTTAAATGTTCATATAAGTCGACATTATTTAGGAACAAATGCATTTAAAAAATCGCTTGAGTCTTATACTATAATAAATAAGTAAATTAATCAAATACGATTGGCTTCGAGGATTTCTTGCATGACCCGCTTGAGCGCCCAGTCCTCTGTCACAATAGTACCGTGCTCAGCCCCATGAAGTTTGATGGACTTGTACAGCTTGTTCTGCTCCGGCTGCCGACGCATCTTCTCGTCGAACGCCAACATGCTGATCAAATTGATGGTATTGTCTCCGTCGCCATACACTATCTCGGGTTCCGCGTCGAAGTCGCCGTCCCAGTAAACCAGCTGCTCCGGCGTGTCGTTATTGCCCACTCCGTTGATGCACGTCGTCGGCACCATGGGGGCCTGGAAGGAGCTCATCTTCGGGACCGCTCGTCTCGTGAAAGGCTCCACGCCGGCGCCGAAGCCGATGTCGGCCAGGAGGTCCTCCACGTCGTAGGCGGAGTAGTTCCTCCGCGCGGTGACCACGAGCGGCCTGTCCCCGAACACCGCCGGGGACGGGAAGCTGACGATGGAGGACTCGAAGCTCCTCCACATGGGCCTCAGAGTCAGCGCGAGCTGGGTGACCGTGGGGATGTACATCAGGTCGGACCCGGAGACGAAGTACTGCAGCGTCTGCACGAGCCCTTCCGCCAGCACCGGAGCGACGAGGATGAGGTGCTTGATGTACCTGTCTCGCCACGACATGGGCGTGCTCCGCACGAACTCCAGCGCCACCATCCCCCCGAAGCTGTGCCCGAAGAGGATCACCTTCTTGTTCTCGTTCTTCTCGCTCGCGTCCTCGATGAGCCTCGTCAGCCGCCGGAAGTAGCGCGAGAAGACCTCCGATGACTGGCTGGGCACCGGCGGGGCGTAGCGGAGGTCGTACTGGGCGGCGAACAGGGTGTCGCCGTCGCGGTACCCGGCCTTTTCGAGCTCGTGTCTAAGGACCTCAAAGCACCAGGTCGTGTGCTCCGGGTTCCTCTGGAAGCCTCGGGAGGAGCCGAAGCCGCGCACGCGCGTCTCGACGCCGGGGAGGTTCCGGTAGTCGTTGGCGGCGGGGTCGTAGACGAGGGTCATCTGCTCGATGAAGCACTGCACGTAGTGGTGCACGGGCAGGTCGGAGCAGTTGGCCCAGAGACCGAACCAGCCCTTCCCCTTCATCGCGCCGCACCGCGGCACGGAGGGGCGGTAGGCGTCCGTGAGCCGCGTCTCCAGCTCGCTGCAGGTCAGCCCGGGAACCAGCACCAGCGGGTGGAGGAGGACCTCGCCGCCGCCGGTCGTTGTTCCGCCGCCGTTGGCAGCACCCTCCGACGGCTGGTGGTCGATCGTCGTCGTGGGCGAGAGGAGCTCCCGGAGGCCAGTGGGGAGCAGGAGGAGGAGGAGCGGCGCCACAACCTGGAGAATCCTCGCCATGATGTTGCCGGCCGGCTGTGTGCCTGTGTCTGTGGCCTGTGGGTAACGTAACCACGTTGGCACTCCTCAGTGCAGTGCACTCCAGTCGGTCACGTTGGTACGTTCCTAGTGCAGGGAGATGGATGTGGAGAATAATAATAATAATAAATTTCAACACTGTTGATTGGGTTCTACTGGTAGATCTTCACGAGGCGTTTTTCCTGTCTCCTCCGATCCACATCTTTTTTGTTCTGATACTGTATACGTACGTCTCTCGTTCTCTAGCGATATCTCCTCAGTTACGTACGGTGGCTGCGTGCTTGGCCACGACTAGAGCCCACACCGAAAAGCCACGGTCGTCGTCGATCCAAGCAGCATGCGGATGTACCGTGAAGCCCGCTGATGCAAGCAGCAACAAGCCATAGGGAAAAAAAGCCTACAAATGTGCAGCTTTCGTAGCTAGCAGTAGCAAAAGGCCAGGAGGCCAGGAGGCGAGGAATCGACGGGGCAATTACGCACGAGCATGGGCGACGGCGACGGCGAGGTCTCGGCGGGACGGCTCAGACTGGGGATACAGTTCCGTCAGGCGACTAGTTGCTTGTGGCTGGAGTCCCAGCGTTGCCGCCTGCTGAGAATGGCGTTCCAAAATTTTAAATCGTATATAGATTTCATAGGAACCAGTTTTTATTTTCACAGAAAAAAGAAAAAACCCAGCAAAGAGAAAAAAAAATCATCGTATTCCAAAAGGGAATATTTAGATATAGCCTAAAAAATCTACAACCATATAAAGCAGATTCTCCATAATAAAATCAGAATTGTGAGCTTAGGGTCTATTTGTGATAGATCCAATTTCACAAAAACAACTCCACAACACCAGCTCCCCATAGATCAACTTCGCCGTGGATCTAGGCAACGATAAAACTATTTGGGACAACTTCACCATGGATATGGATTCATATGCAATTATAAAAAAAATCATTCAGGGACTAAACCATGAGACTTAGCTAATAGTCTATCCATTTAAATATGGTGCTAATAGGTAGATTAATTTTATAGTCAATCCTCCAACTAGTTATTAGCCAACTAGCTAGCAAAACCTAGCTAATTTAGGCTTATTTTTAGTCTTAGCTAATAACTAGACCTAACTCATTGATGAATCATACCCTTAATGTAACATATAAAGAAAATATAAAAATGTTCACCTTGAAAACTATAACCTGGCATTGCCCAGAGCGTAGCAGGAAAAACGACATAAATGGAAGGAAGTAAATTGACTGTAGAAAATGGGAAGAAGTGAACAATATTACGGGTGTTTGGATCCAGTGACTAAAGTTTAGGAGATATTACATGAGAGTGTTGTGTGGGGTGTTCGGATACTAATAAAAAATAAATTACAGAATCCGTCGGTAATCCGCGAGACGAATTTAATAAGCCAAATTAATCTGTCATTAGCGCATGGTTACTGTAGCACCACATCGTCAAATAATGGACTAATTAGGCTTAAAAAATTCGTCTCGCAAAACAGTCTCAATCTGTGCATTTAGTTTCGTAATTAGTTTATATTTAATACTCTTTGCATGTGTCTAAATATCCGATGGGACAACTACTAAAATTTAGGAGGTGCGAAACACTCCCTTAGTAAAAAAAAATTAATACGTCCCAATCTCCAATTTTACCGAGAGGTCCCCACCGGCAGAGGAACATAGCAGCCCTCCAGCCTCCCATCCTAAATTAATCCCTAGTCCTCCGTGCATCCGTCCGTCCCCATAGCCCCACCAGCAGGCACGAGCCGGCCCCACCTTGCAGCCCCCAAATCCCCTTCCGATTCCAAATGTCTTCCTCCTCCGAGCTCGTCCTCTACAACCTCGTCCCCGCCCCCCAAACCCTAAACCCTCCCGCACCACACGCCCCCGCAGCCGCCGATCTCTCCATCTCCACCGCCGTCGCGGCGGCGGCGCCGGGGACCGCCGCCCTCCACGGCCGCGTTCGGCGCCCGGTGGGGTTCTCCTCCTCCGCCGACCGCCACGCCAAGGTCGCCGGCCGCGGCCGCCGGGTCCGCATCCCGGCCATGGTGGCGGCGCGCGTCTTCCAGCTCACGCGCGAGCTCGGACACCGCACCGACGGTGAGACCATCGAGTGGTTGCTCCGCCAGGCCGAGCCCTCCATAATCGCCGCCACCGGCACCGGCGTCACCACCGAGGAGGCGCCCCCGCCTCTTGTCTCCCCGTCTCCTCCGTCGCGGCCACCGCGTCCATGACGCCGGTCCCGTACTACACCGCGCTCCTCATGCAAACGCCCACCGCCGTGGAGTCCCCTGCCGCCTCTGTTTCCGTCTCTGGCACCGCTGCGGAGGAGAATAATAACTAGGCTAGGTGGAAGAGGATTATCGAATGACAGTTACTATGCTTAGGGCTAGGTTAGTTAGTTAGTAGCTTAGGGTTTATTATGTGTGCTCTGTGGTCATGGCCTACACCTCAATCATTAACTTATTACCTTGGGGAAGGATTGTGGGTGATTTAGGTAGCAAAACTGATTGAGATGGTAACAATAGAAGAGGGGAAATGGTATCTTTCTAAGTGGTTGATGAGTTCTACTGATGTTTCCAACGGAGTCTAATCTCTTGTGAATCGTCTAGTGTTGCTGATTTCTTTATCTTGGTGCTTCAGTCCGTGTGTGAATGTTCTTTTTCGCTGTGTGTATGTATGTAGTTGAGCAATTGTCTTTTTGTTATTTGCCTTTATTAGCAACTGGATTTAGTTATGCAGCATAGGAATTCGCCATGATTGGTTCATGCCGTTGCGAGGGCCAGGTGGTAACTGAAGATGGAAAGCTACCAACAAGTTATCTTTCTGCTTGCTTTCCTGATGTTACTGTCTGTTTCTGCGTTTTCTGAATTCTGCTACAAAAAAGAGAGATAGCTACAGTTAGTTTGCTTGTGTTTTGGTAGCAAGGCCATATGTGTTTCATGATCGTATTTTGTTGCACCTGGCAAAAGGGTGGTACTCATGGAAAATGCATGTTTGCACATATAGTTTACTTGTTTGGATGTCAGGTCAAATGCCTGTACTTGTCTTGTAAGGAGGAATCTTCATAGATTGCTGCACAATCAGTTACCAACTAACGAGTGTCTATTTGATATTAGTATTCTGTTAGCTATTTACATATACCCAGTGTTCGCCTAAACGCCTAAACGGTAAACGGTGGTAAACTGTTTTGTTTAGGGGGTAAACGGAAATTAAATGGTTGACCGTTTAAATGGTCAAAAAACGGGAAAAAACGGTCTAAACGGCCTAAACGGAACGGAGATAAACAATATTAAATGGGCTAAACAGTTGTTTAAACGGCTGTTTAGGCGAACACGAGGTAAATCTAGTTCAGTTTTGTATAGATAAATTTGTATACTTAAGTTTATTATATTTATAAATGTGTACATTTGATATGTTACATGCATAAATATCTATATTTGGTTCTTTTCACATGCATAAATATATATTCATACCAAAATAATTGATTTTTACTCAGATAAATATGTATAAATGCTAGAATACTTGATTTTTTACATGCACATATATAATTATATGTATTTTTTTAAAAAAGTACAAAACCGTTTAACTTCGTTTAAACACCGTGTAAACAGCCTAAACGCTAAATGAAAGGGCGACCGTGTAAAGACCCGTTTAGGAAAACATTGCATATACCCTACATTTTTGTCACATATGTACATGCCAGGCAGAAGTTTTTGCTGTCATGATTTTACTTTCTGCAGTTTGACCATATACCAGCTCTGCATGAGGTGTGCCCTGAAGATCCAGCTAGTATCTTGATGTGAATACTTGTGCAGCTTTGTATGATTTGGACTTGCCAATACATCTCTAGATATATTTAGGTACGGATGATTCGATATGTTAAACTATGCTCCTTTGAGAACTACCATCTAATGCTGTGGTGCATGAACTTACTAATTTTGGCACATCTTTGGAAGTTTGCCTGTCACCTGCCAGACAGCAATTTGTATAGCTTCCATATTATTGAGACAGTACTTTTCAAATAAAGAAACTAGTTTGTTGACCTGATCTTTGTATGGTGTTACCACAACTGTCATGATGCTGCATCCAAAAGCTCTTTCTTGTTTGTGATGCCGTGCAGGATATATCTCAGAATTTAGATATTTTAGTATGACACTTTGGCATCCCCCTCCTTTCAAATATGCGGCTTGTATGGATTTTTCCCTGGCATTGTTTTACATGTAAATTTTTCAAAGACTACTTCGACTTCACAAGTTATGGTTGCCAGGGTGTTCTAGACATTAACCATTATTGGATAATGTTGTTATTTTATATTATTATTGTGTTTACCATAGAGTTAGGAATTCTACTTAAAGGTGGTATGTGATGAGGGATTGGTGATAGTGGGTTGGAAAACTACCAACTGGCCTTTTTTCTTGCTGTCCTGGTATTATTGCTTGTTTGTTTGTTATCCAAATGAGTGCTGGAAATGGAGTTTTGGCTGCAGTTTTTTTTCTGGATGGGCTTAGCAGCCTAATTATATGTGCTATATGGTTGTATTTTGTTGCATCTGAGAAAGGGTAGCTTTAATGGAAAATGGTTGTTTGCATATTCACTTTGCTTCTTTGAATGTCAGGTCAAATGCCTATACATCTCTTTAAAAGAGGAAACTTTACATAAATATCTGCACAATCGGTTATCAGTTGGACAAATCGGTGTCTTTTCACTGTAAGTATGCTACCATCCTCCAGCTGCATATATTGGAGTCATATCAATTACATGCACAACTGAAAGTATTACTGTGTAATGATTGTGCCACTTCTGCAATTTGGCCATATAATAGCTCTGCATGATGTGTGCCCTGAAGATAAACTAGTATCTTGACATAAATACTGGTGCAGCTTAATGTGTTCTTGACTCACCAAAATGGCTTTAGAATATTCTGGTATGGATGATTTGATGTTATGTCTAGTTGTGGTCCTTTTGGGACTGACATGTACTATAGTGGTGCACGAACTTGGTAATGTTTTTTCATCTTGTCTTTGGAATCTCTGGGCCTGTTTATATTTAGCTAAAAGATTTTCCAGAATTTGTCAGTTGCCTGGCTGTTAATGATCTGTCCAACTTGTCATATACTCAATCTGTCCAACTTGTCATATACTCATATTAAGGGCGTACCCAGTGCAGAGAGCTCCCGCTCTGTGCGGGGTCTGGGGAAGGGTGTCAGTGGCAAGCCTTACCCTCGCCTGTGCAATGCGAGGAGACCGTGACTCGAACCCGGAACCTTCCGGTCACAGGCACCAGGCCCACCCTTCTCATATACTCATATTAATGAAACAATAATTTTAAAATAAAACTAACTATATTGACTTGATAATGCAACATATCCAAGGAACTATCTGTGCCTAAACCATAACCTAGGCTATCAGCCAACTTATACCATTGTTATTAAGGCGTTGCTTAAGCGCCAAAGTGCTGCACGCACGACGCCTTAGCAGACGACTTGCCTTAGATTCGTATGGTGTCCGACTTACAGCCGAGGCGTCCAAAAAACGTCGCTCTGGCGTCCAAATCGCGCCAAATTGCTCGTGGCGGGGGCCATACGGGTGTTCTGGGCGGGAAAAAGGAGATCCATGGAGAAATGGCGGGAAACATCGAGAGAGAAGAGTGTGTGGGAGAAAGTGCACGAGAGAGAGTAGGCGCACAAGAGAAAGTGCATGAGAAAGAGCAGGCACGCGGGAGAAAGTGCACGAGAGAGAGAGAGCAGGTGCACGGGAGAAATAGAGCGCAGGAGAGAGAGCAGGCGCGCGGGAGAAATAGAGCACAGGAGAGAGAGCGACCGTGTGGGAGAAATAGAGTGAAGATTTCGCTCACCAGTGAGCGGGAGAGGAACAGGAAGCCGCAAGGAGTGGACGCCTGTGTGCCGTGGCAGGGAGCGGATGCCTGCAGGCCACGGCAATATTTCCCTAATCGGCACTGGCCTGCAGCAAGAGCAGCCGCCTCCTCTGTTCCTCCATCAAGCAGCAAGAGGAGCGCTTCCTCTGTTCCTCTGTCGAGCTGCATCGGCCTGCAGCAATAGGAGCCGCCTCCTCTGTTCCTCCGTCGAGCTGCAGCGGACGCCTCTTCTCGTCCTCCCTGCAGGAGCAGCTTCCCTCTTCATCCTTCTCCCTCAGCCAGCAGCAGCTCGCTTCATCTTCTCTCTCCCAGCAAGAAGCAAGATAAGCAGATTAGTACCCGATTGATACCCTGCTCTGCATTTTTGTACCTGCCTCCCTCCTCTTCTCTTCACTTTTTTGCATTCTGCACCTTTGCTTTGTACTGTTTTATATGCCAACTCCACTGCCGCTGCTTTGAGTACTGTGGCTGGATGCTAATTTGTTTAGAAATGACAACATCAAGAGAATCAATATCAAAGTATGACATGCTTCTATACTACTTTAGGATTGTCATAAGGCGTCGCCTCGTCTCACGCCTTAGTTGCTTAAGCGTAAGGTGGTAGTCCGTCGCCACGCCTCGCTTTACCTCTTTGATAATCATGCCTTATACTATTAGTTTTAGTACCATTATTAGTATCACTAGTACCTTTTCTGGTGGCTCTTGTTGGGTTTCATCTTGAGCTTTTACTGGTTATGCCCAGGACTAAAAGATGCCTTGTGTTATGACCGGCGTTACCTAGCAGCAGCGCCAACGCGCCCGTGGCTAGGTAATGGGCCCAAATTATCCTTTGATTGGTTTATTTCCCAATTAGTTCCCATAAAAATAGGAGATGAGATCCTAGATTTGTGTGTATTAGGAAGGGATAAATACCCCTAAACATTTGTTCAGAAAATCAAGCAAAAGAACAATTCTGTTGCTGGGCTTCCTCCCTGCGTCTCTCACTCTTGCTTTCCTCATGCGTGCCCTCACGGCGCCCACTTGTCACTGGGGGTTCAAGCCTCGGCCACTGGTCTCATACCCCTACGCCCTCCACAGTGGAGATGTACAAGTAAACTATGTTTCACAGCTACATGGACTTGTAAGTTCTATGTATGCCTGTTGACATCTCTAGATTCTACATCATAAAGAAAACCATGCAGCAGTCTCTTTTGAACTTTTAAAATTAGATTAATTTAGAAATGGGTAAAAAATTTCTAGTATAAAAGATATTTTAACCAATTAAGATTTAAAATGGTAGAAAAGTGTTACCAGTTCTTCCACCGAACTAGTCTCCACTCTGTCAAAAGATGGGCTTTGCCTGTCTTAATTTTGTGCCCAAATGACCTGCTTGTAAATACTTTTGAGCAACTTCAGGACAGTACTTGCTACCCCTATGGCAACCTCCTTTTGTGCCCATGGATACTCCTACTTAATTGATCTGAATTGATGCTTTCTGCTTTTGACCAGAGTGCCTTATAACTGCAAGTTTGGTCACATCTTAAGTGGCAATGCAGATTTGATGGAACCCTGCCTATATTGCTCTTGGTTTCTCGAACTAGTTCTGCAAGTCAGCATCTTTTAGTAAATAACAAATAATCCTTGTACTAGAATATATAAGGGATCTAAGTTTGTCCTAAGTAAAACTATCCTAAGTTTGTAAAGAAGAATATCAATATCTACCGCATAGAAGAGGTAAGTTATAAAGCTACATGTACATTTCATAATGTATCTAATGATGCTAATTTAATGACAAAAACATTAAGCTCCCAAGTTGTGGGTGAGATATCAGCCAGGGTTCAAATCCTGGTAGCACTTAAAAAATCCTCTTGCTGGCAACCCAAAAAGTAGTGGTAGGGCGGCGTCCTGCGACTCCAGTTGGTTTGGCCCCCAACTACTAAGGGCAAGGGCAATGTTTGTGACTCAGTTGGCAGTAAAGGTGGGGCCTACTTCAATTGGCAATAGCTATGACCACTTCTACAATGCATATGGCTCTGAAGGAAATATGACTTTGTACTTTTGCAGTCAGTTGGCAGTGAGGGAGCGTGAGATCAAGGACAGAGAGAGAAAGTACTTGTTTATTTCTTATGGTGCACTCTAAGCTTATGGTGCATCTTAAGAAATTTTTGCTTGTGGTGTTCTTTCACAATGGCTATGGTGTTGTATAGTACAAGCATTAATTGCTTAAGGCTAACTTTTTCATCACATTGTGGGTGCCCTAAAGGGTAATTGTGGGCAATTGCAGTGGTTCCCAGCTTAGAAGGTCGTGGTTGGCCTAGGTAGTGTGACCCACTGACCCTGTAGGCTGTAGTTGTTCTTTTCCGGTCAAAGGGTTCGGGTATTTCCCGATCAATTTGACTGCTTTCTTAGTGCAATACCGTGGGGTGGTCTTTCCTCATCGGATGAGTTTTTCCCCCTTATTTTTATTTTCTATAAACTTGGTCAAACTTGGAACAATTTGACTCATGACAACTAAAAAGTCCCTAGGATGGAGAGACTGTCTTAAAATATGTGTTACTTTTAGTTCAGGACTTGGAAACCTGAAACATTTTAAGTCTGCTTATCAATTTTGCTATAAGTCAGTTCAGGACTTGAAAATCTGAAATATGTCTGTTTACTAGTTTTGCTGTAAGTTTCAATTATCAAATGGGATCTGTCTCCTTTTTCAACTAGACAAGTCCTAAAGCTTGTGTTGAATCTTGAACGCACTGCTACTTATCATCAAAAGTTTGTTCATGGTTCTCGTTAATGTGAAATACTAACATGGGAATGGATTCGTCATTTCGTATGTGATGCTATGTGAGCTTGAATGATCTTTATTCTTAGCTTATTTTTTTGTTTATGAAATTGTAGGTTGAAAGGATTGTGGAATCAGATGTGTGTTCCTGAAACTTGTGTTTGAATGTGAGGGCGCAAGACATCAAAGTTTTGAACGACGTTCCTAAAATGTGTGGCCAATCTGCTGTAATAATGCTCTTTCTAGGGCATGCATGATGAATAGGTTTTTCTGCGTACTTCTGGACTATTGCAATTTTTGTTCCCATACCACTATTGATTGCTTGAGATAACTGAGTAGTTATGGTTGATCAATCGTTCTTAGATTTAATTTTATTTGGTGGGTCATGAATTAAACAATTTGGGTTGAGTTTGCCCATACTCTCAACTGGGTTGGCAAAAAAGCTTGAGGTTCGTGCTAAGGTTTGTTCATAGGTTGGCACAGTTCAGCAGCTCTAAATCCAAAAAAAGTATTTAGTTTTAGCCAAACACTTCTAGCCAAAGTTCAGCTAGGCGGAATCTAAGTGCTGACCCATTGTCTAGCGCCTAGTCGGGAGTACTTAAATTATATATATATTATGTTTATAACTATATATATGTATATAACTACTATATATGAGTCACAGTGAGTATAAAAAGAGGGCCAGGAGACATATCTGATTCCTAGCTGGCTTACTCTTGTATGTTCCTAGCTCTTGCAACACATTTTGACGTCTTACCAACTAAAGAAAATTTTAAAACAGCAGCTCAGAGCAGTATATGGATTTTTTTTGAGCAAACTCAGAGTAGTATATAAATAATAATAAAGAAAAAGGAAAGGAAAAAAGAAAAAGAAAGGAGTAAGAAGTGGTCTGGCCCAGCCCTGCCGCCGCAACTCTCTTTGACTTCTGCCTCCGCACATCTCTCTGTCTCTTCCCTCCCGTTACCTCTGCCTCTGCCCACCTCTCTCTCTCTCTCTCTCTCTCTATCTATCTATCTCTCTCTCGATGGTGGAAGAGGAACAGAGGAGGCGGGATGCTGCAGGCCAGCGCTGATTGGGGAAAGACGGTCGTGGCCCGCAGGTGGCCGCTCCTTGCCACGGCCCGCACAGGCGGCCGCACGGCTCGACGGCGGTCGGTCGGCAACTTCTCCCGTCGGCGTGGGTGAGCTATGGCTTCTTGTTCCCCTCCCGCTCTCCCGACGGGTGTGGAATCTCCCGTGCGCCCGCTATCTCCCTCCCGCTCTCCAGCTCATCTCGCGCGCCTACGCGCCGCGTCCGCGCCCGCCTAGCGCACCTACGCGCCGCCTAGCGCCGCCTCCGCGCTGCCTAGCGCCACCTAGTGCCGCGATGCGCGACTATGCCCCTAGTCGTGGCGACGGGCTTCGCCCAACGACTAGGCGTGCGTAGTCGCCGAGTAGTCGCCGCCTAGCCGAACTTTGCTTCTAGCTCTATATCCATGAAAACATGGATCTCTCTTAAATCTATGAAGTACATGGACATTTGCAAGGGTTCTAAAAACCCTATTTCGTCGGAGATGGAAGAAATTACCCACCATACCATTGACTATACATACCCAAACCATGTATCGGTTTGTTTTGTTTCTATTTGACGCTGCTTCTCCCTTGATGCGGCTGTTCTTGTACACCCATCCTGACCTGCAGACGACCTCTCCCTCTACATCCTTCTGGGCCGTGGTCCCACTCGTCGCTGGCCTATCCCTCCTTCGCATTCGCCCTAGTACTGGCTGCGCCTCTCTCAGTCATGGCCTCATCGCGCCTGCCTCGGTCGTGGTTGTGCTGCGCTCGACCTCCCTTGATTGTAGCCGCACCGCACCCTCGTCGCTCGGCCATGGACACACCTCTGTCCGGTCTTGGCCCCGCGCCCGTCTACGTTGCTCCCCGTTAGATCGTGGCCACAAGCAAGGAGGAAGATGAAGCTTCTCATGTTCATTTTTTTCTTTTGGACCCTAGATATTTTTTTATGATTAAATGAGTCCATGTTAGAGTTGGAGCCTGGAGACCTTCCAAATAGATTTGTGGAGCCTAGCTTCAAACAGATTCAGAGTACCAACTCCACCTAGATCTACATAAAGCAGCGCTGCTCTATGTAGATCTGCTCATGTAGATCTAGGTGGAGTTGGTACTTTGAATCTGTTTTTGCAAAATTGGAGCTATCCTAAACAAACCCATGGTTTTTGGATGCATACTTGGTTTACTTTATAGGAAAAAGTTTGTTTTGCCTCACTAAACCATTATCTTGATCTGATATTTTCCTTATACTTTAAGACCAAACATCCTACCTCCTTAACTCTTAAAATCATTTAAATTACCTCGGCATGGGTTATATGTGGTTAATATATGATAATTTTGTTAAACCATGAAAAATATCTCTAAACTTCTAGAAATTATGATATATTGGGACATGTCTAGAGGCTTTCAAATCCAAAAAAGTAATTAGAACTCGTAAAAGTACCTCTACAGGCTTTCAATAATTAGATCCAGCACTAGAAAAATGAGAAAAGTATTCAAAAAAAAGTTTGGAAAATTTCAAAATCATTCTAATTGATTTGTAAATGTGTAATAAAAACTTTCATAACAATGCAACATTCATTTAATGCTAAGTGCATTCATGCTCGTTGCATCTCTTGGTTTTGTTCTCGAAAGTTTTTAGACATTGATTAGGATGTTTTGAGAATTTTTGACTTTTTGGGATATTTTATTTTTTTTTCTAGATCTAAAATCTTATTTTTTGTTCAAAGTTCTAAATATTTTTTGAGTTTTGAAAACCATTTCTAATCATGATAGGGAGATCATTTATATGTTTTGAGAGTGTAGGGGTAAGATGTGTCCAGTTTTGAAGTTTGGTGAGCAAAACTATATCACGGTAAAAATTCTAGGTGGCCGACAAAAGCAAAGCCCTATTGATATACCTTTGTCTTTGGGTTTGCTCCTAACTCCATCTTCTTCTCTTCTCTCCAATGTTGTGCACATGTTTCTTGTGGTGAGCACCATCTCCACCACTACTAGGCTTGCTCAACTCCAAGTGTAGACCTAGCTCAATCATCTTTATCGAAAGTATTGGTCCACTAGTTGTCACTCAATTACTAAAACCAAACCAGGCTTTCAATAGTTTCATGTATAAATCTTATAAAAACTTTCACAATGAAATATGAGATACAACCAACAATGCATCATACGTTTAATGCTTAATGCATTCATGCTATGTATTCATGTTAATTGCATCTCTTAGTTTTTGTCGTGGAAAGTTTTCATTTAGAAATTGAATATAATGTTTTGAGAATTTTTCATTTTTTTGTGTTTCTCTTGACCTAGATCTTATTTTTGGAAGCTCTTTGATATACTTTCATGAGCTCAATTTAAAAGCTTAGGGATATATTTCATAGTTTAAAAAACTTATCAAGTATTTATAGTTTTTTAAACTTAAAAAAACAGAACCACCTTAAAAATCACTATTAATCAGGATAGAAAGGTAATTTAAATAGTTTTAAGATAGTTTAAATAGTTTTGAGACTAGAGTAAGAAAGATGTTCAGTTTTGGTCCTTTTGGAGTTTGAGGAAAATTAGACCATGGTTGTCGGGTTTATAACCCTAGGGTGTCTCAAGGCACCGATTAGTTAGCAGGCCAAGCGGCCCATGACACATCAGTTAGTAAAGGCCCGAACGACCAAGGCTCAGCTAAAGCCAAGGACAAGGACGGCCACGTCCCTTCCTTCCGCCTTGGCCGCACGACACACAAGAGACACACGACCTCTCTACCGTCCTGACCTCCTGGGAGGGACGGGGAGAGGTTGAGCGCAGCTAAAAGGTCCTTGTTTGGTTTTGGTAATTGAGTGACAACCTAGGTGGACTAATATGTGTTTAAGTGCAATATACAGGTGATTAGTCCACAGGTACATGTGTATGAGCAACTCATGCCATGACGGTGAAGATGGCTTAGATTTGTTGCAAGACTCACATATGTGATGAAGGAGCTCATTACATATGAGACAAGACATTGAGTCATGTGACTAAGGTGGAAAAGATTAAGACAAGACTTGGCTTGATGGACCGGTTGCAAGTGTGAAGGGCAAGTCTAGTGTGAAGGGGTAACAGCTATTTTAGCCCTTGGGGCTATTAAAGAAGTGTGTGGCCGGCCTTGGATGATTCTTAGCACCCTTGGGACTTAGTGTCCATGCTTGGGGAGTGCTAGAAGAGCCTCTAACTCACTTGTGCACATAGTGGTTGCATCCGATTGTGAGTGAGTGTGATTCTAGTGCGATTGCATCATGAGGTTGCATCAAGTGGCACTAGGTGATCGAGTTGCAAGCCGGTGGTGCTTGTTACTCTTGGAGGTTGCCACCTCCTAGACGGCTTGGTGGCTTATGACTCCATTGAAGCACGCGAGAAGATTGTGCGGTGCTCCGGAGGAGGATTTGTGAGGGGGATTGTGCTCACCCCACGGGGATCGTGAAGAGCAATTCTAGTTGAGCATGTCATTGAGCTACCCTCACTTTTGGGGTAGGTTCTTGCGGTGCCCGATGTGCGGACTTGGCGGGTGATGCCAATTAGCCACTGAACCACAAGTGAGCGGTCGACACAATGGGGACGTAGCTTGGTGGCAACCAAGTGAACCTCGAAAGAAAATCACCGTGTCAATATTGTCTTCATCATCTTCTCGGTGGTTTGCATTCTGCGAAACACAAGCTTGTATTACTTTCATATACATTGTGCTTGTGTAGTTGCTCTTGTGACTAGTTTAGCTTTAGTAGCTTGCTAGTTGCCTTCTTGCTTGTGTAGCATAAGAAGTAGCTCCCTTGAGTGGCTAATGTGGTTTTAATAACCTTGTTAGTCACATTGCTTAGTTTGTGTAGCTAAGTAATTTGTGCTCTCTAATTTGGCTTGTGTAGCCTTGTTATTGAGCATGCTAGTAAGTTTAGGTGGCTTTGTGCTTTTTCTTACTAGATTGTGTAGGATCTCCTCGGTTATGTGAAGTACTAGTTGCATAGGTTTGTGTGACCTTGCAAGCTAGATTGGTTAGGTGAGCTCTAGGTAGCCCGGCACCTTAGTTGCTTGTTTAGGATCTTTTCAAGGTGCTTGATAACTTAGCGGGGTGTAGACTTGGCTAGACCGATAATTTTAATTCTGCACTTATATCGGTTAGATGGCGCGATTAAGTTTTAGAAAGGACTATTCACCCCCCTCTAGTCCATCATCTTGACCCTACAAGTTGTATCAGAGCTAGGTCTCTCATTTGTGGTCTTCACCGACCCGAGAGGATGGCGACTTATGGGCTAGATGTTGGGTGTCCACACATTTTTGATGGCACACACTTTACACGATGGAAAAATAGGATGATATGCAATTTTAAGTTTATTTGCCCTCAAATGTGGTGGATGGTAGATATAGGCTTTTCTCATGTGTTGGATGAAAATGATCTAACTCAAGCACAAGAGAAATGCCTAGATCTTGACATCCAAGCTATTGACATCATTTATAGATATTTGTATGATAGCATATTTGGAGAGATCATTGACATGAAAACCGCCCATGAGATTTGGAGTTATCTCAACAAGAAATATGGAATGGTCTCCAATGATGATGATGATTAGCCCAAGGAGGAAGCGTATAAGTGTGTTGAGCATGACCACAATTTGGTGATTGTGGAAGATTGCTCCACCTCATAGTCAAGTCATGATGATGATGATGATTCTACCATAAGATCACTTGACAAAATTGATGGTGATGATGATGGATCATGCTTGGGCTATGAGAGTGATGTTTCTTCAAGCTCTCCAACTACATCACATTGCTTCATGTCACAAGGTGACACTAAGGTATCTAATGCAAATGTGATTGATCTTGATTCATATGAGGAGCTTCTAGATAGATATGGTTGTATGATCAAAGCTCTAGAAAAAGAGATGGCTAAAATCGAGAAATTGAAAAATAAAAACTCTTTTATAAAGAACACATATGAACAACAAAAACATCTACTTTATGTTACTACTTGTTCACATGAGGAGCTAAATTGGCTCATGTTTTTCTCACTAATAAGCTTTCCAATGAAGAAATTAAAACTAGTGAGAGCTCATCACATGGGTCAAATGATCAATCACACAATGTTGCTAACCCTTGTGATGTAGACAAGAAGCATGTATCCACCTCTTGCTATGATTTGCTAGATATGCCATGTTCTTCAAATTTAAATGCTTGTTCTTCCTCTATGTCTTGTCAAACTAACATTTTGAAGGAGAACAATGTGCTCAAAAATAAAGTGAAGAATTTGAGTAACAAGTTAGAGAGGTGCTACAATTCAAGAGTCACCTTTGAGCACATGTTGAAGACTCAAAGAAGCTATGGTGACAAGTGTGGCGTCGGCTTCAACAAGAAGAGCATGACCAAGGGCAAAAGAAAAAGAGAAAGAAAGATGCAGAAGAAAGAAAAGGAGAGGCTATCTCATTTCATGTGCTTCAAATGTCATGAAGTGGGACATCTTGCAAATGGTTGCCCCAATGAAGAAAAGCTCAAGTTGAAGAAGGAAGAAGAGAGGCTAAAGCATGTCAAGTGCTTCAAGTGCCGCACATGGGGTCATCTCACCTCTATGTGCCCAACCAAGCAAGTGGTGAAGCAACAAGAAGAGCCTCAATCAAAGCCATAAGTTGAGCAAGAAGAGAAGACACCCCAAGAGCAAATCAAGATCAACCATGAAGAGGGTGATGATTTGATGATAAAGAAGAAGAAAACAAGGAGGGGTGGAAAAGTAAGAGAAAGATCAATGCGTCTAAGGATGAATCAAGATGCAAAGCAAGTGAGCAAGAGTAAAGAAGAGAAGATAAAGAAGATGGCTCACATAATGTGCTGTAGTTGTGACACATTGGGTCACCTAGCTTTGGGTTGCCCAATTAGGCTTGAGAAGAAGGCTCAAGCAAATAAGGAGAAGCAAGGCAATGAGAAGCACCACATGAGCAAGGAAGAGAAGGCTCAATTAAAGAGAAAGTGCTACTCATGCTAGGACTATGAACCCGAGCTCAAACGCACACGCATCTCAGTGCTTTTACGATCACTTCGTGATCACAAAAATGCTTGGGGGCTATTGTCGTGGTTATAACCCCGGGGTGTCTCAAGGCACCGATTAGTTAGCAGGCCAAGCGGCCCACGACACAATAGTTAGCAAAGCCTAGAACGACCAAGGCCCAACTAAAGCCAAGGATGACCATGACATTTCCTTCCACCATGGCCGCACGACACATGAGAGACACACGACCTCTCCACCGTCACAACCCCTAGGAGGGACGGGGAGAGGTCGAGCGCAGCCAAACGTGCCTGCTCTGACAAGAACAAGAACGCCACACTGAGCCAACAAGGACCAAGGGGACAGCGGCCACCTCGGTCCGGTCAGACGCCACCCC